>CM069132.1:14640704-15283204 GCA_035221665.1 Okamejei kenojei | reverse complement strand
CCCTTTCGAGCTCCTCCCTCTTGTGGTAAACCTATGTCATCCTTGTTTTTTATACCCCGTAACATGGGAAATAGATGTTAACTGCCTACCCTACCCTATGCCTCCCTGCATATATATCCTCATATACCTCTGCCAGTTCACCCATCAGCCTCTATCACCCTAGGGACACATAGCCAGTATATCCAATCATTCCCATAATCAAAGCCCTCCTTCTCAGGCAGCATCCTGGTGAATCTGCTCTTCATTCTCTCCAGTGCTACCACGTGCTTCCCTCAGTGCAGTGATCGGAACTGCACACATGATGTAGAGAAGAAGATTCAGGGTTTCAGGTTTCGATGACTGAAGAATTTGGTGACTGATAACTGTGGCAAACATAAGACGAGACGGAGACAGAGGACTAATGGGGGAAAGAGATTTAATATAAATGAGAGAGAAGTATTTATAACACAGTATTGGAATTCTGGGGATATGAAGAGAAGGCATGAGAATGGGGTTAAGGGGGGAAGAAAAATTAGTCATGATTGAATGGTGGAGTAGACTTGATGGGTCAAGTGCCCTAAGTTTGCTCCTATCAATTATAAACTAAATAAAAGGATTAAAACATTGCAATCAGACAATAGACAATAGACAATAGGTGCAGGAGTAGGCCATTTGGCCCTTCGAGCCAGCACCGCCATTCAATGCGATCATGTATAAGATGGGCGGATGGGCCAATTTACATGCAATCTGAAGAAGGCTCTCGGCCCGAAATGCCCCCCATTCCTTCTCTCCAGAGATGTTGCCTGTCCCGCTGAGTTACTCCAACATTTTGTGTCTGTCTTCTGTATAGTTCTATAACTCCATGACTTCCCCTAGCAGCATGTTCCTGGCTCCCACTACGCTCTGTGATAACCTCCAAACTTTCCCCATGTGTCTTCTCGAATTTGACATTGTAGGGATAAATACATGTGCACAAAGAGACATCAAACGGGCATTACTAGAACATGGTGATCCTGGGTAAAAAATACTGAACGTTGATTTTAATAAATTTTACATTTATCTATATTACACTAAAAGTCTCATCATGTTTGTCTGTCTGTCTGTGAGATCAAGGAACTACGGCAAAACGGTACACAATAGCTTGAAAACTCAGCAGAATTTTACTCAACTTTTTCCCGTGATCGTTAATATCAAGTTTCTTCACATTTGATGTTATATTTCACATTACTGATATTTAAAGTTTTATAAAAGCCGACTTTGAAAATAAATGTCTGTAAGAGTAAGACCTATCTAGCAGCTTCCAGTGGTGATGTCACAATGGCATCTCACAGTCGTCCGATCACAATGGCATTCATGGGAGACCTCTATCAGAAGGGGACTCTCTCCTCTTTTCAAGAACTGCAGGAGAAATATGATTTAAATGCCAATAATTTTTTTAGATATCTCCAACTTCGAGATTACGTGAAAACATACACACAAGATTGTTCTCTTATGGGTCCTGACATATTAGATGACTGTTTGAATAGACATGCCGATAATAGCAAGTTGATATCTTACATTTATAATACCCTTCTAAATATTGACACCCCACCCTCTGAGATTTATAGACGAGCATGGGAGGACGAGCTGGGTCAATCCATTTCGAAAGATATATGGGATGAAAGCCTACTAATACATACTGTTCTTTAAATGCCAGGTATTGCCTGATACAATTTAATGTATTGCATAGGCTATACTACTCAATGACCAAATTGAACAAGATCTTCCCAACTGTGATAAATGTCACTTTCAAGAAGCCACCCTAACTCACACTTTTGTATCCTGTATAAAAATACCAAACTTCTGGACAGAAATATTCATTATTATTTCGAAAAAACTTTAAACTCCATTGGAGCCAGATCCCAAAACTAATAATATTAGGAATGTCAGAGGGCTGCCCTAATCTAACGATATTTCAAAGACGCTTCCTTGACTACAGTTTAATGACTGCGAAAAAACTTATACTTAAATTCTGAAAAAAGAAAACAGTCCCCACAGTGAAGATGTGGATCATAGAAATGACCGAGACACCACATCTAAAAAAAATAAGGTTCGTCTTGACTGACAAACCAGATCAATTAAAAAAAATATGGTCTCCTTTTATTGAATTTCTTCAACAACATAATGGTTGAACACAAACTCAAAACCGACGGTAGGGTCGGGTGAGCGGGCGTACGGATGGGTAGTTGGATATATCTCCGCTTCTTTTTCACTTTTGCTAATTCTGGTTTTTTTTCTTTGCTTTTCTTTTCTTTTCTTCTCTCTTTACTTTTCCCCCCCTTTTTTTTCCTATCTAGTTAATAGTTTATAAAATGTTGATAAAATAGTTTATAAAACTGAAGCTGTACGAAAATTGTATAACTGCTATGTCGATCATTTTTTTTTGTACAATTGCTTCTAACAAAAATTTTAAAAATCAATGGCATTCATTTACATACGCTGCCATAGACATTCTGCAAGCTGAAAATGATATCGTAATGGGATCTCTGCTGCCACTTCCCGCAGCCCACTCCCCACAACCCACTCCCCACTCCCCACTCCCCACAGCCCACTCCCCCACTCCCCAGCCCACTCCCCACTCCCCACAGCCCACTCCCCATCCCCACAGCCCACTCCCCACCCCACAGCCCACTCCCCACAGCCCACTCCCCACTCCCCCGCCCACAGCCCACTCCCCACACCCGCCCACTCCCCACTCCCCACAGCCCACTCCCCACAGCCCACTCCCCACTCCCCACTCCCCACAACCCACTCCCCACTCCCCACAGCCCACTCCCCACTCCCCACTCCCCACAGCCCACTCCCCACAGCCCACTCCCCACTCCCCACAGCCCCCACTCCCCACAGCCCACTCCCCACTCCCCACAGCCCACTCCCCACTCCCCTCAGCCCACACCCACTCCCCACAGCCCACTCCCCACTCCCCACTCCCCACAGCCCACTCCCCACAGCCCACTCCCCCACTCCCCACTCCCCACAGCCCACTCCCCACAGCCCACTCCCCCACAGCCCCACTCCCACTCCCCACAGCCCACTCCCCACTCCCCACTCCCCACAGCCCACTCCCCACAGCCCACTCCCCCACAGCCCACTCCCCACTTCCCACAGCCACAGCCCCACTCCCCACAGCCCACTCCCCACTCCCACTCCCCACAGCCCACTCCCCACAGCCCACTGCCCACCCACAGCCACTCCCCACAGCCCACTCCCCACTCCCCACTCCCCACAGCCCACTCCCCACAGCCCACTCCCCACTCCCCTCAGCCCAGCCACAGCCCACTCCCCACTCCCCACTCCCCACTCCCCACAGCCCACTCCCAGCCCACTGCCCACTCCCACAGCCCACTGCCCACGAGCCCACTCCCCACTCCCCACTGCGCACTGCCAACCCCCCACTCCCAACCCCCCACCCCCCACAGCCCACTCCCCACTCCTCACAGACCACCCCCACTCCCCACATTTTTGTGATTAAAAAATCTGTTGCGCTGCCAACAGACAGAGAGAGAGAGAGACAGAGAGAGAAAGACAGAGAGAGAGAGCGAGAGAGAGACAGAAATAGACAGTGAGACAGACAGCAAGACAGAGACAGGGAGAGAAAGACAGAGAGAGAGACAGAGAGAGACAGAGAGAGACAGAAAGAGACAGTGAGACAGACAGCAAGAGAGACAGAGAAGAAGACAGAGAGACAGACAGAGACAGAGAGAGAGGCAGAGAGATGATGCCGTGTGATGCCGTGCACCCACCACCCCCACGCCCCCCCCCCCACCACCCCCACGCTGGGGAACGGGACCCAACGGGTCTCACTTGGTCTAGTATAAATATAAAATCTTGGAGATAGTGCAATTCATTATAATATAATTGGGGACAAAATTAAAGCTCAAACTAAATCTCTTTGCTATCTTTTTGATTAGTAAAGATGTCTGAAGTTTTGAATCTGTGGAATTCTCTGCCACTGAAGGCAGTGGAGGCCATTCAATGGATGTAATCAAGAGAGAGTTAGATTTAGCTCTTAGGGCAAATGGAATCAAGGGATATAGGGAAGCAGGAACAGGATACTGATTTTGGATGATCAACCATGATCATATTGAATGGCATGAAGGGCCGAATGGTCTAGTCTTGCACCTATTTTCTATGTTTTTATATTTTCTGTTTCTATTCAGGGGTTACAGGGAGAAAGCAGGGGAATAGGATCGAAAGGGAAAGATAGATCAGCTATGATTGAATGGCAGAGTAGACTTGATGGGCTGAATGGCCCAATGGCCTAATACAGCTCCTATCACTTATGAACTGTCAGATAGACCACTTCCTTCTGCATCCACTACTATGCTTCCCTTCCCCCTACATTGTCAATGTAGCAGCTACTTTGTGTCATTACAACCTTTAGCTATTTTAACACAGTCCCATGTGGGCATGAGTTTGCACCATATGACAACACTAAACTAAATGGCAGCTGCAAATTGAGAATCGACATTATTGCTTTGAGAGTCTTCACATTGAGAGTCAACCGTCAGCCTTTCATCTACCTGAAGACATTATGATTAACATTTGGTCCGTGTCAATGGTTATATAATATATTCACTTATTGTGGAAATTAGTCAAATATCTCCTCATAGACACAATCATATGGAACTGAGGAGCAAAAAATGGGTTACTTTATGTAGTGATTGAACAATGGGTCTCCTTAACAGTATCCACCTTGAGAATTAAACAATTGCAAATAATTATGACTCATCTAGATATTTTCAATGTCTTTCTGGCCTCTGGGGGAACCATGAATGGGCAGCACGTAATAGCAATGTTTGGGTAACTATTTGAACTCAATGAACCTAACAATGCAGAGGAACAGAATAAATACAGACACGAATGGCATTAACATTTGTCTCATGGCTGACATGCCAGTTGTTGGTCAGTTATATGGTTCCATGTGTCTTCATGTATTCCTCCATGGTCAGAAAGGTTTTTGGGTTTTTTTGTGAGATCTGGTGCTTCTGTGGTGAATCTGTGGAATGCTTTGCCACAGAAGGCTGTGGAGGCCAAGTCAATGGATATTTTACAGGTAGAGATAGATAGATTATTGATTAGTGGTCAGAGGTTATGGAGAGAAGGCAGGAGAGTGGGATTAATAGGGGAAAATAAATCAGCCATGATTGAATGGTGGGTACACAAAAGGCTGGAGAAACTCAGCGGGTGCAGCAGCATCTAAGGAGCGAAGGAGATAGGCGACGTTTCGGGTCGAGACTATTCTTCAGACTGGTCAGGGATCAGGGAAATGAGAGATATAGACGGTGATGTGGAGAGATAAAGAACAATGAATGAAAGATATGCAAAAAAGTATCGATGATAAAGGGAACAAGCCATTGTAAGCTGGATTGAGTGGTGGACTAGACTTGATGGGCGAAATGGCCTAATTCTGCTGCTATCACTTATGAACCCATCAACTCTGCGGCACGGAGATGGTATGCCGCAAGCCCACCAATGAAGCCAGTGCAAGCCCCTTGACCCACATTTCTTATTTCATAAAGGATACACTGGAGCTTAAAAGTTTGTTGCATGTCAATGTTGTACAAGGAACTGCGGATGGTGAACTCCTGAGCAAATCGGGAGTCTGAAGCAGGGTCTCGACCCGAAATGTCACCTTGAGGGGCCATTTATGCTTACTGCTAGTATTTCTGTATCTTTTTTCCAGCTTGTGGGTGGGATTATATACGTAGATACGCGTGTCTACATCTGAGGAGGCTGGCGCAGACTCATAGATTGGGAATTTTTTTGTTTGCCTCGAGGGATGGTGAGGACAACAGTTTTTACCACATTCACGTTCATGTTCACAAGACGCCACATGGAAGAAATAATTAGTAAGAACGAAAAGTTATGAATTATTTATTTGTTTTGTATTACATCAATAAAAGACCAATTAATCAAAAAACAATGACTGGAAGATTTGTTTTTTTCTGTCTGTTTGTGCGTTAACTGTATCTCCACTACATCCCCGCATAGTAAAAGTTGGACATTGAAAAGTTTAGAAATTACCATTACAGTCACATATTCCTTTTCTCGCTGGATGCTGTCTGACCCTCTGAGTTACTCCAGCTTTTTGTGTCCATTTCAAGAAAATGGGAGCAGGAGCAGGCCCATCAAGTCTGCCCTGCCACTCAACTGTCTTACGTTGATAGAATGGAGTAGCTGGGCTTGTATACTCTGGAATTTAGAAGGATGAGAGGGGATCTTATTGAAACATAAAAGATTATTAAGGGATTGGACACGCTAGAGGTAGGAAACATGTTCCCGATGTTGGGGGAGTCCAGAACCAGGGGCCACAGTTTAAGAATAAGGGGTAGGCCATTTAGAAAGGAGATGAGGAAAAACTTTTTCACCCAGAGAGTTGTGAATCTGTAGCATTCTCTGCCTCAGAAGGCAGTGGAGGCCAATTATCTGGATGCTTTGAAGAGAGTTAGATAGAGCTCTTAAAGATAGCGGAGTCAAGGGATATGGTGAGAAGGCAGGAACGGGGTACTGATTGTGGATGATCACAATCACAATCACAATCACGATCACAGTGAATGGCGGTGCTGCCTCGAAGGGCCGAATGGCCTCCTCCTGCACATATTGTGTATTGTCTATAATATGATCTGACCCCAGCCTCAATCCTGCTTCTGTGCCAGATTTCCTTAGACCTTCTTTCCTTGATACTTTTAAACATTTATCTATCTTCTCCTCTTTAAATACTTCCAGCAAATCAGCGTCTACAATTCTCCAGTGTAAAGAATGCCAGAGCTTCAGCAACCTCTGTGAGAAGACATTTTACGGACCCCAGTTTTTAAATAACCATCCTGTGATCACAGAGTCATGGACAGAGTCACGTTATAAGTTATATCTTTCTCATCAGATGTTCCTTGACCCATTGAGAATTTCCTATGCTTTTAGCTTTTTTTTCAGATTTTCCCCATATTTTCTTTCTTTTGATTGGTCTCCAGTTCCAATCTGTTCCTCAAGTGAAAACCACTTTTCTATGCCTGCCTTTTCCAAAGCATTAGATATTTAAAATTTTGACAGCTAATCAGTCCTCCCTGATAGAATGGTATTTGTATGCTTAAATAGACACAAAATGCTGGAGAAATTCAGCGGGACGGCCAGCATCTCTGGAGAGAAGGAATGGGTGACGTTCCAGGTCAAGACCCTTCTTTAGACTTGGAACTTTATGATTATCATTGGGTCAGTAAGTGCTGAGAGAAACAGCAATAATTGCTTCAACTACATAACTCATGGAACCACAGTACATAGCTCATACATTCTGATGGAATTGCAGTGCGAGTATTCATATAGTATTCAGAGAGATGGTTTCAGATGAATAGGCATCATTGCCTCTGAATATCGACGTTTCTAGCTTCAAGTAACCCTTGCTTTCCGTCTCCGTCTCTCCGTCTAGTCTGACTGTCCCCTTGATTACATTTTATCTCTGTATGCTTCGTTGTCACCTTCCCCTGGGTAACAATGATCTCTTCTACACCTTTGAACTTTGTCCCCTTTGATGTCTCGTTTTCACACCTTACACGTCGATATCTCCGCGTCTCCCTCTCCACTGACTCACAGTCTGAAGGAGGGTCTCGTCCCGAAACGTCACCCATTCCTTTTATCCAGAGATGCTGCCCGTCCCATTGAGTTGCTCCAGCATTTTGTGTCTAACTCCACCAGGAGCGTCTTGAGAAGATTTGCCAGTCCCATGCTAAGCACGAGATACAGCAGTTACGTGGAGAGCCAAGCAATACTGGTCCTAATTCCACTGGAGCAAAGAAGCCCCAAAACAAATTTTAAAGCAACTCCGAGAAGCCTTAGTAAGAAAACACTATTGTCTGCAGTTGGAAGTGACTAACATGAAGAGTGAGCACAGATACGAGGCAAGAGGTTAGGTAAATATTCTTTATGAAGAAAGTAATTTCAAAAAGGAATGCTTTGTCCCAGGAAGGAATTATGGATTTAATGGAAAAGAGGAAGATAAAGGTAAATAAAAATATGTGATTAGGGCAGTGCAATAATGTAAACTGACTCCAGGAAAGAAATGACATGGGTACAATGGGCCAACAAGCTTCTTTGGTAGCTATTAAATACATTATTGAATCATTTTGGTGTCTTCCAGTGTCTCATTGTTTATGTGCTTACAACAATTGTTAAGTTGCAAGCCAGAGCCTCCTGATGTCAGTAGCACTTAAAAATGCAACCTATTCATGTTAAATTGATTCATTAATCACTGCCATCATTACCAGTGTATGTCAGCTTTCAATGGGCAGCTTTCATTTGTGATTACCAGCTTTACAATGTATTCCAGGAAGCTCGTTCCGATAGTCCATAAAATCACTTCTGACTTCATATTTTACAGTGAATTGCATATTTCATAAGGGTTATTTTTAATTTAGTATTACACAGTAGGCTAGAGTTTCCACTAAGTGATATTAATACTAGGGGATACTTGAAATTAAAATACACTCACAATTTTTTTAATCAGCATAATTTATCGCCATTTGCAGGATTAACTGTAATCAAGTTAACCATAAACACTAGCAGTCATGAATATTATCTCCAGTCTAGACTGGCATTAACCTTTAAAATTCTCCATTTAATGGATGTCTCCGACCAAAATGCCTAATTATTCTTTCCTGTCCAGAAGCCTACTTGTCAGGTTACATTTACGTGGGCACTTCATTACTTTCTCTTCAATGCCCGAGTGAATGTGTGCTAATGCAGAAATTGGGGGCAGCTTTGACTACTGGACTAAATCAGTTCTAAATACGTAGTTCAGGACCACTGGAAATCCTTAATTGCTTAATCATTTACTTCCATTGCATCATCTAAGTTTGCACCCGCCTCAGCTCATCAGCTGCTGAAACCTTCATCCACACACCTTCATTGCCTCTGCACTAGACTATTCCACCATTCTTCCATCCAGCTTCTCTTGATTAATCGATTGAAACAGACAAGCTTGGAAACAGGCCCTTCGGCCCACCGAGTCCATGCCAACAAATGATTTCCCATTCACACTAGCATTGTTGTTCCACATGTTTTAGTCTTGAAATCCAAAACTTGATTATCTACCGTCTAATTCAGGCCATTCCATCAATACATCTCCCCAGTGTTTTCTGACCTGGATCCTCCAGTTGAGTTTTTCCTATGGTCTTAAACCTTGATTTCTTCAGAAGTCCATGCAGTGCATTGAGCTTCTGCAATAGCTACACCGCTCATATCCAGGCCTCTTGATCAATACTGGCCATAGGCTCTCAACCACTGAACAATACACCTTCCATTGTCAAGACCCCAACATCAGAATTTCTTCCCTAAATTTGAAACATTTGAATCGATATCCTTGTCCAAGCTAATGGCTCTCTGACAAATTAAAGCGTTAATTTAATTAATACTTAAATTAACACTGGCACAGTGAAGCAGCAGTCGAGTTGCTGCCTTACTACGGGTTCGATCCCGACTACGGGTGCTTGTTTGTACGGAGTTTGTACGTTCTCCTTGTGACCTGTGTGGGTTTTCCAAGGAAGCACCGGTTTCCTCCCACGCTCCAAAGACGTACAGGTTAATTGGCTTGGTAAAACTGTAAATTGTCCTTAGTGTGTGTAGGATAGCGTTAATGTGAGGGGATCGCTGGTCGGCGCGGACTCGGTGGGCCTCAAGGGCCTGTTTCTTTGCTGTATCTCAAAACTAAACGTTATTAATCTGACAGGTATTTAACTTATTAATGAGCCAAGTGATGAATGGAGAGAGGTGGAAAGTGATGCTGAGGCCAAGGTTTGTTCAACTATGATCTTAGTGAATGGCAGAGCAAGCTCAACGGGTCGAACACAAAGTGCTGGAGTAGCTCAGCAGGTCAGACATGTCCTCCAGAGATGCTGCCTGACCGGCTGAGATTCTCTAGCACTGTGTTCTACTTATGATTGCAGCATTCAGCAGACCAGCACAGTGGTGCAGCTGGCAGGGCCACTGCCTCACAGCGTAAGCGACCCGGGTTCAAACCTGACCTTTGCATGTTCTCCCTGTGACCACGTGGGTTTCCTTTAGGTGCTCCAGTTTCCTCCCAAATCCCAAAGACATGTGGATTTGCAGGTTAATCGACCTCTGTAAAATTGCTGCAAGTGTGTAGGGAGTGGATGAGAAAGTGGGATAACATAGAACTGCTGTGGATGGGTGATCGATGGTTGATGTGGACTCTTGTGGGTTGAAGGGTCTATTTACATGCACTATCTTTAGTTTAGTTTAGTTTTGATTAGTTTAGTTTAGTTTAGAGATACAGTGCGGAAACAGGCCCTTCGGCCCACGGAGTCCGCACCGACTAGCGATCCCTGCACATTAACACTATCCTGCACACACTCAGGACAATCTACACGTACACCAAGCCGATTAACATACAAACCTGTACGTCTTCGAAGTGTGGGAGGAAACCGAAGATCTCAGAGAAAACTCACCCGGTCACGGGAAGAACGTACAAACTCCTTACAGACAGCATCTGTAGTCGGGATCGAACCCTGGTTTCTGGCGCTGCAAGCACAGTAAGTCAGCACCTCTACCGCTGCACCACCGTGCCACCCTAACCATCTCCAAACCTTCAGTTCCTTGTGCTTTCGTTTTAAAGCCCAATGGGTCAATTGGTTAATTCTTGCTCTGATTCCTTCTATTCTTAATCAATGGCTTCAACAGTGTTCCTGTGATCCCTTTACACTGCTTGGCAGTAATAAGGCCGAGGATAACAATGGCTGTTGCTGTTGGTTACAGCACCAGGTGCACACTTGGTTGGGCCTGGGAAAGATGTGTGGTGGGAAAGCTAATTGCATGTAATTAGAATGCAAATGGATAGGATAATTAAAGGGGAGGATCAGAACAAGAAGACACATTTTTTTTCTGAAAATAATAGTTTGAGAAGTTTGAAAAGACACAGCAAGGCTGGAGAGACAAGGATATCAGATCTCCAGACAAGTAGCACTGCATCCTAGTGCTTGGTAGTAACTGGTGCTGGTTTCCAGTTGTGAGAAGTACTGCTCCCCGTGGTAAGGCTAATCGCCACCTACCAAACTCAGAAAGCCTGCAAGCGTCTCGGAGATTGGCCATCTCTAGTTACGACGGTGTTGGGGGAGGGGGTCATTCTGGAGGTCTCATCACAGGATGTCTGATCATATGACGTCAGATAATTACTTTTGTTTCGGGAGCTGCAAGGCGTACGAATGGCACCAACTGGACAGGATTGTGAAGACCGCCAGCAGGATTATTGGTGCTCCACTCCCTTTATTGCTGGACATATACAGGAAGAGATGTATTAGCAGAGCCATCTCCATCATCAAAGACCCATACCACCCATCGCATCACATATTCTCCATCCTGCCATCTGGGAAGAGGTACAGGAGCATCAGCTGCAAAACCAGCAGGATGCTCCTCAGCTTCTTCCCACAGGCAATTAGACTGATAAACGGACTTTGCCCCCTGCCAAAGTATCGCGCACCAAACACCAACCTGGACACACTGAAGCAGAGCCATTGTCGTGCCACTGCCGATCGGAACTCGTGATATATGTACTTTTATTCTTTATTTCTAAGCACACACTGAATGGACACTGGCTGAGAAACGCTTTTTCGTTTTCCTCTGGGTATGTAAATACTCAGAAAAATGATAATAGAGATATACAATACAATACAATACAATGTTTAGTTTAGGGATTCAGCGCAGAAACAGGTCCTTCAGCCCACCGAGTCCCCTCCAACCAGCAATCCCCACACATTAACAATACCCTACACACAACAATGCCAATTTTACATTCACACCAAGCCAATTAACCCACAAGCCTGTACGTCTTTGGAGTGTGGGAGGAAATCGAATATCTCGGAAAAAGCACACGCAGGTCACGGGGAGAACGCACAAACTCCGTGCAGACAAGCATCCATAGTCGGGATCGAACCCAGGTCTCTGGCGCTGTAAGGCAGCATTTCTACCGCTATGCCATCGCGCCGCCCTTTGTTAGCACATTCCCCTGGTTTACCGTTCTAAGACGTAGGAGCCATCCCTCTGCAGGGGGAAAACCAGGGATGGGAAATACCTCCTTTCCAACAATAATACCAGGCGAAACCTTGTAGATAACTCAAGGTATGATCTAGCAATCTGATAGCTACGAATGGTTCCTCCATCCTTAGAATCAGGATCTCTTCACATGTTATGTGTCTCTATCCCAATCCTTTGGATTCTACTTTGGGCTGCAGTGCTGCATAAGAGTCTCAGTTCTGAACTGCTGCCCTCGGTTAGGGGGTCATCTTTCTTTCAAATCGGGCTCTCAAAGAACCACGTGATGCAACCTGATAGGGGCAGCACAGTGGCACAACAGTAGAGTTGCTGCCTTATAGCACCAGAGACCCAGGTTCGATCCCGACTACGGGTGCAGTCCGTACGGAGTCTGTGACCACGTGGGTTTTCTCCAACTGCTGCGGTTTCCTCCCCCTTTCCAAAGACGCACAGGTATATAGGTTCATTTGGCTCTGGTAAAAATTGTAAATTGGTCCCAGTGTGTAGGATAGTGCTAGTGTATGGGAATCGCTGGTTGGCATGGATTTGGTGGGCCGGAGGGCCTGTTTCCACGTTGTATTTCCAAACTAAACTAAACCCCAAGTGCTTGCCCAAAGACCATATGTGTTTGGGGCAGTTCTCACAGAGCACATCAAGCTAAATTTATGTGAGCACCAACACTTTTAAGCCACCGCTTTGTGAAATAAATGATACCATAAGTTGCCCATGATTAAGCTTGCAGAGTAAACAGTGTATATGCAGTAATGATAAAAGCAACAATAAATATAAATTACGACTGCAAAATATCAGAATTGTGCCGGATTGTAGTGAAAAAAAGACAAGGAGTGGTAAAGGGTATTAAAGTACAGCCCGATGCATTATTTGGGATGTCAGAACCCAGGGCAGCACAGTGATGCAGCACTACAGTTGCTGCCTCACATCACCAGAGACCCGGGTTTGATCCTGATTACGGGTGCTGTCTGAACGGAATTTGTACGCTCTCCCCGTGACCGCGTGGTTTTTCTCCGGGTGCTTAGATTTCATCCCACATTCCAAAAACGTGCAGGTTTGTAGGTTAATTGGCTTCTGTAAATTGTCCCTAGTGGATAGAATAGAACTAGTGTGCGTGCGATCATTGGTTGGCGCGTCCCGGTGGGCCTGTTTCCAGGCTGTATCTCTAAACTAAACTAAACTAAACTAAACAAGAGAATAAGGAGCTGGCCATTCACAACAGGGAAAAGAACCTACTTCAACCAGATTGTAAAGAATATTTGGATTTCTCTACCAAAAGAGGGCTCTTGTTGTTCAATTGCTGAGGGAGGGAAGAAAGGGATTGAAAGATGTTTAGATTTTCCGAGGACCGAGGAATATTTGGTTAGAACAGGGATAAGGTATTGTGGTTAAAAATAAGGACTTGGTCATGATTTTATTAAATGAAGGAATTTGAATGAGGGTCTGAATGTTTTCAATTCTTTATTTACTTTTAAGCTCTCATTCAGCGATTACATCTGAACAAAGAGAGAATAAAGCAGCAGATAGCAACAGAGAAAAAATGGAAGAGGATTACGGCATTGTCTTGCTCTCCCTCCTCCTCCTCTAACCAAACAAAAACTTTTTAGATCCTTAGTTTTATTTTGAAGCAAGAGGGACACAGTGCCTCGGGCACTTCATGTTCAGCTGCAAAACAATCTTTGGCACAAATGTCAGGAAATGCAGAAGGAATTTGGATCACCATGCGTACAATGCTGCTGCCATCTACTGGCCTGCAACTGCTGATCGGAGTGAAGTGTGCTTTTTAAAAGAAGAAACGGGCCAACTCAAAGGATTACCAACAACAAACTAACTCACATTGCAAAGCTCCATCTTGCTGAGGTGGTTCCTCAGTGACAGAGGTTTGCTCAGTCCGCCTGAACCTACCTGACCTCCCGGTTGCTAAACACTTTATTTCTCCTTTCCATTCCCATACTGACCATCCTGTCCTTAGTCTCCTCTATTGCCAGAGTGAGGCTAAATGCAAATTAAAGGAACAGCATCTCATATTTCACTTTGGCAGCTTACAGACCAGTGGTATGAATATTGATTTATCTAACTTCAAGTAACCCCGGCATTTCCTCTCTCTCCATCCCTCCCTCACCCAAGTTGCACTAGCAACTTGGTCCGCTCAGTCCGCAATAACCAACCCGACCTCCCGGTGGCTCAGCACTTCAACTCCCCCTCCCATTCCGTAGCCGACCTCTCAGGTCCTGGGCCTCCTCCACGGCCAGAGTGAGCAACACCGCAAGTTGGAGGAATAGCACCTCATATTCCTCTTGGGGAGTCTGCATCCTCTGGGCTTGAACATTGAATTTTCTCAATTCTGTTAACCCTTGCTGTCTCCTCCCCTTCCCACCTCTCCCTCAGCCCTCGGGGCCCTGTCATTCCCTCTCTCTCTATCTCCCTCCCCCACCCTAGTCGCACTAGCTTCTCATTTTCACACTATAAACAGCTTACAATGGCTTGTTCCCTTTATCATCGATACTTTTTTGCATATCTTTCATTCATTCTTCTTTATCTCTCCACATCACCGTCTATATTTCTCGTTTCCCTGATCCCTGACCAGTCTGAAGAAGGGTCTCGACCCGAAACGTCGCCTATCTCCTTCGCTCCTTAGATGCTGCTGCACCCGCTGAGTTTCTCCAGCCTTTTGTGTACCCTCCCTCACCCAAGTTGTGCCAGCTTCTTATTTTCACCCAACAAATATCTAACAATGGTCTGTGTCCTTTATCATCGTTATTTTTTTGCATATCTTTCATTCATTTGGTCTATATCTCTCTATACCACCGTCTATATCTCTAGTTTCCCTTTCCCCTGACTCACAGGCTGAAGAAGGGTCTTGACCCGATACGTCACCTATTCCATTTCTCCGGAGATGACGTCTGACCCGCTGAGTTACTCCAGCTTTTTGTGTCTATCTTCAGTGTAAGCCAGCATCTGAAGTTCCTTCCTATACAACTATACATCTTACTTTAGTCTATTGACACGTGTGCCGAGGTACAGTGCTAAGTTTCTTTGTTGTGTGCTATTCAGTCAGCAGTAATACTGTACCTAATTACAATCAAGCCATCCACAGCATACGGATACAGGATAAAGGGAATAACATTTACTGCAAGATAAAGTCCAGTAAAGTCTGATTAAAGATAGTCCAAGGGTCTCCAATGAGGTAGATGGTAGCTCAGGACTGCTCCCTAGTTGATGATAGGATGGTTCAGTTGCCTGATAACAGATGGGAAGAAACTGTCTGGAGGTGTGCGCTTTCACACTTCTAATAGCATCTAAGGACATACAAAGGCCATAAATGCTGACCAGAATTTAGTTTAGCTTACTTTAGTTTAGAGAGACAGCGTGGAAACAGGCCCTTCAGCCCACCGAGTCCGCGCCGACCAGCGATCCCCGAACATTAACACTATCCTACAAACACTAGGGACAATTTACACATACACCAATTCAAAGACCTTGAAGCCTGGCTCACCAAAGTCGACAAGTCAGGTCTGCCAGGCAGATTCAAGGCCTGGATCTATCAGCATTCCATCCTGCCCCGAGTCCTGTGGCCTCTGCTGGTTTACGCTGTTCCATTGACCACAGTTGAGTCCCTCGAAAGGACGATCAGCGGCTTTCTCCGCAGGTGGCTTGGCCTTCCCCGCAGCCTCAACAGTGCTGCACTGTATGGGACCAGTAACATCTTGCAGCTCCCATTCAGTGGCCTCACGGAAGAGTTTATGGTGGCGCGAACAAGAGAGGCACTGCAGTACAGGGGGGACCAGACATCGGCTGGCACAGCGAGGAAATGGAGGGCGGCAAAAGCAGTGGAGGTGGCAGAGTCACGCCTAAGGCAAAAGGCATTGGTGGGAGTCATGGCAACTGGCAGAGCGGGTTTGGGATACTTCCCTAAGACACCGGTTGGCAAGGCCCAGGGCAAGGAGAGACACCATCTAATCCAGGAAGAGGTCCGAGCAGGTGTGGAGGAAGAGCGTGTGAGCAGGACGGTGGGGCTCAGGCAGCAGGGAGCGTGGACAAGGTGGGAGAGCATACCGCAGCGCAGGATTACCTGGTCAAACATCATGCAGGCAGACTTCCAGCGCGTCCGGTTCCTTGTCCAAGCTGTCTACGATGCCCTACCAAGTCCAGCAAACCTCCACGTCTGGGGCAAGAGCGAGACACCTTCCTGCCCACTTTGTTCTGGAAGAGGATCATTAGAACATCACCTCAGCAGCTGCCCAAAGTCTCTTGGGGAAGGTCGCTATCGGTGGCGGCATGACCAGGTGCTCAAGGTGGTTGCTGAGAGCATAGCCACTGCCATCGGTAACAGCAAACACCACCACGCCCCAAAGAAATCAATCACTTTAGTCAAAGCTGGAGAGAAGCCCCGACCACAACCAAAAATAAGGACGGGCCTCCTCTACACAGCCACTGACTGGCAGCTGCACGTCGATCTGGGCAAACAGCCGGAATTTCCACAGCACATCACAGCAACATCACACCGGCCAGACATGTCATCACCTCCGAAGTGACAAAACAGCTGATCATTCTGGAACTGACATTGCCCTGGGAAGAGCGTATTGAAGAGGCTAATGAGAGGAAGCGCGCAAAGTACCAGGAACTGGTGGAGATGTGCCAGGACAGAGGCTGGAAGACATACTATGAGCCTATAGAGGTGGGCTGTAGAGGCTTTGCAGGACGTTCACTCTGCAAAGTCCTCAACCAGTTGGCAATGAAGAGGGCCATTCAATCCGCAAGCGAGGCCGCAGAGAAAGCCACTAGGTGGCTTTGGATTAAGAGGGCTGATCCGTGGGCGGTTTCTGCTGGGACGCAAGTCGGGGCTTGATCAACCCCAGCTGGGTCGCCTGGGCGAGGGTGTCTGATGTTGTGAGACCCGAAACACCCTGATGTGTCCCAGTGCATCTAGAAGATGTATCTTTCACACGGGACAATTTACACATACACCAAGCTAATTAACCTACGAACCTGTACGTCCATGGATTGTGGGAGGAAACCGAAGATCTTGGAGAAAACCCACGTGGTCATGGGGAGAACGTACAAACTTCGTACAGACAAGTACCCGTAGTAAGGCAGCAAGGGCTGAAAGGCAGCAACTCTACCGCTCCGCCACTGTGCAAATATAAAATGCCCACAGCATTTAGCTTAATGCATCTGGCAACATGATATATAAGCATAAGGGCTAGTAGATGAGGCACTTCTAATAGCTGATGAATGTCACCTATTCAGTTTACCCTGTCAGTACAACATACAGAGCAGGCCTGCATCAGGATCTCCCAGTCCATCACACCTCAGCTATTCAGCAAATTAGGAACAACAAAGGAAAAACAGAGTGACGCATAACCAAAACTTCTATCCATCCGACATCAAGATCTTAATGTAGAAAGCAAATGACAACTAAGACTGAATAATAGATCTCTATTTGAAGCAGTTCAAGAATAATTTTTATTATAATGGAAATGCATCAGAAGGTCGCTCAGCCTCATAATGCTCCCCAGCCAATTTATGTCTGGCAAGATTAATTTTGTAAGACAGATCATGTTTTTGATTTCCTACGTTTTTCAGAGCCACATAGCTTCTGAGCGTGTATTTTTAACTTTCCGATGCACTTTGTGCCCTTTTTCACTCCCTGCTGGGACTTGTGGAAAAACAACATCAGTGTCGCCTAAGATAGACACAAAATGCTGGAGTATCTCAGCGGGATAGGTGGCGCAGATGGAGAGAAGGAATGGGTGACGTATCGGGTCGAGACTTCTTCAGTCTGAAGAAGGGTCTCAACCCAAATTGCCACCCATTCCTTCTCTCCAGGGATGCTGTCTGTCCCACTGAGTTACTCCAGCGTTTTGTGTCCATCTTCGGTTTAAACCAGCATCTGCATTTCCTTCCTACACATTACTGTTACCCAGTCAGAGTGGTGATTATACAGCACTAGTGTTGAAATCCAGGCAGTGATTGGCAATGGCATTATTTTAAGTGTGCATTCCTTTCTCAAAATGGTTGTGGAAGGTTTGCCCCTCATGCCAAGTGTTAGGGTGTGAGTGGAATTTGTTATTCATTGAATCTAACAGTATCTGCCCCTAAAATTGATGCGTAAGTAACCAAATAACCAAGTATTAAAGTGCAACCAAGTAACCAAGTGTTGAAGTGTTGAAGGAAGTACCTTCAGATGGGAATAACATTAAGTTCAAAGGGGGATTATTTTTTGGATCATAGAAGCTGACAACATGGTCAATAATATAAATTAAATCATTTGCAACAGGGTCATGTGAAATAAAATCCCACCTTTGTCAATTGGAAAGAGATAAATGTATTTAAATGTATCCTTGAACCTGCACCTTAAGTGTTCACCTGTGCAGTTGCACTTTGTGAAGGGACGCACCATAAAATTAAAAATGGAAGACAAGCCTTGCCTGGTTGATCAGCAGTCAAGTCTCCATTTCTAAGACATCAGGTCAGCCAACATCCATCGAGGACGGACTCACGCACCATAGAAAGCATTTTATCAGGATGCATCACAGCTTGGTTTGGGAACAGCTCCATCCAAGACCGCAAGAAATTACAGCGAATTGTGGATGCAAACCAACCTTCCCTCCATTGACTCTAATTATACTTAATGCAGCCTCGGCAAGGCCAGCAGCACAATCAAGGACAACTTTCACCCTGGCCACTCCCTCTTCTCCCCTCTTCAATCAGGTAAAAGGTATAGAAGTGTGAAAATGCACACCTCCAGATTCAGGGACAGTTTCTTCCCAACTGTGATCAGGCAAGTGAATCATCCCGCCACAACCAGGGAACAGTGCTGAACTACTATCTACCTCTTTGATGACCCTCGGACTATCCATGATCGGACTTTGCTGGCTTTACCTTGCACGAAAATGTATTCCATTATCATGTATCTATTCACTGTAAATGGATCAATTGTAATCATGTATTGTCTTTCTGCTGTTAAGCACGCAACAAAATCTTTTCACGTAACAATAAACTAAACTAACTAACTAACTAACAACTAACTAACTCAAAGTCAATGCTTCATTCCGATGACCTTTCAATAGAACTGGGAAACGTAAGAGATTATAAAAAAACCTACATTGTGTTAATAGAAGGAGGGGAAAACAAATCTGGAATTATTAAAAGGGGGGTTAAAGCTTGACAATGCTGGAAATGTGAAATGCACAAAGGTATGATTGAATGTTTGAAATTCTTGAATTTGTGGTTAAAAGCCCTGTCCCACGGTACGAGTTCATTCCAAGAGCTCTCCCGAGTTTAAAAAAAATCAAACTCGTGGTAACCACAGAGAATGAACGTAGCGGCTACGTAGGTGCAGTCTTGAACTACTATCTACTTCATTAAAAACCTTTGGACTATCTTTAATCAGACTTTACTGGACTTTACCTTGTATTAAACATTATTTCCTTTATCAGGTATCTGTAAACTGTGGACGGCTCGATTATAATCATGCATTGTCTTTCCGCTGACTGGTTAGCACGTAACAAAAAGCTTTTTACTGTGCCTCGGTACACATGACAAGAACTTAACCAAACCAATATATATTGAGGAATAGCTGAGGTCCCTGCATTTTTGATCCCACTTGTCAATGGCTGCCACTGCCTTATCATTCCTTCTCTTTTTATTCCTTGCTGTCCATTGATACAACATCCAAACACTAATCCTGATCCCATCTGGATTAATTTTGCCGATTCACTTTTTTTTTTCAATTTTGCAGATTTTGCAGGTAGAATTTTATGAAAATCTTTCTGAGATCCAAATCCACTGGATTTCTTTTACCATTTTCTGGTGGTGATCTTCTCAAAAAAAATGCTATTAGATATGTTAAGTATTGTTTCCCTTTCACAAATTCATTGTTATTGATCATAAGTTCATAATCATAAGATCATAAGCGATATGGGCCTGTCCCACTTAGGCGATTTTTCAGCGGACTGCGTGCGACTGTCAAGTTGCCGGCAGTCGCCTGGAAAAGTGGGAACTGGGACGGGGACTGTTAGAGTGGAACACACACACACACACACACACACACACACACACACACACACACACACACACACACACACACACACACACACACACACACACACACACACACACACACATCACAAAGGCGGGGGCCAGGGCAAGCGGGGGGAGTGCTATCTCAAATTCACACAGTGCAAAGCCAAGGTGATACAGACACACACCGCGATGAACAGGAAGGTTGGTGCTGTAATTAAGATGGCTTGCACAGTGTACGGTAAGTCCTTTAAAAGAAGGGGGAGAAGGGAGGGAGAAGGGGGGGAGAAGGGGGGGGGGAAGGGGGGGAATAAGGGGGGGGAATGGGGGGGAAGAGAAGGGGGGGAGAGAAGGGGGGGAGAGAAGGTGGGGGAGAGAAGGTGGGGGAGAGAAGGGGGAGAGAAGGGGGGGAGAGAGAGAGGGGGGGGAATAAGGGGGGGGGAATAAGGGGGGGGATAGGGGGGGAGAAGGGGAGGAGAAGGGGGGGGGGGGGGGAGAAGGGGGGGAGACAACTTTTAAGAAGCCAGACACCTTTTAATAAGGCAGAGATACACAGCTGTGAAGTTTGGCGGACATTTACCAGTCGGTTATCCTTGGTTCTGAAAACTCCTGCTTACGTTTTTTTTCCCCCAATGAGCCAATGAAAATGACCGGTCAGCAAAGGCGATTAGCTAAGACTACGTACGACTACCTCAACTATCTACAACTACATGGCAACCCCACTACAACTGCACCTACAACTACAGGTTTATCGATTATCCCCATGGCGACCAATTTTCAACATGTTGAAAAATTTGCGGCAACCATTCTGAGGCCGCGACTGGTTCCCAGAATGCGGGAACTCCTCGCGACCATGAAGGAGACTCACCACAGACCATCACAGAGTCTCCTGCACTCGCCTAAAAAGTCGCCTAAGTGCGACAGGCCCATAAGGAGCCGAATTATGCCATTCGGCCCATCACGTCTATTCCACCATCCAATCATGGCTGATCTATCTCTCCTTCCTAATCCTATTATCCTGCCTTCTCACCATTACCTCTGACACCTGTACTAATCAAGAATCTATCTATCTCTGCCTTAAATCTATCCAGTGACTGCCTCCACAGCCTTCTGTGGCAAAGAATTCCACAGATGGACCACCCTCCTACTAAAGAAATACCTCCTTATCAACTTCCTGAAAGAACATCCTTTAATTCTGAGGCGATTATCTCTATTCCGAGACTCACCCACTTGTGGAAACATCCTCTCCACATCTCCTCAATCCAAGCCACCTCCTGCCACTTCTCTAAGTGCCCTGCTTTTAGATCTGATTATTACAACCGTTACAAATGATTAAGGTTCTCATCAAATCAAACCTAGAGAGTACATTGACCAAACATGGATTTTACATGGATTTCTGAAAGGGAAACCATGCTTAACATATCTAATAACCAAACACATCTGAACGGAAACATTAGCAGATTGAAAGCTGACCAGCCATACGTTGCACATAATGAAAATCTCTATTCAAAGCCCTGTTTTTCAAAACAAAGACCTTTCCGTGGCTTACAACGTGCAAGTGATTTACACCGTTAATAGCATATTTAGGGCAAAAGGAAGGAGAGATTACATAAGGTCAGAAGTTCATGAGGAATAGGAGTAGAATTAGACCATCTACTCCGCCATTCTATCGTGGCTGATCTATCTCTCCCTCTTCTCCCCATTCTCCTGCCTTCTCCCCATAACCTCTGACACCTGTACTAATCAAGAATCTATCTATCTCTGCCTTAAATGGGAAAAGGAGGAATAGTGTAAGCCTTACAGTATTCCTCCTTACAGAGTAAGGTAACGAAAGCCTGGACAACGTGAAAGTGAAGAACGATTATTTATTTTTTAAAGAAGTTATTGAAAGGAATGCTGGATATATGACAATCAGGCAGACCAGTTGAATTAGTTAAACAAAGTAACTGGTATACCTATTACCAGAGATACCTATTACCTTCAGTCATTCAGCCTGTGCTTTCTTTAGATGGCAGAATGGGTCAGTGCCACAAAATAGTCAATGCTATTTAAAGGAATATGTGCCAAACGCGGGCAGGTGAGGTTAGATTAAGAAAGAACTGCAGATGCTGGAAGAATCGAAGGTAGACAAAAATGCAGGAGAAACTCAGCGGGTGAGGCAGCATCAATGGAGCGAAGGAATAAGTGATGTTTCAGGTCAAAACCCTTCTTCAGTCGAAACCCTTCTCTATTTCGGCCCGAAACATTGCCTATTTCCTTCGCTCCATAGATGCTGCTGCACCCGCTGAGTCTCTCCAGCACTTTTGTCTACCTTCGATTTTCCAGCATCTGCAGTTCCTTCTTAAACAGGTGCCCAGACGTACTGGACCAATATTCCCTTCACTGATGAAGTGCTGATGTGCCTTGCTTTCATCTGTCCCAATGTCTGGATGGACTGCAAACACAACAGTCAGAGGTTCTGGAAGAAAGAGGCCAGAAGCTCGCCAATTAATTAAAACAGAGGACAGGCCATGCATTTTGAATTACAAGCATTATTATTGCTTTTCCACCCGTTAACGCTGGGTGTAGAGTAATAAGATATGTGTAGGAAGGAACTGCAGATGCTGGTTTATACCATAGATAGACACAAAAAGCTGGAGTAACCCAATGGGTCTGACAACATGAGTTACAGACAATGAGACTCGACAAGATGACTTTGAAGCTTGTACAATGATTTGCATGGGGGGAGGGATGGAGAGAGAGGGGATGCAAGGGATATTTGAAGTTAGAGAAATCAATATTCATACTGCTGGGTGTTTGATAGTTTGAATGCATGCACAATGTTAGCAAATGGCAGTCAATAAGAACAAAGCTGAAGAGGAAGAGCAGGTTGTGTACAATATGTACAGCCACTGCTTTGTTCTGGCCTTTTCTTACCTCCAGTTCCCTGCCCTCAACTTTCAGTCTGCCGACCAGAAACGTAACACGTCCTTTTTCTCCAGAGATGCTGCCTGACCTGCTGAGTTACTCCAGCACTTTGTTTCTATCGAGGAAATATCTCAAGTTAAGAATAGGCCAAAGGAAAGGGAGGATTACTTTGAAGTTTAAGGCTTTGCTTTCACTGAGAGCAGTACATATGTGAGATGGGAAGAGGACTGACCTTGGCAAATCCGGTCATCCATTTTGAATCCTGCTACACCTCAGCCACGCCCTAGGGCCACGTCAGGTGGATCTGGCACCTTGTTGTTTCACCTTACTCAATTTTCACTTAACCAGTGATATCTCGTCAGTGATATTGCAGATCTTTGTCCTTTTACTCATTTGGTGAGCGTGTAGTGTTGGCCCCAGCCAAGAGCCATTGCTACATTTCCATGGCTGTTGTTCATTCTCACTTTGACATTACACAGGATGCTTTTTAGTGGCTGAACTGTAAGATTTCTATTCCACGAAGTGTCTCGACCCGAAACGTCACCTATTCCTTCTCTCCAGGGATTGCTGCCTAGCCCGCTGAGCTACTCCAGCTTTTTGTGTCCTTCTTTGGTTTAATCCAGCATCTGCAGTTCCTTCTACACACTCCTAAACCTGCCTTTTGCACTAAATGTTATTCCCTGATCATGTATCTATACACTATAAATGGCTTGGTTGTAATCATGTATTGTCTGTCCGCAGTCTGGACAGCACACAACAAAAGCTTTACACTGTACCTCGGAACACGTGACAATAAACTAAACTGAACTAAACTGTTGGCTGCAGTTAGCATGTTTTACATCAGCTCCCTACTGAGTTCATTTAAATTAAGTTGAGATACAATATTAATATGGGCATCAAGCTGATTCCTCCAGCTAAACACAGTACACGACTCACTCACTATCATTACACAATGAAAATTGAGCTCACTGTTGTAAAGCTATATATTAATAGTTATCCTTTGCTCCCTAAGATAGTGAGCGATGTACTTAAAGATCTGATTCAGCTAACTCTCGAGATAGCCATCTCTCGAGAAAGAACAATTCTTGTTATGTTTTCTATTTTCCGCAGACATCACAGATTACTGTACACTGTCAGAATGACAAGAAACGCTTGTTAATCCTGTTGATTTGCTCTAATCAGTCAGAAAAATGTTGAACAGAATAAATCAAGTCTACTTAGATGTAAGAAACACTGAGTGAATTGAACAATTGCTGCGTTTGCAGAAATTTCTCTTTCCTTTTTATTGGCATACTGAAGTAATAAGGTTGAATAAAGTTCAAATAATCATTTGCAAAAGTATTAAGCGCAGAAGGCATCTTGAGATAGCAAATTACTGCAAAATGTAATTATTTAAAAAGTGGATTCTAATTTGGCAAATATTTGAATAACTAATATTTAAACAAGCGACATACAACTTTTCACATTATCACAAACTGTGTATCAAAAATGCATTCATCATTGCACACTTGCCAAATGCAGATCCGTTAATTTATTTATTTCATAATGCTATATTCACACAATGTAAACTAAGTATTTCTGGTAACTCGGTTGGAGTGGTGATTAAATCTACCCCCAACTCAATATGTCTTTTCAATCCCCTTCACCTGGTCAGGAAACTGTCTGTAGAGCTTTGCTCAATAGCATCAGCTGGTTCCAAACATTTTCTTGAGACTTTAGAGATACAGCGTGGAAACAAGGCCCTTCGGTTCCACCGAGATCATGCCAACCAGAAATCACCCCTACACTAACACTTCCTACGCACTCGGGATAATTTACAATTTACAAAGCAATTAACCTACAAACCATACTTCTTTGGAGTGTGGGAGGAAAACCGAAGCACCCAGAGAAAACCCACGCCATCACAGGGAGAATGTACAACCTGCACACATGCAGCATCCGGAGTCGGGTTCACACCTGGGACTCCGGCTCTGTAAGGCAGCAACTCCACAGCTGCGCCACCATGCCGCCTCCTCATGTCAATGAGGATCCCATGTCAATGAGGTCCAAAGCGATTTCCAAATCCTTACGCCTCCTTATATTTATTTGTGCCTGATGCCCCTGTCCCACTTAGGAAACCCGAACGGAAACCTCTTGAGACATTGCGCCCCACCCAAGGTTTCCGTGCGGTTCCCGGAGGTTTTTGTCAGTCTCCCTAATGGTCGAAAGTGGTTTCCTCGCTTCTTCTATGTTCAGGCGATTATTTCAAAAAATTCAAAACCGCCGCGACTAAAAATAGGTTTGACGTTTTAAAAATCGGTAATTTTTTAGTCAAAGCCGCTTGCGATGCTAGTTGAAGGTGGTGAAGGTAAGTTCTTTTTTTCACCCAGTTTTATTCCACAGGGATGTCTTACCAGAACATATAAGAAGCGGAAACCACTTTCGACCATTAGGGAGACTGACAAAAACCTCCGGGAACCTCCAGGAACTGCACGGAAACCTTGGGTGGGGTGCAAAGTCTCCAGAGGTTTCCGTTCAGATTTCTTAAGTGGGACAGGAGCATTAGTTGGCACCAAAATACACAGCAGTAACTTTGGAGGTGAGCCCTTCTTTTGCAGCTTTGAGGCAGCAAAACTAACTGCAAAATGCATCCCGAGCCTACTGCTAGACTTCAAAATGTAAACATAAAGGTTTATTTTTAAAGAGTTTAAAGATGAATCAGAGGTACGTTCTGAAATGATGAAAAGTAAGTAATACCTATGAACTTGACCACAAAGCAGAGCTAGAAAATCAGATTTGAAGGGATTCTCAGATTATTAGCAGTTCTGTGAAGAAGTTTATCAAAGTCTATCTTTGGTTTGCAGCTGCACTGACTCTTTGTTGTTGGCCCAGATATACACGACGAGCATTGCAGCTAATAAAGATAGAAACTTATTAATTGCAAAGCTTCTTATTGTTAGCTTGCATTAATTTGATTTGCATCAGAACAGTATTGGGCCTGTCCCACTTATGCGATTTTTTTAGGCGACAACAGGCCACTGCTGAAAAAGTTTCAACATGTTGAAAATTGTTTCGGCGGACAGTGGCGACAATTTGGCTGTCGTAGGTTGTCGTAGGTTGTTGTATGTCCTGTCGTATGTCCTGTGGTATGTCTGTCGTAGGTCCTGTGGTAGGTCCTGTCGTAGGTCCTGTCGTAGGTCCTGTCGCAAGGTAACGCGTAGGTTGTCGCCGGTGCTGACCGGTGAATTCCATTGTCCAGTCTCTGGCAGTCACCTACAAAATCGCTAAGTGGGACAGGTCCATAACAGTATCATAATAATGACACTCAGAAGTACAAGCAGAGTGCAGGGGTCCATAAGTTCATAAGTTATAAGAGCAGAATTAGGCCATTCGGCCCATCAAGTCTACTCCACCATGGTTGATCTATCCCTCCATCCGAACCCATTCTCCTGCCTTTTCCCCATAATCCCTGATTCTTTTACTAATCAAGAATCTATATATCTTTGCTCTTAACTAACTTTGACTCACAGCCTTTTGTGGCAAAGAATTCCACAGATTCACCACCCACCTCTGACTAAAGAGATTTCCCACATCTCTTCCTAAAGGAACGCACTTTAATTCTGAGGCTATGACCTCTAGTCTTAAACTCTCCCCTTTAGACAGAGGCAGTCTTATATGTTGAATTGAACGATTCCTGTGACATAGTGACTATAACACTGTAACTGAGTGGATAACATAATTCCCCAGCCCAATGCCACCACACACCCCAATTCCAAAATGAAACAATGTTTCTATGACAATTTGTAAAAGAATGACAGGGGTGGACAGGCAGAGCCGGAATATAAGTTTGGCCGATGTTGGGAGAAGTCCAACAAGGCTCGGGTCACGGACAGCTTAAGTTTTCGATATGGGGCTGAAATCCGTTCTAAGCCGCAAGAGAGTAAGAACACAGAGAGGAGGTCCGCTAGAACTCTTGCCTCTGAGAGGTGTTGGAGCGCCAGATTGGCTAGATTTAGAGTGGTTGGATTGGCCCTCTTTGGGCATATCTTCAGGGGGGATTCGAGCTGCAGGGAGAAGCGCCCCTGGTTGTCGGTATTTGGGATATCTGATCTGTTGGTAGGATCTAGGCCATGATCATATTGGATATATTGGGCGGTGGGGCTGACTGATCAGGTAGCTGAAAATCCAGTATACTGAGCCTGCAGCATCGTCCTTTGACTATTGTTCCATGTGTGTTGCATCTTAAGATTGCAGTAATTCACCAGGGATGCTGACCTGAAGCAATCGAAAACCAAAGAACCAAAGCCCTTTTTGGCGACCTTTTGGCATTATTAGGGCATTTTTTCAGGGAATGATGGATGCCAGTATACCAAGTGTCATCCTAGGTCGATTAGAAAAACACCCGGCGATGGCGGTGTGAAACGGGCAGACTGGTCACAAGGTACAACATATGCTTCCTTCATATATATGACAGGGGGGAGGCATAAGGGAGGAAGAGCTTAGGTGAAACAATTATTTTCAAAGCCCATGTTTACGATATAAGAACACACCCCACGGATGACAGGAGGTTTACCTGTACATTAGACGGGGAGGAGCTCGTAAAGGGGACTGTACCGGGGTCCCTTACTTTTTTTTTTAATCAGAGAGAGTGATTGGGGAGAGTGGGGGGAGCGGGGGGAGGAGGGGATGAGAAGGGGTGGGAGGAGAGGGGGGAGGGAGGGAGGAGGGGGGAGAGGGGGGGAGGGGGGGGAGATCGTGGGAGGGGGGGAGTGGTGGTAAGGGGGAAGAGGGAGGAGACGTCGGCGGGGGTAGGGAGAAGGAGTGGAGACAACTTTTAACGAAGCCAGAGATACATGGCTGTGAAGCTCGGCGGCATTATACATTACCGAGTCGCGTTATCCTATGGTTCTGCAAAACTACATGTTTACCTTTTTTTTACCACATGAGGCAATGCAATTCACCGTGTCAAGCACCAGCGAACACCACCTACAAGAACCCAACAACCACCTACTACCTCCAGGCGGACCCACTACCGCTGCACCTAACGGCACGAGAATTCTCGCCGCCACTCTCATGGCGACTTCATTCTGGTCGCCGCCGAAACTATTCTGGAGAATGTGGGGGGACTACTTACGGCCTGAAGGCAAACAATACTCCCGGCAACCACCGCGACCGCATAATCTCCTGTAGTCACCTAAAAAGTCACATAAGCTGGGGACAGGCCATTTAGATTCAATCAAATCCTGTCATGTCAGATCATGTCGGTGGAGAGAATGCCAATGTTTCATCCAAAATGAGGATACAGTGGCTTACTGAGCTACGGACACTTGCTTTTCTCTGGGAGCTCAGCCAGCCACAGAAATAAAAAGAATGATTATCTATTGCAGGCGGATCGGTCATTGGACTTTGCGAAACGATGCCAGAAACATTTTGGAACATTTAAATTCTATGGAGATAGTTGATAGGAGGAATTCTTACCAGGAAGGTGGTGAATCTATGGAATTCATTGCACAGAGGGTGTGCAAGCCAAGACATTGGGTATTTTTAAGTGGCGATTGATTCGTTCTTGAGTAAATGTTTGCTTTTTTTCCGTCGACAATCCTGATTTCTGTTTAGCAAAGGAGCTAAACCGGAATTGAATGTAAAAGTGTCAATACTTTATCTTAGCTCAACAGAGGAAATTATTAAAAAGAAGCTGCTCCTGAACCTTGATGTTTACAGTCTTTCAAGCTCCGTACCTTCTTCCCGATGGCAGGATGTGAAATGAAGCGATGGCGAGGGTGTGTGGTCTCTGCGATTGTGGCTGCCTTATTGAGCATGATCTTTGTAGATCCCTTCATGATGAATCCATCCGCAACCATTGCAAAATATCGCAGGAGATATTACATTAATATAAAAAGCAGGTATGGTTGTCGCCAGCCAGCCCTTTTTATACAGTCATGAGATTAAAAAACCTCAACTCTGTTTTGTGTTATACAGGGGGGTTATATGACAGTGATGAACTCCATACATTATTGCTAGGTGGTAACACTTACAAAGCCATTAGATTGGGCTGCGAGAATTACTGTGCCATTCCCCTAGTGAATGAACGAATGAATACGTTTTTTGTAAACAAGTGGAAACGCACAGTGAAATTCTTGTGCTTGCATAGCAAAGATATGAAAATATTCACACACAGAGGGCACTTACTAGTGAACTGAGAATAGTGAATAGCTGGATAGAGTGGGTGCGGAGAGGATTGATTTCCACCAGGGGGAGGAGTCTGAGGACTAGTGGCTCATAGCCTCAGAATTAAAGGTCGTTCCTTTAGGAGGAGGAGATGAAGGGGTGGATTGTTTTTAGTCAGAGGGTAATGTGAATTCTTTGCCACAGAAGGCTGAGGGGCATCAATGGATATTTTAAGGAGGCAGAGATTACAGTAGTAGATTATTGATTCGTGTGGGGTGGAACAAGGGCTATGGGGAGTGCAGGTGTGGAATGCAGGTCATCCGAGCGATTAGTCGGGATCAGCCTGATATGAATGGCAGAGTAAACTTGATGGCCGAATGGCCTAATCTGGCTTCTATCGCTATGTCCATCATGAACAAAGTTGAAACTAGAAATCTCAGACAGGACTCGCAGAAACAAAAATAAAGGATCTACAGGAGGCGCTACGTAAAAAAAGGCAGCAGCATCTTTCAGGGATCCAACTCACCCTGACACACTCTCATTTCACGTCTGCCATTGGGAATAAAGTTTTAGGGAGCCTTGAAAACTATTAATGGCACAGGTCAGGAGCAGCTTCCTACTCATACCCCAATAACTGCTCCAAACGACAAAAAACCGCCATGATTTCACTAGGAATGATAGGAAGGAACTGCAAAAGCTGGGTTATACCAAAAAGAGACTCATATGCGGGAGATACTCTGCGGTCAGGCCAACATCTCTGCGAGAAAAGGAATAGGTGATGTTTTGGGGTCTCAGAAACCCTTCTTCACGTCTATTCTATCTTCATGGCACTGGGGTCTTGGGGATTGTTGTTTGTCAATTGCTAATACTATTGTTGTTTTTATACATTCTACTGTGTTACTGTGTTTTCCATAACTGTTTGCTGATGCGAGTAAACAATTTCAGTGTTCCTTTTCGGGCGACAAATAGACAATAAAACAGTCTTGAATTTGCGCTTGATAGCGTTTGGCAAGGAGGCTTGAATTGCTTTTGCTTCCACCTCTAGTTAATTTCATGGCCTGATGAAGGTATGTGCAGCATTTAAATAGATTTCAAAATAATATTCAGTTTGTTAAAAAATTTAACCTACAAAACAAACTTAAACACAGACATTATGTCCATCATGACAAAGGAAATTAAACTCTATCTAACTGGTGGCCATCTGCACCTCGGTGCTATATCCTGTTTGCCAAGCTTTGTTAATAACTATTGCCACGTGCATATCAAAATGATCAGACTGCTGGATGAATAACAAGCTAGTTAAGGTAGTGGCCATCAAAATCCCCAGAGGAACCCAATTGGTTATGGAGTTTATTGGCAGTTCTTGAACAACCGATCTTTACTTTGTCCGTACAGATTTGAAGAGTATGTATATTTTCGACTAAAAAGTAAGCACCATAGTTTTTTTTTGGCTGATGTTCTGATGAAAACAGAAAGCAAGAAAGCTAAAGCCATTCTGTTTTCGATGGGTTTCAAAACCAAAAAATGTTTTGACATGGGTCTTCAAAACTAGTAATCTGATAGGAATGCCATCAGGATTTCAGTCAGTTGAGGCCTGTACATTGAGCAAGTGGATGTAAGAGAGCTGAACGTGGTTTAAGAGCAAACCATATCATTGCTGGGGGATCTCGTGTGTCGAAGCAGCATTTGAGGATGAATGATAAAAAGGCATGGGGTTTGAGGGTTGATCGGCGTCTATAGGTTGCCCTTTGTGTGGAGGGAGTGATGTGTAAAACGCTCCTAAAGCTTACCCCTTAGTCTGTAGTTCCAGTAAAACACCAAGCACTGTACCAACTAAAACGTTAATTTTTTTGTGTTTTTTTTTTTGACACAAACAACGAAATCCCCTATACAATACTAATCCACAGTGGGATCGATCATTGTCTATTCGTGTCGATAGTCCCTGCAGCCTCGTGCAAGCAGGACTACTCCTCCAAAAGTACACGTTACAAAGCGCTCCTCAGAGGATCGACAACATCCTCATTGGGGGTTTACTACCCTTTTTATAGGTCATCGAACCCTGTGGGTGGCAGTTACATGGAGGTGTGTCCACTTCAAAACCATCACAGTATAATTAAAAGTGTTTTGACAGTTCCCTAACCCAATTACAAAAGATTCCCCTTTACATGTTTCTACTGATGCTTCTGGAAGAAGTCATCATCATATAATGCTAACATTCTCATGGGGAGTATTAATCAATTCAAACATGGCTTCACACTAGTCAAATCATCTCATAACAAACAGACACCTTGCATACATCTTAACAGTATTTTACAAGCCACTTGTCTGCCAGCGTAGCCAATCCTGCTAATGCTTCTTGCAAAAGCTTTGGCTTTATCTGCAAGTGCTCATACATTGTAAAAATAGTGAGGACATCTGGATCTTCCCCATCCTGCAATATCAATTCTAGGTTCAGACTAGCTGCAGCACCAATTTGCAGCTCTCAGCTTTGCACTTTATCAATTGACAAAACACAGATTTTGTAAATGCAAGAATCCCGTCATTTTTATATATCTCTATCTGTAGCCAATATTATCAGATGCGAAATGCGAAATAACATCGGAACTAGTGTGAAAGAGCGATAGATGGTGCAATGGTGGGATGAAGGGCGTGTTTCGATTCGTTATCTCTGGAAGGAAATTTCATATCGATAATAACTTTGTTTCAGACCTAAAAATAAAAAATATAGATACAAAACAAAACCGTGCAAAATTCTTAATATTTTCTTTGGTTGTGCTCCTCATATGTTATTGTAGACCTCCCTTTTTCTTACACATTAGCACCATTGCATATCCATGTGGGCCCTTTTTGATGATGTCCCTTCCCTTGTTTGGGGGTGTCCCCACTGATCAGCCACTCTCGATACAAACCAAAATATGGGGAGAGACCAGGAAAATTTGGACCGTAAGGAGGGGCTCGGGGGACAGACCGAAGGGGGAGGTTACCAAATTTGACACATTCAAAATTGCGTTCCAATGGCTTTAACATCAGCGTTTACTCTGAGGGGACCATTTACCAGAGGGATTTACCAGTACCTCACAATTGTAGCATTTTTTATAATCATTTTCCTCTCTCAAGCAAATGTCAATCTGCTTGCTTTCTGAAATACTTTTACCTGCACCAGTAGTCTTTTTATGATACTGCACTATCTGGATTATCCAGATCTCTCTGCATGTATCAGAACTGGGTCATCTCTCACCGTTTGGATCATCTGGTTCTTTTTTAATGTTCCTGCCATATTTATCGTTTCACCGTTCGTTTCCAACTGACAGGGTAGGTAGTTGGAGAGAGGTTCTGCTGTGCAGTGTGTATTGTTGTTGGCATTAGATAAAAATCAGATCTAGATTATTTCAGGACTGAAGTTTTGGGGTATGTCAATCTGGAAATTGATGTAATTGGAAATTAAGTTCGTAAACCGCAATTAATTTAGATTAGTGGATACAATGCGGAAACAGCCCTTCGGCCACGATGTCCGCCATCCGAACAGCGATCCTCGCAAGCTAGCACCATCCTACACCTACACCCCTAGGGACAATTTTTACACCATAAAGCCAATTAACTAACAAAATGTACTTTGGAAGTGGGAGGAAAGCGAAGATCACAGAGACACCACACAGAGTTTTCACCATCTTCTTTCTTTTTCATTCTTCTTCATCTTTCATCATCTCTTCTCACCCTCTTTCTCTTTTCTACTTTCTAATTCCCTCTCTTTTTTTTATTTTCTATATTCTCTTTTTTTTTGTTTCTCAAGGGCGGAAGAACATAACAAACTCCGTACAGACAAGCATCCCGTAGGCGGATTGAACGCGGGTCACCGGCGCTGCAGGTGTTGTAAGGCTGCAACTCTACTGCTGCGCCACTGTGCCACCCAGAATCCTTTACAGATATAGATATTGATACGGCACAGTGTTTAATTTAAAATTGGAGATGAATTTATTTGATACATGAAATTGCAATGAAGCCAAAACATGCAGGCTCGGTTCCAGCATTAGCCATAAATTCACATTCAAAATGACCAGAACAGAACTATATAGTCCAAAGCTCTTTTCTGGAAAGTGAAGCTAAAAGAAATAGAGAAAGTCATAGTATGAAAGAAGTAGTACTGGACACTTCCCAACATCCCAACAAATAACAGAATGTTTGAGGTGCTGGTTCTTTCCTTCTGTATGTAAACTGGAAGAATGTACTAAAATGCAAAAGTCAAGGCTTTACAGGAGGTAAGATGACTAGCTAGGTCCAAAAAAATAATACTGATAAATGATAGCTTACAGTTGCATCTGAAGAAGGTCCCTGTCCGAAATGTCACCAATGCTTTTCTCCAGAGATGCTGCCAGACGTCGCTGATTACACCAGCATATTGTATCTATCTTGGTATAAACAGCATTACTGTTCGTCTACACGTTTACCATACCTACAAACACATTGCACTCGATGAAGAGGGTACTGCTCAACTCTGAAGAACGGTGCCCCCCTCGACCAACTCCCCATCCAAATGGAATCCAATAGTGTAATAAGTACAAACAATCAAAGCCGCTCTGATCCAAGAGACCCACAATGGCCCAATTTGGCTGTGTAGGTGAATAACGAGAGAGTTGAAATAGTTCGACTCTCAGGCCCTGTAGAAGTTTCGACCCAAACGTTCCTAATCCTTTCTCCAAGATGCTGCTTGACCCAAAGTTAGCTCAACCATTTTGTTCCATTGCATTGTAATCCACATCTGCAGTTCTTCCTCGACACATATTTCCTCCCCATTAGGGAAATATCCTCCCAGCATCATTTCCTCACTACCCTGATGGAAATATGGGATATGATCTGCTTGATTTCAAATTTAAAAACGCAGTAAGCAAAATCAAATCAAGACTTAATATCTTCAGAATCAAGCAATCCACCCAACCATCCCACACAGAAAACAATGTGATGACAGTTTCTGCACTTGCTCATTTCAGTCTTTTCTATACATTGCTTGAACGTTTTCCATACCCCTTGAACTTTTCCACATATTGTCACTTACACCACAACCATACATGTATTTAATTGGTATTTTATGTGATAGACCAACACAAAGTGTGCATAATTGTGGAATAGAAAATGATTACAATGGTTTTTCATTTTTTACAAATAATAACTGCAAAGTTGGCGTGCAAAGGTATTCAGCCCCCTTTACTCTGATACCCCTAAATAAACCAGTACAAACCAATTGCCTTCAAAAGTCCACAAATTAAGAAATAGATCCACTTGTGTGTAATCTAATCTCAGTAAAATACAGCATTTTCGTGAAGGCCTCAAGGTTTGTTATAGAACATTATGAACAAACAGCATCATGAATCCCAAGGAACACACCAGATTAGGTTCAGGGACAAATTTGTGGAGAGGTTTTAATAGCAGGGATAGTTATAAAAAAAATATCCCCAGCTTTGAACATCTCACAGAGCACTGTTTCAATCCATCACCGAAAATGGAAAGTATTGCACAACTGTAAACCTACCAAGACATACCGTCCACCTAAAAACTGACCAGGGGCCGGCAAGAGAGCATTGATCAGAGAACCAGCCAAGAGGCACATAGTAACTCTGAGGAGCTCAGAGATCCACAGCTCAGGTGGAAGAATCTTCCACAGGACAACTATTAGTTCGTGCACTCCACAATATCGGGCCTTTTATGGAAGAGTGGCAGGAAGAAAGCCATGTTAAACAAAGCCATAAAAGTCCCATTTGCAGTTTCCACAAGCCATTGGGGGACACAGCAACAGTGGAGGAAAGTGCGCGGGTCTGATAGACAAAATTAAAGTTTTTGGCTAAAAGCAAAACGCTATGTGTGCGGAAAACTAAACACACTGCCACAACCTGATCACACCATCCCCCACTGGTGAAACAATGTGGTGTCAGCATCCAAGCGTGGGGATGCTTCTTTTCTTCTGCAGGACAGGGAAGCTGGACAAGTTGATGGGAAAATGGATGGAGCCGAAATACAGCAATCATGGAAAAAACCTGTTAGAGTCTGCAAAGACTTGAGACTGGTGCAGAGGTTCACCTTCCAGCAGACAACGGACCCTAAACATAACAGCCCGAAGCTATAATGGAATGGGTTTAGATCAAAGGATTTATTCAAGTTTAGAATGGCCCAGTCAATCCAGACCTAAATCCAATTAGAATCTCTTGGCAGACCTTAAAATTGCTGGTTCACAGACACTCTCCATCCAACTGACTGAGCTTGATCTATATTTGGGCATAAGGAGAATGGGCAAACATTTTCATCTCTAGTCTCTAGATGTGCATAAGCTGGTAGAGATGATGGGTGAGAATACCCCAAAATAAGTACTTCAGCTGTAATTGCAGCGAAAGTGTTGTACAAAGTAATGACTCAGGGGGGCAGAATACATTTTGCTCGCACGCCACGACACGTTTCAGTTTTTTTTATTTATTTGTTAATTAAAAAATTTGGAAAACATGTACCATTTCCTTCCAGCTCGTCCACATTATCAACCACTGTATAGTGTGTTGTCGCTTTCTGTCACATAAAATCCCAATAAAATACATTACGTTTGTGGTTGTAATGTGACAAACTGTGGAAAAGTTCATAGGTTGGGTATTGAATGAAACTTTTGCAAGCCACTGTACTTTCGTAAGGTGAGGATTTTTTAACCACAAAATGCAACTGCATTCAAGAAGTGTAAATCTTACCAAGATCCTGTCTAAATCTATGAAGATATTTCTTGTGTTCAGTCCTGAAATCACCCTTTTTGCATTTAAACAGAGTCATAGAGTCATAGAGTGATACAGTGTGTGAAACAGGCCCTTACGGCCCACCCACTTGTTCCACACCGGCCGAACATTTTCCCAGCTGCACTAGTTCCCCCACTCCCATGATTTGGCGCCCATATTCCTCCAAACCTGTTCGATAAATCCATGCACCTGTCTAAACTGTATCTTAAACGTTGTGATAGTCCCAGACCCCAGCTACCTCATCTGGCAGGCTATGTTCCAAACCACCCACCACCCCTTTTTGTGATGTGAAAAATTACCCCTCTGATTCCTATTCAATATTTTCCACCTTCACCTTAACCCTACGTTCCTCCTGGTTCCTTAATTTAACTACTCTGGGCAAGAGACTCTTTGACGTCTACCCGATCAATTCCTCTCATGAATACACATCTATAAGATCACCCCCCTCTATCCCCTCCTGCGCTCCAAGGTAAGGTATATAGAGACCCAGCGTGACCTCAACCTCTTCCTTTTAGCTCAGACTCTCTAAGTCCTAGCAATAGTTTCCATCATTCATCTCTGTACCCTTTCAGCTAGGCCAACATCTTTGCCTATAACACTGTTCCCAGACCTGAACACAATACTCTAAATGCGGCCTCACAATTTGTCTTATCCATTCTACAACATGACCGCCCAACTTCATATGCTCATTAATATCCAACTCATCCATTTGTCATCTCTAACTGCTCGTTCTCACTGTTAACTTTTGTTTTTCAGTATCTTCTGTACAGGACACCCAAGTTTTTTCGTACATCAACATCTCTCCTGTCCAACACCATTTTACTAGTATGACTCTTTCCGCTTTGACACTCCCACCAGAGGTTGACAACTTACACATCTATCCTCATTATACTCATCCTTCATGTTCTCCTCCGCCCGCCGCCTACTCAATATCCGTTGAGTTTGTTTGAGGTTGCCTTAAGTCTCTTTGCATTCTACTCATTATTCATAAGCCCACTCATCGTGCCTTTGACAAATTAGATACAACTTATATTTCCTCATTCCAATATGAATAAAGAAGCCCCCCACACACGACAGGCCTCTGCCTTCCTTCCTTCAAAAAAGGACAAATTTCAATGGCTGGAGCAGCCTAACAGAGAAGTATTTATGAGGATGTTGCCAGGACTTAGTAGGGGTTCGGAGCTATAGGCAGATGTTGAGTAGGCTGGACTCTCTATTCCCTGGGGTGCAGGAGGATGAGGTTTGATCTCTAACAAGCATATATAAGGATCATGTGAAGAATAGATCGGATAGATGCACAGAGTCTCTTGCCCAATTAGGTAAATCGAGGACCAGAGATTTAAGGCGAAGGGAACACTAATAGCTTTTAAGGGGTAAACTTTTCACACAAAGGGGTGATGGGTGTATGGAACAAGCTGCCAGAGGAGGTAACGTATGAGGCATGCTGGGACTATCCCAACACTTAAGAAGCAGATGGACAGGTACATGGATAGGCAGTTTGGAGGGGATATATGGACCAAACACAGGCAGGTGGGACAAGTGTTAGCTGGGACATGTTTGGCCGGTGTGGGCCCAATGTTGGGCTGAAGAGCCTGTTACTGCACTGTAATCACTCTATGACTCTAATCTCTTCACCTATCTGTTTTATCCTGTCACCCTATTTTCATCCCATGCCCAATACAAATGTGTCAATACCGTTTTTTTTAACAGCTTCTTCCCCTCTGCTGCAGACCTTCTTTGAACGCTCTTTCATAAGCAGAAGCTTCTTTAGTCAGTGGGGTGGTGTGGATCTGGTGGAATATATATTGCCACAGAAAGCCTGGTTTGAGCAATCCAAGTCAATAGAATTTTTCAGGCAGAGTAGATGGATATTGATTAGTTAAGGGTGTTCTGGGGTTTATGGGGAGAAGTCAGGAGAATGGGGATGGAGGGAGAGATTAGATCGGTCGTGTTTTGAATGGCGTAAGACTTGATGGGATCCGTGGCCCAAATTCCCTCCTATTCACTTTATGAAGCCTAAGGGTTCCAGCTCCTCGAACTCGCACCCACCAAGAAATGGACATTACTTCTATACTGTTACTATGCAACACCTAAAACTATAATTCTGCACTCTCTGGCGTCTTTCTCTGAGCGCTAGCTTTAAATACTTGAGTTTTGGGTTTGATTCAATTTTGTTGTAATAGTTCTATCTGATTTCATTAGAGAGCAATGCCAAGCAACATAAGGCCATTTTTCACTTAATAGACCACACACATCTATTTCACCACTGCAACCACAAAGTATAGACAAGAATGTCTTGAGTTAACTCAGAGCGGGAACATGCAGCATCTCTGAGAGAAGAATGATGTTGTGTGTCATTTCGCGTCGGTGGAGAGACTTCAGTTGTTTGTCAAACCTGATATTGTGTTTCATAAAGCTATGTGAGTTTTATCTAACCCCATTCCTACTACCCATATGTCCTGCTATCTCATCCAGTATTATAGTCCGTACCATGTTCCATCTACTGTATCAGGCCAGCTGATTTGTAGATTCCTGTTTACTCCCTCTCCTTTTTTCCCAATGCTGGGGTTACGTCTGTCACCCACCAACCTGCAGAATTCTGGAAAATTATGAATGCAACAGGGGCAGAGAAGGGGAGAGAAAGGAGGAGAGAGAAAGGGAGAAATGAGGGACAGGAAAGGGGAGAAGTGGAAATGGGAAAGGGGAGAGCCTTGGGAGATGGGGAAAAGGAAGAGTGTGTAAGATAGGGGAAGGAAAGTTGAGAGATGGGAAAAGGAAGAGTGAGGAAGATCCCCTATTAACTGTACTTCAGTTTTTCCAGAAGACTGAGCCACCTGGACAAACCTGAGACTGTTACACTTCTCGTGAGGCCAGAAGAAGGTGGTGGGATGAATCCAACTTGCCTGTGACTCCTCAGTGACGAAGACGTATTGTGCCTTCGAGCAGACCTGGACCTTATAGGTTCTTATAGGAAATAAAGCCTATTGCGTGAGTTCACCCTACTATTGAGTACTGGTGTAGTCATTGCTGATCTGGTGACACCCTGACACCTACACCCAGAGGATGCAGATTAAAATGCCGAGCTCTCTTCCACACCATACACTATCCTGACCTGGAAACATATTGCTATTCCTCCATTAAATATTGGGCTCAAACACCTCTCACCAACAGCAAAGTAAGAATATCTTCACTGCTGCAGCTCAAGGGTGACACCCCATTGCAGCTTGATTTGGGAACAGCTCCATCCAAGTCCGCAAGAATTTGCAGCAAATCGTGGATTCAGCCCAGACCATCACACAAACCAACCTCCCTTCCATTGACTTCATTTACACCTCACGCTGCCTCGGCAAGGCCCGCAGCATAATCAAGATGAGTCACACCCTGGCCACTCACATCTTCTCCCCTCTCCCATCGGACAAACGGCTCAAAAATGTCAAAACACCTACCTCCAGATTCAGAGACAGTTTTCTTCCCCTGTTATCAGGAAACCAAATTACCATATTCACAACCAGAGAGCAGTGCTAATCTACGATCTACCTCATTTGTGACCTTCGGACTATCTTTGATCTGACTTTACTGGCTTTACCCTTGCATTAAGCGCTATTCACTTATCATGTATCCATACACTGTCAATGGCTCGACTGTCATCCATTTGCGCTGACTGTTAGCACAAAACTACACGTGACACTAAACTAAACTAACCCCACCAGTTTCCAATGACAGTGCAGGATTGACAACAGATACTGGCCTTATCACTGACAAATGACTTCCCCATAAATGAACAAATAAAAGCCTGCCTTAGTTCAAAAGTCATGTTGACACCCATTACCTCAGGAAATTTGTTTCAATGTTGAGGAAGACAACAGAAACATCAGCTTTTTGTTTTTGTCCCACTCGTAATCAGTACCTGCGTGCTTGAGATGAATTAGTGCCCTGAATGAAGACCGATAAAAATCCAGACCCAATATGTAGGAAGGAACTGCAGATATTGGTTTAAACTAAAGTGGACACAAAAAGCTGGGGTAACTCAGTGGGATAAGCAGCATCTCTGGAGAGAAGTAATAGGTCTGTGTGGACTCGATGGGCCATATGGCCTGTTTCCGCACTGGATCTCTAAACTAAACTAAACTAAACTAAGATTCGTAGTAGAAGTACATAGTTCACTGAAAATGAAAATACAGGTGGACAAGTTTTTGATGAAGACTTATGGCATGCTTACCTTCACTGGCCAAGGCGTTCAATGTAAGAGTTGGGACATCATGTTATCAGTTGTACAAAACTTTGGTTGGGCTGCACTCAGGTAATCGTGTACAGTTCTGGTCACCACTCCACTGTGGTAGACACAAAAAGCTGGAGTAACTCAGCAGGACAGGCAGCATCTCTAGAGAGAAGAATGGGTGCCGTTTCGGTCGAGACCCTTCAGAAGAAGGGTATGTCTGAAGAAAGGTCTCGACCCGATACGTCACCCATTTCTTCTCTCCAGAGATGTTGCCAGTCCCGCTGAGTTACTCCAGCATTTTGTGTCTATCTCCAGACCCAAATGTATTGCTGCTACGAATCCTATTTTTTAAGCGGAACTTTAGGAGTATGGATTTACCTTTGGTGCCACCAGCTCACTGTTACTTTTTCAGATGCTTTCTCCCAGTTCTATTATTTTTTTCTTAGACAAATTGTTTACCTACTTATGATAGACAATAACACTGACAATTATCACAGCAGCCTAATTTGTGTAGCCTTGAGTAAAATGGAAGCCTTTTAAAACTATAATCAGTTCCATGCATACGAAAATTACAACAAGGCAATAGAAATCTACAACTAAAAGCAGGCAATGCTATTGAACTGAGCAGGTCAAACAACTTCTGCCGAGAGAGAAATAGAAGGTAGACAAAAGTGATGGAGAAACTCAGCGGGTGCAGCAGCATCTATTCAGACTGAAGAAGGGTTTCGGCCCGAAACGTTGCCTATTTCCTTCGCTCAATAGATGCTGCTGCACCCGCTGAGCTTCTCCAGCACTTTTGTCTAACTTCTATTTCTCTCTCGGCAGAAGTCGCTTGACCTCTGAGTCTACCTTCTACCTTCACCTTTCTTTTGTCTACCTTCGATTTTCCAGCATCTGCAGTTCCTTCTTAAACACGAGAGAGAAATAGAAGCAGTAAGCTAAATCTTTGTTTTAAAACAACATGGCTTGTGTTCAAATTAGAGGTTATAATTTACATAGGCTCTTTGAAGCTCTGGGAGTGGCGGCAGCAGTGGCTCGTCTGCAGTCCGTCTGTTTTTCTTTTTTTTTATTAGTTTGAGTAATTATGTAGTATATGTGTGTGCGGGGGGGGGGGGGTTGGGAGAAACGTTCTTAGTCTTTCTTCCTCTTTGGGGGGACGGTTTTCTTGTTGGTTGTCGTATCCCCCGTTATCGCGGAGCTGGCAGCTCCAACCAACTGGCGACCGACCCGAGGAGCCAGCCAGTGGCCGTCTCTCGGGGCAGGTTCAGGCGTTCCAGCGGCCCGACTCGGGCGGGGCCCATCCCGTCAACTGCAGAGGGCGCGGAGCTTTGCGCAACCGCCCCAAAACGACCCGCGGGAGTGTGGTCACAACATCGAGAGCGAAGAGAAGAGGAAGAGGAAGAAGGAATAGACAAAGACAAGATTTTTGCCTTCCACCACACAGTGAGGAGGTGTCTGGTAAACTCACTGTGGTGGATGTTAAATATGTGTTACATTGTGTGATTTTGTTATTTACTATATATGACTGCAGGCAACAAATTTCGTTCAGAACCGCAAGGTCTGAATGACAATAAAGTTTTCCAAGTTTTTCCAAGCTTGAAAGACGATATTTTAAACAAAGATTAATTGCAATGCCAATTCATTTTGACTCATGTTTTTAAAGGCAATTTAAATGACTATAAAACCAGTGGCTTGTTATTAACGTGCAAGCATAAAGAAAAAATAAATTTGCCATCCCTGCCCAATCTGGTTCAATATGTTCATAAATTCATAAAGAATTAGGCCATTCGGCTATCAAGTCCACTCCACCATTCAATTGGGGCTGATCTATCTCTCCCTCCAATCGCATTCTCCTGCCTTCTCCCCATAACTGCTGACACCCGTACTAATCAAGAATCTATCTATCTCTGCCTTAAAAATATCATTGACTTAACTTCAAGAGAGAGTTAGATTTAGCTCTTAGGACTAAAGGAATCAAGGGATATGGGGAAAAAGCAGGAACGGGGCACTGATTTAGATGATCAGTATGATCATATTTGAATGGCGGTGCTGGTTCGAAGGGCCGAATGGCCTATTCCTGCACCTATTTTTTATGTTTCTATGTTTCTATGCTCCGCAGCCTTCTGCGGCAATGAATTCCACAGATTCACCACCCTCTGATGAAAGAAATTCCTCCTAAAAAGGAACGCCCTTTATTTCTGAGGCTGTGACCTCTGGTTTCCAGATTCTCCCACTAGTGGTCTATACTGAACTCCAGACCTTTAACGATATGGGTGACCTTTAACAACTCTTCTGAAACATCCTCAAGCACATCGAGATGACCAGTAAATGCTAAACCCTATCAGCGATTCCCACTCTTGTGAATGGGTAAGATTAAACAAAAACTGTTCTGCAAGGGAAAACGGTACAAACAATGAAAGTGAGAATTAATTGTTCTGTATAATGAAGCTACATTCATCAACGTTGCCCCCAAAATCCAAGCCTCTATTCTACTGCTGTAGGAAAGACCTGCAGATGCTGGTTTAAATCGAATATTGACACAAAAGCTGGAGTAACTCAGCAGGACTGGCAGCATCTCTGAATAGAAGGAATAGGGAGACGTTTTGGTTTCAAGACCCTTCTATTTCCCGTTTAAAAACACTATCTATTAGCATCCTTCTGCAGAACTCAGTGCAATTCTACTATTCTTACACTCAACTATGATTGTGCCTATTTACAGCAAGATTTTTACTGAGGCATACATGAAAAAGGAATCTCACTGCACTTGGTACACATGACAGTAAGGTATCAATGAACCATTGAAAAGTTACAGGAACCAGGTTACTGGAGAACAATCATGATTGGTTGACGGGGTGGACTGATGGGCCGAATGGCCTAATTCTGCTCCAAGAACTTATGAACTAATGAACAGAGTGCTCTCTGTATTTGAGGAAGAGCTCACCTCGAATCATGCAAATTGGTAGTCGTGTGGTTTTCGGATCATTAATCCCAAAAAGCATGTGAACAAAACCAAGGCTTCCAACGCTCACGCTGAGCGCGAGACTCACGCATTTGAACGAAATTCTCACAGCTTCACATCACTGATGACAGAAGGTTCTCACGCTCAAACAAAATTGTTGAAATATATATAAATAAATAAATGAAGTCACACTCCTCCACACTCACCAATGAGAATAGTTTTCTGTTTTTTTTTTTTCACTTTGAAGAAAGATTTGATAACTGGGATTGTATTCTCTGCAGCAACGGAGGTGAAGAAAATACTTAGTTGAGGTGAATAATATTATGCGAAATAGGACCTTTTCGCTTAACAAAGAGTGTAGGAAGGAACTCCAGATGGTGGTTTAAACTGAAGATAGACCGAAGATAAACTGAAGATGAAATAACTCAGCAGGACAAGGCAGCATCTCTGGAGAGAAAGAATAGATGATGTTTCGGGACGAGACCTTCAGACTGAAGAGTTGAAAACCAGCCATAAAACACAATGACTAGAGATGTGTGTTATAAAAAGGGCAGAAATCAGAATCATGTCTTCAACTTTATTGACATGACACCATAATAAATATATTACAGAAAAATAAATTTAATGGTGTGGCACAGTGGCGCAGCGGTAGAGTTGCTTGCCTTGCAGCACCACAAACCCAGATGTGATCCTGACTATGGGTGCTCTCCCTACATTATTTTGTATATTCTCTCCCTAAGACCACATGGTTTTCCTCTGGATATTCCAGTTCCTCCCACACCTGAAAGAAGTGCAGGTTTGTAGGTTAATTGGCTTCTGTAAATTGGCCTTGGCATGTAGGATACAACTGCTGTTTGGTAGATTGCTGGTCGGTGTGGACTTGGTGGGCTGAAGGGCCTGTTACCATATATATGTTTTACATATATAACTTAATTTCATTGAACCATATACGGTTGAATATGTGGCATTATTTTTGTCTTGTTTCTATAGTCAAAGGGTAAGGTTGATTGATTTATTTGTGCAGAACTGTGATGGAAGTCTGACTCTTTCTGTCTTGTTTCTATGTTTTTGTTTCTCTATATGTATGCATAACAGCATGAATTATAATCTGATTTCCATACATGAATATACTAAGGTCATTCATGTGCTAAACCTGTTGATCAGAACCTGGAATGTAATTAGGAATGTAATTTCGCCTAACCTTATTCATACCTAATCCAATTTGAAGCATAAATGTTGCATTCAAGTGTAAGTTAAAAGACTCGCTACATTATGTACCACGTTGCACAATTACCAGCTTGAAAATGCAAAAGCTCCCTACCACAGGAGGGGGATACCCCCCTCCCACAACCCCCCTCCCCCCCTCGGTCGCTACGCTCCCTTGCAATTTCTCACTCTCGACTCTCACCCAATGTTGGCAGCCCTGACAAAACATTAGCTTTGTTTTTTTCTGTTTCGGAGATTTGTTTTTCCCAGGTACAGGCTTCTATTTATACAAAGCTTTTGTTGTGTTTGCTCCATTCAGATTAAGTGGGATTTGTATCGTCTCTGAAACTGAGCACCTACATTCGACACAAGGTGGCTCATTAGTGCAAGCGGCGTTAAACTGACGAACGGCATTGAAAGGAAATCTCTGTGCTTCTCCAGACACAAACCACACAACGAAACTAATCAATGTTCCAGGCAACAGTGCCCTGATCTGTTGGATCATGCAACATTGGATAATGACATGCTATAAATTAAACATGAATCACTGAGCAAGTGAGACGATGTAACGCAGCATCATCTAAGCAATAATGAGGCAATCATTTCACTGACCTGAAACAGGTCGCACACAGAGTAACAATGCAGTGATTGCATACAGGAGATCAAAACACGTTCATCATCCCTTTTACTTAACATCAAGGTTCGGTGAACTCGGATGCGACCTGTGTTTTGTATTTACTTCTCACCCTGCCATCAAAAAACACTCTGCACACCAACACAAATGTCCCTGCTTATGCGCCCAGGCTGATTAACAGCATGGCTACAGGGCTGGGACTCACAAACCCAAGGGTAAGGTTGCATTCTTAAAAAAACCCGGCTTCAGAGAATTGAGCAGGGAGCCTGCACGAACCTGCGGACAGAAATGTGTAGGGGGAACTGCAGGTGCGGGTTTACAAACTAGGCAGGCAGACACGGCAAAAATGCTGGAGTACACTCAGGCAGCAATCTCTGGAGAGAATGGAACCAGGTTGATGTTTCGGATCGAGACCCTTCTTTCACAGTCTTAGGAATAGGACAATCTGTTGGCCATGCTCCGCATTACCTCTCAGAACTCATCAGGATGATGCCCCTTAACTATTACAAATCTTTTTGTTTGCACAAATATTGTTTTGCAGGAGATAGTAGATGAATACTCTTCTGCACCCATTATCTCACATCTAAACAGCCCTGACCCACGATGCGAGTTCATTCCAAGAGCTCTCCCGGGATTAAAAAAAATCAAATCGTGGTAAGCACGGAGAAGATACTAGGGGTACGTCAGGCTCGGGGACGTATCCTCCTAGCGCTAAGGCATGTAATCGGGGAATGAATCTCTAATGGCAGGTAAGCACGGAAGAATCTCTAAGGCAAGGGTAAGGCAAGGGAAGAGATAGATCGTGAAGATTTTCCAACATGATGGGGCTCTCAATGTCCACGAGGAAGCCGCCGAGTACTGGCGAAACTCATCCGTGTTCAAATCAAGCAAACCTGGAGAAGAACCTCTTGGAATGAACCTCCGTACCTGGGACAGGCGTTTATTTAACAATTCTTTGTGAGAATGCCATAGGACCCAGAACGACCTCGACTCTCCTTAGTTCCACTGTTTCCGGCCGGCACTGAAAGATTATGTAGAAGACGATGCAAACAGATCGCAAGTGCCGAAAGATAATTATAAGACCCTGCTTCTGTAGGCTGGTGTATTAAGATGTTACAAGGAATGGTATTCATTGACACCAGTTTCTGAAGAGGGATTTCCAAAGGATCACCATTTCAGAGTTCCCACCACAGAGAGTATATTTTCCATCAAATACTGAACAGTAGTCTCAAATAAAGGTTTATCTTGAGAGAGGACATTGTTGTAATCCCCCGCCAACACCACTCTAGCACTCTAACTGATATGCCCTAAACCTAAAACTAAATTCCTTCCTGTAACAGTGCACCTTGCATACCTTGGTTGAAATTTCCATCCTTAAACGTATTGAGTTGTGAAATTAATAATACCAGAGGAAAGCGTTTTATCATGGAGGGGGAGGATGCATGTCATAATCAGCTTGGTTTGGAAACAGCTCCAGTCCAGGACCGACAGAAATTGCAGCCAATTTGTAACGCAGCCCAAGCCATCGCTCAACCTCCCTTCTATTGATTCTATTATACCTCCATGTTGCCCTCGGCTAAGGCCAGCAGCATAATCAAGGACAAGTCACCACCTGGCCTGCCACTCCCTCTAATCCCCTCTCCCATCAGGTAATGGTATAGATGTTGAAAACGCACACCTCCTCCAGATTCAGGGACAGTCTTCTTTTCCCGATCTGATATCAGGCATCTGAATCAAGTCCTACCGGCAACCAGGGAAATGAGCGATGCTTGAACCACTGATCTACCTCTTTGTTGTCCTCGGACTATCCTGTGACCAGACTTTTGCTGGCGTTTACCTTGCTACTTAAATTATTCCGCTTATCATTGTATCTATCCTGTTAAATGATCGATGTGATAATCTGCTGGACTGGTCGCAACACGCAACAGAAAGCTTTTCACTGTACCCCAGTACACCAGTCACAAACCATCTAAACTGTAACAAGGACATGGTATTTATTTACTTACAACAATAAAATTACCTCAAAAATATTATTCTAAAATACAAAATGGATTACAGGATATCATGTAGATTGTAATACTGGTACCTTGAAGGGATTTAGAGGATCCCAGGACTTTTGTGTGTTAAATTAGGAGTACAGAGGGTCACTAGAAAAAGAGTAGATGACAAAGAGAGACACAAGAAGTGAATGATGAGCAAAGACAAAGTGCTGGAACCAGCAGGTTGGGAACCTCAACGCAATGGACAAATTGGGGTTGTCTTGAGTGTGATGCACAGGCAGGTGGTGAGGAGGCCATTTAAGATGTAATATGTGCTTTGTAATTCACCGAGGACGGGCGTGGATGAAAGGTGAGACAGGGGACGGGTATTGTGTATCAGCTGAGATGTCTAGAAGGAGGAGATGATGCAAGGAACTGCAGTTTGCTGCTTTACAAGAGAAAGAGGCCCAAAGGTGCTGGAGTAACTCACAGAGGGGCAGGTAGTGCATCTCTGGGGAACGTAGATACGGTGACGTTTCAGTCTCGATTAATATATCAGCGCAGTGCCCAGGTATCTCAGCGGTACAGGCAGCATCTCTGTGGGAAAGGGACACATAAAAAAGCTGGATTAAGCCTGAAGAAGGATCTCGACCCTGAAACTCCGCCCATTCTTCGTTTCCATAATGTGCCTTCCTGTGCAGTTATTGTCGCGTGATGCGCTCTATTCTCCAGACCCCAATGAATTGCTGCTCGGGAATCCTACTTTAAGCGGGAATCAGGATCGTAGGGATTTTACCTTTGTGCACCAGGTCATTGTTAACTTTTTCAGACACTCTTTTCTCCCAGTTCTATTATTATTTCTGTACAACATACATGATTTACATCTCACTAGGTGTACAGGTACAGACTAAAGGGAATAATGTTAGTGGCAAGTTAAAGTGCAATAAAGTCTGATTAAAGTAAATTGAAGGTCTCCAGAGGTAGATGGGAGAAATAACCTTCTGAACCTTCTGAATTTTGCAGTCCGGGGCAGGAGTACTCTGCATATCGCCAACTTGGACATATTTTACCTTTATATATTATCAAGCAGGTTAAAATATGCCAATTAACTACGAACCTGTACGTCTTGAGTGTTGGGAGAAAACCGAAAGTCTTCTCCGGAAGAAAACCCACCGCTCAGAGTCTGGGGGAGAACGTACAAACTCCAACAGACAGCACCCGTAGTCGGATCGACACCCGGGTCTCTGGCGCTGCATTTTGCTGTAAGGCTGCAACTCTACCGTGGACCATGTCCTGCCCACCAACCAGACTGCTTTAATGAATTCTGTCTAATTAATTGAGAGGATGGACACTACGATCCTAATTATCAGTACTCATAAATTCCCTGCTCCCCATCAACCCACTTTTGAAAAAGCATTCCTCTTTCATCAATTTCTCCATTTCTCTCTATTCCTGTTGACTTGGCTTCTCATGTTATTTGAATTTTCCTCAAAGTGCCAGGGATATTTTTCTGCATGAAAGGATGACAAATCAAACCACCGCTTCACGTTTGTTAAATTGGCAAGTGCAAGAGTATTATGAATATGGTCTGTTCGAAAGAATAATTATAAACCAATTAATTTGCAAAACTTGATGAGAAATACATGTTCCTTTATTCACCAAAATTAAATTTAAGAAATATTTATTCTAAATTACAATTTTCCTCACATATCACCAGGGAGTATGACTGGGGGAGAAGAAGACGGATTTTCCTTTCTTCTGACCAAATATCTGTCATTAAAATGCCATTCAGTGACTAACCCGTGTGAGGTGCTCCCTCTCGTGGCTTAAATTATAACTACAACTTTTATTAAACTAACAAGAAAGAATGGTGTCAGAAGGAACTGCAGATGCACAACGATAGAACGAAATGCTGAGTAACTCAGCGGTCAGGCAGCATCTCTGGAGAGAAGGAATGGGTGATGTTTCAGGTCGAGACCCTTCTTCAGACTGAGTCAGGGGAGAGGGAAACATATAGATATGGAAGGTAGACAAAAATGCTGGAGATACTCAGCAGGTGAGGCAGCATCTATGGAGCGAAGGAATAGGTGACGTTTCGGGTCGAGACCCTTCTTCAGGCCCTTCTTCGGATACACTAGATGAGGTCTGAAGAAGGGTCTCGACCGGAACGTCACCTTTTCTTTCGCTCCATAGATGCTGCCTTACCCGCTGAGTTTCTCCAGCATTTTTGTCTACCTTCGATTTTTCTAACATCTGCAGTTCTTTCTTAGAGATATGGAAGGGTAAGGTGTGAAAACCACAGATCAAAGGGGATGTTGATCAAGGAATTGTAGAATAGTTCATTGTTAGCTGAGGGGAAGGTGACAACGAGGCACGCATTCAGTAAAATGTAATCGGGAGGACAGTGAAACTTGTCAGAGAATGAAGGTGGGAGGAGGGAAGGAGAGAAAGGGAAAGCAAGGGTTACTTGAAGTTAGGAAAATCAATATTTATATTACTGGGTGTATGGTGCCCAAGCAAAATATGAGGGGCTGTTCCTCCAATTTGCATGTGGCCTCTCTTTGACAGTGGAGGAGGCCCAGGAGAGAAAGGTCTGTGTGGGAAAGGGGAGGGGGAGTTAAAGTGTCATAGGATCCACACCTAGAACAGCGAATACACTAGATGAGGTTGGATGAGGTGCAAATGAACCTCTGCCTCGCCTGAGAAATCTGTTGGGGGTCCCCCTATAATTTTAGGCCGGTCTGCCACCCCTGCTGCCTCCAGGCCGGGCCTACCATCACCGTAGCTACGACCCTCACCTGCACTCACCGCCGTCCGCGGGCTGCGAACAATACCTTTGCCGATCCTCGCCTCTCCTCTGACCGTCAGCAGGCTGGGGCCATCAATTCACTTGGATTCCAGGCCCAGTTCCAAAACGAGAGTCTGAAGAATTGTCTCGACCCAAATCGTCACCTATCCATGTACTCCAGAGATGCTACGTGACCTGCTGAGTTACTCCGGCATTTTGTGTCCTTTGTGTATTAACCTGCATCTGCAGTTCTCAGTTGCTACTACTAAAACAATGATACTCCATGACTCTGTAACCCCTTACTCTGTTATAGTGTACAATAAGTGACAACGGATATTCCCCCCTCTATAGTGTGTTATAATGAGCGTTTATTAAAAGTTGATTTCCACAGAATCCTGGAGATGGCACTGTTTCACATTTATTAATGAGTGGGTGACGTTCAGGTGGAGACCCTTTTCAGACTAGTCCGGGGAAAGGGAAACGAGAGATATAAACGATGATGTAGAGAGATAAAGAACAACGAATGAAAGATATGCCAAAAAGTAACGATGATAAAGGAAGCAGGCCATTGTTAGCTGTTTGTTGGGTGAAAACAACATCCAGGTCGCAGCAGCTTCTCGTTTTTCACCCAACAGATAGCTAGCAATGGCCTGATTCCTTTATCATCGTTACTTTTTTGCATAACTTTCATTCATTGCTCTTTATCTCACTACCAGTCTGAAGAGAAGTCTCGGTCCAAAATCACCCATTCCTTCTCTCCAGAGATGCTGCTTGTCCCTTTGAGTTTACTCCAGCTTTTGTGTCTAGCTTCAGTTTAAACCAGCATCTGAAGTTCCTTCCTTCACATTTATTAATGTCAGATGTTCAAAGGTTCTGAATTTCACATTTCAATGCTCTGTTGGAATGTTCATTTAAGGGCCTGTCCCACTTTCACGACCTAATTCACGACCTCTGCCGAGTTTGCCCTTGACATACTCGCAGCATGGTCGTCACGAGGTCGTAGGAGGTTGTAGTTAGGTCGTAGCAGGCCATGACGCTAGTCGTAGGTACTCGTGGCATCAAGTAGGTCGGGGCGTTTCGTCTAGCATGATGAAAAATGTCCACAAGTAACAAAGGTTGTGAATCAGGTCATGAAAGTGGGACTGGACCCTTAAGTCTGAATGAGTTTAGTCTGAAGAATGGTCTCGACCTGAAACATCACACATTCCTTCTCTCCAGAGATGCTGCCTGTCCTGCTGAGTTACTCCAGTTTTTTGTGCCTTTCTCCTGTTTAGAATTAACTCAGTAATCTCTGTACAGAGATGTACCTGCACGACTGTTGGGACGAAGTACGGACGGGCCGCAAAACCGGTCATGGTCTGCGGGGAATCCCGGTCTAGGCCACGGATATCGGGACAGAGGGAAAACCGGCTGAAGAGACTGCGGAAATGCGGGTAGCCGGCGGATTCGCGACGCTAAGTCACTGACAACACAGTCAGTGACCTCCAGACCGGCTGTGGTTCCCCGGAAGGGGGTAAAAGGAACCACAATCCGGCAAGGTCTGGGAAGTCAGGCCAGGAGGCCCCCCCCCCCCCCCACACACACACACACACACACACACACACACACACAGGGGCCAGCTATATCCAGACCGCTGTGGTGTCCCAGGTAGGGGGCAAACCAACAGCAGTGGGGCAGGCCTGTGGAAGTCAGGCCAGGAGGGACCCCACCAACATATAGTGTCAGCCGCTTCCAGACCACTGTGGGTCCCCAGAAAGGGGGTCAAACCAACGGTAAGACGGTCAAGCCTGTGGACTAAGGGAGTCAGGCCAGGAGGTTTCCTGATGGAGAGGATTCCCTCCTACATGGGTAACGGTTTAAACGTTCAAACTCACATGGACACCTGATGGAGAGGTGCTCCACAATGATATAGCCCGGGTGGAGAACCCGCAGGCAGCAGCACCTGTTTTCAGGGCTGCACAATGTCTCCCTCTCAGAGGAGGGGAGCATTCAGGGTCAGTTTCAGTCTGACCCAGACCAAAAATCCTGACATGGGGCCGCTGGAGGGGCCATGTCAACGCAGGTATCCTCAGGGGCCTGCGGCAGCATCTGTTTTCAGGGCTGCCTACGAATCTCCCTCTCTGTGGAGGGGACTGCGAGTGGTCAGTATGGAACTGACTTCAACTTCTAAGTATGTCCATGGAACATACTGGAGCACATGCGTATGGCTTCAAGAGATACTCGCAAATGCTACAAGTGCCGGCAGTGAACAGCGCTATCAGGGTAACATTGGAGGGGCATGAATCCAGGAAATGAAACCAGCCGAATCCTCTCTTCAGGTAAGACTTTTTCCCACAGGTAAGACCAGGATGTGGAAGCAAAAGCTGTCGGACTAAACAAGGCAAACGACGAGCAAAGCTTCATCGGCAGGCGACGACACACCCCACGCCTCCACCGGGGGCAGCGGTTCATTAAGCCGGTGGCAGCTTGAAAGCTGGGCACGGAAATATGGCCAGCGTTGCCTTTCGAGGCAGGCTCAGAATTGTGGCCTGAGCTGTCTTACGAGGCAGGTTCAGTATGATGAGGGTTTTCAGACCAAGGCCCAAGCCGGTCTCAGGGGAAATATGGAATCCATGCACCCTACCAGTCCTACTCTCCAATCAAGGAGGGGAAAAAGAACCTGCATCAGCGGCCTTTGGGCTTACCATAAGACCACCGGTAGCCATGGAGGTTGGTGGGTCTGGTTCTTCCAAAACATGGGGTTGTGGACCGTTTACATGTTGGTAATATTTACACTTGTGTTTTTGTACAAGTGACAATGATTGCATGAGATTCAGATCTGTGTTTATAAACTGATGATAACATGTGATTACTTTATACTGCACAACGTACATAGGTTCCAAGCAGGTTTGGAATTGGGGCCGGAGTTGTCTTTCGAGACAGGCCCAGTATTATGGCCAGGATTGCCTTTCAGGCCATGGTGAAAGATGGAGGATGTCACTTCATCCAGATTTAACTCGTATGTGCACTATAGACTTTCAAAATGGGAAACATCGTTACTGTCTAATTATTGATTCTATAGGAGCTATATGGCAAGCATCGATCTCAAAGATGCATGCTATTCAGTTCCCATTTACAGGGATCACGGGAGATATTTGAAATGTATCTGGATGAGTCAATGCTAACAGTAAAGCGTTGCAAAATGGGCTAACTTCAGCTCCCAGGTTTATTTACCAAATTAGTTAAACCGGTGCTTGGGCTGCTCAGAGCTCTCGGACATTTGTTATCACCTATCTGGATGATGTTTTAAATGCTGTATTTTACTAAATTAACTTTTGCAGCCTAAACTACATTTGAGGAATTGGGGTCCTTTAATCCATCCAGTTAAATTTAAGTTGATACCAATCAGAACAATTGACTATTGAGATTTACATTTAACTATCAACTTAACAGTATTCAGCATTGCTCCAGAAAGTTTGGTCAGTAATTCTCAGTAATTACAAACTGATGCTAGCCCTCAAAGATGAGAAATTGCGACTGCCATCTCCAGTTACGGAGGCGGATGCGGTTTGCATGAGTCACCAATTTTTCAGTTATTGGTATCAACTACCTATAAACACTATGTGCATCCTATAGGTTTAAGGTTATTGTGAGAACATGCATAATCTGCATGCTCAACTCCAAGTTGATACACTATGGTGGTGGCATATGTTAGTCACATGGGTGCAATAAAGTTAAAGTATCCCCTGATATTTACCTAACCTCGTTTGAGGCAATTGTTTCATCAAGTGAAATCAATGACAACACAAAATGGATGTTGGATCACAAGTATTTAATGTCATCTTGGCTCCATAGAACACCGAATATCGATATGTTTACATCCAGGCTCATTTACCAGTTGTAATATGGGGCATACAATGGCGAGAGATTCACTATCGCCACACTGGGGGGGAATTATCTTGCATGTCTTTCCTCCATACTGCCACATCAGTCGGGTCTTGCAATAAATCCAGCAAAAGACCGCTTCAGGCGTTTCGAACTGCCTGACTGGCATATGCAGCCATGGTTCCTGCTAATGTTGGGAATAATATACAACCTAATATGGTTATTCACAACAGAAAACTTGCTGGTTCTGCCTGAGACACGGGAAACCAGCCTCTGCAAGAAAGTCAATCCATTGAATTGCAGACTCTGAGACGACTACGCCTGCGGCTCGGGTTGTCAGACCTATCCATGTAGTGCTCACTGCAGAGAGCAGGGAAACCACCAAAAGGCAGCACATTTCCACTTCAGCAGATGGGAAGCGTTATGTTTAAATACACGTGTTACATATATACAGCACGGATAACTGACGTCTTACAGTTCATTTTCAAATGGGTCTTTGACAATAATTAACTAAAAGTGCCATTAACTGTGCCAACTTGCTTTCTCATCTTATTTGCTGCAGCAGTGGGACCCACACTGTCGGGCCACACCCTCTGATGTCCAGAATTATATAGGATATCTTTAACACAAGCTCTCCCCGGCCCAGTAACACGGAAGTATGGGACATTGATGTAATGTTAACATTACTTCACCAGGGGGCTCCAGCTACATCCTTATCTTTAGCCGGCTCTCATAAGGTACTTGTCCTCATGGCACTTGTCCACAGTGCAACGGGTCCAGTCACTACATAATTGCGACTGGACAGGATGGTAACATCAGCAATAACATAACATTTATGTTTTTGATTTAATTAACCAGAACTAACCAGGGGCATTAGGTCACAAACTAGTTTCATGGCATACCCTATGGACTTTTGGTAATGTGTGGTCACACATTTACAACTATACGTCTAGGTCACCTAGAGCCTCAAAGGCGTTAAACTAGCAATGTTTGTTAGTTACAAACAACTTCATAAAAAGTATTAGTTCTACCATCTCCAGGTGGATAAAACGAGGTCTTGGCTAAAGCATGAGTCGATACAAATATTTACAACACTCACTCCACCAGGACTGCTACTACATCAGCTCCAAGGGTAATGTACGTCCCACTGGACCACATCCTCGCAGCTGCAGGATGGTTAAACGAACATACTTTACCTCCATTTTATATAACCCATTGCCAAACCGGGGGTATTTGCCAACTCATTTTAGATTCTGCTTTATAGTTTCCCCCAGGGTGAAAGGGGTCATTGATGATTAAAGCATCAGCATTTAAACAAATTAAGTTGTGTCTGAATGCATTAATCTTTTTCACTCATCCATGGTCACTTCATGCAATGTGTAACACATGGACTCGTTCCGGCATGAAATCACAGAGCTTTGAAATCTTCACATAGTCACTCACGTGACTCCGAAGTAAAATAGTAAGATTAAACGAGAACTTACCAGTTTGAAGTTTGACCTTGATTTTATGAGGAGTTACGATGAGCGTTTACGTGCCCACCGCTCGCAACCCTCATATTATTAAGGTCATCTGGTAGTTCTACACTTCTAATCTTACTATGTTCAGTTCAACCATTATTATCTGTGATTTCACACCGCTGCTTTGAAGATTGACGTGCATGCGGGCTGAACGGCCTTCTTCATGTAAACGCTCATCGTAACTCCTCATAAAATCAAGATCAAACTTCAAACTAGTAAATTCTCATTTAATCTCACTATTAAAGTTGATTCTTGACTCATACAACTACTACCTCAGAAACCAGCCTTTTTTTTTAGCATCGCCTACAATGTAGAAGACATCTTATCAAGATGTACCACATCATTTTTTAATTATTTTTCCTTTCAAAAACTTTATTCAACACAATCATATGAAACATCACATCAAAACATAGTCCGAAATTGCAATATAACAAATAATCATTATAGTCCAACAGTGCATTCATTGTTTACAATACACTCAACCCCACGCGGTGACCAGCGTCCACGGAAGGCCTCCAGAGTCCCCGTGGACACCGCGTTCCCTCTCCAGGGACACACACGCACGGACGTAGGCCTGGAAAAGGGGCAGGCAGCTGACTCTAGCCTGACCATCGACCGCCCGCTGCCTGGACCCGCGAATGGTGCACCCCATCATATATATATATATCTCTCTCTCTCTCTTTTTTTTTTTTTTCCTTTTCAAAAACTTTATTGACACAATCATATAATACAACACATCAAACCATAATCAAAAATGGCACTATATAAAACCATTATAGTACAACAATACAATCATTGTTCACAATACACTGAACCCCACGCGGTGACCAGCGCCCACGGAACGCCTCCAGAGTCCCCGTGGACACCGCGTGTTCCCTCTCCAGGGTCACACGTGCACGGACGTTGGCCCGAAAGAGGGGCAGGCAGCCGACTCTAGCCTGACCATCGACCGCCCGCTGCCTGGACCCACGAATGGCCATCTTGGCCAGGCCCAGGAGCAAACCGACAGGGAAGAGTGCCCCCCCCCCCCCTCCCCCTCCCCCCACTCGGCTCTCCCCATTCCCTGCCTTGTGTCCGAACACTAGAATCGTGGGACTAAAATGCAACCAGAACTTGAGGAACAACCCCTTCAGATATTGATATTGATGGGGCAGTAACCTCTCACACTCCATATACACGTGGAACACGGTCTCTTCCTCGCCGCAGAAAATACATGCGGCAGACGAGCCCGTGAACCGACTTAAAAGTTTATTACATACTACCGCTCTGTGCAACACTCTCCACCCCAGGTCTCCAATGTAAAGGGGAACAACTCGCTTATAGAAGGACCCCCACTGGGGACCTCCCCCGTCTTCGGGTGGTAACACCATCCGCCATGGTGTGTCGGGACGGGAGACGAAGGCAAGGTGGTGCAGAATGTGCAGCAGCATTCTGTACAGTGTGCGTCGCTTCGCATCACGAAATGGCATGCTGGTCATCTCAGAAAGGCGGCTCAGATTGTGTGGAACCGGTGCCCGCGAAATATCCTGGAACCTAGGCCCGATGAGCAGATCTGACCGAGCGGGGGTAACCTCTATCAGAACCACTCTAGGCACTCGCCTCTCTTCGACACCCGCCATGACAGGGTGACGGCCGGCCCCTCCCGCATCCACGACATCCCCCTCCCCTCGTGGAGCAACACGATGGCTGAAAACAACCAAATTCCTTACTCTTAGCACATCCCGGTAGAAAACAGGCAAGACCCTTAGGGCGGGTCGACTGATGCCCACCACCGGGATCCGTGAGACACCCCTTAGGCAACGATCCCGACGGAAAAAATACGTGGCCAGAGCGTGCCATCTGGGAGGATTCTCTACATACATGTACCGCCGCAGAGTCCTGAGGCGGAGAGCCGCCACCTGGGTATGCACGCATACCAAGGACTGGACGCCCTCCTCTAACGGGAGACTCAGGCCCGCCACAGAAACCCAGTGCTTCCTATTTCCCCAAAATAAATCTACCAGCTTTTTCTGTAAAGCAGTTGCAAAGATAGAGGGCGGGACAAGAGTAGCCAGCCGGTACCATAACATGGAGGCCACCAGCTTGTCAGAAACCAGCCTTGTGAAGCTTTTCTGCTCCCTCTCTACCACAAGCATATCCTTTTTTTTACATGATGAGAAGAGAACTGTACACGATACTCCAGGCGCAGTCTCAATGTAGCTCAGGATATTTGTAGCAAGGTGCCTTTCCTTTTGTACTCAAATTGCCAGGCATTAAAAGGCAGCATATAATTTGCCTTTCTAAACACTTCTTACATTAACCATCTGCCTGTTATAAGGTCTTAAGGTCATAAGTGATAAGAGTAGAATTAGGCCATTCGGCCCTATTCGACCCATTCAATCATAGCTGATCTATCTCTCCTAACTCCATTCTCCTGCAATCCCCATAACCTCTGACCCCTATACTAATCAAGAATCTACCTATCTCTGCCTTAAATATATTCACTGACTTGGTCTTCTGTGGCAAAGAATTCCACAAATTCACCACCCTCTGGCTAAATAATTTTATCCTCATCTCCTTCCTGATAAAACGTCCTTTAATTCTGAGGTGATGACTTCTGGTCCTGGACACCCCCACCAGTGGAAACATCCTCTCCACAAGTTCAGTTTAGTTTATTGTCACATGTACCAAGGTACAGTGAAAAGCTTTTTGTTGCATGCTAACCAGTCAGCAAAAAATACAATACATGATTACAATCGATCCATTTACAGTTTATAGATCCATGATAAAGGAATAACGTTTTGTGCAAGGTAAAGCCAGCAAGTCAGATCAAGGATAGTCTGAGGGTCTTCAAAGAGATAGATAGTCATTCAGCACTGCTCTCTGGTTGTGGTAGGATGATTCAATTGCCACGTGTTTCAGTGACTCAGTATCCTTTAGTACAAAGACATCCAAGTATCTTTGAACATCAGCAGTACCCAGTCTCTCGCCATTTATAAAAAATACTCTGATATTCCATTACTTGCACCAAGGTAGATAACCTCACAATGCTCCAAGTTATATTGCATCTGTTCCAATTATTCTTGCCCATTCACTGAACCTGTCCATATCGCACTAAGTCTCTGCATTCTCATCTGTCCTCACAGCAACACTTAGCATGTTTATTATCAGTAAACTTAAAAATATGACAGAAGATCCCTCTGGTCAAATTGTTGACATACTTCATGAATAGCAGGCCGCAACGTGCCGATCACCATGGTAAACCCGGTCACAGCTAGCTAATCTGAGAAAGATCTCTTCAATGCTTTGTGTCTCATCAGTAATTTTCAGTCCATGCCTGTATTACTCCCATCTCTGTGTTCTTAAATTTCTTCAACATCCTCTGTGTAGAAACTCAACAGAACCTTTTTGAAAACCCAAATTTAGCACATATAGCAGTTCCCTTTTATCTCCTCTACAGGTCACATCCTCAGCATAATCCAGTAGATCAGTCTGAAGAAGGGTCCCAACCCAAAATGCCATTTGTCTATTCCCCCCTCAGATGCTGCCTGACCCTCCAACACTTTGTTTTTTTTGCTGAGGATTCAAGCAGCTGGAGTTTCTGGTCTGGTCTGGTCTGGTCTGGTCTGATCTGGTCTGGTCTGGTCTGGTCTGGTCTGGTCTGGTCTGGTGATACAGCATGGAAACAGACCCTTCGGCCCACCCAATCCGTGCTGATAAATGATCACCCGTACATTAGTGCTATCCTACACACTAAGGAAAATTGACAGAAGCCAATTGTACTACAAAACTGCACGTCTATAGGGATCAAGGAGGAAACCAGAGCAGCAGGAGAAAACCCACGCATTCACAGGGAGAACGTACAAACTACCTACAGGCAGCATCCATAGTCAGAATCGAACCCAGGTCTCTAGCGCTGTAAGGCAGCAACTCTACCTCTGCTGCACTGTGCTGCTGATGTCTCTGGTCGATTAGTCAAACCTGATTATCCTTTCGTAAATCCATGCCAACTCTGCTTTACCCATTATTCTTTTCAGTGATCTGATATTATATTCTGCAAACTAGTTTTCAGCAGCATTCACACCACTGACATAGGCAAAAAGGACATAATCTCCCCCTCCAACATTATACCTATTTCAATTGTATTATTCATAGAGTATTGATTATTATATTGTGAAATTATCATTCAAAAGCCCTATTTCAGGAAGGAATTGGACGAGGATACATTGGACGAGGATTTTGAACGTGATTCTTGGATAAAGGCGTACCTTCTGAAAACTGTTTTTCAATGCAGTTTGCAGGAGAGGTGATGCTGGTCCCCTGGCTTTTGAAGTATGGAGAGATGGCACTGTTGCTGCTTCCTGGTTCATGTAAAACACAACGGGCTTTTTAACAGGAAAGGATATGGATGAAATGCAAGGCATATGGGATTAGCTCAGGCATGGACAAATAGAACCATTCCATGCTGTATAATGCTATGGCTCTATAGAGCTGATTTTCTGTCCCAATGCCAGCCAGCATTAATGCTAGGACATATTGTCTTTGTTTTCAGAAATCCTGCTTTACAACATTGGTCTTGGCCTACATCAGCAGCGGTGATGTAGGCCAGCCTCCTTTGCTCCAGGGAAGATAACTCTAGTCTATCCAATCTCTCCTTATAACTCAAGTCGCCCAATTCAGGCAACAGCCTTGGAATTTTTTTTCTGCATCCTCTCTAAACATAAACACATTCCTAGGAAGGAACTGCAGATGTTGGTTTAAACTGAAGATAGACACAAAACGCTGGAGTAACTCAGTGGGGCAGGCAGCATCTCTAGAGCAGTCTGAAGAAGGGACTCGACCCGAAACGTCACCCATTCCTTCTCTCCAGAGATGCTGCCTGTCCCTCTGAGTTACTCCATCTTTTAGTGTCTACCTACAGTGGAGTGGTGACCAGAACTTTACACAATACCCTGAGTGCAGCCCAACCAAAGTTTTGTACAACTGTAACATGATGTCCCAACTCTTACATTGAACACTTTGGCCAGTGAAGGAAAGCATGCCATATGTCTTCATCAGAAATCTGTCCACCTGCATTCCCATTTTAAGTGAACTATGTACATCTACTCCAAAATTTTAGTATAATTTAGTTTAGTTTAGTTTCGAGATACAGCGTGGAAACAGGCCCTTCGGCTGACAGAGTCTGCACTGACCAGCGATCCCTGCACATTAACACTATCCTACACACACTAGGGTCAATTTACACTTATTCCAAGCCAGTTAACCTACAAACCGGTACATCTTTGGAGTGTGGGAGGAAACTGAAGATCTCAGGGAAAACTCGCCCGGTCACGGGAAGAACATACAAACTCCATACAGGCGGCACCCATAGTCGGGATCGAACCCGGGTCTCTGGCGCTGCAAGCGCTGTAAGGCAGAAACTCTACCGCTGCCCCACAGTGCCGCATGTTGTGCTCAACATCTTTACTCAGAGGGTGGTGAATCTGTGGAATTCATTGCCACAGACTGCTATAGAGGCCTAGTCAATGTATATTTTTAAGGAAGAGACAGATACATTCTTGATTCCAATGGGTGCGGGGGTAATGGGAAGAAGGCAGGAGAATGGGGTTAGGAGGGAAAGATAGATCATGATTGAATGGCAGAGTAGACTTAATGGGCCGAATGGCCTAATTCTGCTCCACTCTCTCACTTATTCCCCGTGGCCCTGTGGTCTGTGTATATCCTACAATGGTTTAACTTCCCAAGTGCATCACTTCGCACCAGTCCAAATTAAATTCCATCTGCCATTCCATTGCCCAATTTCTCAGGCTCAGACAACCTTCTTTACCATCCACTGTACCACCAGTTTCAGCGTGATCTGTAAACGTACTAATCTTCCACCTACATTCGATTTCCCACACACAAAGCCAGGGTGACCGATCTTGCCTTTCTAAATGCTAATAAAGATGCCACAGGGCCACACAGAGAGAGAATGCTTTTCACATCATTTCAGATAATCAGATAATCAGATAATCACGGCGGCAACAGGAGCCTGCCTTCTCCCTATAACCTCAGACACCTACAGAAAGGAATAATATGTGTATGGCACCATTATGCCTACAGAAAAACCACTAGGCTTACCTAAAGTCTCCCTAAAGTTTTTTATCATCTAAAAAAACGTCAAAGATGTGTTGGAATATTCTCTCCTGTTCCTAATGAGGACAGATCGAGCAACACTTAATAAACTCAGTACCTTCCATGATAAAGCAACCAGCTTAATAACGGCTCGATAACATTTCCACCGCCTAAACTATTCACTCCCTTCACAACCACTTTATCATGTCTACATGTACATACCATTCGCAAGCCTGCATTTAAGCAATCTAGCAAAAGGTTTATTTGAGAAGATTTGCCAGTCTCTGCCATCTAGAAGAACAAGAGTAACAGTTTCTTTGGGAATGCTACACATTTATAAATATGCATCCGAGTCACCAAAGCTGGAAATAAGTCACCATTTGGATGGTGCCAGCAATGGCTGCCTCGCCAACAGTCTGTCTGTCCCTTCCTTCTTTGTTGTTTTTTAGTATGTGTTGAATGTATGTTTTTAATGTTCTTTACCTTGTTTTTGTGGGGGGGGTGGGGGGGGGGGGGGGGGTTGGGGGAAACTTGTTTTAATCTCTTACCTCGACGGACATGCAATTTTCTTCCGTATTGTATCTCCGCCCGCACTGCAGCCTAACATCGAGGAGTTGGCGGCCTCTGCCGAAGACCGACTTCTACAGCTCCAACCGTGGGAGCCTGCGAACTACCATCATGGAGCTCGCGATCCCTTTGCCTGGGATCGACCTCCGAGCTCCAACCGCGTGAGCCTGCGGACTTTAACATCGTAGGATCCGACTTCGGGAGCTCCAAGCCGCAGGAGCTTCAACCGCCCTGATGCGGGGGCTTCAATCACCCCAACGCGGGGGCTTCGACTGCTGGCTGCGGGAGCTTTGATCGCCCCAACTGCGGATGGTTCGTTTGCCCCGACCGCAGGAGAAAAATAATATGAGGAAAGAAGATTAGACTTTATTCTCTTCCATCACAGTGAGGAATGTGGGGAATCCACTGAGGTGGATGTTTATGTTAACCTTTATGTAGTTGTGTGTCTTGTTGTTTTTTTTTAAATATTGGCTGTAGGTAATATGCATATCACTGTACCTTAATGGCCATAAAAGACCTTTGAAAAATTTGAAACCATTTCTATAGAAACAAGGAACTGCAGATGCTTGTTTACAAAAAAAAGACACAAAAAAGTGGTGGAGTAAGTCAGTTGGTCAAGCAACATCCCTGGAGAACATGGATAGGTGATGTTTCGGAACGGAATCCCTCTTCAGACTCTCACACTCAAGTCTGAAGAGTCCCGACCCGAAACGTCACCTATCCATGTTCTCCAGGGATGCTGCCTGACCCACTGTGTGGGTTTTTTTTAGTCACCGTTCCTTCTTTGTCATTTGGTCAAAAAGTTAAAACTCTGTGTCTAACTGTGCTTTTAGAGTGCCTTTATTCTGTAGAATGTACTGTCGCAGTTCAAAGTGACACTTTGCCATTAGAATTGGAGGAGTAATGCCTATTAATGCTGTTTTCAAAAAGTAACTCAGATCACTCTTTGAAGGCATGGTAACGAGAACTGCATTAGATCTACCTACACGTCAGGAAAACCAGTTTCAACTGAAAGATATATCAAACCAGGTAAATGAAACTACTCAAATAAAAACACACCATTCCCTGGAGATTAGGTTTCATAAATTGCAAACATTTTTTTCCAAACACCTTGCGAAAGCTGCTTTCCGTAACTGGAGGGCGTGGATTATTGTGGGAAAGTTAATGTATTTAGCAAGTGAGTGTATTTAGCAAGACAATGGGATAACCCGGCAAGGAAAATGAAACAGCCATAGTAAGATTTTCCTAAGTTTCGTCTGTATAGTTACACAGGCAATTCCATCAGTCTTGAGTGATTATCTTTTGATTACTTCACAACATTTTGCAAAGTTTATTCAGAGCAAAATCTCACTTTGAGTCAGTGAGTGACAATTTAATAGCATTAAGAAACGACACCAAACAAATCAATCAGTGACAGACACAAAATGCTTGAGTAACTCAACGGTTTCAGTTTCAGTTTAGTTTATTGGCACGTGTACCGAGGTACAGTGAAAAGCGTTTGTTGTGTGCTAACCAGTCAGCAGCAAGACAATACTTATTACAATCGATCCATTTACACTGTATTGACATTTCGTGCAAGGTAAACCCTGCAAACTCTGATCAAGGATAGTCTGAGGGTCACCAAACAGGTGGATGGTAGTTCAGTACTGCTCACTGGTTGTGGAAGGATGATTCACTTGCCTGATAACAGCTGGGTCGGGGAGCATTTCTGGAGAAAATGAATAGGTGATGTTTTGAGTCGGAACGCTTCTTCGGACTGGTCTTCAAGTCCCCTAATTGTGTAATGCATAGGGGATAGAAACATAGACACGTAGAATATAGGTGCAGGAGTAGGCCATTCAGCCGTTCAAGCCAGCACCGCCATTCAATATGATCATGGCTGATCATCCAAAATCAGTACCCCATTCCTGTTTTCTTCCAATATCCTTGATTCCATTAGCCCTAAGAGCTCTATCCAACTCCCTCTTGAAAACATCTCTAACTTTCTTGAATACAGAGGATACAGAATAACTGTGGAGGCTAAGTCACTGCATATTTCTAAAGTGGGGATTTACAGGCCATCGATTAGTAAGGGCGTCTGGGGCCATGGGGAGAAGGCAGGAGAATGGGGCGAGAGGGACAAACAGTTCAGCCATGATTGAATAATCCTCTTCATAACAAGATGAGTTGAGTATAGGAGCAAAGAGGTCCTTCTGCAGTTGCACAGGGCCCTAGTGAGACCACGCCTGGAGTATTGTGTGCAGTGTTGGTCTCCAACTTTGAGGAAGGACATTCTTGCTATTGAGGGAGTGCAGCGTAGATTCATAAGGTTAATTCCCGGGATGGCGGGACTGTCATATGTTGAGGGAATGGAGCGGCTGGGCTTGTATACTCTGGAATTTAGAAGGATGAGAGGATATCTTATTGAAAAATATAAGATTATTAAGTGTTTGGACATGCTAGAGGCAGGAAACATGTTCCCGATATTGGAGGAGTCCAGAACCAGGGGCCACAGTTTAAGAATAAGGGGTAAGCCATTTAGAACGTAGATGAGGAAACACTTTTTCTCACAGAGAGTTGTGAGTCTGTGGAATTCTCTGCCTCAGGGGGCAGTGGGGCCGGTTCTCTGGATACTTTCAAGAAAGTGCTAGATAGGGCTCTTCAAGATAGTGGAGTCAGGGGATATGGGGAGAAGGCAGGAACGGGGTACTGATTGTGGATGATCAGCCATGATCACACTGAATGGCGGTGCTGGCTCGAAGGGCCGAATGGCCTACTCCTGCACCTATGGTCTATTGCCAATTGTCTATTTTCTATTGTCTATTGAATGGTGACTAGATTACTAGACTAGATTGAACCCGGGTCATTGGAGCTAAATATACTTTAATGGTTATGATACTGAACAATTAACCAAGGCCCAAGACCACCTACTCTGTGACAAGTGTGAATCCCACCATGACAGCCGCACAATTCAAATTCAAGTAATTACATTAAAATATGAAATTTTGGCAAATAACATCAGTAATGACAATTCTGCAACAACTAGTCTGAAGTAAAAACCCATCAAATCCACTCTTGTTTTTTTAAGGGAAGATAACCTGCCATCCATACCCAGTATGGCTCATCTCTGACTCTTAACTGACCCTTGAGTTCAAGGGCATGTAGGAATGGACAATAAAAGTTGGCTTTGCCAGAGATATCTACATAATAATAATAATAATAATAATAATAATAATAATAATAATTGTCATTGCAGAGGTACAATGAGATTTGGTAATGCCTGTGGATGTCTTTGGCCTTTTTATGCCTTTGTTCAGTGTTTGACCTGGCAGCACTGAAGGCAGAAGTGGTCCCTGGATTTAAAGGGAAATTCAATGGCATTGCGTGTCCTTAGCAGGTTAGTCTGAACCTCCTTGTTCATCCACGGTTTCCGGTTTGGGAACATCTTTATTTTCTTGTCCACTGTAACAAACTCCACACAGCAGTTGATGTAGGAGAGCACAGTGGATGTGTACTCCTCCACGTCTATCTCTGTACCATAGGTTGCCTGTTGTGCAAACAGGTCCCAGTCGGTGCGATCAAAGCAGTCCTGGAGTTGTATGGTGGCGTCCTCGGGCCATATTTTGACCGACTTTATTGCAGGTTTGGTCTTGCGGATGAGGGGTTTGTGTGCAGGCAGGAGAAACAGTGAGAGGTGTTGACATTCTGTGAACAAATACGTAAAGAAAACATGAGGAATGAACAGGGGACACTGTGGTGCAACTAATGCTGCCACTGTGCCCAACCTCTAGAGACTTCAATCCTGACCTCTGGTGTTGCCCTTTGAGACCATATGAGTTTCCGCAGTGTTCCAGTTTCCTCCCACATCCCAAAAATATGCAAGTCGGTCGGTTAATTGGCCACTGTAAATGTCAGGGGAGGGGGTGGGACAAAGATAGAATGTTAGACTAAGTGTGAGATTCGGGGAGACAGTAAGACTAGTGTGAGATTCGGGAAGGGGAAAGGGGATGGAGAGAGAAAACAAGGGCTATCTGAAGTTGGAGAAGTCAATGTTCATACCGCTGGGGTGTAAACTACCCAATGTTCCTCTAATTTGCGCTGGGCCTCACTCTGGCAATGGAGGAGGCCCAGGACAGAAAGGTCAGATTGGGAATCGGAGGGGGAGTTGAAGTGCTGAGCCAACGGGGGATCAGGTAGGTTCAGACGGACTGAGCGGAGGTGTTCAGTGAAACGATCTTGATCTCGTCGATATAGAGAAGTTTACACCTGGAACAGCAGATACAGTAGATGAGGTTGGAGGAGGTACAAGTGAACCTCTGCCTCACTTGGAAAGACTGTTTGGGTCCTTGGATGGAGTCGAGGAGGTAAAGGGACAGCTTTTGCATCTCAGGGGAAAATATGGTGGTGGTTTGGGTGGGAAGGGACAAGTTGACCAGGGAGTTTCGGAGGAAACGGTCTGTGTGGAAAGCAGAAAGGGGTGGAGATGGGAAGATGTGGCGAGTAGCGGGGTCCCGGTGTGGGTGGCGAAAACGTTGGAGGATTATATATTGTTAGAAACTGGATGGGAATATGTGGAGAATAAAATACGTTAAGCAATAATTAATTGTAAGATTAAACGAGAACTTACCAGTCTGAAGTTTGATCTTTATTTTATGAGGCGTCGAGTTGAGGGATTACGTGAAGAACCCCGTACAGCCGTTGGTGCGTCAATCTTCAAAGCAGCGGAGTGAATTCACAGCTAACAATGACTGAAGTATAATGGTAAGATAACAAAGACTAGAACTACCAGCTGAGATCTATGAGGGTGGGAGCGGAGGGCACGTAGTCCCTCAACTCGACTCCTCATAAAATAAAGATCAAACTTCAAACTGGTAAGTTCTCATTTATCTTACTATTTTACTTTGGAGTCACGTGAGTGACTACGTGAAGACTTCAAAGCACTGTGATTTCACGCCGCAGACCCAAATCCGGTGTTCACACTGCATCGATTGACTCAAAATTCGTTAACAATCAATAACGCATCAATAATAACATTTGTTAAATGAATGACAGTTTATTTACAAACAAAACCATAACAAACCCCTCTAACTCAGGGGGAGACTATAACAGTACTCAAAACAGAATCAGCAAACACCCCCAGCCTTGAAATCGGCTTGTGATAAAACCTTTGAAAGGTCAGCTCGCTGGACCATCCTGCGGCCGCGAGGATGTGGTCTATTGGCACGTCCATCGCCCTTGCCGCGGAAGTTGATGCCGCCCTGGTGGAATGAGATTTGAATTTATCAGTATCAATTCCAGCACTTCCCAGGACCTGCTTTAGCCACCTTGAAATTGTTTGCACTGACACCTTACTGTGTGTGTTTTTTGTGACTAATAAATAATGCAGACTCTGTTTCTCTTAGAGCTTTAGTAATCTCAATGTAACAAGATAAATGTGAGACTACACACAAGCAATCATCTGTGGGGTATGCTGAAAACACAATCTTACATCCTGTCATGCCTCTTCTACTATGTTTAAGCAAATCATAGACAGAAAATATAATGGCATCTGCCGACACATGCATTATATCTAGCCTAGCTTTTGCAATGTTTGTACACAGTTGAGGCTCGAAACCAACGCCATAAGCATGACCACTCTTTCATCTATTAATTTGGCTATTGGCTAAGATCAGGCTTGTAACCGGAGCCCACTGGCGAAGAACCATAAGAACCTCACTCACATTCCAAATACCCGGCATACCTGGGTATTAGGAGGATTAGAATTGAAAACTCCCCTTCATGAATCGTGAAACTAACGGACTGTGTCCCTACTGTATGCAATGCTGAATTAATGGGTAAAAAGAAGGCAGAGCACTTCTGGCTGAATTGATCGCACGTAACTTATTTTTTGGTCGAAATAAAGAGTTGACAAAAACTCCAATACGTCTGTGATCCCTGTAGTTTGATATGAAATATTCTGCTGTAAACAGAATTGCTCCCACTTCCTTATCGAGGTGATATACTGCTTCTGGGTACTATCCCTGCAGGCCGACGTGAGAACATCCACAGTACGATCAGACAGTTCTCTCCCCAGGTATGGCCTCCTTAAAATCTGCAAATTAGCAGATCAATACGCTCGTGTAAAGGATGTTGATCCCCAGTTACTGGATTTACCAGTAGATTTTTATGCTTGGGAATACTGATGTGAGGCTCGCTAGCCATTTGTAATACAACAGGAAACCATGCTTGTGTAGGCCAATCTGGCACTACCAATACCCCTAAAGCGGAGTCCTGCTTGATCTTTTGCAAACATTTGCTGATGAGACAGAATGAAGGAAATACATTCCACCCCAATGCAGTGAGAACGCATCCACCGCTACTGTACCAAGATCTGGTTCCCACGAAACATATCTGGGCAACTGATGATTTAATCTAGATGCAAACAAGTCTAATATCTGGCAATCCATACAGAACAATCACTTGGTTAAATACATCCTGATTTAACATCCATTCTATGATGTCATTAAAGTGACATGACCTAGTGTCAGCTACAGCGTTGAATCTTCCTGGCAAATAAATTGCTGAAAGCCAGATATTTTGGTCAATACACCAGCTCCAAATCTGGTTAGCCAGTCTATCGCAAAACTGTGACTTGACTCCACCCATGTGGTTTACATATGCCACTGCTGTGGTGTTGTCAATCTGAACCTGCACATGCAAGTACCTCCTGGTAGAACAATAAGCTTTAAGCCCATACCAGGTGCCCAACAACTCTAAATAATTAATCCCGCTTAATTGAAGAAGGGATGTCTCATCAACATTCCATCTGCCTCCACAACTAGAAGACATATCTGTTGCACCCCAACCCAGTGCACTTACATCAGTCTGTAATATCATTGAAGGTGGTTCCACCAAAACCTTCCTAAAACTTTTTGAAACATGTACTATCCACCATTGTATGTCAGAAATTGCCCCAGCTGACTAAACTGCATAGGCCTATCAAAATGGGACCCTTTGTATTCTCAGTGCCTGTGCTTTGATCGTTGTAATTGATGATATATTGTTTTTTTTTTTTTTAGAGGGACCATACTGCACAGCTGGAAATTGCTGCAAACAAGCAAAAACTTCCCAATTAAACCCTGGCTAACTGTCTAATTGAAGGTCGTTGTTCTCCACAACGAGATTTAACACAGTCCTCAATTAACTGATACCAATTTATCTCCTGGGCAAAGTTACCAACAACGTGATTTGAATTAATGGTAAATCCCAGATAATTCAATAATTATGAAATGGTGGATAATTTAATTTTAGCTGGAGTGAACGACAAATCCAAGTGTTCAAAACAAGTGAATTTAACAATTGAGAACTGATGAATTGAGCTTTCAGCATGAGTCTTTTTCCAATCAATCAGGGGGGAATATCATCTAAATAGGCCATTACCACACATGCCCCTGAGCCCTCTGAGTAATGCTAAACACAGTTTTACCAATTATTAGTAAATTAGTCTAGGAGCTGAATGTTAAATCCATTTAGGCAATGCCTTTGAATTGCACACAACTGAGTCTTCCACAATAAATTTCAAATATCTTCTATCATCTACCATGAATAGACACTGAGTAATACACATCCTTTAAATCAATGCTTGCCATCTAATACCCTTTGCGACACTAGAATTGTTGTTTGGCCGTGGTACAGGTTTTCATTTTGAAATGCCTATAACAAACGAATTTGTTCAAACTCGTTAAATCCAGAATAATTCTACATCCCCCAGTCTTTTTATATCTGGAAAATATACTTGACACAAATTGTCAACTTTGATAGACTGAAGTCTCAATTACCCCTTTATTATATAATGTCTGAATATCTGCTTGAATAAGCACATTTTCCTCATCTGAAAATACAAGTTTCCGACTAGGAACATGTTGATTAGGTGGACTGTCATTAGAGTAAAATTCAAGTTTCACCCCTTCAATATTGCTAAGTATAAATTAATCTGATGTCAACTCCTGCCATTGTTTGAGAAACAATTTTAACCTTCCCCCAATTTCAACAGCAACATCAGTTAATTCATTGTCTGTCAATGGTATATTCCTTACCTGCATCTGTCCTTGCGGACCTTGTTGACTCTTGTAGAGAAAGGCACCTTCCCCTTCATATCGGTGGCAGCCTGCCAGTTCCGATATTGAAGACCTGAACGGCTCGTTCCTTCTCCTGCATCCACACTAGTGCCTTTCCGATATGGATAAAACGTTTTACCCTTTTTGCAAGGTTACCTCCAAACAGCAGATTTCGTGGTGGTACACTGGTCGGTTTGCACAAACTCGCCAAGTTCGGATTAATCACTGGTCTAATAGCGGCCCTCCTGATATTATTAATTTCAAAAAATGCACTACAAAGGAATCCAAGTGCATCCTGGTGTGCTTCAACCATATTGCTTGTATCAATAACTTTCACCACAGCTGTGACACCTGCTGACAACAGTTTAAGCACTTTTTGAAATTTAATCTCCTGGGCCCTAGTTGGCATACCCATCTGTGACCAAATTTGGTGATTCACCACCGGTACCTTCAGGAGATCACAATTAACAGGAGCTTCATAGTTTTTTGCTGCTTCATCGATAGCTAGCTCCTGTAACTGGTGGGAGAGCATATACTGAATTGCTTCTGCCAATTCTACATCAATCGCCTCTCCTGCCTCTCTAGACACAGCAAACCTTTCAGTAATGTTCGGAATTACCTCCAACTGAACTCCTTTACTGCTCTCCCCCAGCATAGAATCAGTGTCAGTGAACTGCACTGATGGAACATCCTCCTCACAGGCAGTATAGTCCTGCAGCCCTGTAACAGGTGCTGCTAGCACAGGCTCTCCCACAGCCTGGCTTGGGCACCACTCTTCCTCACGGAGCTGGTCCCTGTCGAGCATTCTTTGCAATAAAATCTTGACCTGGGAGAGCCGTGAGCAAACGGACTCTCCTATGGAGGGTATAACCTCCAGGCCCGACTCAGGGTCCACGGGCCTATCAGACTTGCCAGTGGCCTTCCGCCCTACTGGCAAGCCTCCACTGCTCACAGGCAGTGGGTCCGCAACCACTGGCTGTGTAGCCAGCACCGGACCAGGTGTACCAGACGGGCCTCCATCAACAACACTCTCCTGGTCACTTTCCTTCCTACCTCCGGAGCGCTCGCCGACACCTTCTTCATTTTCTGGAACATTTCTCCAACAGACCTCCAACCGTCGCAGAAAATGACCACTGGAAAAATTTAAAAAACTTACCTCTCGTTTTTAAACTTACCGCTTGGAGGAGCGCTGCTGCTCCAACCGGCCGACTGCACCAATGCGTCTGACGTCATGACGCACCAACGGCTGTACGGGGTTCTTCACGTAGTCACTCACGTGACTCCAAAGTAAAATGTAAAAACGGGTGCTTGATGGTTGGCAAGGATTCGGTTGATAGAAGTGTCTGGTTCTGTACCGTATGTCTCTTTGACTATGACTGAGACCCTATAGTCAAATCTCTTACTATGCAACTAATCTAAAATATAGATATTGAAATGTGATTGCATTGCCTTCCTTTGGACATAGCTGTCTGAACTTCAAAAGAAGTGTGAAATAATTTTTAATATATATCATGTCAAACCCATTAGTCCCATAATATTACGTGTAAAAGCACTGAAGAATTTAGGAAGATGAGTATCCATTTTGCTCGTTGAGCTTGTTCCACCACTGAACAAGATCATGACTGATCTCTGATTAAAAAAAAACCTGGAGAACAAGGTGCAGTTTTGGTCCATACCCAAAGAGGAAATATTTCCTTGGAGTCAGTGAGGAGATAGACAGGTATTTGGGTTGAGGGAGTTGTCCAAAGAAGAGATAAAAGTGGATTATATGCAGTGGCGCATTGGAGAATAAAAAGTGGTTTCATTGAAATATACACAATGCAGTGGCAGATTGAAAGGGTGGATATCGTGAGGTAGTTTGCACTAAATGGTGAGTGCAAACCATTGGACCATGATCTCTGGATTTCTATTTGTTAATGTTTTAAATGGAGCAAGAATATAACATAGATATATGAGGAAAAGCATTTTCACTCAGTTGTGAATCTGTGGAATTCTCTGACACAGAAGGCAGTGGAGGCCAATTCACTGGATGTATTCAAGAGAGAGTTGGATATAGCTCCTAGGGCTAACGGAATCAAGGTGTATGGGGATAAAGCAGAAATGGGGTACTGAGTCTGGATGATCAGCCATGAATGTCATATTGAATGGCGGTGCTGGCTCGAAGGGCCGAATGGCCTACTCCTGCACCTTTTTTCTATGTCTTTAAGAACATAAGAAGTGGAAACAGGAGTGGGCAATTGGCCCCTTGTGCTCGTTCAGTCACTCAATCAGGTGATGGTTCATCTTTTATCTCAGCACTGTACCAACTCTGTACTAATCCAAGATCCCTTAACTTCTTTGATGAGAAGCTAAGGCATATCGTTTATTTTCCAAAGATGAGTAGACGTAGCAACACGGCACAGTTAGGGTGGCAAAGCAGCACAGCAGTGGAGCTGCTGCTTCTCAGCGCCAGAGACCCGGGTTCAATCCTGACAATGGTTGTTGTCTGTGTGGAGTTTGTACGTTCTCTCTGTGACCGCACAGGTTTGCTCCGGTTTCAAAGGACGTGCAGATTTACATGTTAATTGCCTTTTGTAAGTTGCTCCAGGTGTGTAGGATGCATAGAACTAGTGTAGGGTGAGCGATGGTCGGCATGGACTCAGTGGGCCGAAGGGTCTGCTTCCATGCTAGATCTCTAAATTAAACACTAAACTCGTTCTTGGTGAGTTTGCATGGTACTTTGTCCAATTTGCAGACTCATATCAGGTACTCAGTTGTATTAAAGATTTGCTAACGTTATTAAGAAAGAAATGTCAAGGATATACAGCATGAAATGTCCCTACTCTGATGCAACCCAAATGGTTGAAAGTGTTCTCATAACAAAAGTTAACAGCTTTATTCCAAGCCCCTTGGTAACATAAGAATGTTACGTTCAGCAGGAAGTAAAATAAACATTGGTTTTCTATACCAGAAATAGGAACTCTATCCTTTTAGTTTCCAGTTTCTGATTTATCTTGGTGTTGCAATACTGTGAAGATCCAGCATATGTTAAGCATTAACCCTTAAACTCGAGAGCTACCTGGCGGGGGAGCCACCGAGAACGAAGGGGGTCCCGGCAGGAGGGATGCCAGGAACAAAGGGGAACCCAGTGAGGGGCCACTGAGAACAAAGTTGGGGACCCATCTGGGGGCCACCGAGAATGAAGAGGGCTGCCACTCCGAGCAGAAGAGAAAATCGTTCAATTAACTTTTTGAATCATTTAATCTAGGCAGACCCAAGGACCAACATATTCAAGATGCAGGACCAAGGCAGTGAGAGAGTTCCAGCTGACTGAACATTCATGCACTTTGGGGAACCTTGTCGGAAATGGAATGGGTCACTGTGAACCAAACTATTTGAACAAGTTGATAGACACAGAAAGCTGGAGTAACTCAGCGGGTCAGGCAGCATCTCTGAACAGAACGAATGGGTGATGTTTCAGGTCGAGCCCCTTCTTCAGACAGGTCAGGGATAAGGGAAACGAGCAATATAGACGGTGATGTGGAGAGATAAAGGACAATGAATGAAAGATATGCAAAAAAGTAACAATGATAAAGGAAACAGTCCATTGAAACCTCTTTGTCGGGTGAAAATGAGAAGCTAGTGCGACTTGGGTGGGGAGGGATAGAGAGAGATGGAATGCCGGGGCTACCTGAAGTGAGAGAAATCAATATTCATACGACTGGGCTGCAAGCAGCCCAAGTGAAATATGAGATGCTGTTCCTCCAATTTGCGTTTAGCCTCACTCTGAGAATGGAGGAGACCGAGGACCGAAAGGTCTGTGTCGGAATGGGAAGATTTAAAGTGGTCCAGCAACCAGGAGATCAGGTTGGTTCAGGCGGGCTGAGCGAAGGTGTTCCACGAAACGATCGCCAAGTCTGCGTTTGGTCTTGCCGATGTATAAGTGTCCACATCTTGAACAACGGATACAGTACATGAGGTTGGAGGAGGTGCAAGTGAACCTCTGCCTAACCTGAAAGGACCGTCGGGATCCCTGGACAGAGTCGAGGGAGGAGGTATAGTGACAGGTGTTGCATCTTCTGCGGTTGCAGGGGAAGGTACCTCGAGAGAGAGTGGTTTGGGAGGGAAGAGATGAGTTAACCAAGGAGTTGCGGAGGGAACGGTCTATGCAGAAGACGGAAAGGGGTGGGGATGGGAAAAGGTGGCTAGTGGTGGGATCCCGTTGGAGGTGGCAGAAAGTTTGGAGGATTATGTGTTGTGTGCAACAGCTGATGGGGTGGAAGGTAAGGACCAGGGTGACTCTGTCTCTGTTGCAACTCGGGAGAGGGGGAGCAAAGGCGGAGCTGCGGGGTACCGAGAATACACGAGTGAGGGCCTCATTTATGATGGGAGAGGGGAACCCCCGTTCCTTAAAGAATGAGGACATCTTGGATGTTCTAGTATGGAACACCTCATGTAGGGTGCAGATGCAGCGTAGACGGTGAAATTGGGAGTAGGGGATAGAGTCATTGCAAGAAGCAGGGTGGGAAGAAGTGTAGTCGAGATAGTTGTGGGAGTCAGTGGGTTTGTAACATTCAAGTTGAATGTTCTTCCAAGAATGCCCTATTGTGGTATTGGAACCACAAATAGGCCATTCAGCCCTATTACTGCTATTCCATCACTTTACTAAAACAACTGTGATTTCCTGTCAACATCAAGAGAGTTGTTGTTGTCATGTGCCCTGAAACGGAACAATGAAATTCTTACTTGCAGCAGTACAACAAATATGCAAACATTGTACTCAGTAAACAATATAAATAACACCAACAAAAAGTTAATATATCAAAAAAGCAAACAATGTTGCTCAATATTACATTCACTTAATTCTATGCTTTGCTTTGAGCTGAATATATCCATCCCATCATACTCAAATGTGCCTCTATCCATGGTCACTGTAGCATCGGCCTTCCTGAAGCTGAACCCACAGAAATCAGCTGGCCTGGACGGAATCCCTGGCAGTGTCCTTAGGAAACATAGAAACATAGAAACATATGACATTCTTGCCATAGAGGGAGTACACAGAAGGTTCACCAGACTGATTCCTGGGATGGCAGGGCTTTCATATGAAGAAAGAGACTCGGCTTGTACTCGCTAGAATTTCGAAGATTGAGGGGGGATCTTATAGAAACTTACAAAATTCTTAAGGGGTTGGACAGGCTAGATGCAGGAAGATTGTTCCCGATGTTGGGGAAGTCCAGGAAAAGGGGTCACAGTTTAAGGATAAGGGGGACATCTTTTAGGACCGAGATGAGAAAAACATTTTTCACACAGAGAGTGGTGAATCTCTGGAATTCTTTGCCACAGAAGGTAGTTGAGGCTAGTTCGTTGGCTATATTTAAGAGGGAGTTAGATGTGGCCCTTGTGGCTAAAGGGATCAGGGGGGTATGGAGAGAAGGCAGGTAAGGGATACTGAGTTGGATGATCAGCCATGATCATATTGAATGGCGGTGCAGGCTCGAAGGGCCGAATGGCCTACTCCTGCACCTATTTTCTATGTTTCTGTTTCTATGAATGCTAACATACCATTCACTTTCTTCACTGCGTGCTGCAGCTGCATGCCTACTTTCAATGACTGGTGTACCATGACACCCAGGTCTCGTTGCATCTCCCCTTTTCCTAATCGGCCACCATTCAGATAATATACCATAGCTCTGCTGTCAATACCATTATTCCATCCAAGCTCATCTCCAAACTCACGGAACTTGGAGTTAGCATTCATCTCTGCAACTGGTTCTTCGACTTCCTGACTAACAGAACACAATCAGTGACGATAGGTGGCAAATCATCCTCTACGATAATCCTCAACACTGGTGCTCCACAAGGATGTGTTTTCAGCTTTACTCCTTGTCCACCCACGACTGATAAATAAAAAAAACAACTCAATTTGCAAATCTGCAGACAACACCACCATTGTGGGTCAGATATCCAAAAATGATGAGACGCAGTACAGGAAAGGGATTAAGAAACTCGTAACCACATGCCAAGACAACAACCTTTCTCTCAATGTCAGCAAGACAAAGGAGATAATGATCGACTTCAAGATGCGAAGCAGTACACATACCCCAGTATACATCAGAAGTAAAGATGGTTGAAAACTTCAAGTTCCTCGGTGTAAATATCGCAAGCAGTTTTTCTTGCTCTAGACATATTGAAGCATAACCACACCCCTACTTCCTTAGAAGGCTTAGGAAGTTCGGCATGACCCCAGCAGCTCTCAATAACTCCTACAGATGCGCTGTAGAAAGCATTTTATTGAAATTCATTACTGTGTGGTTAGGGAACAGCTCCAACCAAAACCAGAAGAATTGTGGGCACAGCCCAGATCTTCACACAAACCAATCTCCCTTCCATTGACTCCATCTACACTTCCCGTTGCCTCGGCAAGACCACCAGCACAATCAAGGCTGAGTCTCACCTGGACACTCCCTTGTCTCCCCTCTCTCATCAAGGCAAGTGGCTCGGAAGTGAGAAACCACATACCTCTAGATTCAGGGAAAATTTCTTCCCACTTGTTGTCAGGCAACTGAACCATCCTACCAAAAAGGTCCTGAAATACCTTCTACCTCACTGGAGACCCGTGGACTATCTTAAATTGGACTTTAACTTACACTAAACATTATTCCCTTTATTCTTTATCCATACACTGTAGGTGGCTAGATTGTAATCACGCATGGCGTTACTGCCTACTAGATAGCAAGCAATGAAAAGCTTTTCACTGTACCCCAGTACACATGACAATAAACTAAACTAAACTAAATCTGTGGTTTATTGCATGTCGTTAATCTCATCAGGATTTCCTTCTTGCCTTCAGTAACACTTGACTGATGTATACCACAACACCATGCATCTATGTTTATTCCAAAGATAGACACAAGGCTGGAGTAGCTCAACGGGTCAGTATCTCTAGAGAAAAGAAATAGGTGATGATTAGTTTTGTTTTAGTTTGGTATAGAAATACAGCGCATAAACAGGCCCTTCAGACCGCATCGTCCAGCGCTCCCTGCACATTAACACTATCCTGCACTCACTAGGGACAATTTACACTTATACCAATCCAATTATCCTGCAATCCCATACATCTTTGGGGTGTGGGAGGAAACCGAAGATCGCGGAGAAAACCCACACGGTCACGGGGATAATGTACAAACTCCGTACAGACAGCACCAGAGATCAGGATCAAACTCGGGTCTACTGACGCTGTAAGGCAGCAGGTTTACCACTCCGCTACTGTGCCGGCCAACCATTCAGACCGAAGAAGGGTCACAACCTGAAACGTCACCTATCCCTTTTCTCCAGAGATGCTATCTGACCCGTTGAGTTACTCCAGCTTTTTGTGTCTATCTTCGGTTTAAACCAGCATCTGCAGTTCCTTCCTACATATCTATATACCAAAAGCACCCTACTAATAAAAGTATACAGACCTCAGATTTGATATTATTAATTAAGCGATGATTGAATGCCTTTTGTGTGAGAGGGTGCTTACTAATCAGCTTGTTGGTTAATTTCAAAGTATAAAAGAGATCAGTATTTAAAAAAATCCAGGATGGTTAGATCGTTTTTTTAAAGGTATAAATATATTTGAAGTAGGACTGTGTGACCTTAGGTCATAGGTCATGTGATAGGAGCGGAATAAGGCCATTCGGCCCTTCAAATCTGCTCCATTATTCAATCATGGCAGATTAATCTCTCCCTCCTAACCCTATTCTCCTGCCTTCTCCCCATAGACGCTGACACCGTACTAATCAAGAATCTATCTATTTTTCCTTTAAAATATCCATTAGCCCCAACAGCGTTCTGTGGCAAAGAATTCCACAGATTCACCACCCTCTAACTGAAGAAATTCGTTCTCATCTCCTTCCAAAAGGAACGTCCTTTAAATCTGAGGCTATGACCTCTTGTCCTAGACTCCCCCACGAGAAGAAACGTCCTCTCCACTTGCACTCTATCCGTGCCTTTCACTATTCGGTAAGTTTCGGTGAGGATGCCCCCTCATCCTTCAAAACTCCAGCAGTACAGGTCCAGTGCCGTCAAACACTCATCATATCTTAACCCACTAATTCTTGGGATCATTCTTGTCAACCTCCTCTGGACCCTCTTTAGAGCCAGTACATCCTTCCTCAGATATGGGGCCCAAAATCGCTCACAGTGCTCCAAATGTGCCCTGACCAGCGCCTTATGGAACCTCAGCGTTACATCCCTGTTTTTGTATTCTTGCTCATGTTAGATGGAATAAATGATCTTGATAGGTCGGATTTCCAATGTTTCTACATCCAACTACAGCCAAATCGATTGGTAACAAATAAAATGAATGCGTTATTTAATTCATATTGTGCATTTTTGATTCGATTCAGAATGGTCCTTTCTGCGTTAGTGTGAAACTTAAGAGAATATTATATCACATTACATTATATTGCTGAAAATTGGAGGGGGTTTTTACTAGTTGTCGGTCAAAACACACAGTTGAGCGGACGTGAGAACTTACACCTGTAAGAAATGCCAACTCCGGAATCCTAAATGTGTGAAATGAAAGTTAATGGAAGTGATTCACCGTGTTTTATAACGGTCCATTGAACCCTAAACCGTAATTCCGTATCCACAGTGAAAATAATCCGGAAAGAACCCCCTGCTTTCGTTCTTAACATTGCGGGGGAGGCGGGAACTTTAAAAAGGCTGCAGTCAGGATGGACTTCACAACTCGAGAAGAACCGATTCTCTCTCAGCATCAAGCGGTAGCAGGTAAGAGAGTCTCCGCATCAGCCGCTGACTCCAGGTTCTGTCTGAGGACTAGCGCTCCCCTCTAACACCACTCAATCCATTTTGCAGAATCTGTGAGAAGATGTTCTGTGGTAGACTCGTCCTTCCTCTCGCTCTGCTCTCCCTGTGTTCCCCCAGTGCCGGTGCACATCAACCCGACCATCACTGCATGAGGAGGAGCTTCTGGAAAGAACTGATGCGCGGATTGGAAAATGTGGTAAGTTGTTCCAGAGAGGGCAATGGGAGCGCTGCTCCGTCCTATTTCTCAATTTACCATGTAAATAAATCTCTGGGGGGGGGGGGGGGGGGGGTTGAAAGGATCTGGAATGGAGTGAAGATTGAGATTAGGCCATGGGTTTAGAATTAAAAATGTCCAATTGGGACTGGGGTGTAGATGAGGATTTGTGTTGAGATGAATCGTTCAGAACAGGGTCTGGGATTCATAAGACAGACACAGTGCGTTGAGTAACTCAGCGGGCCAGGCAACACCTCTGGAGAAAAATGGATCACGTTTCGGGTCGGGACCCCTTCTTCAGAACTAGGATTCATAATTGGAAGGCGGATTCTGGGAATCTGGGAGTCCATTCTTATTGACCTGTCAGGTTCGCAATTTATTCTCGCGGGGTTGTAACAATTCCCAACACAAGTGTCCTACTTCAGGCAGTGATGTGAAGACTTGCGGGCGAGCTCATGAAACGGGACAACGCGTTATGAGTCGACCTCCTTCCAGTCGGAAATTTTCCAGTGAAGGGTTAATCTTTGGATAAAACGCTCACATTTCCCCATCATTCATTCATTTTACTCCCTGTTTCCTTGTTCAGAATCCCGTCTTTGCGCCTGAGTGCAGGCCTGAATATGAAACAAGTCTGGAAACTCCATCTGTTTTACCTCCGGTGAGTTTGCCTCCAATAACTCGGCTTCTACCATCGCAATCAAAGTTGGCCTTTACGAATGGAGACACGAGGGGCTGCAGTTGCTGGAAATCTGAGCAAAATTTTAAAAAAGTTCCCGAGGAACTCAACGGGTCAGCGGGCAGCATTTGGAAAGGGAATGGGTGACGTTTCAGGTTGGGAGCCTGGTTTGGAAAACTTCTTCAAAGTAACCATATTTTGAAGAGATTTAGCAGTGGAGCGGTGGCATAGAGAGAGAAGTGACTGCAGATGATGGAATCTTGAGCAAAACACAGAGTGCTGGAGTAACTCAGTGGACCAGGCAGTCATTTTCTTACTTTAAAATGAAGTAACGTGTTGATTACTTTGTACTCTTCCCAATGTCCGGTCCATTTCCAGCCCAGATGCCAATTCATCCAGCACTTTGGCGTTTAGCTGAGCTTTTAGAAAATGTTTTATTTCCCGTGACACCAGTCCTGCTACCAGGACTCGAGGGCCTGGGCTATAGTGAGAGGTTGAACAGTCTGGCGCTTTATTCTTTCGAGCGTAGGAGGATGGGGGGTGAACTTATAGAAGTGTACAAAAACATGCGAAGAATAGGTCGGGGAAATCATGGCACAGTTCTTGATTCGAGGGGAATCGAGAACCGGGGGATGGGTTAATGGGAAGCTGCGGGGCGACTTTTTTTGCACAAAGGGTGGTGGGTGTATGAACGAGCTCCCGGAGGAAGGAGTTGAGGCAGGTACTATCGCAAAGTTTAAGAAACATTTCTACAGGTGGGGTTAGAGGGATATGGACTAATCGCAGGCAGGTGGGACTAGTATAGATGGGGCGTGTTGGTCGACGGGGACAAGTTGGGCTGAAGGGCTTCTGGAACATCGTTTCCACGATGTATGACTCCATGACATCTGACTTTCCACTTCATCCAGGCTGGGAGTCACAAAGCAAGCACCGTCGTCGCGGTCCTTCAGGGAACGATGCGCCTCTTCAGTGTTTCAGACGCTGCCCTGCCCAGGAACCAGCGCGTCCATTTCCTCAACGGAGTTTCTCAAATCCTCTCCCAGCTCCAGACTTGTGTAAGTGCAGAGTCTCAGATCTTGTCCCACCGTGAGCTGCAGCATCTCCAGGAATGAAGACACTAAAGTAAATTATTTTCTTCTCTTTTGCAGATCAAATCCCCTCCGGCCCACAATACGCACCAAGTGGTGGTGCAGGAGAGGTTCCAGAAACTTGAGCAGTTCCTCCAGACGAAGGTAAGGATTCAATTAATTGGTACATCCTGATAAACGAATTAAAATCTTGACCTGCAATAACATCCGCTGTCATCTTTGCCCCCTCGTATTACATCAGTTTGTACCTTGTTGGCAGTGAGCGCAAAATCCTCATTCACATATTTTCATTGGGTTTCAGAATGTTTAGCCGACAAATTAAATAATGAATGTACGGGGGAATAACTAATGTAAATTTTGTTTAATATTGCCATTGAATCTCATCCCTACTTTCCTCTTAACAGGGAAACAGTCACTGTGCCTGGGAGATTGTGCATGCGGTAACCAGAGAAATTTTTCATGAATTATCAATTGTCCATGCAAGAAGGTAATTGCCGTGTGAATTTAATCCACGCCATGGCAGTGACCACAATCTGGTCATTCAATACAGAGGAGAAAATGCTGGAAATATTCTGCACACTTGGCAGCATCTTTGGAGAGAGAAACGTGTGATTGGTGATCTTTCCATTATCAGGTCACCATCCAAGCAAAAAAAAAAAACACGGACCTGCTCAATATCTTGGGTATTTTTAATTTTATTTCAGATTTTCAGCATCTGCAGTAGTTTGAATTTCCCACTGTGGTGCCAATTCAATCGAATTTAAGAAATTGAACACATCTAAAATTTAAGTAAAACTGGTCTCAGTAACTCACTCAGTAAGCACAAAAAAACTATTGTGTTGTTGTGTAAAAAAATACTAGAAACAAAGACCTGCAGATGCTAGTTTCTACTATAGATAGACACAAAGTGCTGGAGTAACTCAGCGGGTTAGGCAGCATCTCTGGAGAAAAGGAATAGGTGACGTTTCGGCTCGTAACCCTTCTTCAGACTCATGAAACAGAGAGTTGTGTTTTACTAATTAAGCGCAAGGGACTGCAGATACTGGATATCTGAGCAAAACACAAAGTGCTGGAGGACCTCAGTGGGTCAGGCAGCACCTGGGAAGGCAATGGACAGGTAGCATTTCATTTTGGGGGTTTTATTGGCAGAACGTCTTCAAAGCAGCCATACTTTGAGGAAATTTAGTCTCAGACAACCAGAAATGTCACCCACCTTTTTTCTCCAGAGTTGCTGCCTAACCTGATGAGTTACCCGCTGAGTTACTCCAGCTCTATTTGTCTATCTTGTGTTAAAAAAAAGCCTGGTTCACTAAAAGAGCTGGTCTTTAGGGATAGAAATCTGTAACCCTTACCATAATCTGACATTTATGTAACACCAGACTCACCAATATACAGTAATGGACTCTTAACTGCCATATCCATTCATGGGATGAAAATTAAATATTGGTATTGCTGACAGCATTCTTAACCTATGAACGAGTAAATAAAAGCAATAATTTTGTATCCAGTTAATAAGAATTATATTTTAAGAGTATTTTTGGTGGTTACATTCATTAATATATTTAACAACGCTGTTACAACATTGTATATTTCTTTAAATGTTTTATTTCAAACATGCAAATTAATATAAATTACATTCATCTATATATTTTATAACATTGTGTACTACTTTACATTTTTATTTCAAATGTGTATTAACATAATGCATTGAATTTCTTGTGTATTTAAAATATGTAATGTGTCTTTTCAATTCTTCTGAGTAATTTTATCCATTGGTGTATTGGTGAAATTGAAAAAACAAGTGAGAATCAGTGCATGTATCATATTAATATATTGCATCCTTTTTGTAAACTTCTAATAAAATATTCATTCTTACTATCTGTGCTTTTGCATTCTTGTCTCTCGAATGATCTGTTACTCATATTATAAATTTGGATGGTTCCAATACTCTGAGGGTTCATGTACCATGATGGGGAAACGATGTGCAGAGGTGATGTAGCATATTATGAAGGTTAGAATGTCAGGTTACACTTTGGCATTAAGTATCACTCACGAGACACTGAAGAATCTTAATCCATTGAGTGAACTGAATATAGGCAACAAGAGCTATGGATCATTCAGATTAGTTTAGATTATTTATGGTTACATGTACTGTGATACAATTAAATGCTTGTTCTCCATCTTCTGCAGACAAAGCATACTATACATGAGTACAATAGATCCTCTCCTGGAACATTTGGACGAGGGGATTGAAGGCTTAGTGGCAAAGTTTGCAGATAATACTAAAATAGAGAAAACAGGGACTCTGCAAAAGGACTTGGACAATATTTCAGATATTTACAAATCAGAAACTATATTTCCGCAAATACACAAGAAACTTAGAAATAGAAAGAGTGAAATTTTAGATGAATGCTTGAATAAACACCCAAATACAGAAAAAATGATATCATACATTTATAACATTTTGTTGGAAAGTGATATCCCATCATCGGAAATACATAGACAGCGCTGGGAAAATGAACTAAGTCAAATAATAAGTCCAGAAATATGGAAGAAAGCCTACAACATATACATTATTGCTCTTTAAACGCTAAACATGCACTTATACAGTTTAAAATTTTACATAGATTACATTATTCCAAATCTAAACTACATAATATATTTCCAAAACTATCACCTATATGTGATAAATGTCAAATCATGGAAGCAACTCTGTCACATTCATTTACTAATTGTACGAAGATTTTACAATATTGGAATGAAATATTCAAAACAATCTCGAAAGTTATTAATATTACTATGATTTATGACCCAAAGTTAATCATACTTGGAATACCGGAAACGGAAACAAATAATTACAAGGAATCATAGAACTTTTATCGACTATTCTTTAATAATTGGGGAAAAAATTAATATTAAAATTTTGGAAAGGCCCTGTATCCCCAACAATTAAAATGTGGAATACAGAAATGACGGAGACACTTCACTTGGAGAGATTGAGACTTGTCCTCATGGACAGGTTAGATCTCTTCAAGGAGATATGGTCTCCCTATATTAAATATCTACAGGGTCACAACGGTTCGGCGCAGGGACTTGACTGAGGCCTGAATATCTGAGTGGATGAAGAAGTACACATAACAAATCATGAATGTATCTCCCAAGATTGGATTACCTAGTAATACTTTAATCTCCATCAAACTTTTCATACCTTCTTTTCTATTTTTCTATTCCTTTTTTCTATTTCTCTATCTTTAATTAAGGAAAAAAAATTATAGAAACATACTATATAAATTTTTAATATGTACACACTTATCTCTGTTTGTATGAAAAAGATTATAGATGTCTTAAACTTGTAATTATATTAAAACTATGTACTTTCAATTATACAATAACTATGAAATATAAAATTAATAATAATACAAACATTAAAAAAATGTTGTTTAAGATTGGGTACTACGTAGTTAAATTAGCGGGGATTTCTATTTGGTAATTAGAAGAATATCTATGATTTGAGAAATCTAAGTGTATTACTTATATTAGGAATATACTACATATACTCCCAATTATATAAAATAAATAATAACGGAATGTATAATGGATAATACTACAATTATCATAAATAGTACTAATTAATAATCAATATGTTATAATTTTACACATTGTATAAATCTCAATGTCGTATAAGAGTGTACTTGGTATATACTGTTTCTACAATAAAAAAATATTTAAAAAAAAAAAAAAAAAGGGACTCTGCAAAAGGACTTGGACAAGTTGGGAGAGTGGGCAGAGAAATGAGTGGCGGGTGGTTGCCTCGCCAACAGTCAGTCTGTCCTTTCTTCTGCTTTTATTATTTTAAGAGTGTGTTCAAAGTATGTTTTAGTGTTCCTTGGTGTGGTTTATGTGGGGGGTGGGGGTTGGGGGAAACTTTTTTTCAATCTCTTACCTCGAAGGAAATGCGATTTCTTTCCACGTATCTCCATCCCCATTGCGGCCTAACCGAGGAGTTGACGGCCTCTTGCTGGAGACCAACGGGCACTCCAAGCCGTAGGAGTCTGCGGGGCTTTAACATCACGGAGCTTTTGTTCCCTTTGCCGGGGATCGAAGCTCCAATCGCGGGGCCTGTGGACTTTAACATCGTGAGGGCCGCGGTCTCTGGTAAGAAGAGGCTGACTCAGGGGTTCCATGACACGGAGAGAGTTTCAACTGCCCCAACATGAGGGTTTCAATAACCCCAATGGGGGGCTTTGATCATCAGATGCGGGGGCTTTGATTGCCCCGACTGCGGATGGTTCGACTGCCACAACCGCGGGAGAACAAAGAGGAAGAAGGTTGAACTTTATTGCCTCCCATCACAGTGAGGAACGTGAAATCCACTGTGATAGATGTTTATGGTAACTTTTATTTTATGTTGTTGTGCGTCTTGTTGCTTTTCACTTAGTATGGCTGTATGGTAACTCAAATTTCACTGTACCTTAGCTGGTACATGTAACAATAAACTAACTTTGCAACCTTGAAGTGGCTGACGGAATATAGTGTAACAAAGTGTGGAGTCCTGCATTTTGGTTGTAGGAATAAAGGCATAGAATAATTTCTAAATGGGGTAAGAATCGAGAAATCGGAGGTGTAAAGGGACTTGGGTGCTGGTGCAGGATTCCCCAATGAATCTGCAAGTCGAATTGGTAGTAAAGAAAACAAACTCAATGCTAGCATTTATTTCAAGAGGGCTTGTATACAAAAACAGGGATGTAATGTTGAGGCTCTATAAGGTGCTGGTAAGGCTGCATTTGCAATATTGTGCACAATTTTGGGCACCATATCTGAGGAAGGATGTGCTGGCTCTGGAGAGGGTCCATAGGAGGTTTACAAGAATGGTCCCAAGATGAACGTTTGTCGGCACTGTATTCACTGGAGTTTAGAAGAACGAGGGGGGACCTCATTGAAACGTAGGGAATAGTGAAAGGCTTGGATAGAGTGGATGTGGAGAGGATGTTTCCGCTAGTGGGAGAGTCTAAGACCAGAGCCTCAGAATTAAAGGACGTTATTTTAGAAAGGAGATAAGGATACATTTCTTTAGTCAGAGGGTGGTGAATCTATGGAATTCTTTGCCACAGAAGACTGTGGAGGCTGCAGTGAATATGTTTGAGGCAGAGATAGATGGATTCTTGATTAGTACAGGTGCCAGAGGCTGTCGGGAGAAGGCAGGAGAATGGGATTAGGAGGGAGAGATAGATCAGCCATGATTAAATGGTGGATTAGACTTGATGGGTCGAATGGCCTAATTCTACTCCTATTCTTTATGACCTTGTGAATACGCAGACAGTTGCCACTTTTCATCAGAATCTTTCAACTTCCAAGTCCCTGAAGAAATGGATCTTGCTCCAAGGAGATTGCAATTTATTTTATTTCTCACTTTAAGGCCCTGTGCCCTAGCGGTGGGTGTCGGCATGGCCCAACATGATGCCATCAGCTTTTCCGCTGTCATTCAATGTGGCTGGCACAGGCTGCCCCCAATTCGCTCACCCGGCTGCTGTGGACCTTCTGCAGCCACTTCCACCGACACCACAAACCGCGACCATCGCAATGCGCCGCCCTTCGCCTCTCGCAGCTGCCCTTCCGCGTCCATGTGCCGAGATCGAAGTTAAGTGCTTTGTGACTCTCAGCTGACATACCAGGTTCCACATGGAAGTTATATACATCTACCTCATATATATCTACATTAACTTAATTATAGATTATAGTTTTGCTAACAAATCCAACTCACTGTTGACTGTCAATAGGGGGATCCGGCATGTGGCCGCAAAGAATAAAGGGGACCCGGCATGGGGGGCCGCCGGGAATGAAGGGGGAACTGGCAGTGGATGGGGGGGGGGGGGAGTTGTTGGAAGGGGGCTTCTGCCACATGCGGCGGCAGGCAGTAGATAGACTGTTGGGTACTCTTGTTACTTTACCGGCACCAACAGGTGACGACACTTTGGTACAGCCTATGTTGTTTGCAAAACATAGTTTTTCACTGTACCTAGGTATATGCGACAATAAAATATAATTCATTCATTCATTCATTCATTCATTCATTCATTCATTCATTTATTCATTCAAATCCCCGTAAATAGTTAATGATGAATTATCAGTGGAAACCGCAAAACCAGCCGCTGTACATGTAAGCCATCATTTCAAAGACATGAGTTTGAATCCTGCTACTGAAGGCAATGAAACTAAATTTAAATAATTCGATATATATGGAATTTTGCATTTTAATTTGGTATGTGCAACTTTAGATCCACCAATGTAAATGATTCTTAACAGCCTCTTCAATTCAAGGGTAAATAGGGATAAAGAATAAATACTGGCATCGCCAATAGTATGTATCCCCAGAGGTAAATATGCAAAAAATACAATTAATTTGCCACAATGTGCACTATTTGTTAAATTAACACTAATGACAACTTCATGTTCAAATTAACAGTGGGTTTTAGTGAGCAGATTCCCATTTTGGCTGATTTTATTTATTTCAGTTAATAATGGTAATAAACTTATTTTAAGTTAACGCTGGGACCAGAGGAACAGGAACACGTTATTCTCATCAGTCTGAAGAAGTTGTTCCAATCCGATAAAAAAGGACACAATATACTGGAGAAGTTCAAGGAGTCAGACAGCATCCCTGTCTGACTACATTCAATAGATCAATGGTTCAATTGTACTTTATTGTTACATTTGCGCATATAGTAAAAGTCTTACTATGGTACAACCATACATTCAGAGCAAGAGTGTGTGAATAGTAGATTTCATTGATGCAGGACATTCGTACTATCTGTGCTTTTGCATTCTTGTCTCTCGAATGAGCTGTTGCTCATATTGTATATTTGGCTGGATGTTTCCCAAATTATTTTCACCAGAGTTCCAGTGCTACCTTGTACCTTTCAAGTTCAAAATTGTTAAATTGCTAGTATCTCATAAACTCCATGTTTAAGTGGAAGCTGAACAATATAGTGTGTTTAAGTACAAAAATTGCCTACCACTCCCAGTTTGAGCTGGTGACAATAAATATTCCTCTTTATCGTAAACATTTCTGACACCTCATGATACTGAGATCCAACACATTCCTGCCAGCTGTTGCCCTGCTCCTACATTTCATGGAATCCTTGTGCCTCCTTCTTTGGTAAACCAGCATCAGCTTGTTTCTACATCTACTAGCCCGATAGGTTGTCCAAATCTGAAGAATAGTCCCAACCTGAAACATCGTCCGTTGATTCTCTCCACAAATTATGCCTAATCTTAGAAACATAGAACATAGAAAAATAGGTGAAGAAGTAAGCCATTTGGCCCTTTGAGCCAGCACCGCCATTCAATATGATCATGGCTGATCATCTAATCAGTAGCCCATTCCTGCTTTCCCCCCATATCCCTTGATTCCTTTAGCCCTTTGAGCAAAATCTAACTCTATCTTGAAAACATCCAGTAAATTGGCCTCCACTGCCTTCTGTAAGAGAATTCCACATATTCGTAACTCACTGGGTGAAAAAGTTTTTCCTTATCTCAGTCCTAAATGGCCTACCCATTATTCTTGAACTGTGACCCCTCATTCTGGTCTCCCCCAACATCGGGAACATTTTTCCTCTGAGTTCCTCCCTTTGTGTTTTGTTCAGCAATAGTTCAAGATTCCAGCATCTGCAGTTTCCTCTGTCTCCATTAATCTCATCTAGACTTGTTTCATGCAGTTAGTAATATTTTGACTGATGTCTACCATGTCTAACATCCATGTGTTGTTGATTCTAGTACGTCGGAAATGCCTGCTGTGTAATATGAAATATTGTGCCGGAAGCAGAACACCTCCCATTTCCTTCTCCAAGAGATGTACTGCTTCTGGGTACTATCCCTCCAGGCCACAGTAAGAACATCCACAGTGCGATCCGATAGTCCTCTCCCCAGGTATGGCCTCCTTAGAATCTGCAAACCAACAGATTGATACGATCATATAAAGGGTGTTGAGCACCAGTTACATGGTGTACCAGTAGGTTTTTATGTTTGGGAACAGTCATTAGTGGCTGAATGTTTATCTGTAACACAAGAGGGAACCATGGCTGAGTAGGCGAATCGGGTACCACCAATACTCCCGAGGCGGAGTTCTGCTTAATTTTTTGCAGACACCGACTGATGAGGCAGAAAGGAGGAAATGCATAGCAAACATTCCACCCCAATGCAGCGAGAATGCATCTACTGCTGCTGCCCATATTTAGGCAACTGGTGGTTTAGTCTGGATGCAAACAAATCGATATCTGGCATCCCATACTGAGCAACATTGCTAACTATGTCATGATTCAACATCCATTCTGTGTTGTCATTGAATTTGCGAGACCTTGTGTCTGTCACGATGTTGAATCGACCTGGTAGGTAGATAGCTGAAAGCCAAATGTCTCTGGAAATACACCAGTCCCAAATCAGATTTGCCAATCTATCACAAGATTCTGACTTGATTCCACCCATATGATTAACATACGCCACTGCCATAGTGTTGTCGATCCGAACTTGAACATGCAAGTGACTTTTAGTAGAACAGTAAGCTTTAAGCCCATAAAATGTTCCCAAAAGCTCCAAATATTGAATTCCTCGTGATTGCAGAGGAGGTGTCTCATGCATATTCCATCTGCCTCCACAGCTGGAAATAGTATCAGTAGCGCTCAACCTAGCGCACTGACATCAGTCTGTAAGGCAATAGAAGGTGGTTCAACCAGAATTTGGCTGGAAGAACTTGAGACATTCATAATCCACCATTGTACTTCAGCAATGGCCGCAGGTGGTATTTGCATGGGCCTGTCATAATGACCTGAATGCATCGTCAGTGCCTGTTTCTTCGTTCACTGCAATTGCTGGTAATGTAGAGGTCCAAACTGCACAGCTGGAAACGAAGCCACTAATTTGCCAACCAAGCTGGCCACTTGTCTAATTGAAGGTTGTTGTGTTTCTTAACAAAACCTTCAATTAGCTGCAGCCTTTTATCCCTGGGCAGAGTTACTGACATGTGATCTGAGTTAATAGTGAAACCTAAATAATGGCAGTTGGACGTTGCTTGGTTTGGAAATTTAGGGTGTATCGTCGGGCATATCGCGCTTTTGCGCAAATAGTTTATCTCAAAGTGGGCACAGCAGAGAATGGCTAAGGCATCCTGTTGCAATACAGATGGCCCTTGGTCCACTGCTCTGGCGAATGCCGTGGTGCCTGCAGCAAGCAACTTCAGCACCCGCTGGAGCTTCATTTCTTGTGCCATGATACCAATGCCCATATGGCCCCATATGACATGGTTAACCGCTGGCACCTTCAAGAATTGGCAATTCACAGGGGTTTCGTATTTCTTTGCCGTTTCGTCCATCGTCAGCTCTTGCAGTGGATGGGAGAGCAAATAATTTATTGTTGTTGCCACATCGTCGTCCAATGGCTCCCCAGCCTCTCTGGGGATAGCAAATCTTGCTGAAGACATGGTATCATGGGCTCCTGCCCTTCATCATGTGGGATTTGTTCCCCCACAGATTTGGCGTCAGGATAATCCTGACCTGTCAAGCTCTCTTCCTCCAACAGGGAGCTATGGAGCTGCCCTATTCCAGGCGCTGCTGGGGCGGGCTCTCCTGTAGGCCGCCGCGGATCCCACCCCTCCTCCGGGTGTGTATCCTGATGGAGCATCCTCTCCAACAGGAGCTCCACTTTGGATAACCGTGTCAAAACGGCATCCTTTTCCGGAGGGGAACCCTCCTGACCCGACTCCTCAGAGTCAATGGGCCTTGCGGACTTTTTGGTAGCCTTACGCCCCAACGGCGTGGCCACGGTGCTTAAAAGCACTGAGCCTGCAGTCGCTGGCCTCCCTGCCACCGACTTACTAGGTGAACTCAGCGGGCTCCCCGCACTCCCGCGATCTGTCATTTTACTGGCGGCGCGCATCGCCTTCGCCGCTGTCGCTTTCTGCATTATTTTTTAAAGTAACTTGCTCCTCACACACAAGCCTGCAAGAAAAAGCGACCTCCAACCAAGCGTTTCACTTACCTTGCGATTTTTAAACTTACCGCTGGAGGAGCGCTGCTCCTCATAACCAGTCGTTGCGCCAGTGCGTCTGACGTTAATGACGCGCATGCAGCCTGACGGGGTTTTCTTCACGTAGACACTCACGTGACTCCAAAGTAAAATCCATGATCACCGGCACCCAAACTCTTAAGAATATATTGACCTCAGATTTACAATTACTAATTAAACAATGATTTATTAACTTTTGTATGAGAGTGCACACTAATCTGCATGTTAGTTCATTTCAAAGTATAAAAGAGATCAGGTTTTTTTTTAATCCAGGATGGTTAGATCGTTTTATTTTAAAGAACTAAATATATTTGAAGTAGAACAGTGACCTTGTTGATAAGGATGATTTCAGATGTTTCTACATCCAACCCCAGCCAAAACTACTGATGATAAACAGAAAGTTACATGTACATTGTGCACTCTTGATTCGATTTATCAAGGGTTCTTTCTGGATTCGAGTGAAACTTGATAGAGGATTATATCACATTGTGTAAAAGTATTACTGATTTTTATTTTCTAGTTGTCAACCAGAAACATGGCTGAATCCAGAGTGAAAGTAATTCGGGAAGCAACCTTGGCTTTCGTTCATAACTTTGCGGGGGGAGGCGGGATCTATAATAAAAAAAGGCTGCAGTCACGTTGGACTTCACAACTCGAGAGGAACCGATTCCCTCTCAGCACCAAGCGGTAGCAGGTAAGAGGGTTTCTGCTTCGGCCGCTGCTCCAGGTTCTGTCTGAGGACTAGCTCTCTCTAACTCCACTCAATCTATTTTGCAGAGGCTGTGAGAAGATGTTCTGGGGTAGACTCGTCCTCCCTCTTGCTCTGCTCTCCCTGCGCTCCCCCTGCGCCGGTGGCCGTGCACAACAGCCCGACGATCACTGCATGAGAAGGAGCTTCTGGAAAGAACTGATGCGCGCATTAAAAAAAGTTGTAAGCGGTTCAGAGAGGGTGTGGTGGGCGCTTCCCCGACTCCGCATCTAAGTCGAAGATAGACGCAAAATGATGGAGTAACTCAGCGGGTCAGGTAGCACCTCCGCAGATAAGGAATAAGTGACGTTTGGGGTCGAGACTTTTCTTCTAATTCTCCAATTACCCTGTAAATAAATCCCTGGCGTTGGCCGTCAAACTTGAATGAGGGATGAGGGAGTTGAAAGAATCTGGAATGAGGCCAATGAAGTTTGGAATTAGGCCATGGGTTTGGAATTAGGAATTGCCATTGGGATAGGCGTGTAGGTGTCGGATTTGGGTCGAGATGCATGGATCGGAACAGGGACTGGGATTCTGGCGTCGGTTCTGATTGAAGTGAGGATCGCATTTTGTTCTCGCAGGGCTGTAAAAGTTCCCCACACACGACATCCACTTCAGGGACAGTTGTGAATAAAGAGACCTGGTGTCGAGTTCATGAAACAGAGATACGACAGAGATACGCCGCGTTGTCCCAATCAGTGCAATGCGCTATGCTTTAGGATTCGACTGCCTTCTGGTCACAATTTGTGCAGTGAATGTTAATTGACTTCCCCCCATTATTCATTCTTTTCGCTGTCTTTTTCTTGTTCAGAATCCAGTCTTTGCGCACGAGTGCATGAGTGAACAGGACAATGAACTGAAAACTCCATCTGTTGTTCCTCCGGTGAGTTTGCCTCCAATAACTCGGCCTCTCCCATTGCAATACAGTTGGGCATTTACATAAAAGGTCTGTAGATGCTGGCATCTTGAGCAAAACACAAAGTGCTGGAGGAACTCAGCGGGGTCAGACAGCATCGCCGGAGAAAAGGAATAGGTGGCGTTTCGGGTCGGAACCCTTCTTCGGAATCCTTCTTCGGACTCATGAAACAGAGGGTTGAGTTTTAAGAATGGAAACACAAGGGACCGCAGATGCTGGATATCTGAGTAAGACACAAAGTGCTGGAGGAACTCAGCGGGTCAGATAGCATCTGGCAAGGGAATGGTCAGGTGACGTTACAGGTTGTGAGCTTGGTTTGGTAACTTTCAAAGAAGCTATAAGTTATAGTGATAAAATTTGGGAACAGGCCTTTCAGCCCAACTTGCCCACACTGACCAATATGTCCCAGCTACACTAGTCCCACCTGCTGCGCTTGGCCCATATCCCTCTAAACCTGTCCTGTCCAGATTGGGATAGTCCCAACCTCAACTATGTCATCTGGCAGTTTGTTCCATACACCCACCACCCTTTGTGTGAAAAAGTTACCCCTCAGATTCCTATTATTTTTTTCCCCTTCACCTTGAACCTATATCCACTGGTCCTCAATTCCCCTACTCTGGGCAAGAGACTCTGTGCCAGGCACTAAAATAATAAAATGATAATTATTAAATATAAATAGTATAGGCATGGGAGAATTAAACCTACCTAAGAAATCAATCTCTTCGGTAGGCATAATTCTCCGCGCCTTTCATCCGCAGTACATGTAACACATGAAAGTATGTGCAGCTATCGTGCTGTCGATGCTGCTTCAAGCCTTCAATGAAAAGGGGAGCTGAAGGCAGCTGAAATTATACCGTGGACTGCATACTCCATATGCACAGCAGCCAACTGTGCATGCGCAGCGCAAGTTTCTTGGCAGGTTTTTCAAACATGGATTGTCATTGTCTTAAGAGTATCTTAAGAAACAAAGAGAGAAGAATGGAGTTTGTGTACAAATAATGTGGTAAGTAAATTTCTTTGAGCTATATGTTTTTAAATATTATATATCCCAGCAATGAAGACGCTATTTTTTACCCAAAAATAAGGCATGAAAATGTATCTGCGTCTTGGAGGCCGAAGGTTAGGTTGTTAGACAAGAAAGATAGACTTGGCTATCTCTCAGTACAGCAACATCAAGAACGATGATGCTGTACTGAGGGACTTCCAAGTCTATCCCTCATTGCTGGCAGCTGACGGGAAGCGGCTATAAAGTGGGAAGCGGCAGTAAAAGGACAGCGCCGTTGAGGGGGGGGGTTGGGGGGTAGTTACTTTCACAGCCAGAGGTAAAGTTGCAGGGAGGGAGAAGGAGGGGGTCAGGGATCATGCCAGCAATTCGCCGCTGCCGTGGCGGAGCCACCACATTGTGGCCAAGGAGGGAAGTAGCTCGGATGGTCAATTGAGGTTACTCGCGCTGACACAGGACTAAGCTTCACCGCCAGCTGTCCTGTTATCCATCGCCCGATGATCCGCTCTTGAGCTGGTCCCCTCACTGTCCCGTCTACATTGAAAGACACGGGCTGGGCAATGAATGCCATGCAGTGTCACCTGGCACAGCAAGTGAGGCCATGTCCTGCTCCCGGCGGCAGTCGGAATTTAAGGATGTTCAGCAAGCGGCTGACATGAGCAAGGCCGGCAAGCGGCAGGAGAGAAGTGTTCAGATGTAATGCACTGCGAGAGGTGAGTGGGCCAGCAGAAGGCGCTGAGGTCTTGGCAGCCGCTTGTAGCCACCTGAGCCACTTCCCTCCCCGGTTACAATGCGGTGGCTCCGCGCCCAGAGTGCCGCAGCAGCGGTGAGTGAGTGAGTTGCTGGCATGATCCCCGACTCCCTCCTTCTCAACGCTCCTGCCCTCCCCGCAACTTTACTCCTGGTCAGACTTCCCACACACTGTGAAAGGAAAAGAAACCCAATTGGTCCTTTGAACTAATATTGTCATTCAATAAGATCACAACTGATTCAACTTGTCCCGATGTGCTCCCCTTTTTCCCACCATCTTTCCGCCTGCCATCACCCTCCACACATTCAGTAAATCAGAATGGAGGAAATTTGGAAGCCTTGGGCAAATTGCATTGTTACTTTCTTTATTTTAATTTTTCATTTTTTTGAGCGTGAGAAATTCTATGTCCCGTCAGCCTTTTTTCAAAATTTAGCAACTCAAAATGGGGATGCGTCTTCGACGCAGGGGCGTCTTCATTGCCGGGAAATATGGTACTTTATTAAGAGGTATGGCTTTTGAAGGCAAATTACTTTATAAAAGTCGACTGGCATTTTACGGAGAGGAGTACAATCCGCGCATGCGCGTCTTAAGATTTTTTTTAAAGCCGACTGACTGCCTACCCCGAGTAATTACTCACGGCACATGCCTGATCTGTGCATCCTCCTCATCCCCCTGCATTGCAAGGAATAGAGACCCAGCCTACTCAACCTCTCCTTGTAGCTCACACCCTTTGGTGGCACGGTAACACAACGGTAGAGTTGCTGCCTTACAGCGTTTACAACGCCGGAAACTCGGGTTCGATCCAGACTATGGGTGCTGTCTGTATGGAATTTGTACGTTCTCCCTGTGACCTGTGTGGGTTTTGTCCGAGATCTTCGGTTTCCTTCCACATTCCAAAGACGCACAGGTTTGTAGGTTAATTGGCTTTGAAAAAATAAAAAATCATCCCTAGTGTGTGTACAACAGTTTTAGTGTATGGGGATCAGTGCAGACTCGGTGGGCTGAAGGGCCTGTTTTTACACAGTATCCCTAAATCAAACTAAAGAAAACTAGTCCTGGCAACATCCTCATAAATCTTCTCTGAACCCTTTCAAGCTGGACATTATCTGTCCTATGACATGGTGCCTAGAACTGAACACAATATTCTAAATACGGTCTCACCATAATCTTATGCAACTGCAACATGACCTCTCAACTTCTATACGCAATACTCTGACTGATGAAGGCCCAAGTGCCAATAGCCTTTTTGACCACCTTACCTACCTGTGACTCGACCTTTAAGGAACCATGTACCTGCATTCCTAGATCCCTCTGCTCCAAAGCACTCCCCAGAGGCAGCTAGATCCCTCTGCTCTTCAACACTCCCCAGAGGTAGGGGAGTGTTGTTCGACGTTCGAAAATGCCACATCTCACACTTCTCTGTATTCTTCTTCTTTCGTGTCATGCTATCTAGCGGCTCGCCACTGCAGTACACATCGTTGCACTATTGGAGCGTTAAGTGCAAGGTCTGCAGTAATACATGGCTTATCCAGCAATGGGCATTGCAGTAGGTGTTGCATTGTCTGAGTCAGTGTGCCACAGTCACAGGTTTTTGTACCCACGATGTAGCCCCATTTGTGCATTGTCACTCTCTGTATGAAATTGCATCAACTATTCCTCAGCCCATCTGGCCAATCGATCCAGATCCTGCTGCAATCTTTCACAACCATCTTCACTATCTGCAAAACCACCCACTTTTGTATCATCAGCAAACTTGCTAATCTTGCCCTGTTTGTTCTCATCCAAATCATTGATGTAGATGACAAACAGCAATGGGCCCTCTGCTTCCTTCCATGGAGCCAATTTGTTATCCATTCAGCGATCTCTCCTTGGATCCTATGCTGTGGAGATTTATCAGCAGAGCAGTGAAATAGAGACACACGTGACTGCAGATGGTGGAATATTGAGCAAAAGACAGTGATGGAGTAATATAGTGGACCAGGAAGCCCTTTTGTTACTTTGAAATGAAGTAACATGTTATTTAGTGTGCACTCTTCCAATTCTGGGTCCCTTTCCTCCCCAGATGTCACCGGACTCCGATGTTTTGCTGGAATACTTTGATGTTGAGTTGAGCTTTTACAACGTGATATATTTGCCCTGACACCCCACTTTCCACTACACTTAGGCTGGGAATCACAAAGCGAGCACCGTCGCCGCGGTCTTGGAGGGAATGAAGCGCCTCTTTAGTTCTTCCGACTCTGCGCTGCCCAGGAATGAGCGCCTCAACTTTGTTGACGCAGCCACTAGAATCCTCGCCCAGCTCCAGACTTGTGTAAGTGCAGAGCCTCTGCTCCCATGCCACCGAGAGCTGCAGCGGGTCCAGAAGTAAGGACATGAAAGTCAATTTGTTTATTTCCCTTTTGCAGATCAGATCCCCCCCGATCCAGAATATGCACGAACCGGTGGTGCAGGAGAGGTTCCAGAAAATTGAGCAATTCCTTCGGACAAAGGTAAGAATTCAATTAATTGCAACGTCCTAATAAACAAATTCGAACGTTTGCCTGCAATCGAGTCCGTAATCATCTTTGCAAGCAATTCTCCTTTGTATTACATCAGTTTGTACCATGAAGACTGTGATTGCAAAATACCCGATTACATATGGTCAGCTACTTTCAGAATTTATGAAATGATAATGACTGTGATTGCAAAGTACTTGTTCAAATTTTGAGGTTTATTCCACAAATCCTAAATGTCCCACAAGGTGGTATATACTTAAAAAAACAGTTGGAACTTTTTTTCGAGACCAATGACACCCCAGATATTTCACCTGTTTTACTATGGGAATCTTTTGAAGCATTTATCAGAGGATCTATAATTTCATATCAAGCTTTTCAAAATAAAAAGAATAAAAATTAACAAATGCAGTTAGAAGAACGAATTAGACAATTGGATATAGATAATGCTAAAGAGCCAACTATAGATAAACATAATGAAATAACAATACTAAAATTTTAATAAAATAAAATATTATCAGCAAAAGTTATAAGATTATTTCAAATTACAAAACAGGAAAACTTTGAATTCGGTGATAAACCACATAAACGTTTGGCACGTCAGCTGAAAAAACGGGAAAAAGATCATATGATTTTAAAGATTAAATCAGATAAAGGGAAATTGTTAACACTACCTAATGATATTAATAAAATGTTTGCTCAATTTTATCAAAATATATATACATCTAAAACGTCAGCAGATAGTACTAAAGTTATAGAGTTCTTGGATAACTGTAATCTCCCAAATCTCAACCCGATTGAACAAGAGGAATTGGGAGCACAGATCTCAATTAAGGAAATAGAAGAAACAATAAACTCATAGAAGAATGGAAAAACACCAGGACCAGATGGGTTTAGTAATGAATTTTATAAAAGATTTTATGAGATAATTTCACCACGCTTACATAAAATGTACACATATGCATTCAAAGAACAAATATTACCAGAAACATAATCGGAATCAATGATTACACTTATACCTAAAAAAGATAAAGATTTAGAAGACCCTGGTTCATACAGAGCCATCAAAAATATTAGCGAAAACATTAGCTAGAAGATCAAGTAAATACGTTAGTAAATTAATGAAATGCAGATCAAACGGGGTTTATACCCGAGCGATACTCATGCAATAATCTGAGACGTCTGTTTAATATAATGCATTCATATAAAACTGAAGAACAAGACCTATCAATTATCAATTATCTCATTGGACGCAGAAAAAGCTTTCGATCAAGTGGAATGGGATTACATGGTTAAAGTATTGCAAAAATTTCAAATGGGAGAGAATGTTATTTCATGGGTAAAACTATTATATGACAGGCCCACTGATAGAATATTAACTAATAACATGTTGTCTCAGAAATTTCAATTAACCAGGGGCAGTAGACAGGGATGCTCACTATCACCCCTGCTATTTGCTCTTGTAATAGAACCGATAGCTGAAAGCAGTAGAACACATCCGAACATCCATGGTTATAATACAAAATGCTCAAATAACAAAATATCATTATACTCAGATGATGTACTACTGTACATCACAAAAATAGCAAATCAGTATACCAAATATATTAAATCTAATAGAGGAATTTGGATCATTTTCAGGATATAGAATAAATTGGAATAAAAGTGAAATTATGACGATAAAACCTCAAGACGCAACACATCTGCTAAAATTCCCTTTTAAATTGCTACAGAAAAATTTAAATACTTGGGAATTGAAATTACCAGAAAATATAAATCTTTATTTAATGCAAACTATATGCCCATACTTAATAAATTAAACGCCCTGATTAAATTTTGGAAAACTCTTCCGATGTCTTTAATAGGACGAATAAATGCTGTAAAAATGATCTTTTTACCACAAATTTTATATCTATTCCAATCAATACCAATATACTTACCTAAAAAGTTTTTAAAAAAAAAACTGGATTCTGATATTACAAATTTCATATGGGACTGTAAATCACGTAGAATTCAAATAAGCCATTTGTGCAAACCCAAAGAATTTGGTTGATTAACACTCCCTAATTTTTTGTATTATTATTGGGCAGCAAACGTCAAAAATGTGATTCACCTGTTGGACAACTCTGCCCAGCGGGTGGATTGGATAGTAATGGAGAGAGAGGATTGTGCCACTTTTAATATAGGAGCGATCCTTCTCTCACCAACAAAATTGAATAATACAATATATAGTAAAAATCCAATTATTCATAGTACTATTAGAATTTGGAAACAAATAAAATTAACCCTTAAATTACGAAATTTATCACTTCTCACCCCTATAGTTAATAATCCGTCGTTTAAACCTTCTAGTATCGATAAATCATTTACATATTGGGAAAGAATAGGAATTAAAACGTTCGGAGACATGTATGAAAATGGAAATTTGTTATCATTTCAACAACTGCAACTTAAATACAACCTGAGAAATAATCAATATTTTAAATATTTTCAAATTCGTGATTATTTGAAAAAATATACACAAGAATATCAAAATTTGTCTCCAGACTTATTAGACGAAGCAATGAATATAAAGGCAGTTTCAACTAATTTAATATCATACTTGTATAATATTATCCTAAATATAGAAATACCATCACCTGATAGAATTAGAAGAGATTGGGATCAAGAACTAGCTATAAAAATCTCGAAAGAGAGTTGGGATAAACACTTGCTATATGTGCACAAATGCTCGATCAATGTAAGACATTTTAATCCAATATAAAACTTTACATAGACTATATTATTCAAAAACTAAAATAATTAAATTTCCAAATGTCTCCCCAATTTGTGATAAATGTCTATCCCAAGAATCAACTATAGCACATTCCTTTGTTTTTTGCATAAAAATCCAAAAATTCTGGAATGAAATCTTTGAAATCTTTACAAAATTAATCAAAATAAAATTGAAACCGAATGTAGAATTGATTATTTTTGGAACAATGGAAGCCAGCTTTGAGCTGACTTTGTTCCAAAAGAGCTTTCTTAATTATGGCTTAATAATGGCAAAAAAAAACTATACTTAAATTCTGGAAAAACGCTCCCACACCAACGAATAAAGATGTGGATTTCAAATATGTCCGAAACGTTACACCTAGAAGATATGAGATTCCTCCTTGCAGGCAAATCAGACCATTTCCAAAAGATTTGGTCTCCATTTATCGACTTATTATAAGCATAGGGTGCAACACAACTCTGAAAATAAATGGTATCAGGACCTGGTGAGGGGTGTGTAAAGATACGAAGGAGGTACATCCCTTTTATCTTAGCTTATATTACTTTCTAATATTTTCTGTTTTATTTTTTTTTTTTTCTTTCTTTTCCTTTGTTTTTCTTTTTTAATCTCTCTTGTGTCTTACGCTTCTACGGGTTCTTCTGGATCACTCTCTCACGCACTTACTATCCTATCTAACTTTTTCTATTCTTCTTATTATTCTTCTTCTTAAAGTTTAAAATAAGAAGTGGTACAGGAAATGTATTATGGTATTTTTGGCTTAAATCATTGTAACGTACATTACTTCTAATAAAGAAAATTAAAAAATAAAAAAAAAATTAAAAATGATCAGCTACTTTCAGAATTTTTGAAATGATAAATTAAATAATAATCAGAAACATAGAAAATAGTTGCAGGTGTAAACCATTCGGGCTTCGAACCAGCAAAAGCAGTACCCCGTTCCTGCTTTCTCCCCATATCCCTTGGTTCTGGGGAATGATTATTGCAATTTATATTTAATATTGCCATTGAAACGTGTCCCTCATTTTCCTCTTAACAGAAAAACAGTCGTTGTGCCTGGGAGGTCGTGCATAAAGTATCTAGAGGTATTCTTCGTAGAATAAGAAAGAGCTATAATAAAAATTAAATGCTGTCATTACTAACATTCACAACCTTTCAATGAGTTAATAAAATTGTTAATCCAGTTAATCAGAATTGTATTTTAGGAGTATATTTGATGTTACATTCATCTATTTATTCAAAAACATTGAACTGCAGATGCAGGTTTACACGGAAGATAGACACAAAAATTCTGGAGTAACTCAGCGGGACAGCCTGAAGAAGGGTCTCGATCCGAAACGTCACCCATTTCTTCTCTCCAGAGATGCTGCCAGTCCTGCTGAATTACTCCAGCATTTTGTGTCTATCTGTACTAGTTTAGTTTAGTATAGTTTAATTCACTTTAGAGAGGCAGCGCGGAAACAGCTCCACCGAGTCCACGACAACCAGCAATCCCCGTACACTAACACCATCCTACCACACACTGGGGACCATTTACAATTTTGCCAAATAGCCTACAAATATGTACGTCTTTGGAATGTGGGAGGAAACCGGGAGCACCCGGAGAAAATCATCGCAGGTCACGGGGAGAACGTACAAACTCCGTACAGACAGCACCTGTAATCTACCGCTGCACCATCGTGCTGCCCCTGTGAGATGTCTGTGAAATTAACATATTTGAAAATCACAGTATTCATTCCATTAATAAATATATTGCATCTTTTCTGTAAACGTCCAGTATAATCATCATTCTTATTATCGGTACTTTTGCATTCATTTGTCTCTCAATTGATATGTTACTCTTATCATGGACTTTTATAACACTGGATGGTTTCATCAGTCTGGGGGTTCAGGTACCTTGATGGGGTAATGTTGTGCAGGGGTGATCCTGGTCAGAACATTGGGTTACAATCAGTCTCCAAGTTTCATGCACTGGACAATGGAGAATCTTAATTAATTGTGTGAACTTAATATGGGCAACAGAACCATAGATTTTCAGTTTAATCTGGTTTATTTATTGTCCCATGTACATTTCAATGCTTGTTCTGCATGCTATCCAGACATATCATACTATAGATAGACACAAAAAGCTGGAATAACTCAATGGGACAGACAGTATCTCTGGTGAGAAGGAATGGGTGACGTTTCAGGACGAGACCCTTCTTCAGACTCCGATTTCTTCGCTTTAAACCATCATCAGCAGTTCCTTCCTACATATATCATACTATACATGAGTATGACAGTACGCAGAAAGTTGCCATGTTTCAGCACCATCTTTCTACTTGCAAGTCCCTGAAGAAATAGATCTTGATCTAAGAAGATTGCAATTTATTTTATTTCTCACTTCAAGGCCCGGTGCCCTGGCGGCACTGGATCTTTGAGTTTGGGGCCGGCCTGGCCCAACGTGATGCCATCGGCTTTTCCAATGTCATTCCATGTGGCTGGCACAAGTTGCACCCAATTCGCTCACCCGGCTGCTGTAGGATCTTCTGCAGCCACTTCCACCAACACCACAAACCACGACCATCGCAATGCGCCGTCCTTCACCTCTAGCAGTTGCCCTTCCGCTTCCCCGTGCAGAGATCGCCATGTCTGGCTTTGCCAAACCAATTACTGAACTTTGGGGTGCTTTTCAAGGACATGAGTTTATGGACACTTCACAGCTGCCAACTTTCCTCTTTAGCTTCCACTGCTGCCAACTTGGACTTGTTGAGTATGCATGTTACAACATCGTTCCTCTCCCTTGTCATTGTCAGATGCTAAACAAAATAATTCATATCCCTGTTGAACTAGTTGACCTTAAGGTATATGCAGGCCACAAATTGACACTATCACCTCCAGGAGATAACTTCCTTCCAACCCAGTCATTTTCCTAAACCTTCTTGCACATGTTTGATACTATAGATTGAAGGATATGTTGCTCAACTAGCCAACTTTGCTAGTTGTATTCTTCATTAACTGGAACTCATTCAAAACCTTGCTGTCTGCAATGTGCTGTCACAATATCCCATTCACTCAAGGGACTAACATTTTTATAATTGGTTTCAACTACACATGCAGGGCCCAGTTTAGGGCAGAAACAAGGTATAGCAGATGCTAGTTTACAACAGTAGACAGAAATTTCTGGAGTAACTCAACAGGTCAGGCAGCATCTCTGGAGACCAGGAACACACATGATGATGGCTTATGATCCAAAACATTGCCTATTCATATATTCCAGAGATGCTGCCTGTCACACTGAATTATCCCAGCACTTAGTAACCTCCATCTGTCGCCCCATCACTGCAAGGATTGGGGATAGCGGAAAGAGAAGAAATGTCGATGTGGAGTGAAGTGAAGAATTGCACAAAATCTGTGTGTGAAATAGATTAAGAGAGGAAGGGGAAGCCATTAGACTGGAGCATCGCCAGCCTCTTGCACAGAGATCAATGTCCAGGGGCACTGTAAGGCATTTCTTTGGCCTCAGTGGATGGCCAGGTCTTCTTCAGTGTTCAGTGCACTCACAGTGCAGTGCTAGGCATTGTCTTCTTGGTCAGTGTGTCATCGAAACATAGAAAATAGGTACATAGGAGTAGATCATTCAGCCCTTCGAGCCAGCACCGCCATTCAATATGATCATCCTGCTTTCTCCCCATATCCCTTGATTCTGTTAGCCCTAAGAGCTATATCTAACTCCCTCTTGAATACATCCAGTGAATTGGCCTCCATTACCATCTGTGGCAGAGAATTCCACAGATTCACAACTCTCTGGGTGAAAAAGTTTTGCCTCATATCAGTCCTAGATGGCCTACGACTTTTTCTTAAACTGTGTCACCAAGGGTTTGAGTTCCACTGGCCTCCCTCACCTGGTTTAGCCGGCCCGTTGAAGCCGCTTGCCTAGGGTGTGCCTGCTGTCACGTGCACCATCTGCTTGGAGCCACAGATGAGAGCTGACTATCAGGTGGGGACCATGGTAGGCAGGTAGATGAACATCTTGATAGGGGCTTGACACCTTCCCCAACCAGAGGTGCGACCCCACCTGAGGACCCCTTACACAAAAGTTACCTCATGCTAAAATCAGGTTTATAATGATAAATATGCTGAAACATAGGAACAAGAGACGGCCATTTAACCTTCAAGCCTCTTCCACAATTCAATGCAATCATGATGGATCCTCTGTCCCAGTGTCATATTCCTGCCTTTTTCTCACTCTCTTTGAGGGCTTTTTTGTCTAGAAATTTACCTAGCACCATATTAGCAGTGGTCAAAGTTGAAAAAGTTCTGATCCAAACAGCACCCTGGTTTAGTTTAGTTTAGTATAGTTTAGTTTTGTTTAGTTCAGAGATACAGTGTGGAAACAGGCCCTTCGGCCCACCGAGTCCACACCGACCAACGATCTATCTTTGTTCTATCCTACAATTTCCAGGAGCCAATTAACCTACAAAAATACATGTCTTTGGATTTTGGGAGGAAAGAAGGGCACCTGGAGAAAACTCACATGGTTCACAGGGAGAATATGCAAACTCCACACAGACAGATGGTCTGGAACGAACGTGGGTCTCTAGCGATGTAAGGCAGCAATTCTACCTCTGTGCCAATGTGCCGCGTTGAGGAGATAAACAACGGAGTCTTCCAACCTGCGTCACTGACTGATAGGGTGGTCAAGAAGGCTTTTGGTACATTGGCCTTCATTAGTCAGGGTACTGCGTATAAAGGTTGGGACATTATATTACAGTTCTACAAGTCATTGGCAAGACTGCATCTGGAGTAATGTGCTCAGTTTTGATTGCCCTGGATATCTGGGCCATCATTTCAGAGACATGAGTTTGATCCCTGCTACTGAAGGTAAATTAATTTATATTCAAATAATTCAATATATCTGCCACTATGTTTTATTTAGTATATGTAATGTTAGATCCAACAGTATAATTGATACTTAACAGCCTCTTCACCTCAAGGGTAAATATGAAGAGAGAATAAAAGCTGCCATCGTGCTCACATCCCCCCGAACTAAAATATATAAAAAATACAACTACATTTAATTTCCACAATGTGTACTATGAACACTAATGATTAGTTCATATTTGAATTAACAGTGGATTTTAGTGAGCAGATTCCATTTTGGCTGATTTTATTTAATTCAGTTAATAAAGGTGATAAACTTATTTTAAGTTAACACCGGGTCCAAAGGAATGGGGACAGGTTATTCTCATCAGTCTGAAGAAGTTGTTCCAACCTGATTAAAAGGATGCAATATGCTGGAGCGGCTCAACGGGTCATCCCTGTCTGTCTACATTCAATGGATCAATTGCTGAATTATACGTTATTGTCACATATACCTAGGTACAGTGAAATTCCTTTTGTGCATCCAGTAAAAAACCTTACTGTAGAAAGGCACAATCATACTTAAGAACAAAAGTGTAAGTATAGGAGGTTACACTGAGACAGTACACAAGAGTCACCAAATTTCCAGTGACACCTTTTACCTTTCAGGTTGTCTTAACTGAGCCTAAAGGCCCATTGTCATAAGAGATAGGAGTAGAGTTAGGCCATTAGACCCATCAAATCTACTATGCCATTCAATCATGGCTGATCTATCTCTCCCTTCTAACCCCATTCTCCTGCCTTCTCCCCATAACCTATGACACCCGTACTAATCAAGAATCTATCTATCTCTGCCCTAAAAATATCCACTAACTTGGCCACTACAGCATTCTGCAGCAAAGAATTCTACAGATTCACCATCTTCTGACTAAAGAAATTGCACCTCATCTCCTTCCTAAAATAACATTCTTTAATTCTAAAGCTATGACCTCTAGTCCTAAACTCTCCCACTTGTGGAAACATCCTCTCCACGTCCACCTCTATCCAAGCCTTTCACTATTCTGTACACTGTGTTGCAGTTGCATGGGTTGGCCTGGCCAGGCGATGTTGTTACGTTTGAGAGAAGGGTGAACAAGACAGGGTGTTTAACTGCAATCAATGCCGACCAATCTCAGTATGAACTGGTGAATAAGAAGGGTCTGAAGTAGGGTATCGACCCGAAACATCACCGATTCCTTCTATCCAGAGATGCTGCCTGTCCCGCTGACTTACATTTGCGTTTTGTGTCTATCTTCTGGTTACAATAAATATCTCTTTATGGTAAATATCCCTGACACCTCAAGATACTGAAACATATCTCTTTTTCCACGTTTCATCCTGTCAGCTGTTGTTCTACTCTTCCACTCCAAGCGTCCCAACCCAAAACATCGCCTATCCATGTTCTCCAGGGATATTGCCTGACCCGCTGAGTTGCTCTAGCATTTTATGTCTTTCTTTTATAAAACAGCTTCTGCAGTCCCTTGATTCCACATCTTCTAACCCGAAATACTGTCTAAGTCTGAAGACGAGTCCCAACCTGAAACATTGGACGTGTGGAGACTTCGGATTTGGGTTAAGATGTATAGTTCAGAACAGAATCTGGGATTCATAAATTGAAGGCGGATCTATAGTGTTGGACACAGACTTTTCTGGTTGATCTATGGGTCATTTTGTTCCCGCAGGGCTGTAACACAAGTGTCCCATTTCAGACACTCATAGAGTCATAGAGTGATACAGTGTGGAAATAAACCCTTTTGGCCCAACTTGCCCACACCGGCCAACATGCCCCAGCTACACTAATTCCACCTGCCTGCATTTGGTCCATATCCCATCAAACCTGTCCTATCCATGTACATGTCTAACTGATGCTTAAACGTTGGGATAGTCCAGCCTCAACTACCTCCTCGGCCAGCTTGTTCCATCCATCCACCACCTTTTGTGTGGAAAAGTTACCCCTCAGATTCCTATTAAATCTTTTCCCCTTCATCTTAAACCTATGTCCTCTTGGTTCTCGATTCAGAGAAACAGAGATACAACAGAGACACGCAGCGTTGATCCAATCAGTGCAATGGCAAATTGCTGGAGTAATTCAGCGGAGTCAGGCAGCATATCTGGAGAAAAAGGAATAGGTGACGTTTCGGTTCGGAACCCTTCTTCGGACTCACAGAGTGGAGGTTTATGAATTGAAACACACGGGACTGCAGAAACTGGAAATCTGAGCAAAAACGCAAAATGCTGGATGAACGCAGTGGGTCAGTCAGCATCTGGGAAGGGAATGGACAGGTGACGTTTCAGATCGGGAGCTTGGTTTGGAAAACTTCTTCAAAGTAGCTTTGAGGAGATTTAGCAACGGAGCAGTGAAATTAAGTAACATTTGATTACCTTGCACTCTTCCCATTCCTGGTCCATTTCCTGCCCAGATGCCGCCTGTTCATCCAGCAATTTGGTGTTGAGTTGAACTTGTTGACTGTTTTATTTGCCCTGACACCCGACTTTCCACTCCATCCCGGCTGGGAGTCACAAAGCGAGCATTGTCGTCGCGGCGCTACAGGGAATAATACGCTTCTTCAGTGTTTCAGACGCTGCCGTGCCCAGCAACCAGCGCGTCCAATACCTCAACCGAGTTTCTCCAATCCTTCCCAGATCCAGACTTGTGTAAGTGCAGGGTACGCAAAAGGCTGGAGAAACTCAGCGGGTGCAGCAGCATCTAAGGAGCGAAGGAGATAGGCGACGTTTCGGGTCGAGACCCTTCTTCAGACTGGTCAGGGATCAGGGAAACGAGAGATATAGACGGTGATGTGGAGAGATAAAGAACAATGAATGAAAGATATGCAAAAAAGTATCGATGATAAAGGGAACAAGCCATTGTAAGCTGTTTGTGGTGTGAAAATGAGAAGCTGGTGCGACTAGGATGGGGGAGGGAGATAGAGAGAGAGGGAATGCCAGGGCCCGAGGGCTGAGGGAGAGGTGGGAAGGGGAGGAGACAGCAAGGGTTAACAGAATTGAGAAAATTCAATGTTCAAGCCCAAAGGATGCAGACTCCCCAAGCGGAATATGAGGTGCTGTTCCTCCAACTTGCAGTGTTGCTCACTCTGGCCGTGGAGGAGGCCCAGGACCGAGAGGTCGGATACGGAATGGGAGGGGGAGTTGAAGTGCTGAGCCACTGGGAGGTCGGGTTGGTTAATATGGGCCGAGCGGAGGTGTTCGGCGAAACGATCGCCAAGCCTCCGCTTGGTCTCACCGATATAGATCATCTGGCATCTGGAGCAGTGGATGCAGTAGATGAGGTTGGAGGAGGTGCAGGTGAACCTCTGTCGGACCTGGAAGGACTGCTTGGGTCCCTGAAAGGAGTGGAGGGGGGAGGTGAAGGGACAAGTAGAGCGGGAGGGAAGGGAAGAATTGACAAGGGAGTTGCGGAGGGAGCGGTCTTTGCGGAAGGCAGACAGGGGGGGAGATGGGAAGTTGTGGCGAGTGGAGGTGTCACGTTGGAGGTGGCGAAACTGGCGGAGGACTATGTGTTGTATTTGCCGGCTGGTGGGGTGAAAGGTGAGGACCAGGGGGACTCTGCCCTGTTTGCGAATGGGGGAATGGGGAGAGAGGGCAGTGTTGCGGGGTATGGAGGAGACCCTGTTGCGAGCCTCATCTATAGTGGGGGAGGAGAATCCCCATTCTCTGAAGAATGAGGCCATTTGTGATCACCTGGTGTGGAACACCTCATCCTGGGAGCAGATGCGGCGTAGACGGAGGAATTGGGAATAGGGGATGGAGTCCTTACAGGAAGCAAGGTGGGAAGAAGAGTAGTCCAGGTAGCTGTGGGAGTCAGTTGGTTTGTAGTGGATGTCGGTCAGGAGTGTATCACCTGCAATAGAGATGGTGAGGTCAAGGAATGGTAGGGAAATGTTGGAAATGGTCCAAGTGTCGGAAATGGTCCAAGTGTCCAAATGGTAGAAGTGTCGGAAGTGGTCCAAGTGTCCAACTCTACGACCACATCAATTAACACTTTGTGTAAGTGCAGAGTCTCTGATCCTGTCCCACCGTGAGCTGCAGGCTGCAGCATCTCCAAGAGTAAAGACACTCGTTATTTTCCTTCTTCCCTTTTGCAGATCAAATCACCGGCCCACAATATGCAGCAAGCGGTGGTGCAGGAGAGGTTCCAGAAACTTGAGCAATTCCTCCAGATGAAGGGAAGGATTCACTTAATTGGAACTTCCCAATGAACAAATTATAATCTTTACCTCCAATAAAGTCAACAGCCATTTTTGCAAGCAATGCTCCCTCGTATTACATCAGTTTTTACCTAGATGGATCTGATTGCAAAGTCCTCGTTCAAATATTTTCATCTACTTTCAGAATGTTAAAAAATGATTTTAAAAATAAATAATTAAATTACTGGGGAATAATGAAAGCATTTTATATTTTAAATAGTCATTGAAACATGTCCCTCCCTTTCCTCTTAACCAAAACAGTTGTTGTGCCTGGGAGGTCGTGCATGCAGTTACTAGAGAAATTATTTATGAAATATCAATGAACAATGCAAGAAAATTAAATATTTGAATTGCTAACAAAATTCAAAACCCAGGAAAGCAGTCATTTTAAATCTAATTAAATGAGAATTATATTTTACGAGTAATTTTTGGTGAAGTTATATTACCAACATTTATTCTAGTAATATATTGTACCTTTTCCGTAAACTTCCAATAAAATCATATTTTTTGCTATCGGTGCTTTTGCATTCACTTGTTTCCTAATTGATCTGTTACTCATATCATGGACTTTCATAACATTGGATGGTTTCATCAGTCTGGGGGTTCAAGTACTGTGATGGGGAAATGTTGAGCAGAGGTGATATTGGTCAGAACATTAGGTTGCAATCTGTCAACAAGTTTCATGCACTAGACAGTGGATAATTCATTGAATGAACTGAATATAGTGAAGAGGACTATGGATTGTTTAGTTGATTTAACCTCCCACATAAGAGAGGTTGCATGGCAGTCGAGGTCACGACCCATGACACGTACACGACTGACGTCATCACGCAACGGCACGCCGGGTGGTGACATCATCGTGCAACGCCACGTACTAGGTCTATGCCGTCAAGACGCTGCGTACGACGTCAAGACGCTGCGTGCCCCGTCAAGACTCAATGCGCCTGCGGTCCGACAGGCCGTTGGAGCGTTGAATTTTTAAACCGTGCAAGATTTTTGGAGCCCCGCGCGATATCGGGACCAGCCCCGCACAACTCCATATGCCTCCGCGGTTCAAAGTGGGACCGGCCCCGCGCGGCCATACGCCTCAAGCGACCACAATAGGTCGCGCTAGATGCATGCAATCGTATGCTGGTGGGACAGGCCCTTATGGCTTTCAGTGCAGCGGGCCCGTCTTCTGTCCAAGCATCCGTTTCCAATCTCGCAAAAAAATGGATTTGCCCAAATTGTAGGCTCCTCCTAAAATCAAAAAGAAAAGTTCCCAAAAAGAAATGAACTGCAAGTGTTGTGCTGAACATGTTTCTCATAAATACCAAGTTTGGCATTTGTATACCACGTTAGCCTTGCACTGCATAAAACCACATAACAGGGCATTTTGTGGTCATTTTAACACAACAGTCTCTTTTTCAAACTGTTTAATTTAAATTTAATGTTAAATATTTGAAGTGCACTTTAACTTCTGTGTTTGTTATTCAATGATTTGACAATTACTTGCAATTTCATCCATAATAAATGCTGATGAGCCGCAACTTTTTTGAAAGTTTTTATTGTTCATATATGCCCCATAAGAAAGCACAAATATCTGCACCTATTGTGGGACTATGGATTCATTCAAGTTGAAAAGTGCACAACAGATCCTTGCAATTTTATCAATTTTGGGTACTTGACTTTTCAGAGTTGGTCATCATGTACTCCAGTGGTACAGTATGACTTAGAATTCGGTATTTTTGCCTGACACCACCAATCACACACTTTACATGAATGCGTAAATGTGCTAATTCACAATTTTTTTTCCACATCCAGCGCAGATAGCTGTGAATTCCCTCTTGTAAATGCAAGAATGTGCTTCACAACCATAAAATCCGGCATCATCTTTTATGTTAAAACCGCGATCAGCTTAAATGACATCTCCAGGGAGCAGGTATTCAAAAAAAATTAGATTAAGGTGTAATTGTTTTATCTGTGTCTCTGCCACTCCCCCTCATTCCACAGATAAAAATGAAATAGTACCACATGGTGTTATGTCCAATTAACAGCTAACAATTATGCCACTCCTTGGCTTGCATCCAAGTAAAATGTAATTCAAAACCCACGTATGGTTTGCGGTTTTTTTAATGATAAATTTAGCTTCAAAAGCGTTTTATTTTTGCATGTAAAAACCCACTTAAGAACCATGGGCGATTTTACATGCAGATTTATCACTTCTAAAACTTGTTAGATACCAAAGGAATCAAGAAAAAACACAAAGAATGCCTTACTGTTGATGAAATGCAGTGAGATAACACGATAATTCCCAACATTTTCATTCTTGATATCTGCATAGCCAATGTTCGCCAACCACTTTAGCTGTTGTTGTCGCTTCAGCTCTTGCTTCTCGCTACCATAATTTCTCCTCACTTTTGGAAATACTGGAGTACGATAAATATCTCTCACAGTTATCCCTATTTCCACAATTTTTTTACAGCGCAAGAATGAACCATTTTGGCGCTTTTTAACAGGTAAGAACGTACGTGTTATGTGTGTCAATAGTATATGCCGGAAGTTACCTTGTACTCCAGGATTGCGCTACACCGTCCGTCACGCCCTTTCACCTTATGACCTTATGTGCAACCTCCCTATACCTTGATACATTGAGATGCTTGTGTAGGAAGGAACTGCAGATGCTGATTTAAACCAAAGATAGACACAAAAAGCTGTAGTAACTCACCGGGACAGGCAGCATCTCTGGAGAGAAGGGACACAAAAAGCTGGAGTACATCTGAAGAAGGGTCTCGACCCGAAACATCACCCATTCCTTCTCTCCAGCCATGCTGCCTGTCCCGCTGAGTTACTCCAGTTTTTTGTGTGTACATTGAGATGCTCATTCTGCATACTATCGGGACATATCATTCTATAGGGAGGTTGCACGGCAGTCGGGTCATGACCCATGGCCCGTACTGTTGCTACGCCAACTGGAGTACACGCGATGAACTGCAGGTAAGCACTGACCATTGTTTCCAGCGTAGCGGGCCCGTTAAAACCCGCCAAAATGGTCACTTTTTGCGCTGTGAATAATTATGGAAATCAGGATAAGCGTGAGAGACATTTATCCTCCTTCAGAATTCCAAAAGTGAGGAGAAATGACAGTAGATAGAAGCGAGAGCTGAAGGGACAACAACAGCCAAAGTGCTTGGCGAACACTGGCCGTTTGCTCACTGCATATCATCAACAGCAAGGCATTATTTGTGTTTTTTCTTGATTCCTTTGGTATCTAAAAAGACTCAGAAGTGATAAATCGGGCTGTAAAATGTTAAAATCGCCCATGGTTCTGAAGTGAGTTTTTACACGCAAAAAGAAAACGCTTCTGTTGGGGGGGGGAGGGGATTGGTCGGGGGGTGGGGGGGGGGGGGGGTGCGGGGTACCGGTGGTAGGGGTCAGGATGCCGTTGCCGGTGCCTGTGCAGCGCAGTAAGTATCTCAGGGTGGATGGAGGGACCAGACTGTACCCAACTCTGCTGCAGCTGACGGGGACATTGCCGGGTTTTTGTCCCCGTGTGTCCGCTGCCCGGAGCCGCGGCCCCGCTCCACCTGGCCCCATGTGCGTGCGCTGCCGACCCACAGCCCGTGACAGTGCGGCCGCACAGAGGGAGACGGGGTGGCCGCGGCCGGACAGCGCTGACCCCGGGGGGAGAGTGGGGGCTGTCCTGAGGGATGCGCCCCTTCAGCCGCTTACACCTTGGTGCTCGGGTTCAGAGCAAGGATAATGGAGCATTTGGTTCAGAGCGCTCAGTCACCCTCCACAATTTTTAACAGGTAAGAAAGTACGCGTTTCATCTGGTGTATGCCGGAGGCTGCCACGTCCTCCAGAAAGATTGAGCTGCTCCATGCGTCACGCCCTTTGACTCGATTACCTTATGTGCAACCCCCCCCCCCCATAGGATCAAGGATACCAATGCCAACTCGTCAACTTTGTTACTTTAGAGATACAGTGCGCGCCGACCAGCGATCACCCCGCTCACTACACACTCGGGACAATTTTACAATTCATTCCAATTAACCTACTTAATTAACTAATTAACTCTTTGGCGTGTGGGAGGAAACCGGAGCACCTGGAGAAAACCCACGAGGACGTAAGGAGAACATGCAAACTCAGTGCAGACAGCACCCGCAATCAGCATTGAACCCGGGTCTCTGGCGCTGTGAGGCAGCAACTCTACCATGCCGAACCTGCACAATATCCCATTCACTCAGCGGGGTTTAAAATTGTTATAATTGGTTTCAAATCCAAACATTGGGCCCCAGTTTAGTTAGGTTCCGAGGGAACTGCTGACATTTGCAATGTGCATTACAACCATTTGCAGGCTCGACTATAAACGCTTTACCCTAGTGGTCTAACTTCACCAGAAACTTCTCAGCTGGACTCTTCAAGTATCCAATGATAGAGAAGGATAGAGAGCCTCCCGAAATAGATCTTAAGTTATTGAGGTATATTTTAAGTGTTTCAGTTATAGATTTTGAAATGCAGCATGGAAACAGGCCCTTTGGCCCACAGAGTTCACACACCGATCCATTCACATTAATTCTATGTTTTCCCATTTTCTCATACAGTCCCGGTATATTAGAAGCAATTTCACACAAGCCCAATTTCATACGAACCCACATGTCCTTTGGAGATGGAAGTAAAGTGGGAGGTGTGCTATACTGTCAGCATTCATCTGCTGCTAGAGACCCAGGTTCGATCCTGACCTTTGGTGCTGTCTGTGTGGAGGCTGCATGTTCTCCCTGCGATGGCGTAGATTTCCTCAGGGTGCGCCAGTTTCCTCCCACATCCCAAAGGCGTGTGGTATAAATTGCCCCTAATGGGCAGGGAGTGGATGCAAATGTGAGATTAACATAGAACTAGTGTGAATGGGCTGAATGCTCTGCTTAAGTTTAGTTTGGGGATACATCGCGGAAACAGGCCCTTCGGGCCACCGAGTCCGCACCGACCAGCGATCCCCGCACATTACCAGTATCCTACACTAGGGACAAATTTTACATTTATACCAAGCCAATTAACTTACAAATCTGTCCCTCTTTGGAGTGTGGGAGGAAACCAAAAGTTATTGGAGCAAACCCACGCAGGTCACGGGGAGAATGTACAAACTCCGTACAGACAGCACCCGTAGCCAGGATCGAACGCAGGTCTCTGGGGCTGTAAGCTCTGTAAGGCAGCAAGTCTTTGATAAGGTTCCACACAGGATATAGGTGAGCAAAATGAAAGCACATGGTATTGAGGGTAGGGTATTGACATGGATAGAGAATTGGTTGGCAGACAGGAAATAAAGAGTAGGAATAAACGGGTTCCTGTCAGAATGGCAGGCAGTGGCGAGTGGATTGCCACAAGGCTCGGTGCTGGGGCCGCAACTATTTACAATATATATTAATGTTTTAGATGATGTAATTAAAAGTAACTCTAACAAATTTGCAGATGACACAAAGCTGGGTTGCAGTGTGAACTGCAAAGAGGATGTTATGAGGTTGCAGGGTGACTTGGACAGGATGAGTGAGTGGGAAGATGCATGGCAGATGCAGTATAATGTCAATATATGTGAGGTTATCCATTTTGGCGGCAAGAACAAGGAGATTATTAGCTCAATGGTGTCTGATTAGGAAAAAGGAAAGTGCAATGAGACCTGGGTGTCCTTTTGCTCCAGTCACTGCAAGTAAACATGCAGGTACTGCAGGCAGTGAAGAAAGCATGTTAGCCTTCATAACGAGAGGATTTCAGTATAGGAGTAAAGAGGTCCTTCTGCAGTTGTACAGGGCCCTGGTGAGATCACGTCTGGAGGGAGTATTGTGTGCAGTTTTGGTCTCCTAATTTGAGGAAGGACATCCTTGCTATTGAGGCAGTGCAAAGTAGGTTCACGAGGTTAATCCACGGGATGGCGGGACTGTCATATGAGGAAAGATTGGAAAGACTGGGCTTGTGTTCACTGGAATTTAGAAGGATGAGTGGATGGCCTCCTCCTGCACCTACTTTCTACGTTTTTACGTTTCTATGTTACCACTTCGCCACTGTGCTTCCCTGCATGTACACCATGTACACTTCTTCTCCTTCTTCTTGCGTATGGCGTGCACAGTCTAAAGTTGTCAGATGACTTGTTCTATTTGATCTTATTTGATTGTGCACGCCGGGTTCAAATCAAATCAAATCAAATATGTTTATATGTCATTGCACAGCAACTGTACAACGAAATTTCATGTGCATCTCCTTCAATGGTAAACAATAAAAGACACAGGATAAAAAGATTAAAAAGAACAAAACACAATAACACAAACAACCATTTACTCTCACATTTACATTTACCGCAAGATCAATGCATAAAATAAGTAATAGATAATAAAAATGATGCACATTATATTGCACATTTCAGCAGTCAATTTTTTATAATGCACCCCAAATTGTGTAGTGTTGCCCGTAGTATTATCTGTTTGAGTTAAGTTCTCTAATGGCACGTGGGTAGAAACTGTTAGTTAGTCTGCAAGTGCGGGCCTTCAAAGACCCGTATCGCCTCCCAGAGGGCAGCAGAGTGAAAAGGTGGTTGGAAGGGGGGATGAGTTCTGTGCGATGTTTGTCGCTCGGCGTAAATATCGGGCCTTGTAAATGTCTTCCAGGGAGGGCAGTTGAGCGTTTGTGATGCTCTGTGCTGTTTTAATAACCCTCTGTAGTGCCTTCCTTCCAGCCACAGTGCAGGTAGCAAACCACACCAGGATGCCATACGAGAGGATGCTTTCCAGGGCGCACCGGTAGAAGGACAGCAGCAGCTGCTGTGAGACGTTTGCTCTCCGCAGAGTCCTCAGGAAATATACCCGCTGTTGTGACTTCTTTACGAGAGTGATGGTGTTCACTGTCCATGTAAGGTCCTGCGAGATGTATGTGCCCAGGAACTTAAAGTCAGTGACTCTCTCCACCATGTCTCCTTTGATGTAAAGAGGAGCAGGTTCCTCTCTCCTCCTCCTGAAGTCAATAACCAGTTCTTTTGTTTTGGTTGGGTTGAGTACCAGGTTATTGTTAGTGCACCAGACAGTCAGTTCTTGGACTTCATCTCTGTAGGCAGACTTGTCGTTGTTATTTATCAGCCCTACCACAGTTGATTGCATTAGTCGAAACAGGGCCAACCACGTGAAGGTTGCAATCTCCCACCCCACCATGTACACCATGCGAGTATCAGTGAGATTCCATAATGATATAATTTGGCAAATTGGGAAACCATTTGCTTATTGAATGGACATCCAAAGTGGGTTCACTTTTTCATAGTTCATTACTTCCCAGTGGGTTCCATAGTAATGGAAAATGAAAATTCCTTCATTAATAAGGAAGAACAAAAAGCAATGTAGTGCACGTCCAGATAATAATAATGATGTTGGTTGGACATGATGATAGAGAATATTGGCAGTGCCATCAACTTTGAACGGTGGTGCAGTGGTAGAGTTGCTGCCTTGCCAGTGACCCGGGTTCAATCCTTGCTACGGGTGCTTGTCAGTCCGGAATTTGTACGTTCTCCCCATAGGTTTTCTCTGATTTCCTCCCACCCTCCAAAGACATACAGTTTTGTAGGCTAATTGGCTTGGAATGAGTGTAAATTGTCCCTAGTGTGTATGTAGGATAGTGTTCATGTGCGGGGATCGCTGGTCATTGCGGACTCGATGGGCCGAAGGGCCTGTTTCTGCGCTGTATCTCTAAAGTAAACTATGGACAAAATAATAACAAAGCTAATGTCCTCGTTATTAACCTCAAATGGCGGTGTTTTTTAATTACATTTTATTCCATGGTATGTTAATGCATTTCTTTACTTACATGTTCTTCTTCCCCTGGTTCCACAGAGATAAATCCATGAAGTCAAATTCTGCTCATAGTTATTGGGCATCTCCCCTGAAGGCCAAGCTGCTCCAAGACAAAGTCTGCAGATATGTAATCCAGTTTCCTTCAACATTAACCAACTGCTCTAAACAGCCTGCTTACAAATACATCTGCCCAAAGCTGTTAAAAAAGAACACCTAAATAACACCCAGGATACTTAAACATTATCAGAGAAACCAGGAACAGGAGTTTGGGATTTGATATTTTGCATCTTTACCTGTCGTTTCACTTCTTCACCTCGAAAAAAAAGGTCAAATTATTTTGAAGAAAATACACTAAGTGCTGGAATAACTCAACGGGTCAGGCAGCATCCCTGGAGACCATGGATAACTGCTGTTTCGGGTTAGGACCTTTCTACAGCAGTTGTGTCTATCTTCGGTGTGAACCAGCATCTGCAGTTCATTCCTGCACAAAATAATGGCAATGTTTAACAACGTTTAACACTCATAATCTTGATAGCACAGATAGTGCATACATTTTTAAAGTTAAAAATTTGACTCAAGTTTATTCATTGTATGATAAGCAATGTTTGTGAGCAGATTATTAAAAAATGTGACTGGATCAAAGGACTAACGTTTCCAGGGAAATGAAAAACCTGGCAGCTACCATCGATTTAAGGATAGATTGTAGTCCTACAAAAGTTAACAGCTATGCAAATTGATGGATTTTGCCCTGAAGCATGTTGGTAATTTAAGAAGATAGACACAAAAAGCTGGAGTAACACAGCGGGACAGGCAGCATCACTGGAGAGAATGATGAACGCTTCGGGTCTTCAACCCGAAACTTCACCCATTCCTTCTCTCCAGAGATGCTGCCTGTCCCGCTGAGTTACTCCAGCATTTTGTGTCAATCTTCAGTGAAAACCAGCATCTGCAGATCCTTCCTGCATATTTGGTAATTTAAGAATGCCAGGTTTGCAGTTCAGCTCTGATATAACAGCAGTGCTCATCCACACCTGAAGTTCTCTGCTTTTACTTTCCTTTTCCTGGGTTGTTCAGTGTAGTGAATGTGGGAGAGGTGCTGCTCTGTAAGTGAGACTGAAACAATAAGATTTACAAGTTCCCACACCCGCCCTCCCTAGCATGCTCCTGGCAAACATCCAAGCTATCGGAAACAAATTGGGTGAACTTAAAAAGCTCGAAGAAGGATCCTGACCCGAAACGTCACCTGTCCATTTTCTTCAAGGATCACTGACCCGTTGAATTACTCCAGCCTTTTGTGTATATCTTTGGTATAAAGCAGTAGCCACAGTTCCTTTTTATTACAATCTATCCTATAAGATCATACGGTCATAATGTCATAAGTTATAGGAGTAGAATTTTGAGATTTGGCCAATCAAATCTTCTCCGCCATTTAATCATGGCTGATCTATCTCTCCCTCCTAACCCTATGCTCCTGCCTTCTCCCATAACCTCAGACACTTATACTGGGTCCTTATGGATTTATAAACCTCTGTGATGTTATCCCACAGCCTTCTTTGTTCCAGTGAGAATATATTCTGTAGAGTTTTATTGAGAATGTATTTAGAATGTTGTTTAGCTCAGGAAGGATTTGTTTAGCACCGCTTTCCAGTGCAGGAAAGTGGTGCTAAGGAAAAACACCCATGATCTTACTGAGAGGCAGAGTGGATACAACACCTACTCCTGCTACTAGTTCTTAAAGTTTTTTTTATCACAATGGATTTGTCCCATTCACCGTTTTTTTTAATTGTTGGGAGGTGCAAATGTTCATCGTATTCAACTCTGCATTCAACAGTAAGAACTGGATTCTGTTGGAAAAATAAACAAAATAAGAGATGCGCTGGATCAGATCATGTTGAACCTGTTGACTGTAGTTCAGGTTAGTTTAATAATAATAATAATTCATAATAATAATAATAATAGTAATAATAGTAATAATAGTGATAATAATAATAATAATAATAATAATAATAATTCGTAATAATAATAATAGCAATAATAGTAATAATAATAATAATAATAATAATAATAATAATAATACACTTTATGTATTACATGTATTATGTATCATAAACGATTACTTTATGCACTGCCCGAGTATTACAATTACAATTACTTTATGCACAAAAACGGCAAGAAAACGTCAAGTCAAGTCAGAATGTGCAATATTTCACAGTGTAGTGATGTAAAAGTACAAAATATTGGCTATGGGGGGTGTGTGAGTGCAGAGTTCAGAGTAGTGATGGCTTTGGGGGAGAAACTGTTAATCTTGTGGTCTGTGATTTGATGGACTTGTAACGCTTTCCTGAGGGCAGAAGGTGCAATCAAGTGATGTGCGGGATGAGATGAGTCCTTCCGCAGGCAATGAGAGCTATAGATCTCTTCCAGTTGTGTGTTGGTGATCTTCTGTGCTGTATTGATGACTCTCTGCCGAGGCTTCTTGTCAGCCGCAGAACTGTTGCCATACCACACCAGGATGCCATGTGTCAGGACACTATGGAGCAACGGTAGAATGACAATGGCAGCTGTTGTGGCAAGTTGACTTTCCTGAGTGATCTTAGGTAGTAAAGCCGTATTGTCACTTGTACCGAGGTACAGTGAAAAGCTTTTATTGCGTGCTAACCAGCCAGCAGAAAGACAATGCATGATTACAATCATGCCATTCACAGTCTAATCCTCAACAAAAGGCCATGCATAAACTATGTTTATAAACATCCCTCTCCAAAAGTCATCTAATAATCCCAATCCAGCCCTTGTTGCATATTCTCTTCCTTCCTGCGGTGGCGCAGTAGTAGTGCTGCCTGGTTCAACCCTGTCCACGGGTGCTGTCTGTACGGGGTTTGTACGTTCTCCCCATGACCTGCGGTGGTTTTCTCCGAGATCTTTGCTTTCCTCCCACACTCCAAAAACGTATAGGTTTGTAGGTTAATTGGCATAAACTGGTAGGTTATTTGGTATAAATGTATAAATGTAAAATTGTCCCTAGTGTGGAAAGGGTAATGTAAACGTGCGCGGATCGCTGGTGGGTGCGGACTCGGTGGGCCGAAGGACCTGTTTCCGTACTGCACCTCTAAACTAAACTAAAAAAAAAGGAGGCGATTCAGCCAATCATGTTTATGCCAGTTCACATCCCCCCACTGTAATCCATTCTCCCCACCTCCCATCAGCTCCCTTTCCAAGTCAAGTCAAGAGAGTTTATTGTCATGTGTCCCAGATAGGACAATGAAATTCTTGCTTTGCTTCAGCACAACAGAATATTGTAGGCAAGAATACAGAACAGATCAGTGTATCTATATACCATAGACCATATATAAATAGATAAAATGCAATAGGCTGTTATAGTTCAGACTTTGTTTGAAGTTGTGTTTAATAGTCTGACGGCTGTGGGGAAGTAGCTGTTCCTGAACCTGGATGTTGCAGATTTCCCCATCCAAGCTTCACCACTTACCCTCACAACAGGGACAATGTACAGCACCCAATTAGCTACCTACCACTCTTCTATGGGATGTGGGAGGCAATCAGAGCACCTGTAAGAAACCCACGCTACCAAGGGACAACCTTCAAACTCCACCGAGACGGCACCAGGAAATGTGAGGCAGCAACACGACCAGCAAGGTTGTTGCACCAGATTTTCGATTAGTGCAGATGTCAATGGGATATGAGGAGAATGGGGTTAAGAGGAAAAGAGAGATCAGCCATGATTGAATGGCGGAGTAGAATCGATGGATCAAATGACTTAATCCTGCCCCTATGACGTGAATTTATGAACATGTGCCACCTTTCCAGATTAATTGCCTATTTTATTGTCAAATCCCAGTCTCATTCATTAATCAGGATAGGATAGGATAGGAATACTTTCTCGTCACATGTGACTAGGCAATGTGAGGTTCTTCGCTTGCATACACAATGTATACAAATAGCAGCCAACTGCGGTGCTGACAAAGTTACAAAGCACGTCGGCTCCCCATTTTGTCCCCCCATCCCTCCCCCCCCACCACCACAGCGGTTCCCACATGCCGGTCCCCATTGTCCTTTGTCCCCCCCCCATTGTCCATTGTTCTTCCCTTCCTCCCTCACGACAGTCCCCCCAATGTTTCAGTCCAATAAATCCCCATAACCCAGCCTCAACACAATCCAAAGTACCATACTTAGACCCAATCCTGTGACCTTTCCCCATCCCCTTACCCTTAATACTTTGCAACATGTTTGAAATTATATATGAATGGTTTATCATATTTCCTTATAATGTAAAAAGGCCATTCAGCCCACCAAGTAAATGCCACCCCACATAGCAATCCCACACCAACCATTAATTTAAAGGTTGCATAAGGAATCAGATACAAGGACAGGGCAGCGCTCGCATCGCCCTCTCTGAAACACTAACTCCTGGAGACAGAGGCTGATACAGAGACCCTCTTACCAGCTACCGCTTGGTGCTGAGAGAGAATCGATTCCTCTCAAGTTGTGAAGTCCATCTGACTGCAACCTTTTTAAAGTAGAACTCGAACTAAGATGTCCAACAACTTTAGGCTGTGCACGCCACACAAAAGAAGAAGAAGAAGTGCTTCCCTTCACTTGAAATATGTCTCCAGCAATCACCTTCCCCTAGCCAACAATAAACCATTCTATATTTCCTTATCAGCTTACATTTTGATCTGTCTTTTTCATACTTTATCCTTCCATATCTTTAGAATCCCTCTCCCCTGACTCTCAGACTGAAGAAGGGACTTGACCCCAAACTTCATCCATTCGTTCTCTCCAGAGATGCTGCCTGTCCCACTGAGTTACTCCGGCATTTTGTGTCCATCTCCACCTTTGAGTGAACGGGTGCCAAGGGGAAGTTTATTCCAGGTAACAAATGCCAAAACTCCACATGAATGGGGTTTGTGCCAAACCACAAATCCCATTCATAAGGAAAAGAATGTGCCTCTGCCAATTCTTAGCAGAGGGAGCAAGTTTGCAGAACATATCATCTGAGAGCTACCTTGACAAACCTCAGTGGATTATAGGTAAAACTGAAACTGAGTTTAACTGAGAAAGTTGGTATGAAACATAAGAGACTCCAGGTGCTGGAATCTTTAGTTTAGTATTTTAGTTTAGATTATTATTGCCATGTGTATCAACTACTGGAGACTGGAGAAGGGTCTCTACTAGAAGAGTCGCCTCTCCATTTAACCTCCACAGATGCTGCCCGACCCGCTGAGTCCCTCCAGCAGTTTGCAAAAGTTAATACTTTGCAATAAATCCAAAGGGTTTTCTACAGCTATATTAATAGCAAAAGGATAACAAGGGATAAAATTGGACCATTAGAGAGACAGAATGGACAGCTATCTGCAGAGCCAAAAGAGATGAGGGAGATATTGAACAATTTCTTTTCTTCGGTATTCACCAAGGAGAAGGATATTGAACTATGTGAAGTAAGGAAAAAAAGTAGAGTAGCTATGGAAACTATGAGATTCAAAGAGGAGGAAGCACTGACACTTTTGAAAAATATAAAAGTGGATAAATCTCCAGGTCCTGATAGGATATTCCCTAGGACATTGAGGGAAGTTAGTGTAGAAATAGCAGGAGCTATGACAGAAATATTTCAAATGTCATTAGAAACGGGAATAGTGCCGGAGGATTGGCGTACTGCGCATGTTGTTCCATTGTTTAAAAAAGGGTTCAAAGAATAAACCTAGCAATTATAGACCTGTTAGTTTGACGTCAGTGGTGGGTAAATTAATGGAAAGGATACTTAGAGATAATATATATAAGCATCTGGATAAACAGGGTCTGATCAGGAACAGCCAACATGGATTTGTGCCTGGAAAGTCATGTTTGACAAACCTTCTTGAATTTTTTGAAGCGGTTACTAGGGAAATTGATGAGGGTAAAGCAGTGGATGTTGTCTATATGGATTTCAGTAAGGCCTTTGACAAGGTTCCCCATGGAAGGTTGGTTAAGAAGGTTCAATCTTTGGGTGTTAATGGTGAAGTAGCAAGATGGATTGGATGAAGTGGCTGAATGGGAGATGTCAGAGAGTAATGGTGGATGGCTGTTTGTCAGGTTGGAAGCCGGTGACCAGTGGGGTGCCTCAGGGATCTGTGTTGGGTCCACTGTTGTTTGTCATGTACATCAATGATCTGGATGATGGGGTGGAAAATTGGATAAGTAAGTATGCAGATGATACTAAGATAGGTAGTGTTGTGGATAATGAAGTAGATTTTCAAAGTCTACAGAGAGATTTGGGCCATATGCAAAAGTGGGCTGAAAGATGGCAGATTGAGTTTAATGCTGATAAGTGTGAAGTGCTACATCTTGGCAGGACAAATCAAAATAGCACGTACATAGTAAATGGTAGGGAATTGAGGAATGTTGTGGAACAGAGAGATCTAGGGATAACTGTGCATAGTTCCCTGAAGGTGGAATCACATGTAGATGGGGTGGTAATGAAAGCCTTTGGTGTGCTGGCCTTTATAAATCAGAGCATTGAATATAGGAGCAGGGAAGTAATGTTAAAATTGTACAAGGCATTGGTGAGACCAATTCTGGAGTATGGTGTACAATTTTGGTCGCCTAATTATAGGAAGGATGTCAACAAAATAGAGAGAGTACAGAGAAGATTTACTAGAATGTTGCCTGGGATCCAGCAACTGTTACAGAGTAAGGTTGAACAAGTTAGGTCTTTATTCTTTGGAGCGCAGAAGGTTAAGGGGGGACTTGATTGAGGTCTTTAAAATGATGAAAGGGATAGACAGAGTTGACGTGGATAAGCTTTTCCCATTAAGGGTAGGGAAGATTCAAACAAGAGGGCATGACATGCGAATTAAGGGGCGAAGGTTTAGGGGTAACGTGAGGGGGAACTTCTTTACTCAGAGGGTGGTGGCTGTGTGGAATGAGCTTCCAGCAGAGGTGGTGGAGGCAGGATCGATTTTATCATTTAAAAGTAAAGTGAATAGGTATATGGACGTGAAGGGAATGGAGGGGTATGGTCTGAGTGCAGGTAGATGGGACTAGGGGAAAACAGATGGTCGGCACGGACTGGAAGGGCCGAGAGGGCCTGTTTCCGTGCTGTAATTGTTATATGGTTATATGGTTAATAGTATTTGGAATTATTTATGAATGGTTTATCATATTTCTTTATGATGTAAAAAGGCTATTCAGCCCACCAAGTAAATGCCACCCCACAGGACAATCCCAGCCCCAATTAATTTCCTCTGCAACCTAATCTCCTCACATTCCCATCCATTTACATCGGCCCTTAGCCTGACAACCTGCATGTTTTGGGATGAGGAAAAAAAGTAGGGTTCCCAAAGGAAATCCACATGGTCACAGGGAGAAGACATGACATCCACACATGCAACAGTGGAGGTTAGGATTGAACCCAAGTTGTTGGAGATGTAAGGGAACAGTTCTACCAGCTGTGCAACTGTAGCATCACAACATATTTATTTTGTTGAAGATAGACACAAAATGCTGGAGTAACACAGTGGGACAGGCAGCCTCTCTGGGTATTAGGAATGAATGACATTTCAGGTTGAGACCCTTCTTCAGACTCTTCAGAAGAAGGGTCTCAACCCGAAACATTACCCATTCCAACTATCCAGAGATGCTGTGTTACTCCAGCATTTTGTGTCTATCTTCAGTGTAAACCAGCATCTACAGTTCCTTCTTTTACAGTACCTGCTTCTTATGTTGACAGTGAACAAAATGTTATTCTTCTGTCCTGGATAGAGTGGAGAGGATGTTTTCACTAGTGGGAGAGTCCAGGACCAGAGGTCATAGCCTCAGAGTTAATGGACGTTCCTTTAGGAAGGAGAGGAGGAGGAATTTCTTTAGTCAGAGGGTGCTGAATCTGTGGAATTCATTACCACAGAAGGCTGTGGAGGCCAAGTCAATGGATATTTTTAAGGCAGAGATAGATAGATTTGTGATTAGTACGGGTGTCAGGGGTTATGGGGAGAAGGTAGGAGAATGGGGTTCGGAGAGATAGATCAGACATGATTGAATGGTGGGGGAGACTTGATGGACAAATAGCCTAATTCTGCTCCTATCACTTATGAACTTACGAATTTGTGAACATCTGGAAATGTCAGTATTTAATGTAGATCCCATTTTTTTTCCTACAGTGAATATTCCTCTTGATCTGCTGTGGCTACAGTATAATGTCATACTCACACTACAGAGTACCACCAATTCTCTACTCAGTCTTAGTTAGTACCTCTGCTCTACACTTTCCCAGGTAAACTCCATCAACTGCACTCTTCTGGCACGCAAGGGTCCTGCCGTTTGTTTGGCATGGTCATTCATTCTGTGGTGGCTACACAAAACTGTCCCCCCACTAATGTAGGTGCATGATGTGACCCTGGTTCATATGGAGATTTTTTTTTTTTCCCTTGGGAGCCAACTTTCTCTCAAGGCAGATGATATTGGTGGCAATATTCGCCACTATGTCCGGTGCACCCATAGACCCACCACAGGAGAAGTAGGCAGATGCAGGCCATTAAATCTGACACCAACTTAAGCACTGGCCATCTCCAGCAAGCAATACAGCACACTGATGACTACCAATGCTGCATCTGCAAAATCTACCAACTACATTCACAGGACAGGCAGAAAAACACCTCTGCTTTCTCCCAAACCAACATCTCCAATATTGAGGATCTGCTCACATGCAAACAGCTCACAATGCTGAACAGCATTATCCTCATCCCTGTCTCCAGATTCCCTTCGCAAGCATCGACAAAAAGAATTTCTAGTATGTCTGAGGACATGTATCCAAGGACATTCTTGAAAAGGATTAACACCCTCACCAATTCATTGAAATCACTGGGCCAAGAACATTCAAAATGATGGTGGATCGTCCAGGAAGGAGCCTTCACGATGGCACAATAGTACAACTGCTAACTCTGCTGCTTCACTAGAATATGGACAGAGGTTTTATTCTGACCTCAGGTGCTCTTTCTGTGGAATTTGCACAATTTCCACGTGGGTTTTCTGCAAGACCACCTCCTCTATCATAATAGGTCAGTTATCCTCAAGGTCTCTTTGATGGAAACTAGTGTAAGCGACATAATGAGCATTCTCAGCCATCCGCCAAGCACTTTCTTCCTATGTCAAATGTGGTGATGTCTGCAATATACATAATAGAATACAGTGCAGCAATATGCCCACATTAGTCCATTTCACTCTAAATGTTTGTTTCTTGTACAATGCGGAGTCCAGCATATGAGCTAATAATTCACTCAAATTTATGAGTGAATTATTAGCTCATTCTAATACTTTGCATGTTATCTGCTGACTGCTTTGCAAATCTGCAGTTCTAAGTTGGACTGTATTTCCCAAGTAAAACTAATTGGGATTGAGGTTTACGGAATGTAATTTTGACCTGGAGGAAATGGACAGGTGACGTTTCGGGTTAGGACCCTTCCTTAGACTGTATATTTCTTCAGTTCTTTTTCCAGAATGGGATTCAAGAACTGGAGGTCTAAGGTGACAGGGAAAGTATTTAATAGGAAGCTGAGGTACAACTTTTTCACACTGGGGGTGGTACATACTGTATATGGATCAAGCTCCCAGAGTAAATGGTTGAGTCAGGATAAAGTCCCAACATTTTAAAAGATATTTGGCAGATACATGGGTGGAGTCATAGAGTCATAGAGTGATACAGTGTGGGAACAGGCCCTTTGGCCCAACTTGCCCACACCGGTCAACATGGCCCAGCTACACTAGTCCCACTTGCTGCGCCTGGTCCATATTCCTTGTAACCTGTCCTATCCATTTACATGTCTAACGGTTTCTTAAACATTGGGATAGTCCCGGCCTCAACTACTTCCTCTGGCAGCTTGTGCCATACACCCACCACCCTTTGTGTGAAAAGGTTACCCCTCAGATTCCCATTAAATCTTTTCCCCTTCACCTTAAAAAAAAACTGTCAACGAGGTTAAAGGGATACAGGTCAAATGCAGGCAAATAGGACTCGTGCAGATGGGCATCTTGGTCAACATGGGCAAGATGGGCTGAAGGGCCTGTTTCCAATCTGTATGATTCTATGATGCTAATTGTGAATAAAATAGTCATGTACATTTAGGTATTAGTTTTAAATACAAGCTGTGCTGGTTGCAAAGAAGGTTCAGTCATGTCTCTGTAAATCATAATAATCTCGTCGCAAGATTTCACATTTCCACCGTGATGTAAATTGAGTAAGGTATTCACATAATTCCATTCCATTCCACGCAGGTCTCAGCACGCCAGGCTGTTGCATAATCACTTTGCCTGAAACTGGTTTGTCCCGAGGGACACTCTCACTCAAAACGGAAGTCAACTGCTGTGGAGGAAGTCGAGGGCTGGCCTGCAGCAATGCAAAAGCATAATGATAATACATTTAAAGTGACGCCCAGTTAAGGAAAAATGACAAGAAAATCTCGACACCTGAAATGAAAATTACACACTTTCTGTTTCTATTTTCAGGTAGTTTGTGACCAGGGATTAATTCTGAAAGAGTTTATTTCCCAATGTGTAGTGGGAATATCATACAATGCAAATCTTTCGCTGATCACTCTTCAGAGATATTTATGAATTATTAGCATTATACCTGTCTAAAATGGCAAATATTTTAATTCATATTTATGTCAGTCATTGCATAAATATGTTAGTCATTGATTAATGCAGAATTAAACACAAATGTAATTCACAGGTCTTTTTTGTGTGGATAGACACAAAATGCTGGACTTACAGTAGGACAGGGAACATCTTTGAAGAGAAGGAATGGATGACATTTCAGGTCGAGACCCTTCTTTAGTGAGAGTCAGGTGAGAGGGAGTCTATACTTATGGAAGAGTAAGGTGTGAAAATTACAGATCAAAGACTATGATAAGGAAATGCAGAATTGTTCATTGTTAGCTACGGGGAAAATGATAAGGAGGCATACAATCAGTAAAATGAATCAGAAGGACAGTGAAACTAATCGGAGAACTGAGAAGGGGGAGGGATGGAGAGAGAGGAAAAGCAAGGGTTACTTGAAGTTAGAGAAATCAATATTCATACCGCTGGGGTGTAAGCTGCCCAAGCAAAATATGAGGTGCTGCTCCTCCAATTTGTGCTGGGCCTTACTCTGACAATGGAGGAGGCCCAGGACGGAAAGTCAGTGTGGGAATGGGAGGGGGAGTTAAAGCGTTTGACAACCGGGAGGTCACATTGGCCAAGGCGGAATGAGCGGAGGTGTTCAACGAAACGATTGGTGAGCCTGCGCTTGTCTCGCCGATATACAGGAGTTGACACCTGGAACAGATGAGGTTGGAGGAGGTGCAAGTGAACCTCTGCCTCACCTGAAAGGACTGTCGGGGTCCTTTGGCAGAGTCGAAGGAGGAGATATAGGGACAGGTGTTGCATCTCCTGCAGTTGCAGGGGAATGTACCTGGGGAGTGGGTGGTTGGAAAGTCTGAGTTAACCAGGGAGTTTCTCTGTGGAAAGCGGAAAAGGGTGGAGATGAGAAGATAAGGCTATTGGTGGGATTCCGTTAGAGGTGACAAAAATGTCAGAGGATTACGTGCTGTATACGACGGCTGATGGAGTGAAGACTAGGGGGACTTTGCCCCAGTTGCAACTGAGGGGGGGGGGGAGCAAGAGCAGAGTTGCAGGATACCGAGGAGACCCATGTGAGGGCCTCGTCAATGATGGAAGTGGGGAACTCCCGTTCCCTAAAGAATGAGGACATCTCAGATGTCCTGGTATGAAACACCTCATGTTGGGTGCAGATGCAACATATACAGAGGAATTGGGAGAAGGGGATAGAGTCTTTGCTGAAAGCAGGGTGGGAAGAAGTGTAGTCTAGATAGCTGAGGGAGTCAGTAGGTTTATAATAGATGTCCGTCGATAGTCTATCTCCTGTGATAGAGACGGTGAGATCAAGAAACGGAAGGGAAATGTCGGAGAATTTGGGTGCAGGATGGAAATATTTTCTGTAAATGTGTTTAGTGATGGCAAGACACTGAGGGAACAAAGGAGATTACTAAAAGTGGTGGATATCTCTCGGTCCATCACAGGTACTGACTACCCCACCATCGAGTGGGTCTATGCGAGGCACTGCCTCAAAAATGTAGCCGGCATTATTAAATATCACCCTGCTCACACTCTCATTCCACATCAACCATTGGGAAGAAGGTATAAGTTTCAAGAAAAGCTTCTTCCTACAATAATCAGGCACTTGAATATTTAAAAACACTGACACAAACTATCACCTATGAACTATCTTTGATTGCACCAAGGACTTCTGACTTTGTTTTTGCACTGAACTATTTTATTAATTTATCGAAGTTTTGTTTATACATTATATATGTGAATTGTGTTACAGGCCTGTTAATGAAGTTGCAAGTGACAATTTTACTGTTCCCTTTTTGATAGTGATGACAATTGAACACGCTTGACTTTTGGCTTGAATTTAATCGGAGTGCTCGGAGTAGAACCATTATTCTCAACCCTTACCAATCTGTTTAGTTTTGTTTATTTAGTTTAGAGTTACGACGCAGAAACAGACCCGAGTCCGTATCGATCAGCGATATCCGCAGACTAACACTATCCTATACCTACTAGGGACAATTTACATTTATACCAAGCCAATTAGCATTCCAACCTGTACGTTTTTTTGAGTATGCGAGAAGCCGAAGATCTTGAAGAAAACTCACGCAGGTCAGGGGGAGAATGTACAAACTTTGTACAGACAGCACCTGCAGTCAGGATCGAACCATGGTCTCTGGCGCTATAAGGCAGTAGCTCTGCTGCTACGCCACCAAGCCACCTGATGTTATTAAACAGCTCACCTACAATTGTTCTGAAAAAGGAAAATACAAAAAAGTGTTGGAGTTAATGAACAGGCCAACCAGCATCTTTGACTGGGAATGTTAATTGTGTTTCTCAATCCATAAATGCTGCCTGACCTCATTAATGTTTTTCAGCATTTTCTCTATTCATACTTTCAGCATTTGTTTTGGCTAACCATTTTTCAAGACTGTAGAAGGTTATTTCTACACAGGGATGTGTGGAACCTGCTGAAACAAAATGTAAGTAGGCAGGTTGGATGCAGCAAGAAGCCACAGATAAATTTCAGAATGAAAACTATAGAATGAAACTGATCCGTTGTTACTGTTTATTGTAATTCAGGATGCAATGCACATGAATCTCAAGAAGTTCAAAGTGAAACTTAATTCTAATGCATCGATAATACTAGCGAATGGATTTAAGCTGCACATTTTCAGGAATTGTCAGAAACTATTGGCTCCTTTCCATTCCAGCTTCCAGTACATTGTGAAATCATTCAACCTGTTATTATTGTGTATATTTTGCAATGCATAAACTGGTAACATTTGGATTTACAGATCGACTATCTGATACCATGCGTTGTACTTACCAATCTTTTCTGTGGCTCTTGAGGCTTAATATAAAACCCCACAAGATTATAAATGGACTACATATTAACCTGTGATAAAACCGAAAGTACTCAGCAGTTCAGACAATATATTTCAAGAGAGTAATAGAATTAACATTTTAGATCAATGAATCTTCATCGGAACAAATTTGCTATTTATTGGCAAAGGTCGTTTTAGTGGTATTTTCAAAATTTACATTTGTCCATGATGTTTACATAAATGTCAGAATCGATAAATTATTTCCAATATCTGTCATAAGCCACTGGACCCACCAATACAGCTCATCCATTGCTGAAATGAATGCATGGAAGGCAGCAGACCTAATGTGGGAAAATGGTAGTAATATGGTTGGGTGCATTTGATGGTGCAGATGAAATGAACCAAAGGGCCTGTTTCTTCACTGTAAGGCTCTATCACTAACCTTACCACCATTACTGTTACTATATTGTAAGGAACTGTCCAATATAGTTTTTATTTTGATACATATTTCGCTTGGGCAGCTTACATCCCAGTCTGAAGAAGGGTTTCGGCCCGAAACATTGCCTATTTCCTTCGCTTCATAGATGCTGCCGCACCCGCTGAGTTTCTCCAGCATTTTTGTCTACCTTACATCCCAGTGGTATGACTTTGGATTTCTCTAATTTCAAGTTACCCTTGCATTCCCTCTCTCTCCAACCCTTCTCGACCGTAGTCATCCTACTATTTTTCACTGTCACCCTGCTTAGTTTCACTGTTCGTATCCACTCGTTATCACCTTTGCCACAGCCAACAATGGACCATTGTGGGCTTCACCTTTCCTCGATCATCATTGCTGGTTTTGAATTGTTCTTTACATACCTATCATTCATTTGTGCTTTGTACCTTTACATACCATTAGTTTCCCTCTCCCCTGACTCTCATTCTGAAGAAGGGCCTCGAAGCAAATTATTCCTTTTCTCCAGAGATGCTGCCTGGCCACTGAGTAACTCTAGCATTTTGTGTCTTGAGACTTAGCTGCTGGGATTATGAAATTTATTTAGGCTTCTGTAATTTAGTCCTTTTTATTTCTAACTATTTAAATTGTTGACCAAGAGCATCTTTGGAGATCCTTCCACGCCACTGTGTTAAATTCACTGGAAGCCCAGGCTTCATTGAGAAACACAGCTTTGGGTTATTCACTATCCAGGTCCAGAGCAGAATCAGGCAGCCTCACTCCCATAGTATCAGATGAGAGGTGGCATGCTACCAGTTTCCCTTAATAGCATTCCTGTAAAATGACAAATCTGCTATGTTAATGCATTGACGTACATTGATCTATCGATCGGAAAATCATCAATGGATCAATACATTTGTCTGTCTTCAAAATAAATAATATCACTGAGGTGGCATATTTAAACCATATGGGTGGTATCAAGTCAATATCTTGTGATGAATTGGCAAAAATTAATTTGGCTCTGGTGTATTGAAAGAAATATTTGGATATCAGCTACGTACCTTCCGGTTAAGCTCAATACAGTGGTGGACACCACGTCACGAGTATTTAATAACAACATCAAGTGGATGTTGAACCACCAAATATTTGCTAAAATTATAGCCAAATATGGGACACCAGACATCGACCTCTTTGCATCCAGGGTGAACCATCAGATACCAACAAATATCTCTTGGGAAACAGATCCTGGGGCAGTGGCGATGGACGCGTTCTCGCTACGTCGGGGGAAATGGGTTTTCTATGCTTTCCCCCATTCTGCTTCATCAGTCGGGTATTGCAGAAAATTCAACCAGATTCTGCAACAAAAAGGACCATGGACTTCATACAGCATCGTGCAGAGAGTCCACTAGGAAGCAGTACCTCACCCACATAAAGAAATGGGAGGTTTCTGTAGTCGGACCAAGACCACCTACAAATCTGCTACGATCTCCAATGTGCTGGAATCCTCGCGGACCTTCATTATGATGAAGCCCTCAGTTACAGTGCCATATACAGTGCCAGGAGCGCACTGATATCCTATCTCAACATTGGAGTGGGATCTCACCAGCTGGTATCCAAACTATGAGGGGTATATTCTATCCAACCCTCTCCGACCACGATATTATATTACCTGGGATATAGCAGTGGCGTAGACCCTACTCAGGAGCTGGTCGCCTATGACAGATTTACCACTGGCTAACTCACCTTCAAAGTGGTGATGTTAATGGCACTGACCACAGCACAACGGGTCCAGACTCTACAGGAACTAAAACTGGATAGAATGGTCTCGACCCCCAATAAAGTGACTTTCTTTATAGATGAGTTGCTTAAACAACACAGACCTGGGTCTACAGGTCTGAAAATTGGCATCAGGAATATGGAGACGGGTCTGTTATTAGCCATGAAAACCCACATCACAGGGTGACGGTGCAGACTATCTCCAGGTGGCTCAGGGTGGTATTCGGTGCAGCAGGTAAGACACTAACATTTTAAATCTCATTTTACCAGGGCAGCATCCACATCAGTGGCGAGGAACATGGAGGTACTCATGGATCATGTCCTCGCAATAGCGGGCTGGGCCAGTGAAACTACATTTCAGCGTTTTTATAACAAACCTGTGGCCGCTCCTGCAACGTTTGCGGAGTCAGTTTTAAGTGCTGCTCCCTAAACGTTTGTCCCCGAGTTCAGGGGTTTATTGTTTGTATTAACAAATATGTTATTATTTTTCAGCTTGCTCAAGTCTGAAATACGTTAACATACTTCCTCCATCAGTATTACATCAGTGTGTGAGCATGGACGTGGTCCAGGGCATGGAATCACAGAGCTTTGAAATCTTCACGAAGTCACTCACGTGACTCCGAAGTAAAATAGTAAGATTAAATGAGAACTTACCAGTTTGAAGTTTGATCTTTATTTTATGAGGAGTTGCGATGAGGGATTTCGTGCCCTCCGCTCCCAACCCTCTATCATAAGGTCAACTGGTATATTAGAGTCTCTTTAATCTTACTATCTTCAGTCAGTGCTGCTATCTGTGATTCCACACCGCTGCTTTGAAGAATGTCGCGCATGCGTGCTAGCGGGGTCTTCACGAAATCCCTCATCGTAATTCTTCATAAAATAAAGATCAAACTTCAAACTGGTAAGTTCTCATTTAATCTTACTATTAAATGTTATGCCTACCTGCTAACTTTGTGTATTGCATGCACAAGAATACCTGCTTTCATCAACATTACATGCATGAGCAATCTTTTCCCATTTAGGTAATAATTTACCTTTTGATTTCACCTACCGAAGTAGGCATGGATAGCCAGGTGGCACAGCTGGTAGAGCTGCTGCCTCACAGCACCAAGGGACCCAGGTTCGATCCTGACCCCAGGTTCTCTCTGTGCTGAGTTTGCACGTTCTCCCTCCAACTGCATAGGTTCCTTCTGGGTGATCACTGGTTGACTCGGTGGGTTGAAAGGCCTGTTTCTATACCATATCTCTAAAAATAAAACAAAAGCCACATCATCTCACACTTCCCTATATTAATCTCCATTTGACAAATGTTTACCCACTCACTCAAACAATCTACATCCTACTCCAGAGTCTTAAGGGCCTGTCCCACTTGGGGATTTTGCCGGCATCATATCAGTGTCGCCAAAAGATTTCAAAATCCAGCGGCGACAAAACAAAATGTTGCAACACTTGAAAACACAGCGCATCATACGTCATCACACCACGTCATACGTCGTCACCACCGCGTCATACGTCATCACGCCGTGGATTTTTCGGTGACCTGATACGTCAGTCAATGATGCCAGCAGTCGCCGAAAAAAACGGCAAGTGGGACAGGCCCTTTAATATTCTCAGTGTAGGATGGAATTGCAGATAGACACAAAAAGAGGAGATATAGATGGTGATGTAGAGAGAAGTAGAACAAATGAATGAAAGATATGCAGAAAAGTAACAATGATAAAGGAAACAGGCCATTGTTAGCTGTGGCCTAGGTGAGAGTGAGTACAGACAATGAGACTCAACAAGACAATAGACAATAGACAATGCACAATAGACAATAGACAATACCAGAGACAACTTTGAAGCTGTTATGACTGGGTGGGGGTGGGACGGAGAGAGTGGAAAATGCAAGGGTTGCAAAGATCAGTGTGGGAATGGGAAGGGGAATTAAAGTGTTTGGCAAACGGGAAATCAGGTAGGACTGAGCAAAGGTGTCTAGTGAAATGATCGGCCAGTCGACGTTTGGTCTCACCAATGTATAAGAGTCCACACCTTGAACAATGGATTCAGTAGATGAGGTTGGAGGAAATATAAGTGAACTCTGCCTGACCTGAAATGACTGTCGGGGTCCCTGGACAGAGATGCTGGTTTACACCAAAGATAGACATAAAATGCCAGGGTAACTCAGCGGGTCAGGCAGCATCTCTGGAGTAAATGAGTAGGTGTGGTTTTGGGTTGAGATCCTAGTCGTGTTGTTAGTTTCACTATTCGTATCCCTTGGGTTTCAACTTGTCCACAGTCAACAATGAACCGTTGTGGGCTCCACCTTTCCTGCGTCATCTGTGTTGGCTCTGATTTGTTCTGTACACTTTCATACCTCTAGTTTCTCACTACCCTGGCTCTCAGTGTAAGGAAGAGTCTCACCTATTCATTTCCTCCAGAGATGCTGCCTGACCTGTTATTTTGTGCCTATATTGTAGTCTTAATACCCTCATAGTGGCATGTGCTCCCATCCTTTCTTTGTCATTAGTATACTTGGCTACATTACATTCTGCCCCTTCCTCCATATCATTAATATAGGGAATAAATAGTTGAGGCCCAAGGAGTGAGACATAGATACATAGACAATAGGGGGAGGAGTAGGCCATTCAACACTACGAGCCAGCAACTCTCTGGGTAAAAATGTTTTTCCTCATCTCAGTTCTAAATGGCCTCTCCTTTATTCTTAATCTGTGGACCCTGGTTCTGGATTCCCCCAACATCGGAAACATGTTTCCTGCATTAAGCTTGTCCAATCCCTTAATAATTTTATATGTTTCTATAAGATCCCCTCTCATCCTTCTAAATTCCAGTGAATACAAGCCCAGTCGCTCCATTGTTTCATCATATGACAGTCCCGCCATCCCGGGAATTAACCTGGTGAACCTACGCTGAACTCCCACAATAGCAAGAATGTCCTTACTCAAATGAGTGATATTTGGTGCACTGCGCTAGGTACAACTTTCCAGACCACAAAAGATCCATTTATTCTGACCATCTCCTGTGTGACAACTAGTCTTCAGTCCATATTAATATACTATTCCCATTATTCTGAGTTTTCAAATTGTGCACTTTTTTAAAAATAAAGCTCTTAAAATACCTTCTGGGAATCCAAATACACTATATCTGCAGTGTCATTCTTTCAGCTTTGTTTGTTAATTCCTCAAAGAACTCAAACAAATTTGTCAAATATTTTGCCCCATTCTTAAAAAGATTTTAACTTGGTTTGATTGTATAAAGTTTCTCCAAGTGATGGGAATGTTTTCCTTGATTGTACATTCTTCCGAACAGTGGATATTAAACTAACTGGCCTCGGGTCTTCAACCTCCTTTTTGGCATTGTAATTATGGTTTTCCAATCTACTGGCTCAGTCAGTTTTAAATAAAGTTCAACAAATGGCTGTATTATCTCGACAACTACTTCATTAACTCATTGGGCACAGACTGTGGGTCATGGCAACTTATTTGCCTTTATCCCATTAACTTTTCAATTGCTTAGTTTCTTGTGGTGGGAATTAGAATCATAAAGTCATAAAGCATGGAAATAGGTCCTTCGCCCCAACTTCCCCACACTGACCAACATGCCCCACCTACAAAAGTCCCACCTGCATGTCTTCCATGAACCTGTCCAAATATTTTTTAAACATTGCGATAGCACTACATCAACTGTCTTCTCTGGCATCTAGTTCCATATACCAATCATCCTTTGTGTAAAAACGTTACCCCTTAGGTTCCTAGATTAAATTAGATTAAATCTATCCCCATTCAATTTGAACCCATGTCCTCTGGTTCTTGATTCCCCTACTTTGAGTAAAAAACTTTGTATATTTCCCCTATCTGTTCCTCTCATGATCTTATACACTTATACAACATAACCCCTCATTCTCCTGTGCTCCGAGTCCTATCCTTCTCAACCTCTCCCTGTAGCTCATACCCTCGGGTAAATCTGCTCTACTTCCTTACCATCTTAACACCATAACAGAGTAACCAAAACTGATCACAATACTCCAAGTGTGGCCTCACCAATGTCTTGTACAACTGTAACTTAACTTGCCAAATTCTATACTCAATCCTCTGACTGATGAAGGCCAATGCACCAGAAGCCTCTTGAACACCCTATCTGCATGTGAGGGTACACAAAAGGCTGGAGAAACTCAGCGGGTGCAGCAGCATCTAAGGAGCGAAGGAGATAGGCGACGTTTCGGGTCGAGACCCCTCTTCTATCTGCATGTGATGCTACTTTTAGGGAATGATGTACCTGCACTCCTAGATCTCTCTGCTCTACAACACTCCCCACAGCCTACCATTCACTGTGCAGGTTATGCCCTGGTGTGATGCCTCAAAATGCACCATCTCACACTTATCTGTATTAAATTCCATCAATTATTCCTCAACCCACCTGCCCAACCAAGCAAGATCCTGCTGCAATTCTTGACAACCATCTTCGCTATCTACAATACCACCCACCTTTGCGTAACCTGCAAATTTGCTAACCATGCCTTCTACATTCTAATCCAAATCATTGATATAATCCACAAACAGCAAAGGGCCCAGCACTGATCCCTGAGACACATTACTTGTTATGCGCCTCCAGTCTGAAAAACAACCTTCTACTTTCACCCTCTGCTTCCTTCCACGAAGCCAATTCTCTGTCCAGTCAGCGAACTCTGCCTGGATACCATGCATTCTAATCTTCCAGTGCATCCTACCATGCAGGACTATATCAAATGTCTCACTGACTCCACATAGACAACGTCAATGGCTTCTCCCTCATCAACCTTTTCAGTTATGTTCTTAAAAAACTCAATCAAATTCATGAGACACGAAACGCATCCAAACATAGAAACATAGAAATTAGGTGCAGGAGTAGGCCATTCAGCCCATTCGAGCCTGCACCGCCATTCAATATGATCATGGCTGATCATCCAACTCAGTATCCCGTACCTGCCTTAATTTGCCAAACGCATACATATCTTATCCCTCAGAATTGTCTCTACCACAAATGTCAGACTCACTGGTCTGTGAATGAATGAATGAATGAATAAGTTTATTGGCCAAGTATGTACATAGACAAGGAATTTGCCTTGGTGCTCCACTTGTCCTTGTAACCCTTCTTAAATAGAGGCACAACATTAGCCACCTCAAGTCTTCCGGCAGCTCACCCATATCTAATGATAACGTATATGTCAGCCACGGCACCTGCAATTTCTTCTCTAGCTGCCCAGAGTTGTCCTCAGATATATCTGAATTTTTAGTTTAGTTTTTAGTTTAGTTTAGAGATACAGTGCGGAAACTGGCCCTTTGGCCCACCTGGACTGCGCCGACCAGCGATTCCCGCACATTAACACTATCCTACACCCACTAGGGATAATTTTTACATTTACCAAGCCAATTAACCTACAAACCTGTACGTCTTTGGAGTGTGGGAGGAAACCGAAGATCTCGGCGAAAACCCACGCAGGTCACGGGGAGAATGTACAAACTCCATACAGACAGCACCCGTAGTCGGGATCGAACCCGGATCTCTGGCGCTGCATTCGCTGTAAGGCAGCAACTCTACCACTGCGCCACTAACCATGACCGCCCAAAATCCAAGTCAAATTAATCCAAGCCCTTCCTTCCAAAATGAATCTGACCCATCTGATATCCTTGGGATATTTGCAGTGCTCTCCACCTTGGAGACTGTTGCAAATTATCTCCAGTTTCCTTCGATCTCGTTATTAATTCCCCCATCCACACTCCAAAGGCCCAAAACTAATCATAAGTTTCTTTGTATACCTGCAGAAGTGGTTGCTGTCTTTTTCATTGTTACTTTCTTGTTTACTGTCATAATCTGTTTTCTTTGCTGTTTGTCTCATGCAAGTTTCAAGTCCTCTCAGCGACTTTATATGCCCCAGCTTTTGAGTTAACATTTTTCTTAACCTCCTTTGCTAGCCAAAATGATGGTTACTACTCCCCAAGGGATCTTTAATTACAAGATTTCTTATTACTCCTTTTCATTACACTTGACCAAATCCACAATAGCCTATGCCTGTTTTCCACTAGTGGGAGAGTATAGGACTAAAGGTCACAGCCTCAGAAATACAGGACGTTCCTTTAGGAAGGGGATGAGGAGGAGTTCCTTTAGTCAGAAGGTGGTGAATCTGTGGAATTCTTTGCCACAGAAGGCTGTGAAGGCAACGTCAGTGGATATTTTTAAGGCAGAAATTGAAAGATTCTTGATTAGTACGGGTGTCAGGGGTTATGGGGAGAAGGCAGGAGAATGGGGTTAGGAGGGAGAGATTGATAAGCTATGATTGAATGGTGGAGTAGACATGATGGGCCGAATGGACTAATTCCACTCCTATAATTTATGACATAACACTCCTCCATAACAATTCTCAATATCGGTGCCCTACAAGGATGTGTTATCAGTTCCCGACTATACTCCCTCTTCACTCACAACTCTGTGGCCACATTCTGCTCTAAATCCATCTACAAGTTTGCAGATCACACCACTGTGCTGGGCCAGATCACAAATAATGACGAGATGGAGAACAGGAAGGAGAAGGAGATCTTAGAAACATGATGTCAAGACAACAAACTCCCCATGATGAAAGAACTTGTTATTGACTTCAGGTTGCATGGTAGAGTACATTCCCCTGTTAGCATCAATGATGCCAAAGTGGAAGTGGTCGAGAGCTTCAAGCTCCTTGAGATTAATATTACCAGCAATATAAGGTGGGGCAAAGATACAGAAGCCACAGCCGAGAAGGCACAGCAAGACTTCCACTTCCTTAAAACCCTGTCCCACGGTACAAGTTCATTCCAAGACCTCTCCCGAGTTTAAAAAAAATCAAACTCGTGGTAAGCACGGAGAATGAACTTAGCGGGTACGTCGGCGCTCGGGGACGTCTCTTAGCGGCTCGTAACGCTAACGGCAGGTACACGTGAAGGCTCGCTAATGGCAGGTAAGCACGGGAAGACTCGTGAAGATTTTTCAACATGTTGAAAAATGTCCACGAGAGCCCCAAGTACTGACGAGCGGCCATTACCGTAAATCTCCGAGTTCGAATCAGGGCAAACTCGGGAGAGCTCTTGGATGAACTCGTACCATGGGACAGGGCTTTTAGGAGACTGAGGAAAATTTGCATGTCTCTTACAGACTTCTACAGATGCACCATAGAAAGCATACTGTCATGTTGCATCACAGCTTGGTTTCAGAACAGCTCTGCACAAGACTGCAAAAAAATTGCAGTGAGTTATAGATGTAGCCAAATCCATCACCCAGACCAGACATCCAATCATTGACTCTATCTACACATCAGGTTGTCCCAGAAAACCTAGTCAAAGACATGTCTCATCCAAGCCATTCCTTCTTTCTCCCCAATCTCTTTGGGCAGGAGGTCCAGAAGCTTGAAAATGTGCACACCACCAAACTGAAGAACAGTTTCATCCCCTCTGTTATTAGGCTTATGAATGGCCCTTTCATAAACTCGGGTCCTGTCCAATTCACCTCTGCCCCATTGCGGACATTGGGCTTTGTCTATGGAGCGGGTGTGCTACAATGCTGAGAAATAAATTCTCTGTATGTTTCCCTTTGCTCAACGTATTGTACTTGAGTTTGCCTTGATTGTATTTATGTGATGCAACCTGATTTAATCCGATAGCATGCAAAGCAACGTTTTTCAATGTACCTCAGTACACATGACAATAATAAACCTAAATCTATTTATTAATTTGAGTCTCTGGCATTATAAGCAAGACCATTGTTTATTGCAGAACCTAATTGCCTTTGTAAGGGTGATGTGATAATGAGCTGTTTTTCTTGAACCTCCGCAGCTGTTCTGATGAACGTACTCACATATTGCTCTTGAGGAGGGAGTGCCAGGATTTAGACCCAATGATGATGAAGAACTGGCAAAATATTTCTAAGTTAGGATGATGTTCTAACTTATCCTATGGATGGGTGATCAGCAGGCAATCGTGTTCCCAGCCACCAACAAATGTTGTCATTCTTAGTGCAGGGAGTGATTTCTGAGTATAACAATAGTGCATTTTGTAGATGGCACACACAACAGCCACAGATTGCTGGCAATGGTGGGAATGATGTTTAGGGCCGTGGATGGAATGTTATTTTACTTCGGAGTCACGTGAGTGACTACGTGAAGAAGGCCGTCCCCACGCATGCGCGTCATTACGTTTGACGCATTGCGCAATGACTGACTGGCAGGCACGTTGCTCCTTCCAGCAGTAAGTTTAAATGCTCAGGTAAGTAAAGAGACGGGCTGCGACGAAACCGGCCGCGGAAGACCGCGGGGCTGCGGGCAGCGGGCGGCCGCTGAATTCGCCTTCAGGGCCACTGGCAGAACAGCCAGCGGCTACACACTTGGTGCTGTCTGAAAGCGCCTTGGCTACTCCACGGGGGAGGAAAGCCACCAGAAAGTCTGTAAGGGCCCTGGACTCAGATGAGTCGGGCAAGGAGGTGGAAATTTTCCCTCTTTCTATGGGCAGCATTATTGGCAAGCTGGTCCACATGGAGAGCCTAGTGGAGATGTTACTCCAGAATGATATGCTCCAAAGGACGGAGCTATCGGAGCCCGGGGATTACAGAGAACCCGAGGCAGCAGCACCTGTGTCAGGGCTGCAGAATATCTCCCTCTCTGATGAGGGGAGCGTACAAGGTCAGTGTTATACTGACCCAGAGTACGGAGGCACAGTTGGGCAGCATGCTTCATGGCATGAGGGGCAAACATCGGATGTACCCCCTATGGCATCCAGATTTGCTATCCCTGCCCTAACAGGGGAACCATTGGAAGAAGAGCTCGCCATGAGCATAAATTATCTGGCCTCCCATCAACTCCAAGACCAAACGATGGAGGATACAACTGCCAAATATCATACTCCACTAAACTGTGCCTCACTCAGTGTCCCGTTTGTAAACCAATCTATCTAGGGACACATTGGAGGGGACATCAGAGCCCAAGAGGTACAAATTCAAAAAATCCTCAGGCTACTTGCCTCAGGCATCATGGCCTTTGCCAGGTCAGTGGATGGGGCGCTCCTCTCTGATGCTCAGCAGGACACGATGGCATTAATGAGCAATGCACATTTTGAAATCAATTGCCTCAGGAAGAATGCCATCCGTCCTGCTCTGAACCCAAAATTTGCTGGGCTGTACAAACCAGGGAATGTGCAACCCCCAAACCTCCTGTTCGGAGAAGACCTGTCTAAACAGGTAAAAGAGCTGGATGAGGAGGCAAAAACCATTGGCCTTATGAAGGCACCTCCAAAGGTATCATCTTTTTGGCGACTGTAACCCTACCCTCCTCTCCATGCCAGACGGTTCGCCGGATATGGTGGACGTGGTTCCGAGCAACATGCACAGAAGCCTTTTTTAGGGCAGGGCCCAAGCCAGACCATGTGCAAGATGTGGGGATGGCGTCCTCCAACAGCCCTATCCCCCAGACCTCGGGGGCAGAAGCAGAGACCATTCCACCGGTAACCACTAAGGTGAGTGAGCCTGCGATGGATCAATTACAAGTTGGGGGGAGATTGCATAGTATACAAGGTTTCCAAATTGAGTTCATTTCTGTCTCGCCTCCACCCACTCAGTATACACCTAGCCTCACTTTTGTGTTTTCACAACAGGAGTGTATGAGTGGACAAGGAGAACTTGAGTCTTTGTTCAAGAAAGGGGTAATTGAGAGGTCGAGTCGTGAGCATCACCAATTTGTGTCCAACATATTTACTAGGCAAACGAAGGATGCAGTATAAACACTTCAAAATGGAAACTTTTGTTACTGCCAAACAACTTTCCAAGGGATGCTACATGGCGAGCATTGACCTCCAAGATGCTTACTATACAGTGGCCATTCATGAAGATCACAGGAGATTTTGAAGTTTAACTGGATGGAGCAGTTGTGGCGGTTTAAAGCATTGCCTAATGGATTAACCTCAGTCTGCAGACTTCACTAAATTGCTAAAGCCAGTCCTGGGGCTACTCAGGGCACAGAATCATATAGTCATGGCATATTTGTACCACATCTTGGTCATTGGGAGGACTTTGGAATTAGCTGAATTATCTGTGTCAGCTACAAAACTGTATAACTGGGATACTTAATCCATCCAGTTAAGTCTAAATTGTTACCATCTACGATAATTGACTATGTGGGATTCACCATTAACTCAGTACACATGTCAGTGACTCTGCCTCGGGGCAAGCAATTAGACTTAATTGAAGCTGGCAGGAAACTCATTGTTAATAATCAACCTGCTATTAGACATGTGGCTAGTATAATTGGAAAATTAGTGGTGGCTTTCCCTGCTGCTCAGTTCGGGCCTTTGCACTACCAAAACTTATAGCGTGCAAAGGAACAGGCATTTAAGTTTCATAGAGGTCATTTCGATAGACCCATGCAATTGCCAGCTGAAGCGCTGGCTGAGTTACAATGGTGGGTTACCAATATTCAGTATTGTTCTAGTACTATTTTAGTCGATGCACCATCAGTTATCCTGCAGACTGATGCCAGTGCGCTAGGATGGGCTGCTACCAATACCGTGTCGAGCTGCGGTGGCAGATGGAACTGCAGGAATCATCGATGCTTCAGTCACATGGTATTAACTACTTGGAGTCGTAGGGAGCACTCAATGGGTTAAAGGCTTTTTGTACCAACATGCATCATGTGCATGTCCAACTTCAGATTAACAACACTACAGCAGTAGCATACATTAATCACATGGCTGACAGTAAGTCTGTATCCTGTGATAAATTGTCTAATCTCATCTGGCACTGGTGTATTGCAAGAAACATCTGGGTTTCAGCTATCTATTTACTAGGAAGGTATAACACAGTGGCAGACACCAGGTCACGAGAGTCCAATGACAACAAAGAATGGATGTTAAATCACAACGTGTTTAATGACATAGTCCTTTGTTATGGTGTACCAGACATTGATCTGTTTGCTTCCAGGCTTAATCATCAGTTACCAATTTACGTGTCATGGGAGCCAGACCCAGGGGCAGTAGCAGTAGATGCATTCTCGCTATGAGGAAAATTTGTGTATGTTTTTCCCCCATTCTGCCTCATTAGTCGATGTTTGGCCAAAATTGAACTAGACTCCGCCTCTGGCATATTGGTAGTACCAGACTGGCCTGCTCAGCATTGGTTCCCTCTGGTTCAAGCTTTAATCACACAGCCTTTTATGGCAGTGTCCAAGAGCAGAAATCTGCTGGTACACCCGGTGACATGGGAAATCCACCCTCTTCATGACCGTATAAATTTATTGGTTTGCAGATTCTGAGGAGACCGTTCCTGGGGCTTGGGCTTTCAGAACATACCATAGATGTCATCACTGCGGCCTGGAGGAAGAGCACACAGAAACAGTACATCACTCACATAAGGAAATGGGAGATGTACTGTTCCCGCTCTAATATTTCATATGACACAGCTTCTATTACAGACGTTTTGGAATTTCTTTCGTCACTTTTTCATGACAACAAGCTCAGTTACATTGCCATTAACAGTGCCCGGAGTGCTTTGTCAAATTATTTATGGCTGGGGTCAGCAAACCACATGGTAGGGTCTCACCCCTTAATAACCAAGTTTATGAAGGGCATTTTTTAAATCCACTCCCCCTAGGTCCAGGTACACACATATATGGGATGTGAGCATGGTTCTCACGCTGCTCCGTCAGTGGGCACCAGCTTCATCTCTCTCTCTGCACCATCTCTTTCTCTGCACCATCTTACACTCAAAGTAGTCATGCTGATGGCGCTGGCCTCAGCACAACGTGTCCAGACAATACAAAAACTGGACAGTATGGGTACATCTTGTAATAACATCACCTTTTTTGTTCATGACCTCGTTAAGCAGAGCAGGCCAGGGATACAGGGGTTCAAATTGAGTTTTATGGCATACCCCTCAGATCCACGAGTGTGTGTAGTCACACATAATTCAATACATAAAGGTCACAAAGAGCCTGAGAGGCTTGGAACTCTCCTTCTTTGTTAGCTATACCAAACCTCATAAAAAGGTTACGGTAAAGACCTAATCTAGATGGATTAAATGGTTTCTGGCGTGTGCAGGAGTGGACACTGACACTTTTAAACCTCATTCCACCAGGGCTGCATCGACATCAGAAGCAAGGGATATGGACGTCCCTCTTGACCACATTCTAGCGGCTGCGGGATGGTCGAATGAGTATACATACCAAAGGTTTTATAATAAGCCTATCACCAGACCGGGAATTTTTGCTGATCCTGTTTTAAGTTCTGTTTCACAGTTTCCCCCTGGGTCAGAGGGGTCACTGTCACTGTTAATTTATTTTGTTATTGAAGCATCAGTATCGTTTAACCATGTCATGTTTGAATGCATTAATATTTCCCACTGGTCCTGGTCAATTGATGCAGTTGTGACGCGTGAACTTGTTCCTCGGCATGAAATCACAGAGCTTCAAAATCTTCACGTAGTCACTCATGTGACTCCGAAGTAAAATAGTAAGAATAAATGAGAACTTAACAGTTTGAAATTTGATCGTTATTTTATGAGGAGTTACAATGTCCTCCACTCCCTACCCTCGTAACACAACAATCTTTCTGTAAGTTCTAGTCAACTCTAATCTTACTATTTTAGTTCAACAACTCTTTTCTGTGATTTCTCACCGCTGCTTTGAAGATTGATGCGCATGCGTGGGGACGGCCTTCTTCACGTAATCGCTCATCGTTCTTACAGTAGGCTGCCCAAAGCTGTGTTAAATATAAGTATGACCGTGCCAAAATTTTATGCAAGAGCAGCATGATGTCCCAATTCTTATTCTCAATGCTTTGGTTGAATGATATCCTTGCCACCCTATCTGCCTGTGTTACCACTTTCTGTGAACTACATACTTGTACCTCAATATCCCTCTGTTTAACAACATTCCCCTGGCTCCTGCCATACCCTAATATGTCCTACCCTTGTTTAACGCAAAAAGCCTCACTTTTCACCTGTCCGAGTTAAATTCTATATGCATTAGGCAACCTTCTTACCTATACAGCAATCTGTAAACTTACTAATCTTGCCATTTTCATTTATCTATTAGTAAGTTTAATGAAAATTTATCTATTTTCATTAAACTTACTAATCTTGCCATTTTCATAAATCACCAAAATCATTTATATATATATATATATATATATATATATATATATATGACAAACAACAAATGACCCTGCGCTGACCCTTGTGGCATAGTCTCTGTATTACTAAAAGTCTAATCTTGACCACGTTCTGTATATTGATTTTAGAAAAAAACACTGCCACTTACTGCTGTAATTTTTGGCCATCTTACTCAGAATCCCCTCCGCTGTGCAGGACAAGAGGATTTTCCCCATCGATGAAAAATAAAAGTTATTAGCGTTTAAAAAATGTTGAGATTCTCGCTCCTGAGGCCACACCCCTTCCGGAATGACTATAAAACCCAGAAGTGTTAATTGCCTCAGTCAGCCTCTGCAAGATGGGGGAGCAACAGGGTCATGTCTCTCAGTCTGAGCTGTGAATAACTAAAGCTGTGTTGCCTTTGGTTTGGAAATGCTAAACCTATGTTGCCTTTGGTTTGGAAATGCTAAATTTGCCATGCCTAATTAAAGTTGCCTTGCCTAATTAAAGTTGCCTTGCCTAATTAAAGTTGCCTTAGACAATAGACAATAGGTGCAGAGTAGGTCATTCGGCCCTTCGAGCCAGCACCGCCATTCAATATGATCATGGCTGATCATCCCCAATCAGTACCCTGTTCCTGCCTTGCCTAATTAAAGTTGCCTTGCCTAATTAAAGTTGCCTTGCCTAATTAAAGTTGCCTTCTAATTAATTAAAAGTCTAATCTTGACCACTTCCTGGTTGCGCTTTATATTGATTTTTGAAAAAACTCTACCACATATGGCTGTGATGGAAAATAAAAGCTGTGATGGAAAGTAAAAGTGTTATTAGTGTTTAATAAATTTTGAGATTCTCTCCTGTTAAAATGTTGAGATTCTCTCTCCACGCCATGAAGGCCAAGCCCCTTCTGGTGGGAGGGGGGGGAGGGACTATACAATCCAGAATTGTGGGGGTGGCTCAGTCTATGCAAGATGGAGGAAGGAGAGGTCACGACTCGCTGTCTTTTGTGGCCTCGCACCCTGCTTGAAATGGTATGAAACTGCACTTGAATTTGGTGGCTTTGCACCCTGCTTGAAGTGATATGAAACTGCACTTGAATTTGGTGCCCTTGCACCCTGCTTGAAATGGAATTTCAAGGAATAGCCGTGAGTCAACTGCCAGCCCACCAGCCGTGAGTGTGTGAGCTGCCAGCACAACAGGCTTGAGTGACTGAGCCGCCAGCCCAATAATCCATTTGGCCCACAATATCCATACTAGCCCTCTGGAAACCAGTCCCTTCAGCCCACAACATCCATACTAGCGCTACAGAAAGCATCCCCCCCCCCCCCCCCCACTGGCCACCAATATTGGAATTGGTGGAGAGGTGGAATATTGCGTTGGGGGACCATCCCTCCTGTGTGATGCTGGGACCCACTTAGTCTAGTTGGTCATATACTTCCAATCTGAAAACAACTCACCACTACCACTCTCTGACTCCTATTACTGAGATAATGTTGTCTCTGATTTGCTAACTTAGATCCCAAATGCTCTAACGTTCTGGACCATGTGGGACCTTGTCCATGGACTATGTCTACCACCCTGCCCTTATTAATTCTCATAGTCACCTCTTGATAAAATACTCAATTACATTTTGAGATATGATTTCTGAGCAATAAAGTCATGCTGACTATTCCTAATCAGTTTTGCTAAATAGGTTTTACACCAATTCAAAAGCTTCAGGTCACCCTTATAGAGGTGATAATTTTTATCCCAGATTTATTTAAATAAGTGGCTGATTTAACCCGCTCCGCAGTGATGGGATTTTGAACTCATGGCTCAGAACCAATATCACCATTATTCAATGTCACTTCTGCAGTGGCTTATCAATTGTGTGGTTGTTAATGGTGAGGTTGACCTTCCTATTTATTGCTTGGGAGGCAACTATCATCATGGTGTCCTGGAGCAAAGCGTTTGAATAAGATGAACATACTAGAATTAAAGGTAGATCATTGAACCCAAGCTGCCATTTATTAAGATCATAGCTTTTGCCAATTGTAACCTCACCTCTGCATTACAAACTACTAGACTTGACATTTCACAGCCTTGCCTTTCAAGCATCCGAATGTTTCTGCCTCTGAAGATCGTTTTCATCACTTTTTATGGAATAGAGTTCCAAAGTCATAGAAGCATGGAAACATGGAAACTAGGTGCAGGAGCAGGCCATTCAGCCCTTTGAGCCAGCACCGCCATTCAATATGATCATGGCTGATCATCCAAAATTAATACCCCGTTCCGGCTTTTTCCCCTTATCCCATGATTCCCTCAGTCTGTATCTATTCCTCCATTGCTCTTCCCCTGTTTCTCACATCAATACAATACAAGTGTGCCATGATGAAAATACAATGATTTCTTCAAGGTTTTAATGTTGCAGGGTTCAATGTTCAAGGTTTAGTTTCACATGTACCAATTAAGGTACAGTGAAATTTGAAGTTCACAAAGTCCTTTTAAAATCTTGGAGAAAATAGAAACTAAAAGTAATATTTCTTACTTCTGCTCAGGAACAGTGACGTTGTCTACTTAACCTGGGCGTAGCTTCTCATTTAATAATCTAATGTGGTGAAACTGCCTTAGGAAGTATTTTTTGTATTGTATTTCCTGAGCACCTGCTACATGCTAAGGACCATTACCACAAACCAGAATTTATTTTGAATGACAAAGTTATTTCAAAGACAACACTATTTCTGACAAAAGGTCTTCAATTTGAAAAGGTAACTATTCCTCCCAGGAAAAGCAATCGAATCTGCTGAATATTTACAGCATTTTCCGTTTTTATTCCAGTTTTATTCCAACAGTGTCAGAATTGATTTGCAAATAGCGTGCGTTGAAAGATTTATTAATTTTTTAAAATGTATTCTTGTCCTGCATCTCTTTTATTACTTTCTAACATTTAAATACTTAATTTTTCATAGTTGACCAAAACTCTTTTATAGTTCTTCACAGTGGGCATGCATGGTATAGCAAGGAAACAGGCTCTCAGGCCCAACACATCCATACCAACCAGGATGTCCCATATATAGTAATCTAGTGCGATTGGCCCGAAATTGATCCCTTTCTCTAAATCTTTCCTATTCACATATTTGTCCAAATGTCTTTTAAATTTGGTTTTTGTACTGCCTTGACCACTTCCTCTGGCAGCTCATTCCATATACCCACCACCCTTTGTACGAATAATTTGCCTCACATTGAATACTTCCGTTTTCACCTTAAACCTCGGCTTTCCAGTTCTTGAAAAAAGACTGTATAAATTTACCTATTTATGCTCCTCACGATTCTACATATTTCCAAAAAGTCACCTCTCATTCTCTTACACTCTATGAATTAAAGAGCTGCCCAAATTTTCCCTATAATTCAGTCCCTTGAGTCCAGGCAACATCCTCATTCATCTTTTCTGTACTCTTTCTTATAGCAGGGTACCAAACCGGAATGCAATACTCGAAACAAGCCCTACCAATGACTTATGCAACGATTTTGTTGCATTTAATTTTCAACAATTTTGTTGCATTTAAAACCAGTGGCACTAGTCTTGTGGTCTTCCCACTGTCATCACCGGACAATGCAATGCCCTTTCTCCAGCGCAATACAATCCAGTTGTTAAGCTAGGTTTAGTTTAGCTTAGAGATACAGCACAGAAACAGGCCCTTCGGCCCATCGAGTCCATGCCGCCCAGCGATTCCCGCACACTAACACTATCCTATAAACACTAGGGACAATTTACAATGTTATCAAGTCAATCAGCCTACAAAGCTGTACGTCTTCGGAGTGTGGGAGGAAACCGGAGCACCCGGAGAAAACACACGCAGGTCATGGAGAGAATGTACAAACTCTATACAGCCTGAATCCGTACTCAGAATCGAACCTGGGGATGTAAGGCTGCAACTCTACCGCTCTGCCACCGTGCCAGGACAGGTGGTGAAATGCATCAGATTAACAATGTTGCCCATTGTTCTGGTCTCCCTATCCCAAATCACAGGGTTTCTGGCAAGCATTGTCCACTTCCAACCTTACAACAGAGACATCCACCCTACTGTCAAGCACCAAATATGGAGCCTATACTACTCTTGCTTTCATCTACTTGAGGGAGCCTGTCACTACTGTCTATCTACATGATGACTATAGTCACATCCGTCTTTGTTATCCACCTGCACTCACCTCCAATTCCACAGCAGCTCATGGGAGAATGCAGCACTCATGCCTGCAAAGCAGCAAGACCAAGGGCATTTTCAGGCATAAAGCAGTATGTAAACCACAAAATGTGCCTCATAAAGGACTCCAACAAGAGAGGGTCTTGTCTCCCATCCCTGATATTCGAATGCTTTTATTGTCACCAAGTCACTACCAATCACCAGCGTTGTGGAGTCGCCATTGACCAGAACATTGATTAGGTAAGTCACATGAATACCAAGGTTAAAAGAACAGGTCAGAGATTGTGTATCCAGTGGAAGTGAATTTTATGTGACTGGAAGTGCCCTATACTTTTCTATAGGGCATATCTGAAACTTAATAAGAGTGCTGTTAATATGCTGGAAGGGTGCAACTAGAAAACCCACACATCTTTGGAGTGTGGGAGGAAACCGGAGAAGCCAGAGAAGACACAAGCGGTCACAGGGAGAATGTACAAACTCCGTGCAGACAGCGCCCGAGGTTAGGATCAAACCCGGATCTCTGGAAGTGTAAGGCAGCAATTCTACCACTGCGCCTCTGTGCCACCTCGAAAAACTAAAAAGTAAAACTGAATGCAATGTATCGATGACAGGAAAGGCAGATGGGAAAAAAACACAGGCATCACAATGGCACCACAAATGGAGATTAGATGTGGAAACTAAATACCATCCAAGAGAAAGCAGCTCATATGGTGGTCAGGCATCCACCATGCTAACATTCAGGTACCATGTACTACTGCAGACCTTGCACTTAACACTCCAATAGTGCAACAATGTGTACAGCAGTGGCGAGCCACTATATAGTATTAGGACACGAAAAAAGATGTTGCTTTACCTAGATAACACAATACGATTCTGATGCCACCTCTTAAAATTCACAATATATTACAATTTAATTTTCTAATTTCCTAAATGAAAGCATGCAAGGTATTCAGTCCAGTCATGTATAAGTGTGTGCTCTGATCTGCAATGTTTCAGATCCCACTAACCAGGGAAGCAGATTTCTAGGAATACCACCAACAGCAGGCTCACGCCAAACAAATCTCTTCCCACCACTGGACCAGTAGGACCGCAGCGGCTTAAGAAGATGGCTCACCACAAATAATGAATGCCACTGCACCAGCGATTCCCGTATGCTATAAAATAATACAAAGATGACATTGAGAGCCTCTTTGAGGCTCCACATAGAGTCATAGAGTCATACAGTATGGAAACCAGCCCTTTGGCCCAACTCATCCACGTCGACCAAGATGCCCCATCTATGCTCGTCCCACCTGCCCATGTTCGGCACATACGCCACTAAATCTTTCCCATCCATGTATCTGTCCAAGTGTCTTTCAAATGGGTTTTTTCTCGTTTTAGAGATAGCGAGGAAACAAGCCCTTCGGCCCACCAGTAAACCTGTAAATCTTTGGAGAGTGGGAGGAAACCGAAGACCTCAGAGAAATCCCACGCGGTCACGGGGCGAACATGCAAACTCCATACAGACAGCACCCGTAGTCAGGATCGAACCCGGGTCTCCAGCGCTGCAAGGCAGAAACTCTACTGCTCACTACCATGCCGCCCCTAATGTTGTTATAGTACCTGCATCAATGACCTCCTCAGGCAGCTCATCCATATACCCACCACCCTCTGTGTTGAAAAGTTGCCCCTCAGGGTCGTATTAAATCCTTACCCTCTCACCTTAAACCTATGTCCTCTGGTCCTTGATTCCCCTACTCTGGATAAAAGACTGTGCAATCACCCAATCAATTCCCCTCATGCTTGTATACACCTCCATAAGATCACCCCTTAGCCTCCTGCGCTCCAAGGAATAGTCCTAGCTTGCACAATCTCTCCCTACAGCTCAGATCCTTGAGTCCTGACAACATTCTCGTAAATCTTCTCCCCATTGTTTCCACATGATAAGCCAAACCTTGTTGTGACTTGCGTGGTACGTCTGGTCATACAAACACATGGCGACCAGACCTGTCCTCCACTAACACCATCAAAATAGACCCAGGTGACCAGACATCCACTGTTGGCACAGTGGCAGAGCGAGTAGACCTGCTGCCTCAGAACGACAAATGGAGTTCTTTTTCATCTTCTTATCGAGTCCACATCACATGATTAGATATTGTTCAGCCGGAGCTGAACACACTTTTCGGCATCTTCATTGTAGGCAGCGAGATCGGCAGCAGTGCATTGGTTTTCCAGCTGAGTGCATTTCAGCAAATGTTCCATTGTTTGTGGTTCAATACCACTTTCGCAGGTGACATCATTGGAGCTATATCCCCACTTGTTTAGAGACACCTTGGCTCTGCCAACACCAGTTCTCAATCGATTGAGGCATTTCCATCTGGACCAACTTGCGTCTGCACCAGGAGAGAGTTTCTCAGTTGCCGTTAGTCCCAAGGTGGTTGAGGGAGGGAGAGTGGATATTCTTTATATGAGTTTATTAAATGGCAGCTAAAAACGTATCATTTCAATCAAGCTTTTAACTGACTTTACTTCGTCCGATGACATTGTAAAAACTACCTTTATTCTCATGTATTTATCTCAGCATACCCTTCAGTAGCTTGTATGCTCATATACTGTAGTATATGGGACTCTGTATTTAACCTCAGTGTTTTTGGTTTTTGTCCATTTACACTCTCAATTTTTTACTTTTTATTTTTATTTTTATATAAATCTGTGCTTTTTATGCTATTAACTGTCCGTCCTGACTGTTTTAAATTGTATCTTTGTTTAGACCTGTGTTTTTGTGGAAAGTATTTTGGGTTGCATTCAATTGTATGAAAAGTGCTAAACAAATAAAGTTATTATTATTGTTATTATTGTCATATTCACATGTACGGTGAGATACAGGTAGAGGGAATATCTTGCTTGCAGCAGCAGCACAGGCTCGTAGACTCAATCAACAACAAAAAAAAACATTATACATGTATATCACATGAACTCTGCAAGACAGCATAAAGATCAAGAATGCAAAATAAACATTTGTGCACAACATAATTTTAAGAAAGACAAATTCATGGTGGTACAGGCGTTCTCCACAGGGTTGTGCACGTTGGTTCAAGAATGTGTGAAATGTCGCTGTTCCTGAAACTGGTGTTGTGTGACTTCAAACCTCTGTGTCTCCTGCCTGACAGTGAGAACAGGGTATGACCCTGATGGTGGCATTTCTTGATGATGGATGCCACCTTTTTGAGGCAGTTCTTCAGGTAGATGCTTTAGATGGTTGATTAATTGACACAATTGTAAATTGACACACTTGTTGTGCTGCTGAATGGCACAAAATGGGGTTGAGTTGGTGGGAATGTGGGAAGAATAATATGGATTAGTATAAGATGAGAGTATAGGTACGTCACGGTGCGTGTCTTTTGTCTCGGCCCAAAAAGTCTCTTATTCCTTTTCTCCAGAGATGCTGCCTGATCCGCTGATCTACTCCAGCTTTTTGTGTCTATCTATGCGTGTGCTTGTTGGCTGCCACAGTCTCCAGGTGTTGAAAGGCCTATTCCTGTGCTGTACTGTATGTTTCTGCATGAGGAACATTCTTGTGAGCACCTCTCTGTGTTGCCCAGTGTAGATGATATGTATGTACACCTTTAATAGTAGTGACGAAGGACTTGCTAACCACTCCCCCACCAGCCAGTATAGTTGTGACCTTCCCACCTTTAGCTCTCTCTCTAGTGTCCGTGACAGACCACGTACAGCTAGGGCAGTGATGTGTGTGTACGTTTAATAAAGTAGTAGTAAAGATTCATCTGTGTATGCCTGTACTCTTTACATGGCGTCAGAAGTTTGTTCTCCTGCGTCTCCTGTCTATCGGGTTTTATTTCTTTAGTCCCAGTACCCCCTCCCTGCGTCGCGATGGCTTCTGCTTGTCGTAAACCTGACATCCTGATCTTTGATACCGACATAACTCACCGCTGGAACGTTTTCCCGATGCGACTTCGAGCACTACGTTACCATCGCCCATCCTGCCGTTGCCCCTGCGGTCAAAGCCACCCTCTTGCTCAAATTGGCCCGTCCCGAAGCTCTGGAACGATCGGAGTCGTTCGTCTATGGGCTCAACGAGAACGCTCAGGACCCGGTATGTCTACTTGCAAAGTTTACACAGTTGTGTGACATTCCTACTAACTGTATCCTGGAGCGTTTCAAACTTTTCGGCCGCTGCCAAAACCCGGGGGAAACGGTTGACAATTTTGTCACCATACTGCGGCAACTGGCTCGCCGCTGCGACCTGCATGTTTTGACCCCTGAAACTTTAACCCGGGACATTGTAGTCTATGGACTCCGGGATGAAAAGCTGCGGTCTGAGCTCCTTAGGGAAGCCTGATCTGACTTTTAACGAGGCGTTGCATGTCTCTCGTCTGGCAGAGGCTGTCTCCTCCACTGTGCTGCCGCCTGATCGTAAGGTCCACACGGGCCAGTTTCACCGGACACCAATACTATGCTCCTCAGCGACAGAGGGTCAGCCCTGCGCCAGGGTCCAGAGCGCATCTACGATGCCCGAATTGCAACTTTGCCTCGCACCGCTCTAATGTTTGCCCTGCGCTGGGAAGAACCTGTAATTTCTGCCACAAGCCTAACCACTTCTCGGTGGCATGCCGTTCCCATGCGAAACCTGCACAGCCACAGCAGAAGCCCTCTCACTACCTGACACGTGATGATATGGCGTCTGGTTCCCATCACCAGCATGAAGAACTCCCTCTGTCTGATTCGGGCTCTTCCCAGAGCGAGCTGAGTGTGTTTTCTGGACCCGCTGGCCGAATACCCGGACCATTTCGACACCAAGCTGGGAAAGCTTCCCTGCAGCTACAAAATCGCCCTCAATCCTGACATCGAACCCGTTATCCGTCCTCCGCACCGTGTGTCCTTCGCGATGAAAGACAAAGTCAAGTCTACACTTCGTGATATGGAGACCATGGGCATCCTGAAGGAGGTGAGTGACCCCACCCGGTGGGTCTCTACCATGGTCGTCGCGGCGAAGAAGGATAAGAGTGAATTACGAATCTGCATCAACCAAAGGACCTGAACCTGGCCATCAAGCGCCCGCATTACCCCATGCGAACCGTCGAAGATGTTGCTGCACAAGTCGGTCCTGCCACTGTGTTTTCGGTTCTCGATGCCAAGAGCTCGTTCTGGCAGATACCACTTGATGAACGGTCTTCATACCTGACAACATTCAGTACACCCTTCGGCAGGTTTCGTTTTCTCCGCATGCCGTTCGGGATCAACTCTGCCAGTGAGGTGTCCCAAAGGACAATGGAACAACTGTTTGCCGGGCTCCCGTGTGCCATCATTGTCGATGACATCCTAGTCTACGGGAAGGACGTCGCTGAGCACGACCACAACCTCCGCCAGGTGCTGGAGCGAGCTCGGGAAGTCAACCTGAAGCTCAACCAAAAAAAATGCCGGTTTCGTGTCCCTGAGGTCACCTACGTGGGACACGTCTTCACAGCATCGGGGCTGAAGCCCGACCCGCAGAAGACGGCTGCTATATCCGAGATGCCTGCACCTGCTGACGTGTCAGGCCTCCAGCGCTTCCTGGGCATGGTCAACTACCTGGGAAAGTTCATCCCCGACTTAAGCGAACTGAGCGCACCTCTGAGAGACCTGATAAAAAAGGACAATGCCTGGGCCTGGTTCCCGCAACACCAGAAAGCTTTGGACATCCTTAAATCTAAGTTGATCAGCACGCCAACGTTGAAGTATTTTGACCTCCAGCGCCCCATCGTTCTCACATGCGATGCGTCTAAGTTTGGCCTCGGGGCCGCCTGCTTGCAGCTCCATGACGGAGTACAACTGCCCATATCTTACGCATCCCGTACGATGACTCCGCTGAACAGCGCTATGCCCAAATAGAAAAAGAATTGCTGGCTGTTGTCTTTGCCTGCTCAAAGTTCAAGGACTATATTCTGGGCACCTGCTTCACTATTGAGACGGACCATCAGCCTCTGGTTACTATCCTCAACAAGCCGATACACGTGGCCTCCTCTCGGCTTCAGCGCATGATGCTCCAGCTACAACGGTTCACTTTTACCGTGGTTTATCGAAAAGGCAAGGACATGTTTGTTGCCGACACGCTATCTCGGGCGCCTCTCGCATCCACAACCCGTCACCCCTACGAGGCGTCCGATTTGATAGTCCTCAACGTTAATTTCGTGCCCTCCAGTCAGATGAAGTCTCTGGCCCAGCACATACGCCGGCTGACGCTTCGCTACAACAGCTGGCCGCGATTATCAAGCAGGGCTGGCCAGACCGCCGTTCTTCCCTGCCGGCCGCAGCGGTGCCCTATTTTCTGGTTCGTGACGAGCTGGTGCTGCGTGATGGTGTGATTGTGAAGGGGCACAAGGTGGTGGTGCCCGCAGCACTTCGAGAACAATACTTTGAAACTGCCCATCGTGGCCATCCCGGGGCCGAAGCCACTCTTTCCATCGCTCAGAGCCAGTTCTACTGGCCTGATATGGCTCGTTATTTCCGGGACAGGGTTTCCTCGTGCCCTACTTGCAACAGCCTCGCCCCGCAACAGCAGCGGCAGCCCGTCTTGCAGCAGTCTGCTCCCGACCTCCCCTGGTCTGCGCTGGCAACTGACATTTTCGAGTGGCGCGGAAAGCACTTTCTCGTGCTTGTTGACTCTTACTCCAGCTGGTTCGAGGTTGACCAGCTTCACTCTTTGTCTTCATCTGCTGTCATCGAAAAGCTGCGCCGCCACTTCGCTACTTTTGGGTCCCCGGCCAGCCTGCAGTCGGACAACGGCAGTCAATTCACCAGTACCGAATTCCGTGCTTTTGCTGATCGCTGGAATTTCCGTCATTACACCAGCAGCCCGGAGTACCCGCAGAGCAACGGCCTGGCTGAGCGCGCGGTCCGCAGTGCCAAAGGATTGCTGGAACGCTGTCGCTTGTCCCGCTCCGACATCTACCTGGCCCTCCTGAACCTCCGCAACATCTCTCGCGACCATACCCTGGGATCCCCGGCTCAGCGCCTCATGTCCCGTGTTACGCGGCCTCCGATCCCGGTGTCACAGCAGTCGCTTGCTCCCTCCGTTTTTAAACCTGCCACGGTCCGGAAACGAATCGACCACAAACACCGTATCCAGAAGCGTTCCCATGACAAGTCCTGCCGTGTCCTCCGTCCTCTCTTTCCTGGCCAGGTCGTCTGTATGCGGTCCACCTCTGGCCACTCCAGGCTTGCCGTTGTTGTCGGTTCTGCTGGCTCCCCTTGTTCATACCTTGTCAACCATGATGGCACGATCTACCGTAAATCTCATCAACATCTCCGGCTCGTGAACGAGCCTCGTCCCCCTCCAGCTGCTCCTTATGCCCCCCCTGTGCTGCATTCGCCACCTCACGTGCCGTGCCCACCCTGCCCCTCTCAGCCCTCTACGGTGCATCTTCCCGCTACGCTCCCTGGTTCTCCGGCCTTCTCGCCTCCCCCCTCTCCCCCTCTCCACTGCCTCTGTTGCCCAGGGGTTCTCCTGTCCGTGGCTCCACTCCTGCCCGGCAACAGTCCATCTCGTTCCCGTTGGGGTGGGGGGGGATGTGATGGCGAAGTCCGGACCCGGTCTGGTCGCCTGGTCAGGCCGCCAGATCGTTATGGTGATTATGTGTGATTTTGCGTTCCTGTATTACTGCTGTTTACTTTCCCTTAGCGCATGAGACGTGGTCGCCCTGTCACTACTTGCTGTTTTGTTTTTATAGAGGAAGGATGTAGATGATATGTATGTACACCTTTAATAGTAGTGACGAAGGACTTGCTAACCACTCCCCCACCAGCCAGTATAGTTGTGACCTTCCCACCTTTAGCTCTCTCTCTAGTGTCCGTGACAGACCACGTACAGCTAGGGCAGTGATGTGTGTGTACGTTTAATAAAGTAGTAGTAAAGATTCATCTGTGTATGCCTGTACTCTTTACACCCAGTAAGTGGCCAGTGATGTGAAAACAAGGAAGCACAGCTTCTGATTTACACAAAAAGACCCAGCGTGCTCTAGTAACTCAGTGGGTCAGGCAGCATCTCTGGAGAACGTGGATGGGTGACATTTTGGGTCTGTCTGAAGAAGGGTCCCCACCCAAAAGATCACCTGTCATGGTACACCTGACAATAATAACCTAAACTTCTCCAGAGATGCTACCTGACCTGCTGAGATTCTTTAGCACTTTCAGTCCATAATGACCATGATATATATTATATATATATATATATTGTTTAACAGCAAGCATCCAATCTTATTGAAAACGTACAACTGAGTATTTAGCATGTTGCTACCCACAGCAACGTTGCATTTTCATCAGGGTGTGATTTCCATGCTAAAAGTCTGTGCTGTTGACAGGTGCAATTTGGCAGCACGTCGCCCTTATTACGGGAACCCTTACGGTAAATTAAGGGGTTTCCTCAGTGCTAATTGCGAAGCGTGCATGTGCATTTGGCACACTTCCCAATTGCCTGGATCCAATTCCACCCTGAAACAAAGACAAGACAGGAGCACGAATGGGGCAAACTGAAAGAGTGATGGGATGTTTGATGCGTTGCTCAACCCGCCCTAAAGCCATCGGTATCATTGGGAGCCGTTAGTTTCGTTCTTAATACCGAGGGAGTGTGTGCGGGGGAGGCGGGAACTTTAAAAAAGCTGCAGTCAGGATGGACTTCACAACTCGAGAAGAACCGATTCTCTCTCAGCATCAAGCGGTAGTAGGTAAGAGAGTCTCCGCATCAGCCGCTGACTCCAGGTTCTGTCTGAGGACTAGCGCTCGTCTCTAACTCCACTCAATCTATTTTGCGGAGGCTGTGAGAAGATGTTCTGGGGTAGACTCGCCCTCCCTCTCGCTCTGCTCTCCCTGTGTTCCCCCAGTGCCCGTGCACACGATCCTGACCATCACTGCATGAGGAGGAGCTTCTGGAAAGAACTGATGCGCGGATTGGAAAATGTGGTAAGTTGTTTCAGAGAGGGCGATGGGAGCGCTGCTCACTTGTGTGGAGCCCTCCATCCACCCTGTTGATCAATCCCTGGTGTGTGACATAAAAAACTTACTCAATTATGCGGGGACACAAGGAACTGCAGATGCTGGAATCTGCAGTAAAACACAGAGTGCTGGAGGAACTCAGGTAGCATCTGTGGAGGGAATGGATAGGCGACCCTTCTAAGATGCGTTCAGGTGATAGGATTTGGACTGGTTTGGGGAATGAGAATTGGGTCTGAAATTCCTATTTGGGATTGTGCCTGGATTATGGAATTGGAAATGGGATTGAGGCCCGTTCTGGGATTAGGATGTGGAGTTGGGAGCTGGACATGGGGTTTGTAGTTAGGGCTGGGTTTCATTGAAATCATTGAAATTCATTGTTCTATCTGGAACATGTCAATAAAACACTCTAGACTTGATTTGAGATCTGGAAGGGTCTGAAGAAGGGACCCGACCCGAAACGCCACCCATCCTTTTCCTCCAGAGATGCTGCCTGACCCGCTGGGTTACACCAGTACTTTGTGTCTATCGTTGAGGTTTGGATCTGGGATTGATTTGGGTTGAGACTCGAACATGGGTTTTGCATTTGGATTTGGGCTGGTTTCAGGATTTGGAAGGAACGTGGACTTGGGACTGTTTCTGCCATTGTCGTCATTCACTCGAGTATACAGTTTGTTGAAGTTTGATCACTTTTCAAATTCCCTTTGCTCTCCCTCCGACAGAACCCTGCCTTCTCGCCCACATGCCGAAGCGAGTACGACGCGGATTTGGATACTCCAGCCATCGTTGTACCGGTAAGTGTGGCTAAGCGCCTTCCATTCAACTCCTGCAACGGTGCGGGGAAGTCCATTTCCCCAATTCCTGCTCCCTGTTTTGTAACATTTGCCACTTTGCACTTGAAACAGGCGGGAAATTACAAAACAGCGCTGGTGGTTGACATTCTGACCAGGATACATGGTCTTTACGGCGAGGCAGAGGTGCCCATGATTAACGCTAACCTACTCCGCTTTCTGAACCGAGTGTCAGAAATCCTCTCCCACCTACAGTCTTGCGTAAGAACATCTAGTCTCAGCATCTCGGATTATTTAAGATATTTTTTAAATAACATTTCAAGATATAAGAACTTTTCTCTCTCTCCCCCCATTCTGTCTGCAGATTAAATCGCCGCAGCCCCTTAATAGCCACCATTCTGCTCCGCGAGAACGATTCCAGAAGCTGGAAAGATTTTTACATCGAAAGGTAAGCTTTTACTGTGTAGGAAAGAACTGCAGATGTTGGTTTACACCAAAGATAGACACAACATGCTGGAGTCACTCCACTGGGACAGGCAGCATTTCTGGAGAGAAGGATCTGAAGAAGAGGGGTCTCGACCCGAAACATCACCCATTCCTTCTCTCCAGAGATGCTGCCTGTCCTGCTAAAGTTTTACTTTTGTGTTTCTGGGGGTGATCATATTGAGTTCCTGGCTACTTGGTGAAAGTAAATGGAATTATTTTAAAAATGAGAAGAGAAAACGCTGGAAAAACCAAACAAGTCAGGCGGCCACTGTGAAAAGTGAAATAGATTTACAATTCAGATCGAAGGTTGCCCCACCTGTTGGGTTTTATTTCCAGTATTTTCGCTTTTTGTTGTTGCAGATGTAACAAAATACAGTGAAAAGCTTTGTTTCGTGAGCTATCCAGGCAAACCATACCACACATTAGGTCAATTAAACCATACATGAGGATAACAGGTAGTGCAGAAAGATCAGGACAATAAGTAGTGCAAAAAGAGAAAGGAAGCTGCTCCACAAAAACTGCAGATTTAAAAAAGTGCAAGGGTCATATGAGGTAGATTGGGAGATCGGAATTACATCCATGGTTTATAAGAGGTCTGTTCAATAGAGGTAGAGTTGTTGCCTTATAGTGCTTACTAAAAACCTGTGGGTCTTTGAAGTTTGGGACGAAACCAAAGACCCACAAAGGTTGTGAATTTGGGAGGTGCATTGCTCACTCACTTATTCATAAATCATTTGTTTCTTATTATTCGATTGAACTGAATTGCAGTTAATTGTCAATTAATTGTGAATTCTATATTCTTGAATCACTAAGTGAACAATGTATATAAACTCCATGAGCAGGTCACGCTAATGGGCATTTTCTCTCATCGTTGCAGGGAAACAGTGACTGTGCGTGGGAGATTGTACATGCCGTAACCAGGCAGATTCTCCAAGAAACTGTAATCATCCATGGAAGAAATTAACAATCTGTGTAACAATAGTAGTAACTATATTATTTGAGTTCATCAACCTGAATTCTATTTAATTTTAGGCTTTTATATTTGTTTTGATAATTGTACCTGATCTATGCTTTATTCCCATACCCTCCCTATTTCAGACTTTATGTTAAGATGATGTTAAATAATGAATGGGATGTGTAGTGTGTTTGTCTGTTAAAATGAAATTGTGTTTGTTATATTTATTTAAGTAATACACCTGTTTTTATTCAAAATAAAGAACTTTTCTCAAATGGCATTTTCCACCAGTCTCCGTTGCTTTACCATCTTGTGACTGTAATTACAGTAGGTCAGATTCTTCCACTGTAACAGTTTCTTCCTTTCTAGGGGTATTCAACAGATACACCCACAATCATTATTAGTGCAATCAGACTAAAGGAACTCAAGGTAAAGGAACCCTTAGGATGTAACAACCACTATATGCTAAGTTTGAATCTGCAATTTGAGAGGGAGAAGGTGATATGGGATGTGTCGGTTTTGCAGCTGAGCAAAGGGGACTACAGAGGAGGAGCTGGCCAAAGTTGACTGCAAAGGGACCCCAGCAGGAATGATGGTGGAACGGCAATGGCAGGAGTTTCTGTGAATAATCCGGATGATGCAGGATCTTTTCATTCCAAAGAGGAAGAAAGATTCTAGTAAGAAAGAGGTGATCGTGGCTGACAAGGGAAGTCAAGGACAGTATAAAACTAAAAGAGAAGGTATATAACACAGCAAAGATTAGTGGGAAGCCAGAGGATTGTGAAGCTTTTAAAGAACAACAGAAGGTAACTAAAAAAGTACAGGGTCGGCTAGCCAATAATATGAAAAAGGATAGCAAGAGTTTCTTCAGTTATATGAAGAGCAAGAAAGAGGCAAGAGTGGACGTTGGACAGTTGGAGAACAATGCAGAAGTGATAATGCAGAATAAAGAAATGGCAGAGGAGTTGAATAGCTTTTTTGCATCAGTCTTCACAGTGGAAGACACCAGAAATATGCCTGAAATTCAAGAGAGTCAGGGGGTGGAAGTTAGTGGAGTGAAGCTGAGAGGGCTGAAGGTGGATATGTCACCCGGACCGGATGGATTGCACCCTTGGGTTCTGAAAGAGGTGGCTTTAGAGATTGTGGAAGTATTGATAATGATATTTCAAGAATCACTGGAGTCAGGAGTGATCCCAGAATGAATGGCCAATATTACCTGGCTGCACAAAAAGGGAGCCCGGCAGAATAGTGGGAACTATAGGCCGGTTAGTCTGGCTTTGGTGGTTGGTAAGATTTTAGAGTCCATTATAAAGGATGAAGTTACGAAGTACTTAGAAGTTCACAATAAAATAGGCTGAAGTCAGCATGGCTCTGTGAGGGGGAGGGTCTTGCTTGATAAATTTGATGGAATTTTTTGAAGAAGTAAATAGGACAGACAAAGGAGAGTCAGTACATGTTATTTACTTAGATTTTCAGAAAGCCTTTGACAAGGAGCCACATGTGAGGCTGCTAAGGAAGTTGAGAGCCCACAGTATTAAAGGGCAGACACTAGCATGGATAGCAGGTTGGCTGGATGGCAGAAGACAAAGAGTGGCAATATAGGGGGCTTTTTCTGGTTGGCTGCCAGTGACTAGTTGAGTTCCCCAAGTGTTGGTGCTAGGGCCGCTACTCTTCACCTTGTATATTAAAGATTTGGACGAGGGGATTGAAAGCTTTGTGGCAAAGTTTGCAGATGATACGAAAATAGGTGGAGGGGCAGGTAGTGTGGAGAAAGCAGGGACTCTGCAGAAGGACTTGGACAGATTGAGAGAGTGGGCAGAGAAGTGGCAGATGGATATAGTGTAGGTATTGTGGAGTCATGCATTTTGGTAGTTGGAATAAAGGCATAGGCTATTTTCTAAATGGGGTGAGAATCCAGAAATCAAAGGTGCAAAGAGACTTAAGAGTGCTGGTGCAGGATAACCAAAAAGTTAATTTGTAAGTCAAATCAGTAGTAAAGAAAGCAAACTCAATGCTAGCATTTATTGCAAGAGGGCTTGTATACAAAAACAGGGATATAATGTTGAGGCTCTACGAGGCACTGGTAAGGCAGCATTTGGCATATTGTGAGCAATTTTGGGCACCATACCTGAGGACCGATGTGCTGGCTTTGGGGAGGGTCCATAGGAGTTTACAAGAATGATACCAGGAATGAGTAGGTTAACCTTTGATGAGCATTTCTCGGCACTGGGCCTGTACTCGCTGGAGTTTATGTGAATTGTGAAAGGCTTGGATGGAGTGGATGTGGAGAGGATGTTTCCACTAGTGGGAGAGTCTAGCACTAGAGGTCATAGCCTCAAAATTAAAGAATGTTCTTTTAGGCAGGAGATGAGAAGAAATTTATTTAGTCAGAGGGTGGTGAATCTGTTATATTCTTTGCCACAGGAGGCAGTGAAGGCCAAGTCAGTGGATATAGTTAAGGCAGAGACAGATAGATTCTTGATTAGTGCAGGTGTCAGAGGTTATGGGGAGAAGGAAGGAGAATGGGGTTAGGAGGGTTGAATGGCAGAGAAGACTTGATGGGCCGAATGGCCTAATTCTACTATCCCTTATGGCCTTATGATTTTAAGACACTGCTGTAATAGAAGAGCACGCGGTGGACAGCCCATGGCGCAGTGGTAGAGTTGCTGCCTCACAGGGCTTGCAGGCCAGAGACCCGGGTTCAATCCCAACTAGGGTGCTGTCTGCACGTAGTTTGTAGGTTTTCTCCAGCATCTCCAGTTTCCTCCCAAACTCCAATGACAGACAGGTTTGTCGGGTAATTGGCTTGGTGTAAATGTAAATTGTTCCTAATGTGTGTAGGATAGTGTTAATGGTCGCTGCCGACTCGGTGGGACGAAGAGCCTGTTTCTGTGCTGTATCTCTAAACTAAACCAAACTAAAATTTAATTCATTCATGGGATGTACATGTCACTGTGAATGGCAGCATTTATGATAAGAGCTAGTCATGCAGCAGGCTATTCAGCCCATGACATCCATGCCAACCCATGGCTACCCATCAATATTTTAATGCCAGCTTCCAACACTTGGCCCAGATGTTTCTATGGCATTCAATCCAAGTTCTCATCTTGACCATTTAGTTTAGTTTAGAGAGACAGCATGGACACAGGCCCTTCGGCCCACTGAGTCCACACTGACCACTGATTACACGTTTACACTAGTTATATGTTATCCCACTTCCTCATCCACTTCCTACACACTTGGAACAATTTTATAGAGTCCAATTAACCTACAAACACACATGTATTTGGGATGTGGGAGGAAAACAGTGTGCCCGGAGGAAACCCACACGGTTACAAGGAGAAACATAGAAACATAGAAATTAGGTGCAGGAGTAGGTTACTCGGCCCTTCGAGCCAGCATTATGATCATGGCTGATCATGCAAAATCAGTACCCCATTCCTGCTTTCTCCCCACATCCCGTGCAAACTCCACATGGACAGCACCCGAGGCCAGGATTGAACCAGAGTCTCTGATGCTGTGAGGCAGCAGCATCACTGTGTCTGAGTGCTGTCAGAAATTCTGTTTCCACCACTCTCCCACGCTGTGATTCCCAAGTACAACCCTTTTAAATCTATTACCTTTCATGCTAAATCTTGCCCTCTCACTTTCTTCACATCTGACATGGGGAAAGGTTTCCGGCACTCAACCCTATCTATACCTTGAAATATATATTCATATATTTTTTTATACATCAAATAGGTTTAAGATGAAGGGGAAAAGATTTAATAGGAATCTGAGGGGTAACATTTTCACACAAAGGGTGGTGGCTGTATGGAACAAGGTGCCAGAGGAGGTAGTTGAGGCTGGGACTATTCAAATATTTAAGAAACAGTTAGACAGGTACATGGATAGGACAGGTTTCAAGGGTAATGGACCAAACGTGGGCAGGTGGGACCAGTGTAACTGGGACATGTTGCTTGGTGTGGGCAAGTTGGGCTGAACGGCCTGTTTCCACACTGTATCACTCTATGACACTATGACTCTATGGTCTAAAGATTATATACCTCAACATTGAGATCATGATAATCTCTGTACCTTCTCCAGAGTTTTCATATTCTTACTACAGTGTGGTGACCAGAACTGCACACAGTACTCCAGATGAGGTCTGAACAATTTCATGTAAAACTGGAGCACTGCCTCCTATTCTTGTATTGAAATGCACCAACTAATGAAGGCCTATATCCCATTTATATTATTAACCATGTAGTCTACCCATGTGACCTCCATCAATGATCGTTGGACTCCAATGTCCCTCTGTTCCTGAATACCTATGGTGTATTAGTAATCCCAAAATGTATCACCTCACATTTTTTTAATCAGGATTAAACTCCATCTACCACATCACAGCCCAACACATCAATATCACTCACATTTATCACTCAGACTTTTCCCATATATTACAAACAGCAAAGATCTCAGCATCAATCTTTGCTGAAAACCAGTAGAAATGACATCCAATTAAAAAACAACATGTGTCTACCATTATCCTCTGCCTCCTATCACCAAGCCAATTTTAGATCCAATTTTCTGACTTGCCCTGAATACAATGGACTTTTTGGACCAGTCACCTGTGTGAGGCTTTGTCAAAGGGCTTACTGAAGTCCATGTAAACCACATATACTGCACTCTCCTCACCGATACACTATTGCCCATTACTAAATACATCTAAACTGGTGTATCTGAGGTCACATACAAGCCAGATAATCCAGATTTCCTTCCATGCAGAAGATTGCCAGAAACTGCAGGGAATTGTACATTTCCTACCGCTGAAGTAATTTGCAAGAGAATAGTAAGATTAAATGAGAACTTACCAGTTTGAAGTTTGATCTTTATTTTATGAGGAGTTACGATGAGGGATTACGTGAAGAAGCCCCGCCTGGCGCATGCGCGTCATACTTCAAAGCAGAGGCGTGAAAACACAGAAACTATAGTCGAAGTGATATAGTAAGACTCAGAAGACTAGAACTACCAGATGATCTTTGCGATAATGAGGGCCGGGAGCGGATAGCACGTAATCCCTCATTGCAACGCCTCATAAAATAAAGATCAAACTTCAAACTGGTAAGTTCTCGTTTAATCTTACTATTTTACTTTGGAGTCACGTGAGTGACTATGTGAAGATTTCAAAGCTGTGATTTCATGCCGTAGATCCATTCCATACGACGCACTGCTTCAGTTGACACAGTAGTGAATAAATAACATATTGAACATTGCTTCGAATTATCCAATAAACATTTTTAATAATAATAAACAAAACAGTAATAACCCCTCTGTCCCGGGGGAAATTACAAATGAAATTTAAAAAGAAAAGAAAATCAAACTGAACCCAAAACAGCATGCCCAAAACCTTGCACTGTCAGGACAGGTTTATCATAGAATTTTGAGAAGGTCGCCTCCCTAGACCATCCTGTGGCCCCGAGGATTTGGTCTAGAGGCACGTCCTGTGCCTTTGCTGCGGATGTTGATGCCGCCCTGGTGGAGAGAGATTTAAACACATGAGTGTCTACTCCAGCACAATCCAAAACCTGTTTAAACCATCTAGAAATAGTTTGTACTGACACCGTTTTATGAGTTTTTTTGTGGCTGATGAGCATTGCTGCCTCAGAGCCTCTGAGACTCTTAGTTACCTCGATATATTGACTCAGGTGCTTGACTACACGTAACATTTGGTCAATGGGGTATGCTTTAAAGCTTACTTTGGTTCCGGCCATTCCTGGCCTGCTTTGTTTGATTAAATCATACACATAAACGTAATGTTATCTACAGAAGAATACATGCTATCTAGCAGTAGCTTTTGCAATGTTTGTACCCTTTGCGCTGATACTAGTGCCATGAGCATAACCACTTTAAGTGTTAACTTCTGAAAAGATAGTGACGTAATTGGAGCCCATTGCCGAAGCAGTGTGAGAACTATACTGACATCCCAGATTTCTGTATATCTCTGGCTTAGGAGGGTTCTTGTTAAAGATTCCTCTCATGAATCGGGCCACTAACGGATGAGACCCGATAGATTGTTGTTCTGAAAACTGCCCTAAACAGGAGGACAAAGCACTACGAGCACTATCAATGGCACTACAGCTCAAGTGTTCATCAAAATGCAATGTAGCAAGGAACTCCAATACATCCGGTATGCTTGCAGTATGATAAGATATATCTGACTGCAAGCAAAACATCTCCCATTTCTTAATATGAGACACATATTGGTTTGTTTTAGTGCTGTCTCTCCAAGCTGTAGTTATCACATCCATGGTCCTACTCGACAGTCCAAGCCTTTGGAATGGTCTGGTCAGAACCTGCAGATTAACAGATTAATATGATCATGTAACGGATGACTTTCTCCTGTTACTGGATGCATCAACAAATTACTGCAGTTGGGGACAGGTAATTTGTTGATGCATCAGTTGGGAATGGCTGAGTCATCATTCTCAGCACCAATGGGAACCAGGGCTGTTTAGGCCAGTCCGGAACCACCAAAATGCCTGAGGCTGTCCTGCTCTATTTTGGTGAGACATTGCCTAATGAGGCAGAATGGGGGAAAAGCGTAAAAGAACGTACGTCCCCAATGTAGTGAGAATGCATCCATCGCTACTGCTGCTGGATCTGGTTCCCACGAAACGTATTTAGGCCACTGGTGATTTAGCCTGGATGCAAACAGATCTATATCTGGCAAATCATAGTGGCTGACAATCATTTTAAAAACATAAGGATTTAGCATCCATTCTATATTGTCATTATATTTCCGTGACCTGTTGTCTGCCACCACATTATCTCTACCTGGTAGGTAGATAGCTGCGACCCAGATATTCCTGGAAATACATCAGTCCCAAATGAGATTAGCCTGATTATCACATGATACTGACCTTATTCCTCCCATGTGATTGATATCGGCAACAGCCGTGGTATTGTCAATCTGGAGCTGAACATGTAAATTATTCATTGCTGAACAATAAGCTTTTAATCCATAGAATGCACCCAGCAATTCTAAATAATTTATGCCATGCCTTTGCAGGATTAAATCCTCTTGCACACTCCATCTACCACCACAGCTAGACTTGCTGTCCATGGCTCCCCATCCCAAAGCACTGACATCTGTTTGTAAAACCACTGAAGGTTGTTGAACCAAAATGTTTTTGGTACTTTGTGCAATATTGATCATCCACCATTGTAATTTGGTGATGGCTTTGGCTGGCAACTGCATAGGTCTATCAAAATGACCTGCATGTTCTTTAAGTGCTTGTTCTCTAGCTCGTTGCAAACTTTGATAGTGCAGGGGTACAAACTCCACTGCAAGGAAAGCCACCACCAATTTACCAATAACACTGGCTATTAGCCGGATGGAGGGTTGTTGCTTTTCAGCGAGACTGGTACAGACCTCCCTGATTTCAACAGCCTTGGCCGTAGGCAAAGTCATTGACATAGCAACTGAATCAATGACAAACCCCAAATAATCAATTTTTTGGAATGGCTCTAGCTTGGATTTTGTTGGATGGACAAGAAAACCTAACCTCTCAAACAGCTGGCTCCTCAGTTGTTTCCTGAGTGTAGCTTATAATTAAAATATCATCTAGATAAGCCATCACAATGTGATTCTGGGCACGAAGTAGCGCCAGAACTGGTTTCAACAATTTTGTGAACAACCTAGGAGCTGAGGTTAACCCATTGGGCAATGCTTTAAATTGCCACAGCTGTCCCATCCAACTAAATTTCAAGTATCTTCGGTAATGTTGATGAATTGGTACTGAATAATATGCATCTTTCAGATCTATGGTTGCCATATAACAGCTTTCTGATAACAGCTGTTTAGCAGTATTGAAGGTGTCCATTTTAAAATGCCTATACTGGACATAGGAATTTAACTGGGTTAGATCCAGAATGACTCGACACCCACCATCTATTTTCTGTCTGGGGAATATATTGGACACAAATTGTTGAGGATGGTATGTCGTCCTCTCAATTACCTCTCTTTGGAATAAAACCCCAATTTCTTTATTTACCTGCAGAGTTTCTGGTCCAGAAAAAAACAACACCCGACTGGGCATATTTTGTGCAGGTGGATGAATTCCTGACATAAACTCTATTCGAGACCCTGAGACAGTGTCCAGTATAAACAGATGTTATGCAGCACCATTCATCATAAAATAACTGTAACCTACTCCCAACCGGAGGTTGTTCCCCAGAGGATTTATCCTGGACTGAATGAATCACCCGTACCTCCATAGTCGACCTTGAACTTCTTGTCCTTCTCGCCATGCTAGGGTTGTAGTTGGCGTACACAGGTGGGTAATAACGCCATCCCACTGGTACCACTCTGCTTGGCCCTGCCCCAGGATCTGACCCCCGTCGTGTCGAAAACGACCTGCGAGGTGGCATCCTGGCCGAAGGGACGTAAGTCATCATGAGGCCAATCATTTTGGCCTCTTCTTCCAGGTCTTTGACCTGTTTGAGCAGGTCCTCGCCAAATAGATAATTTGACCCTTGAATGTTCGATGACCTGCACAGAGCTGCAAATCGCGTGTTTAGTGTCGGCTTAATAGCAATTTTCCGGATGAAGTTTATTTCAAAGTATGCATTTCAAAGTATGGATATGTTGGCCCTGCTGTGTCCTGGACATCGGTGCCCCTCGGACCATTTTGCCGAAAGCCGTGATCACTGCCCCCACCAATTTGAGGACTCGCTGGAACCGAATCTCTTGTCCACGCATCGTTGCACTCATTTATGCCCAGATAGCAGAGTTCACGTTGGGCACCTTGAGTGACGCACAATTAACAGGTGTTACACAACGGGTGGTTGTTTGTTCCATAATGGAATCCTGTAGCTGGTGAGAGGCCATGTAGTCGATGTTAGAAGCCAGATTTTCCTCCATGGCTTCACCAGTACCCTCTGGAATGGCAACATTTCTTGCCACATCCGGGACACCTGGAGCATGGCTCATGTGCCTTGGTGTGTGTCCAAAAGCAGTGACACCAACTTCAGGGTCAGACTCCTCCTGCCCTGGCTCTCCCGAGTCTTGCTCCAGGGAGGTCTCTACCAGCCTTAAACAAGGTGTTGGCGAGGGTGATTCCCACTGATATTCGTAGGCGGTAAAGTCCTCGTCGCCATATGGGCCTCTACGTGAGGCTGTTTGGGGAATCCTTGGGGCATTCGACCCCGATTGGAATATTTTGTGGCTCATCATTGTATGCTGCATTTTTTCCATTCGATCGAGCCGTCCCCAGACCTTCTTGTTAGAAGGAGGGGAGTCTTCCTCATCAGACTCGTCGGATAAGACGGGCCTGAGAGATTTCCTTTTGGCCTTCCTCCCTGGTGGAGTGGCCTCAGTGCCCCGAAGCACTGGAGTTAACGGCAGCAGTTGAGCTGCCGGTAGGTCAGCAGTCAGTGTTGGAGCCGGTGTTACCGCAGCCAGTATCTCCCTACCCTATCTGCGAGCATTAACCGCCGGCCCACGCATTAAGCTCCTCCTACGGACAGATTTCTTCTCAATGCGCTCCATTGCTAACAACTCCCGGTGACTCCCGAGCCAGACTCACGGAGTTTAAGTACCCGCAGAAAAGTTTTTAAATCACTTACCTGCCGGTTTACTACTTACATAGAAACATAGAAACATAGAAAATAGGCGCAGGAGTAGGCCATTCGGCCCTTCGAGCCTGCACCGCCATTCAATATGATCATGGCTGATCATCCAACTCAGTATCCTGTACCTGCCTTCTCTCCATACCCCCTGATTGCCTTAGCCACAAGGGCCACATCTAACTCCCTCTTAAATGTAGCCAATGGACTGGCTTCAACTATCTTCTGTGGCAGAGAATTCCAGAGACTCACCACTCTCTGTGTGAAAAATGTTTTCCTCATCTCGGTCCTAAAGGAATTCCCCCTTATTCTTAGACTGTGACCCCTTGTTCTGGACCTCTCAACATCGGGAACAATCTTCCTGCATCTAGCCTGTCCAACCGCTTAAGAATTTTGTAAGTTTCTGTAAGATCCCCCCTCAGCCTTCTAAATTGTAGCGAGTACATGCCGAGTCTATCCTGTCTTTCTTCATATGAAAGTCCTGACATCCCAGGAATCAGTCTGGTGAACCTTCACTGTACCCCCTCTTTAGCAAGAATGTCTTTCCTCAGATTTGGAGACCAAAACTGTACGCCATATTCCAGGTGTGGTCTCATCAAAACCCTGTACAACTGCAGTAGAACCTCCCTGCTCTTATACTCAAATCCTTTCGCTATGAATGCTAACATACCAATTGCTTTCTTCACTGCCTGCTGCACCTGCATGCCTACTTTCAATGATTGGTGTACCATGACACCCGGGTTTCGTTGCATCTCCCGTTTTCCTAATCTGCCACCATTCAGATAATAGTCTACCCTCATGTTTTTGCCACCAAAGTGGATAACCTCACATTTATCCACATTTTATTGCATCTGCCGTGCATTTGCCCACTCATCTAGCCTATCCAAGTCACCTTGTAGCCTCCTAGCATCCTCCTCACACCTAACACTACCCCCCAGCTTCGTGTCATCTGCAAACTTGGAGATGTTGCATTCAATTCCCTCGTCCAAATCATTAATATATATTGTAAATAGCTGGGGTCCCAGCTTACCGCTGGTGGAGCTGCGCTCTCCAGCCCGTCAGTGCACCATGCGTCGGACATAATGACGCGCTTGTCATTAGAAACGGGAATAGTGCCGGAGGATTGGCGTACTGCGCATGTTGTTCCATTGTTTAAAAAGGGTTCAAAGAATAAACCTAGCAATTATAGACCTATTAGTTTGACGTCAGTGGTGGGCAAATTAATGGAAAGGATACTTAGAGATAATATATATAAGCATCTGGATAAACAGGGTCTGATCAGGAACAGTCAACATGGATTTGTGCCTGGAAGGTCATGTTTGACAAACCTTCTTGAATGTTTTGAAGCGGTAACTAGGGAAATTGATGAGGGTAAAGCAGTGGATGTTGTCTATATGGATTTTAGTAAGGCCTTTGACAAGGTTCCCCATGGAAGGTTGGTTAAGAAGGTTCAATCTTTGGGTGTTTAATGGCGGAGTAGCAAGATGGATTCAACAGTGGCTGAATGGGAGATGTCAGAGAGTAATGGTGGATGGCTGTTTGTCAGGTGGAGGCCGGTGACCAGTGGGGTGCCTCAGGGATCTGTGTTGGGTCCACTGTTGTTTGTCATGTACATCAATGATCTGGATGATGGGGTGGAAAATTGGATAAGTAAGTATGCAGATGATACAAAGATAGGTGGTGTTGTGGATAATGAAGTAGATTTTCAAAATCTACAGAGAGATTTGGGCCATTTGGAAAAGTGGGCTGAAAGATGGCAGATGGAGTTTAATGCTGATAAGTGTGAAGTGCTACATCTTGGCAGATCAAAATAGGACGTACATGGTAAATGGTAGGGAATTGAGGAATGCTGTGGAACAGAGGGATCTAGGAATAACTGTGCATAGTTCCCTGAAGGTGGAATCGCATGTAGATAGGGTGGTAAAGAAAGCCTTTGGTGTGCTGGCCTTTATAAATCAGAGCATTGAATATAGGAGTAGGGAAGTAATGTTAAAATTGTACAAGGCATTGGTAAGACCAATTCTGGAGTATGGTGTACAATTTTGGTCGCCTAGTTATAGGAAGGATGTCAACAAAATAGAGAGAGTACAGAGGAGATTTACTAGAATGTTGCCAGGGTTCCAGCAACTATGTTACAGAGAAAGGTTGAACAAGTTAGGTCTTTATTCTTTGGAGCGCAGAAGGTTAGGGGGGACTTGATTGAGGTCTTTAAAATGATGAAAGGGATAGACAGAGTTGACGTGGATACGTTTTTCTCATTGAGGGTAGGGAAGATTCAAACAAGAGGGCATGACATGAGAATTAAGGGACAGAGGTTTCGGGGTAACGTGAGGGGGAACTTCTTTACTCAGAGGGTGGTGGCTGTGTGGAATCAGCTTCCAGCAGAAGTGGTGGAGGCAGGATCGATTTTAGCATTTAAGAGTAAAGTTGATAGGTATATGGACGTGAAGGGAATGGAGGGGTATGGTCTGAGTGCAGGTAGATGGGACTAGGGGAAAACAAATGGTCGGCACGGACTGGAAGGGCCGAGAGGGCCTGTTTCCGTGCTGTAATTGTTATATGGTTATATGGTTATGGTTTCTTCACGTAGTCACTCGCGTGACTCCAAAGTAAAATAGTAAGATTAAATGAGAACTTACCAGTTCGAAGTTTGATCGTTATTTTATGAGGAGTAACGATGAGGGATTACGTGAAGAAGCCCCGCCTGGCGCTGGAACGGCATACTTCAAAGCAGCGGCATGAAAAACACAGAACATAATAGCCGGAGTACGATAGTAAGGCTCAACATAGATTTAGAACTACCAGATGATCATTTATTTTATGAGGGTCGGGAGTGGAGGGCACGTAATCCCTCATCGTTACTCCTCATAAAATAACGATCAAACTTCGAACTGGTAAGTTCTCGTTTAATCTTACTATTTTACTTCGGAGTCACGTGAGTGACTACGTGAAGATTTTGAAGCTTTCTGTGTTTTTCATGTTGTAGACTCCCTCCATACGACACTCTGGCTCACACAACACTGTAATGAGCAAAATAACACATTTTTTTCCCCCAAACATTGCCTCAAGATATGTGATAAATTATTTCACATTATAAAAGAATAAAAGTAATGCCCTTTCTATTGAAAGGCAAGTTTATCACAAAATATCAATTGATATATATAATTTGATGGTATGAACAAAGCAACAATTATAGAGAACCCAACACTCCATGTCCAATCGTGACACAATGACTGATTTCATTTAATTTAATATTTATTTTACACCCTCCTGTGGCCTTGCATCTTTGCTCGAACGACTCATCCTGTGCCATTCCTGTGAATGTATCTACCTCCTTAACAGAGTAATTTTCCACATTTCAGTGTCTAGTTCCACTGAGTGTTATTTAATGTTTAACCATCTAGAATACATTTCTCTAGAACCATCAGTTTTACTGAACGTAATGTTGTTTTTTGTGTGTAATAAATAGTGCTGTCTCATTACCACAGAGACTCTTAGTTACTTTAACATATTTCATCAATGTTCACACACACAACTTAAGGCCGACAGGATATGCTTATAGGTTTACCTTGGTTCCAGCTCTTCTTGGTCTGCTTTGTTTGGTAAATTCATAAACATATATGATAATGTAATCTGTATCCACATATAATTATAACGTAATATTTACAATATTTGCACTCTTATCTTGATACTAAAGTCATCAGCATTATTACTTTCAATGTTAACTTTTTTGAATCATTGATAGAACTGGAGTCCATTGCCTAAGGCAATTCAGGACTATATTGATCTCCAGACTTATGTATTGCAATTTTGGACAGATTATATATACACATATACATATATATACTTATATTTATATCTACATATATATTCCTTTTCATATCGGGATTTTACGAATGAACCTGATAACGTCTTGGTAAGTATATTGTCCGTAAATAGGACGAAAACACTCTGAGTCCTATTATTGGCTCTATCAATTAGATACTCAGAAAAAATGCAATCCACAAGAACTCACATATATCTAATATGACAAATAATTTTACTGTATACACAGACTTCCAATTTCTTATAAAATATTGTTGTTGTTGTTTTTTTTTCTTCTTCTGCAAATTGCAGGTATAACACTTCTTTATACATAATTATTTTATTGTTATGTTGTTATATTAGTTAAACATTCATAGACTTCTTTGACCATTAAACTATTGTAATGGTCTGATCAACCTGCAGATAGTCAATTCATATTTTCATATTATGGATGCCTTTGTACAACAATAAATTACTGCAACTATGAATCATCACAAGTGGTTCAACATCACTCAATATTTATGAAAACCATGAAGGATCCGTTTTAGACCACCAAAATGCGTCTGACAGTGTTTTGCTATATTTTCATCAGACACTGCCCTATCAGACAAAAATGAGGAACATAAAAACCCATTTTTCCTCATGTAATTGAGAGAAAAGCATCCACCTTTCCTGTTCTTGGTTTACCCACGAGAATATTTGAAAAATTGGTTATTTAATCTGTATACAACCAGATTAATTGTAAGTAATCCATATTAATGACAATGTATTTTCCCCCCTTAATGTGTAGTCTGTGATAACATTGTCTCTTTCTTAGAGATAAACAGCTGGACTTAACATTTTAGAATATGCCACATCTGTTTACTCAGATAATCACATGATTATTATTTTACTTATCTTATGTGATTTAATATACGCCACATCCGTGGTATTGTACACCTTGTTATGACCTGGACACTTCCATAATAGAACAATCAATATTTTAATCCATAATTCTATAATTATAATTCAATAATTAATACAAACGTTTGGAAATTTTCTTAGGACAATTCATTTGCATTTACCTGGTATTATTGCCCGTAGTCCCAACAAAGAGACGTATCAATTATCTTTATAAGAATAGATAATATTTTTTATCTTACCCAAATATTCACAGAAACTGTCCATCATCTGTTAATACTTGCTTCAGCTTGCAACAGCTGCTAAGCTTATAGTTGAAGCAACTTGTGAACCCCTTTTTTTTTTTTTTTAAATCCATTACTTTAATAATGATAATGTATCATTTGGTATTTGTATAAGCCTCTCACAAAGGCATACATATTCTTATAATCTTCTGTATTTCTTCTTTTGGAGCTTTATTACTCTTACCTAGGCTCCTTTTCTAATGGAGGGACAAAGTATGTCAACAAAACCATAAGACATATTTGTATCATGGAACAATTTTCCCCCTCTTATGGTGCTGAATATTTATGAATGCCTAAAACATAGGCTTTATGTGATGGGTCAAGTCTTTCAACAGACTTGTAATTGCAGCACTAATTTGCAGCTGACTCTAATTTAAATGTGATCAAGATAACCATGACCATGTCCTCATTAGTGCAAGTGCTGATCTTATCAGTCCAATTGTTCTTCCAGTATTCTGTTTAACAGCCTTAAACTGGATTTAATCCTTTAGACAATGTTTTAACTTGCACTGCTTGGCCCATTTTAATTAATTTCAAGCACCTGTAATATTTGATTAACACTTTGTTAATAACAACTGTATTTCAATGTTGAAGATGTTCCATTTTAATAAAATGTTCTTACACTGTGAAAGTGTATATAAAACGATGTTTTGTACACTGAGGTAATTTATAATATATATATATGTACGTACCCCTTGTTTATTGGAGTTACTTTTGGGTGCAAACCTAAAATCAAATTTTTACGTTTTCTTATACAGGTGAACCAATCCTTTCTAATTTTTTGTAGTCCTTAGTTATATTAAATTAATGATCATAATACACCTGTAATCCCCCACAATCGGAGATTTCATGAATTTATTTTGTAACAGTTGTTTGCACCTCTTCCACGTACTTCAGGCCTTCTTTTCCCAATTATATGGGTTCGGATAAGGCTATGTTTGATTATGTTTATTTATCATACTTCTGCCTTAGTTTTGATCCATTATCAAATCTTTATATTGGATCATAATTTTTTTCCCCCCAAAGTTTAAAGACCAATAGTCTGTTCTTTTGTAATCAATACTTTGAATAATCATAAGGCAGGTTTTGATTCCATAATAATCAGGATTTTAACATAACCTGATTTGATCTGCAAATCTAGAGTGCAGATTTGGTCCCTAAATATTATATATTTCTTCCCAATGAGCTCCACAAACTGATGGCAATTAATTTTCTTTTAAATGTATTGGTTATTTTGCACAATATTTTATTTGTTTTCCATTGAATGGAAATGCCATGCACCAGTTTGAAATACTTTTAAAATCGTATTTCCTTATATCTCATCTAATTGAGACATGGATATCATAACCGGATTCACCGTTGATATCTTTATAACTTAAAAGTTTTATCATATTCTGCTGTTTCACTATAACAGCTTTGGTGAGGCCAAAATTTTTTTTTTTTCATATTTATTTTTCATGGTCTCACTCATACATTCAGGTATCAAACCTAGTACACTTATATATATTTTTTATGTTTTTTATTTTTTTTTAATTTTGTGCTGAAGTGTACTTAAATTAAAACATAAAAAGGTTTTTTTATTATTCTGCTGTTTTAATCATAACAGCTTTAGTGAGAGACCAATGAATTTTTGTTTTCCATGGTTATTTTCCATGGCCTCACTTCTTATTCAGGTGTTGTACTTACACCTGTATATAAATATATATATATTTTTTTCTTTTTTACTGGTGCTGTGGTGGGTACTTCATGACCAGCCACCACTATCAGTGCATTTTTAGGGTCAGTTTTCCATTTTATTTTTACTGCCCTTATTACTCCTGAGTTTTTCCTCAAGGAGACTACCTTCAAATCTCTGAGGTAGATATTCCCACCATAATTCATCATATATATTAATATATGAAACCCCTTTAGGGTAGGTTAGGGAATGTTTTTGGGCCTTTTAACCCTTTTTGGCTTGAATTCTTTATTTACTTTATTTTTGGAATTTTTTATTTTTTTTTCCATTATTTTTTCAAGCCATAACCTTTTTTAGTCTGAAGGCCTTTTATTGATTTTTTTAAATTATGGCCTTTCTGACTTTATAAAATTCCCCCCCCCCCCCCGTGCCAAAAGTTTGTGGAGTGACTAAAAAATCTTTCTAACGTAATTTTGACGGCCACCGGTATCGGAACCGGCTCCGTAATCTCCCGTTCCGATCGCTCCCCTTAGGACGTTCTTTTTTTTTTTTAAACTCCGTTGTTTTTCAACTTATTTTTTACTTTTAAATTAGTTTTAAATTCTGGTATTCATTACCAGCCACGGAGTTTTTTAGACCCTGAAAGTGTTTTTCCCCCTGCACTTACCTGCGGGCCCGTACCTACCGCTGTCGAGGAGCTGCCTCTGCAGCTCTTGCTCTGCCATCAGCGTCGACGTAATGCCGTTCCAGCGCCAGGCGGGGCTTCTTCACGTAGTCACTCACGTGACTCTGAAGTAAAATCAGTATCTATACTTTTCACTGAATCTGTCAAATTGTGGGGAAACTCTTGAAATCTGTATATTTAAAATTTAGCTACTAAATTTAGCTATCAGTTTCATACTGGAGTCATTGATCATGGGCGCTCTAATAACGGTGCATTAATTATAGTTTTTAGAGAGAGAGAGATACAGAGGCCCTTCAATCACCCATCAACACCAGTTCTATGTTATCCCATGGCTTACACATAAGGGGCCATTTTACAAAACCCAATTAACCTACTAACCCACACATCTTTGGGATGTGGGGGGGGGAAACCAGAGCACCTGGATGAAACCCACAGGGTCACAGGGAGAACGTGCAAACTCTATACAGAGTCAGGAAACTCCAAAGTCCAAACCCCAAAGTCAGGATTGCTGTGTGGCAGCAGTTCTATACCAACTGTGCCATTGTGTCACCTTAATGTTAGTTGGTGATGTACACTAGTTTGTTCTAGCAATGTCTAACAATTTGCAAATTAGAAATTTGGGACCAAGTAAAACTTGCTTTTGGTTAGTTTATTTATTTCCATTGATCCTTTTTTTGGCAGCTGCAAAATTAATCAAGTGCTGCCTGGATAATTAGAACATTGGATTTATCAATTAGCAAACAAGATAACTGGTTTGTAAATGGATATTGATATTGAAAAAGATTGCATACTAATGGCAATCAGCTTCAAAACCTACAGCAGGTGTTGTCATGAACAAACAACATGGCAAAGCTAGTTTTGGATAATTAATTCAATCTATATTCTGAAAATGGCTCATGTAGGCACATATGCCCTGTCATCCGATGTCAGAATTTTCATTAGATTGAGGTATCAAATTATCTTTTGGCAAAACTAACTCTCATACTGAGGAAATTAATGGATCTGGGAAAGCATCACTAGATTCAAAATGCATCAATCTGCTGTTGATTTTCAATAAAAGTGACAAAACAGATTGAGATAAGAATAATAAAAGCAGAAAATATTTTTAGAGAGATACACAGTCCTTTCGGCCCACTGAGTCCATGCCGACCTTCGATCACCCATCAACAATCTGAATATTTCCATCTTTTTTTTGCATTCGTTTTCAGAATTCCAGCAACTGCAGATTACTGTTTTATTTACATTTTTTGATTTTCTTTTATTGGTGGGTGTATTTTTCACGCAGAAGGGTGGAAGGGTGATGTGTGTATGGAATGAGCTGCCAGAGGAAGTAGGTGAGGCAGGGACTATTGCAACGTTTAAGAAACAAATAGACAGGTGCATGGATAGGACAGGTTTGGATGGATGTGGACCAAACTGGGGCAGGGTGGGACTAGTGTAGCTGGGATATGTTGGTTGGTGTGGGCAAGTTGTGCCAAAGGGCCTGTTTCCACGCTGTATGGCTCTAACTACAAACTGCTGATTAAGGATTTTTGATCCTGAGAATCATATAACTGATTTGAGAAAAAAGCACAATTAAACCCTCAGTGAAGAATGGTTTGTTTGCTCAGCACTTTGAATATAAAACTCGCCACTTTAGATTAGTTTAGTTCAGTTTAGTTTTGAGATGTAGCGTGGAAACTAGCCCTTTGGTCCAGACTGACCTTTGATCACCTGTTCACACCAGTTCTATGTTATCCCACTTTCCCTACACATTAGGGACAATTTACATGTAGTTTACAGACACACATTCTTTGGGGATGTGGGAGGGATCCAGAGCACCCGGAGGAAACCCACATGGTCACATGGGAAACGTGCAAACTCCAAGCATACAGCACCTAAGGTCAGGATCGAACCCAGGTGTCTGGCGCTGTGAGGCAGCAGCTCTACCAAGAGTTGCCACCTACTTCTTGCTGCACCACAAGCTTGGTGGTGTAGATGGTACAATATAAAGGATGCACTGTGGCATCCCAAACTTATTTTTGCGGCAATACTTCAGAAATGCGCCCACGAGTCTCGGGAAAGATGGGGCTCGTCAGACTGGGAAGGGTGAGGGAAAGGGAAAACTCTGCAAAAAGGGAGCGGGAAAACTCTGACAAAACCTCCACTGCCTTGTGGCCATATCCAGTCATGGAAAAGGCTCCAGGAGTAAACCTCAAGAAAAACCGGAGTCGGAGCCCCTAAGGCAGTTCGTCGTTGTCTACAACCTCGCTCTGGCAGCTCCTGCGACGGCGCTGGTGTCAAACTGTAACGGCCCTGCTGTTCCTTTGGATGGATCAGCGACGTGTGGAGGGGGGACATGCTGCATGGGCAACAGCCTCTCCTCCATATGACATTGTCAAGGCTTGCATCCGACAAACTAGGATGCATCACCCATGATCAGTCATGACCGAGTGGGGCCTACTACTACTTCAGAAATCTACTGCCAGAAAATGGTAAGAACACACCACCTTCACCTTCCAGTTCACCCATCATTCTTTTCTTGGAGCATTGATTCTTTATTCAAGCTGTGTCAAAATCTTTAAAGTCCCCCTGTTTCACAATTACATGGACATTCTCCCTGTAAGAGGTTCAGGAACAAGGCCCACCATAAACGATGGGGAGGGAGGAAGTTGGGGTGGTTCGTAACTGATGACGAGAACTAAATACAGCCATTTCAGAGCTTCCCACATCACAATTATCAATAATAAATACATAGCTGATTATTAACTGATAGTTTTATTGTGTTGAACAAAGATTAATAATACCTGAAGGTAGACACAAAATGCTGGAGTAACTCAATGGGAGAGGCAGCATCTCTGGAGAGAAGGAATGGGTGACGTTTCGGGTCCTTCAGAAGAAGGATCACCCATTCCTTCTCTCCAGAGATGCTGCCCGTCTCGCTGAGTTACTCCAGCATTTTGTATCTACCTTTGATTTAAAACAGCATCTGCAGTTCTTTCCTACAAATTAATAATAGATGAAGTGTCTTTAACAAATATTAGGAATTTGCACCACAAGTCAAGTTTTGTGCAATTTTTGAAAGGCTGCTTTCGGTTTCAATGAAAAATATGAATTAATGTTTTATCAAATGGGGCTGGCTATTTGCAAATGTAGGATTATGAGGTTTGGGCTGGTTCATTATAGCTTTTAAAGACGTGCCAGAAATTTAACAGTTGTCTAAAAGTGATAGGTAACAGGGATGATTTTCATATTGGAAAGGACAACCAATATCATAAATTATAAAATGTTATAAATTTTAATGAAAATAATCAAAGTGGAGGATGAAATTATTATTTTATACATGGAGAAGAGTGATGGGCCTGTCCCATTTAGGCGATTTTTCAGACGACTGCCAGTGACTGAAAAAGTGGCCGTCAGTCGCCTGAAAAACCGGCAACTAGAACGGCGACTGTCAGAGTGGAACACACACATATCGTTTCCTTCAGCAGCCCGATATGCAGGCGGTGGACACGGCAAGCTGCGGGAGTGCTGTCTGAGTGAAATTCACACGTTGCAAAGCCAAGGTGATACAGACACACACCGCAGTGAACAGGAAGGTTGGCTCTGTAAAGACGGCTAAAGCACAGTGGTAAGTACTTTAAAAGAGGGGGGGGGAAGTGGGGGGGAGAAGGAGGGAGAAGGAGGGAGAAGGAGTGGAGCTAACTTTTAAAAAGCCAGAGATACCCTCTCATCCTTCTGAATTCCATTGAATACAAACCCTGTCGCTCCATTTTTTCCTCATATGACAGTCCCGCCATCCCGTGAATTAACCTCGTGAACATTTGCTGCACTCCCTCAATAGCAGGAATGTCCTTCCTCAAATTAGGGGAACCAAAACTGCACACAATACTCCAGGTGTGGTCTCATCAGGGCCCTGTACAACTGCAGAAGGACCTCTTTGCTCTTATACTCAACTCCTCTCGTTATGAATGCTAACAAGCCATAGCAATAATAATAATAATAATAATAATATATTTTATTGTTATTACACATGTGCAACGAGATTTGGTTTGCAACTTCCATCCGGTCATAACTTAATCGACAAATAAAATTTAGTTTTAAATACCCTGACAACAAGGTTTGTAAAAACGCACATTAGACCAGTAAAATCAACACAGACTAAAGTGCGAGGCCGGGGGAGACAGTCCATGGGGGTGGGGGGGGTACTCAGCAGGGCCGGTTCAGAGCCGCTATAGCTCTGGGAATGAAGCTGTTCCTGAGTCTGGTGGTGCGGGCGTAGAAGGCCTTGTAACGTATGCCGGAAGGGAGTAGTTCGAACAGTCCATTACAAGGGTGAGAGGAGTCTTTATGGATGCTGACGGCCTTCCTGAGGCACCGTGTGTGGTAGATGCCCTCCAAGGCTGGTAGCGGTGTCCCAATAATCTGTTGCGCTCTGTGGACGACGCGCTGAAGAGCTCTCCTCTCCGCCTCCGTGCAGCTGAGATACCACACAGAGATGCCACACGTTAGTATGCTCTCTGTGGTGCAGCGGTAGAAGGTCGTCAGCAGCTGTTGGGGCAGACCAGTCCGTTTCAATGTTAACCATTCTTCATTAACCATAATTAACCATTCTTCACTGCCTGTATACCTGCATGCTTACTTTCAGTGACTGATGTGCAAGGACACGCAGGTAATGTTGTACTTCCCCTTTTCAATAAATCAATCAATTTATTCATCACATACACAATAAAGTGCAGTGAAATGAAATTTTTCTAACCTGACACCATTCAGATAATATTCTGCCCTCCCGTTCTTGCCACCAAAGTGGATAACCTCACATTTATACACATTATACTGCATCTGTCGCGCATCTGCCCACTCACCCAACCTGTCCAAATCACCCTGCACCCTCATAGCATCCTTTTCACAGTTTACACTTCCACCCAGCTTTGTGTCATCTGCAAAAATTTGCTAATGTTACTTTTAAATCGTTCATCTAAATCATTAATGTATATTGTAAATAGCTGCGGTCCCAGCACCGAGCCTTGTGGCACCCCACTAGTCACTGCCTGCCATTCTGAAAGGGATCCGTTAACCCCTACTCTTTGCTTCCTGTCTGCCAACCAATTTTCTATCCACATCAATACACTACTCCCAATACCATGTTGTCTAATTTTGCCTACTAATCTCCTGTGTGCGACCAAATCAAAGGCTGATAGTCCAGGTACACTATATCCACTGGCTCTCCCTTGTCCATTTTCCTAGTTACATACTCAAAATAATCCAGAAGATTTGTCAAGCATGATTTCCCCTTCGTAAATCCATGATGACTTGGACCAATCCTGTTACTGCTATCCAAATGCGTAGCTATTCCATCTTTGATAATCGATTCCAGCATCTTCCCCACTACTGATATCAGGCTAACTGGTCTATAATTCTCTGCTTCCTCTCTCCCTCCTTTCTTGAAAAGTAGGATAACATTAGCTACCCTCCAATCCATAGGAACTGATCCTAAATCTATATAACATTGGAAAATGATCACCAATGCATCAATGGTTTCCAGAGCCACCTCCTTGAGTACCCTGGGATGCAGAACGCCAGGCCCTGGGGATTTATCAGCCTTCAGTTCCATCAGTCTACCCAACACCATTTCCTGACTAATGTGAATTTTCTTCAGTTGCTCCATCACCCTAGGTCTTCTGTCCCCTAGTACATCTGGGAGAATGTTGGTGCCTTCCTTAGTGAAGACAGAACCAAAGTACCTGTTCAACTTGTCTGCCATTTCCTTGTTTCACATAATAAATTCACCTGTTTCTGACTTCAAGGGACCCACATTTGTCTTAACTATTATTTTCCTCTTCACTATCACTATCCTCCGTTATATTCTTGGCTAGCTTACCTTCATACTTCATCTTTTCTCCCTGTACTGCCTTTTTAGTTAACTTCTGTTGATCTTTAAAAGTTTCCCAATCCTCTGGCCTCCCGCTCATCTTTACTATGTTATACGTCTACTCTTTTATTTTTGTACTGTCCTTGACTTCCCTTGTCATCCACGGTCGCCTCTTACTCCCCTTAGAATCTTTCTTCCTCTTTAGAATGAAATGATATCTGCATCTTCTGGATTATTTCCAGAAATACCTGCCATTGCTGTTCCACCGTCATCCTTGCCAGGGTCCCTTTCCACTCAACATTGGCCAGCTCCTCCCTCATGCCTCCATAGTCCACTTTGTTCAACTGCAATACTCACACTTCCGATTTTACCTTCTCCCTCTCAAATTGCAGATTAAAACATATCATATTATGGTCACCACATCTTAATGGTTCTTTACCTTGAATTCCCTTATCAAATCTGGTTTAATATATAGGATATATCTAGATGCAAAAGAACTTTCCCATAGATTTATAAATATTCATTTGAAGCCTGGGAATCTTTACACCGCATATTTAATATAATACTGCTTACTAGCTCGTCAGGAATATTTAATGCTCTGCAATATTTTTCTTTAGTCTGTTATTGCCTTCTCAAATCAAGATTGGCTAGAGTGATTTTACATTTTTTTATCAGCTCATTCAATAATTCATTTAAAATAAAATATTCTGAAAATGTGCTCACTTTTTATTGTGGCCACAAGCTATAGAATATAAAACTGATAACTAGTGCTCAGCAGTCAAAGTAATTCAGAGAAACTTGAGAACAGGAGCAGGTCATTCAACTCCTAAGCCTTCCCTTCATTTAATTAGACTGCGGGTGAGTTCAACATGGGTCGACTGGGCTTGTATTCACTGGAATTTAGAAGAATGAAAGGGGATCTTATCGAAATATAAAATTCTTAACGAATTGGACAGGCCAGATGCAGGAAAAATGTTCCCCATGTTGGGGGAGTCCAGAACCAGGGCTCACAGATTAAGAATAAGGGGTAGGCCATTTATGACTGAGATGAGGGAAAATGTTTTCACCCCGAGAGTTGTGAATCTGTGGAATTCTCTGCTACGGAAGTCAGTGGAGCCCAATTCACTGGCTATTTTCCGGAGAGAGTTGGATTTAGATCTTAGGGTTAACGGAATCGAGGGATATGGGGAAAAAGCAGGAACGGGGTATTGATTCTGGATGATCAGCCATGATCATATTAAATGGCGGTGTTGGCTCGAAGGGTACCCTAACACCTACCCCAACACCTTTTTTCTATGTTTCTATATTTCTATGTAACATCACCTCACTCTCATTCCGTGAGGATAATTCCCAAGCCCAGGCGCAGTATGGGAAATTACAGTATGTCGGACAAATTAATTAGCGTTCTATGTGGAACTATCAGTGAGAGTGGGTGTGGGAACCACTGGATGTAGTATATTTGGATTTTGTTTTAAAAGACAATCAATGATGTGCCACGCAAAAGGTTATTTCTCAAAATGAATGCCCATTATTTCTTACTTGGAGGCAGTATTGTATCAAGGATAAGCAATTGGATAATAAGTAAATAGGGACAAGCAAGTAATTTTGAGGTTGGGCACCAACATGATCCCACTTGCATCAGTATTTGGATCAGCAATTGTTTATAATATCTATTAATCGTTTATTGCAATGAGGTATAAGGGGATTGTCTAATGAGCAAAGCTGGAGCAAGGTGGATCTGTACTCCGCGGAGTTTAAAAGAATGAGTGGTTTACTATTCAAACAAAATTCTTAGAGAATTTGACAGAGTAATTGCTGGAAGAATGGTTCTAGGAGTCTAGGAAAGGGCATTATCGCAGATTAAGGGAGCACGCATTTAAGACTGAGATTGAAAAGAATTTCTATTTTAGTTTAGTTTCATTTCGAAATACAGCGTAAAAACAGGCCCTTCGGCCCACCAAGTCCACGCCAACCAGCCCTCCCTGTACACTAACATTACCCTACACACACCAGGGACAATTTACAATTTTATCGAAGCCAATTAAACTACAAACCTGTAGGTCTTTGGAGTGTGGGAGGAAACTAGAGCACCTGGAGAAAACCCACGCAGGCCACAGGGAGAATGTACAAACTCTGTACGGACAGCACCCGTGGTCAGGATCGAACCCGGGTATCTGGCGCTGTAAGACAGAAACTCTAGGGCTGTGCCACTGCGCTGTATTCTAAAAGGATTATAGGGCTTTAAAATTTCTTGCCTCAGAAAACTGCTGAATTCCTCAATAGATTCAAAGCTGAGAATGATAGTGACTGAATGAGGTCATTAAACGTTTCAGGGTGAGAGGAGGAAAGTGGACAAGAAGAAAATTAGAAAATTAGACCATGACAGCGAGTCAGACAGCATCTCTGGAGAAAGGGAATAGGTGACGTTTCTTGTCGAGAACCTTCTTCAGAAGTTGGGACGTTATTGTCACAGTTGTGCAAGGTATTGGTGACGACACCCTTGGAGTGCTAGTTTTCAGTTTTAGTCACCCTGCTGTAAGAAAGATGTTGTTAAGAGTACAGAGAAAATTTATGAGGATGTGTAGAAAGGAAATGCAGATGCTGGCTTAAACCGAAGATGACACAAAATGCTGGAGTTACTCAGCGGGACAGGCAGCATCTCTGGAGAGAAGGTATGGGTGACGTTTCGGGTCGGGTCGAGACCCTTCTTCAGACTATCTTAGATTGTGTCTGTCTTAGATTTATGAGGATGTTGCCTGGACATGAGGGGCTGGCTACAGGGAAATGTTGGACAAGCTAGGAGTTTATTCCTCAGAGTACAGAGGGTGAGGGGTAAACTTACAGAGGTGTATAACATCACGAGGAGAATAGATGTTGAATGCAGAGTATTTTACCCAGGGTAAGGGAAATAGAAGCAAGAGGTCGTATGTTTAAGGTGAGAGGTAACTTGAAGGGCAACCTATTCACTTGGATGGTGGTGGTTATATTGAATGAACTGCCAGAGGAGGTAGTTGAGACAGGTACCACAACAGCATTTAAAAGACACATGGACAGGTACTTGGATAGGAAAGGTTTAAAGGGATATGGGCCAAACGGAAGAAAATGGGACTAGTTTAGATGGGGAATCTTGCCTGACATAGGCCAGTTGGACCAAAGGGCCTGTTTCCGTGCTGTGTGGCTCTACCACTCCACAAAAAACAAGAGAATTGCAGACCAGTGACAGTGGTGGGAAAGATAATGGATTCTGAATAACATAACCAATCTGCAAAGGCAAGAAATGATTTAGAACAATCAACATGGCTTTGCTCATAGCAGTAGCATATGGAATTTAATTCAGACAACTGCTAAGTAATGCATTCAAGGAAGTTAATCCAGGACAGCATAGATAGTGACTGATAGCACTCTGGGGACTGTTTCTCAAGAGAATCCTAAGAGTATAAGTATTTAGTTTGTTGAAAGTGGCCTCACAAGTAGAAGGAGAAGGAATATGACTTCATTGTCAGCTAAGATGAAGATGAATGGATAACCCCCCTGCCATGCAAGCCTGATCTTTACACTGATGCAAGTGACGTAATTGATTTCCTTTATTTAATTTATAAGGAACTATGTCCGACTCACTGCACCTTTGGATAGGAATCGCTACTGAGTTACTCCAGCACTTTGTGTCCTTTTGTGTATTAATCAACATTTGCAGTTCTTTGTTTCGCTCATTCTTTCTCTTGGAGCAATCTTTCTGCTGAATTACATCTATGCTCATGGAGGTATACAGCAGAAACAGGCTCTTCAGCGGCCAACATGTCGCAGCTACACTAGTCCCTCCTGCCTGCATTTGGCCCATATCCTTCCAAACCTGCCTTATCCATGTACCTGTCTAACTGTTTCTTAAACGTTGGGATAATCTCAGCCTCAACTACCTCCTCTGGCAGCTCTTTCCATACACCCACCCCCTTTGTGTGAAAATGTTACCCCTCAGATTCCTATTAAATCTTTTCCCCTTCACCTTAAACCTATGTCCTCTGGTCCTCGATTCCCCTACTCTGGGCAAGAGACTCTGAGAGAGTAACTGCTTTCGCCACCTTCACGGGCAACCACCCTCTGGGCAAAATCATTTTTTGGTCAGATTCCCTGTAAACCTCTTACTCTTCAACTTAAACCTTTAGTCATTTTAAACATTCCACTTAAGAGGGAAAGTTTCTCACTCTCCACATTTTCTACCTTGCTCACAATTCTGCATATTTTTAACAGTCAGGTCATCCACACAGACTCCTCTGCTTCAGCATATCCCGGCCATATTTTAAACTTTACCATCCTGGGCAACATTCTCATCAATCTCCTCTACACCCTCCCCAGTGTATTCACTTCCTCCCGACTGTGCGGCGATTAGCACTGTACATAATCTCCCGAACAACTTCTATTAGTTTACAGAGTCATAATATAGCGTGGAAACTTGCCCTTCATCCCAATTTGCCAACACCATCTAACATGTCCCAGCTACACTAATCCCATCTACCCGCATTTGGCCCACATCTCACCAAATCGGTCCTATCTATCCTGATGTAATGTTCTTGTGGTGTTACTTGTTGTCAGAGATCTCTGCATCTCTTAAGCATTGATCTATCCAATTAATTTCAATTTGCACAATATTGTGTGTTTAATAGAGGTTAACAAACAGTGTTTTTTCTTGTGGTTTGAAAATAAGGATGAGCTATTCTATCCAAAGGGCTGAGCTTTTTAAGTATCCTGTATCTCGGAAATGTAATTCGAGCAATTTTTATTCAAGGCTTAACCTAGCAGGAACTTACTTGCAAAGACCAGCAGAGGGCAGGAACAAGCTGCCAGAGGAGGTAGTTGAGGCTAGGACTATGCCAACATTTAAGAAACAGTTAGACAGGTACGTGGATAGGACAGGTTTGGAGGGATGTGGACCAAACAAGGGCAGGTGGGAACAAGTGTAGCTGGGACATGTTGGACAGTGTGGGTACGTTGGACGGAGGGTCTGTTTCCACGCTGTATCACTCGATGATTCTATGACTGATCGTACTGATTGTTGCTAAAGTTGGCAAATATATGAAAATCACTCTTTTTTATGTAATAACCATTCCTCCACAGTATAGTTATAAATGGCATTAATTAAAAAAAACTTTTGACAGAAAAGAAAGAACAATTACCAAAAATGGAGAGGGAGTGTGAGAATCTAGTTCCACCAGTCTTACGTACATCGGACATGAATTTAATTTAATTTGACCTCGCTTGTATGTAGGGGGAGTCCATACATTGTGTGTTCATAACCTGGGGATGCCCTTTAGGCATTATATAACTTTTTTAATCACCTAAAGAATCACTTTGATTTAGTATCTTCAGTTTGTTTGGAAAATATACTCAATGGATTTTTACACGCAGTAACAAATTTAATTTCTGGCATTATTACAAATTTATTAACACGCTGACAGCTGCTGGCAGAATTATAAATTCACCACTAAAACTCCTTGAGATTCAAGTAATTAGTTCAGTTTAGTTCAGTTTAGTTTAGAGATACTGTGCAGAAACAGGCCCTTCGGCCCATCGAGTACCCACCGACCAGTGAACCCCGCACATTAAGCCTACACACACTAGGGACAATTTACACTTATACCAAGTGTACAAACCGAATCTAAATAACCTACAAGCCTGTACGTCTTTGGAGTGTGGGACGAAACCGAAGTTCTCAGAGAAAACCCACGCGGTCACGGGAAGAACATACAAACACCGTACAGACAGCACCCGTAGTCAGGATCGAACCCGGGACTCAGGAGCTGCAAGCGCGGTAAGGCAGCAACTTTACTGTTGCGCCACTGTGCCGCCCACGGTAATTAACGTTAGATTTTCATGGGCCTGTTCCACTTAGGCGATTTTTCAGCAGACTGCTGGCGACTGTCAAGTTGCCGGCAGTCGCCTCATAAACCGGGATCTGGAACGGCGACTGTCAGAGTGGAACACATACACACACATATACACAAACACATTGCAAAGGTGGGGGCCAGGGCAAGCGGGAGTGCATTGTCTGAAATTCACACGGTACAAAATCAAGGTGATAGAGACACACACCACGATGAACAGGAAGGTTGGCGCTGTAATTAAGACGGCTAACACAGTGTACGGTAAAAGAAGGGAGAAGGGGGAAGAAGGAGTGGAGACAACTTTTCAGAAGCCAGACAACTTTTAATAAGACAGAGATACACAGCTGTGAAGTTCGGTGGACATTTAACACTACCGTTCGGTTATCCTGCTTGCGTTTTTTTTCCCCCAATGAGGCAATGAAAATGACCGGTCAGCAAAGGTGATTAACTGAAACTACCTACGACTACCTTAACTACATGGTGACACCACTACAACTGCACCTACGACTACAGGATTGTCGATTTTCTCCATGGCAACCAATTTTTGTTCTCATAAAATTTTTCAACATGTTGAAAAAATTGCTGCAACCATACTGAGGCCACAACTAGTTCCCAGAATGCGGGAACTCCTCGCGACCATGAAGGAGACTCACCAGCGACCATGTGGCGACCATGGGGCGAGCGCAGAGTCTCCTGCACTCGCCTAAAAAGTCGCCTAAGTGGGACAGGCCTATTATTATTTCATGCAGGCTACTGAAAGAAATATTCTTTGTGAAACGTTTTCTGGTATTCCTGCCAAACACTGCAAATTGATTATAGGCACAAAATCCTAGAGTATCTCAGTGGGACAGGCAGCATCTCTGGAGAGAAGGAATTGGTGGCATTTCCATCATTCAATGTAGAGATTTCATTGAAACATGCAAAGGGTTTAACAGGCTAGATCAGGCTCAACCACTTTACCCTTGCGGAACCCTTGAAATAATTTTCATGTCTCAGGGACCCCCTAAATAAAAAGTATTATATTTGGCATCAAACATTTATCCTCTAGCGATTGGTTGAGAGAGCATCACGTGATTTCATATATTTTCAGCTATTTCAGAATGTTGGCATGTTGACACTCCACGATTTACTATTTGCAAAATGACATCACTTTTATGACGACATTTTGCCAATAGTATGTGCTATGTGGGGAAATGATATCACAGCTCCGTGTGCATGTCACGGGAAACTCTCGCGCTGCGAAGATTTAAGGTAAGCAATTATTCTTGTTTTTCTTCTTTTGTTTAAATGTTTGATCCCAAATATAAAACAAATATCCTTGGCCTTATTTCGAGTTTCTGGTTAAAACTATGGGCCTCGGTGCCTCCAAATAGTACTATTCACTTCGGGGCTGCGCCCCTCAGTGAATAGTACTATTTTGGAGGCACCTCTGCCCATAGTTTAACCAGAAACTCTCAAGGCCAAGTATATTTGTATATTATATATCTTCATTAATCTTTTATTAATCTGGATGCCTTCTCTTCAAAAATCACCACATTGGACGGTCAGACATTTCTGTAAAACAAAAAAGTGAAAAATGTGAAGAAGATGAATAACTTGATAAATAACACTTAAACAAATAAAACAGAAGCAAATAAAGGCAAACAGAAGAACTAACCTTGGAGGAGAGAGAGAGAGAGAAAGAGTAAGAGAGAAAACAACACACATAAACTTTTCATAAACTAACAAAAATACATAAATAAACTTTTGATAAACTAACAAAAATAAACATAAACATACTTACATTTTTTAACTTCATATAACATCCCTAAATGATGGGTAAAAATTACTACGTACCGTGGATGAATGAGGGACTGTACCTGCACGCCAGGAAGCACAGACAGGACTGATGGAGATCTTGCATGCGTCTGTACTCGAGTGCGTCACTTGATGATACACAAATCCGTCATGTACAGCTCCACTGTCTTCTAAAGGCTGTTTCACACTGGCGCAGTTAGTCTGCTCCCTACCCGTAGTACCCACGGGAGGCGTGATCCTCCAACTCAAGCCGTTCCCGAAGATAGGATTCCAGCACTCCCCTGCCTCCCTCAGCAGTGCTCTTTAAAAAACATTCCAATTTCACTTGCCCAGCGTGTTGCAATAGCAATTCGCCCTTCCCCTGCTAGCCGAGCCATTGTGACTTCATCAGTTGAAGCTGGTCGTTTTAAATTCAAAGTCTTTCGATTTTATTAAACTTTAATCAGTAATAAGACGAGAAATCAAGCATAAAAGTTCAGTGGTCACCTCCGCCTAGAGGGGAAAAATGTGAATCAGAATATGTAAAAGTCTTCTGAAAGCTGGCATCTTTAAAGCTTTAATTGTGAATAACGTGTCAAATATAGGATGAAATCTTCAGTGACGCTGATCACTGCTAGCCGAGCCATTGTAATGTCATCAGTTGAAGCTGGTCGTTTTAATTTTAAATCTTTTGACTTTTTTAGGCTTTTAATCAGTAATGAGTCAAGAATAAGTCGAAATAAAGCATAACATTTTCCATTAAGGTGGTCCCGGCCTCGAGGGGAAATATGTCAATCAGAATAAGTAAAAATGTTTTTGTTACCACGTAGTTTTTTTGCGAAGATGTAAAGACAACTACGTATACACACACAGACATATACACACGTACAAGATCAAACTTTTAATAAATATATGATATGATGATAACAGGTTGAAGACTTTATTATAATACCCAAGAATTTTCCAAGAATATGCTGTACGTGTATAATAAAATTACAAATATGAAGTTAAACACAAAAATGACTCAAAAGTGCATTTACATATGATTGGCCTATTTATCACTATTTCTCTGGGAGCCCTTAGCGACCTCTCACGGAACCCTAGCATTCCGGGGAACCCCGGTTGAGAAACACTGGGCTAGATGTAGAGAAGATGTTTGTCCTGGCTGAAGTGTTCTAGAGGGAGAGGCCACTTTCTCAGGATAGAAGGTATGTCATTGAGATTGAGATGAAGAGAACATTTTTCACTCATAGCCTGGTAAATCAATATATTTCTCTACCACAGAAGGGAATAGGGCAACACGGTGGCACAGCGGTAGAGTTGCTGCTTTACAGTGCCAGAGACCCGAGTTTGATCCTGACTACAGGTGTTGTCCATACGGAATTTGCACGATTCCAAACCAAAGGCAACACAGTTTTAGCATTTCCAAACCAAAGGCAACACAGCTTTCGCATTTCCAAACTAAAGGCAACACAGCTTTAGCATTTCCAAACCAAAGGCAACACAGCTTTAGCATTTCCAAACTATATTTTCAAATCACATTAAAGGCACTGACAGGTCAGTAAAACCATTCACAGTTTAATAGACATGTGTTCAGTGTTATTCACAGCTAAGACTGGGAGATGTGACCCTCTAGCTCCTCCATCTTGCAGAGACTGACTGAGGCACTAAACACTTCCAGGTTTTATAGTCCCTCCGGAAGGGGCGTGGCCTTCAGGAGAGAGAATCTCAACATTTTTTAAAAACTAATAAATCCTTTATTTTTCATCGATGGGAAAAATCCTCTTGCCCTGCGCAGCGAAGGGGGACTCTGAGTAGGATGGCCAAAAATCACAGCCGTAAGTGGCAGCGTTTCCTTCTAAAATGAATATTCAGGAAGTGGTTAAGATCAGACTTTTAGAAATATTGATAGATACTAGACTAAGTAGGACCAGTTGGGTCCCATGTTTGTGGACTTTTCCTGGTTGGCACAGGCCTTCTGGGCCAAAATGCTCTTCCTGGGCTAACATGGGCATTTTGGGCAAAAGGGATTGGTTCCTGGCCTAATAGGGGCCTTGTGGGTTGAAATGAGTGGTTTCAGGTGAGCCAAAGGTGGTCTGGCAGTTTACTCTCTCACTCACGGCTGGTGGGCTGGCAGTTCACTCACTCATGGCTGGTTGGCTGGCAGTTCACTCACTCATGGCTGGTTGGCTGGCATTTCACTCACTCACGGCTGGTGGGCTGGCGGTTAATTGACTCACGGCTGGTGGGTTGGCAGTTAACTGACTCATGGCTGGTGGGCTGGCTGTTAATTAACATGGCTGGTGGGCTGGCAGTTGATTAACACGGCTGGTGGGCTGGCAGTTGATTGACACAGCTGGTGGGCTGGCAGTTCTCTCATGGTTATTCCTTGAAATTCCATTCCAAGCAGGGTGCAGACCACCAAATTCAATTTCATACCATTTCAAGCATAGTGCAGGCCACCAAATTCAAATTCAATTCCATATCATTTCATGCAGAGTGCAGGCCACCAAATTCAATTTCATACCATTTCAAGCAGAGTGCAATCCACCAAATTCAATTCCATACCATTTCAAGCAGAGTGCAGGCCACCCAATTCAATTTCAAGCAGAGTGCAGGCCACCAAATTCAATTTCATACCATTTCAAGCAGAGTGCAGGCTACCAAATTCAAATTCAATTTCATTCCATTTCAAACAGAGTGCAGGCCACCAAATTCAACTTCATTTCATACCATTTCAAGCAGGGTGCAGACCACCAAATTCAAATTCATTTGATACCATTTCAAGCAGTGTGCAGGCCACCAAATTCAAATTCATTTCATACCATTTCAAGCAGAGTGCAGGCCACCAAATTCAAATTCATTTAATTCCATTTCAAGCAGAGTGCAGTTTACCAAATTCAAATTCATTTCATAGCATATCAAGCAGAGTGCAGGCCACCAAATTCATTTCATATCATTTCAAGCAGAGTGCAGGCCACCAAATTCATTTCATATCATTTCAAGCAGAGTGTAGGCCACCAAATTGAATTTCATACTATTTCAAGCAGAGTTCAGGCCACCAAATTCATTTCATACCATTTCAAGCAGAGTTCAGTTCATTCACGGCATAGACTCACAGTTCTGGACTCAACTCTCCCTCACAGTCTTCTAGGGTGACTGACTCACATCCGACCTCCGGGGCTTTATACTCCTGGCCCCCCGGAATCATAATGGTGATTGACGGGCGAGAGGATCAATCAGCTGATCTCAAGATTTTTTAAACATTCATAACTTTTTTATATATCATCGATCTGAAAAATCCTCGAGGCTGCCTCAGCGGAGGAGGACTGTGAGTAAGATGGCCAAAATCTAAAGTGGTATATGGTAACGACTTTTCTAAAATAAATGTACAGAGCAGACAGGAAGTGGTCAAGATGAGACTTTTAGTAATATAATAGATTGGAGTGGCTGTGCCTGAGTTCCCTGGAGTGCAGGACGCAGAAGGATGACCTTATGGAGATAGCAAATATCAAGAGGACACAGACAAGGTGTACGTTCATGGTCTTTTTCCCTGTGCAGGGGAGTCTAAAACTCAAGAGTATGTTTAAAGCGTGAAGGGAAAGACAAAAGGGTTAGAGTTGCGACAGAGGGTGGTGACTATATCGGATAAACTTACAGAGGATGTGGTATATCATCATCGTTGAAAACATTAGCGACGTAGTGGTGCTGGTTTCCAACGGGAACGGTGACGGACGCACCACACATATCTGTCCTCCAGTTCCTGCGGACTTCTGCCGCTGGAAGTATAGGATTTTAGTGGGTGTGCTTTATCATCATTCCTAACAATGCTATGTACTACAGTGATCACAACTTCTACTGAAGTGTGGATGGCTGTTGGCTCACCAGGAGCTCATCTGCCCTTTGACAGGTCTTGTTTTTTGTCCTACTGGGAGTCCACAGCCCCCTCCTCACCTGGCAAACCAGGTGGGGGAGACGGTTTAGTCACCGACTATCCGACCATGGAGCGAGTAGCATGGGGTTACATGGTACCCGTGGCGGGGGGAACTCCCCCCCCCCGACCTGACCTGAGGTATAGGTGGATGCATTCACAAGGTTTAAAAGAGACTTGGACAGGTACATGAATTGGAAAGGTTTGGAGGACGATGAGCCAAATGGAACCAGCTCAGATAGGCAATTTGGTTGTTATGTGGAAGTCAGGCCTAAGGGCATGTTTTCAAATCTGTATATTTCTCCAGGATTATTGCTTGAGAAGGAAAAATTAGTAGCTCTGACACATTGTAAGAAAATGTATTGAATTGACAGCATCATGAATGAAGAGAAAGGTGTGCTGAACATTATTTTTTCCATATATGTTATGAATAAAATATATGTTTTAAAAAATGCTTTAACCGCATTAAGAGTCACATGGAAACAACAATCATTCAATTCTTCATGGGGATTATGCATAACTCCATCCAGCTCCATCCAGAATAAGAAATTGCAACAAATCGTGGATGCAGCCCAGGCAATTGCACAAACCAACTATTGACTCAATTTATACTTCACGCTGCCCCGGCAAGGCCAGCAGCATAATCAAGGATGAGTTGCACCCTGGCCACTCCCTCTTCTCCCCTCTCCCATCAGGCAAAACACACATCACCAGAGTTTCTTCCCAACTGTTATCAGGCAACTGGACCATCCTACCACAACCAGAGGGCAGTGCTGAACTACTATCTACATCTTTGATGTCCCTCGAACTATCCAATAATCCCTGAAGGTGGCAGCACTGCTACAAAGGTTTTGAAAAAAAGCAATAGTTTGCTTGCCTTCATATTCTGGGGTATAGAATGTAAGAACAGTCAGGTATAACTTTATAAACCATGGCTGGGCCACAGCTGGAATATCGCATGCCACTCTGTGGGCCACATTATAGGAAGGAGGTAACTGCACTGGAGAGGGTGCAGAGGAGATTCACCAGGATGTGGCTTGAGATGAAACGTGTTGGTGATGAGGAGAGACTGGATAGTCTGAGTTTGGTTTCCTCAGAGCAGAGACTGCTGGGGGCAGACCTGATTAAGGTGTACAAAAGTCCAAAAGACATACTTAGGGTAGAGTCATCGAATGATACAGCATAGGTTTACAAGGTTAATTCCCGGGATGGCGAGACTGTCATATGCTGAGAGAATGGAGCAGCTGGGCTTGTACACTCTGGAGTTTAGAAGGATGAGAGGATATCTCATTGAAACATATAAGATTGTTAAGTGTTTGGACACGTTAGAGGCAGGAAACGTGTTCCCGATGTTGGGGGAGTCCAGAACCAGGGGCCACAGTTTAAGAATAAGGAGTAAGCCATTTAGAACGGAGACGAGGAATCACTTTTTCTCACAGATGAGTGGTGAGTCTGTGGAATTCTCTGCCTCAGAGGGCGGTGGAGGCAGGTTCTCTGGATGCTTTCAAGAGAGAGCTAGATAGGGCTCTTAAAAATAGCTGAGTCAGGGGATATGGGGAGAAGGCAAGAACGGGGTACTGATTGGGGATGATCAGCCATGATCACAGTGAATGGCGGTGCTGGCTCGAAGGGCCGAATGGCCTACTCCTGCACCTATTGTCTATTGTCTATTGCCTCAGTTACCTCCTCTGGCAGCTCATTCCATAGATCCACCACCCATTATGTGAAAAATGTACCCCTCAGGTTCCTATTAAATCTTTTCAACTTCACCTTAAACCTATGTCCTCTGGTCCTCGATTCCTCTACTCCGGGCAAGAGACTAACAGAACATGGTAGAGATGTTTAAGGCCAGAGGGCATAAGTTTAAGATAAGGAGTTAGTGGCATAGAGGATATCTGTGGAGAATCTTTTTCACCCTGAGAGTGGTTAAAATCTCGGACCTGCTTCCTGAGGGATTGTTAGAGCAGAGATGCTCACAAAATGTCAGAAACATCTGGACATGCATCTGAATCACCAGGGCAAGACAGACTATAGACCAAGTGTTGTAAAATGGGGTTAGTGGACATAGGTATGGAATGGTTGTCAGAGACATGGTGGGCTGGAGAATGAAATTCATTTTCGTATACATTTTAGTACGTATCACTATACATACATATTAGGTAAGCATACAGGTCAAAGGAATAGCAGGAGTACACTAACACAGTATACAGTGTCACCAGTTTAGCACCATTTTCAAGTGCCAGTTGTTGTAAGTGCAGGGACCTTGATCTGACCATTAAGGCCCGTTGTCCTGGTGATGTTCCAGGGTCGGCCTGGTCAAGCGTGGCCATTGGTGTCCTCCGCCGCTGCTCCCCCGCTGTTGGCTGCGTACGGTCCACATGCTCGGCCCCTGGGAGCAGCGCCAGGTCCAGCCGACCTCAGGCTGCTGCAGGACCTCCAGCCGTCGAGTCCGTGCACTGCCTCACACAGCCAGTCGAAGATTGTAGCTGGTCCCCTGGTGCCGTGAGGTAGCACCAGACATTGATACACATCCTTGCCTCCGCTCCTTGCTATTCATGCTAACTTCCAACAGAACAATCACATTTCCTCTCTTTTACTTGCTTGACTCATTAAAAAATCCAAAGTGTTATTAGACATTATTTCCCCTTGGCTCATCCTGATTTGTTTCTACTGCCAGACTGTGGGTAGCCTGATTCTGTCACAATGAGTCAGATGTAAGAGACAAATCAGAGTTTTTTTCCCATTGGTGCATTATCTTATACTTTTCCTCTGCATGGTTGTAGACAGTCTATCAACTCTCTGATTAAGTAAAATGCCCTCTGCTGTTTCTTCTCTCTAACATCTCACCCAAGCCCCTCAGTGCAAATATACTATTGCTGTCACCCTGTCTTTCCATCCCCCTATCTTACATTTTTTTTCCAGAATTTGAAGCATTTCCTTTCAGAATATGCGCCATTTATGGATCTCAGGCTGTGACAAAATCTGTACTTAAGAGTTATCAAATCACACAGCATGGAAACAGACCATTCGGCCCACCTTGTCCACACCAGCCAGTGGGGACCCAACTGTATCAACCTACTTTCCAGCACTTGGGCCACATCCTTCTATATCCGCCTTCACCATTGTCAGAGTGAGGCCCAACGCAAATTGGAGGAACTGTACCTCATATTTCACCTGGGCAGCTTACAACCCAGCAGTATGAATGTTAATTTATCTAACCTTCAAGTAATCCTTCCTTTCCCTCTCGCACCGTCCCTCCCCCACCCTAGTTCTCCGACTAGTTTCATCGTCCTCCTGATTAAATTTACTGTTTGTATACATCGTTGTCACCTTCCCCTCAGCCAACAAAGATCCACTCTTCATTTCCTTGATCATCGTCTACATTGATCTGTCGTTTTCACACTTTACTCTTCCATACCTCTAGTCCCCCTCTCCCCTGACTCTCAGTCTGAAGAAGGGACTCGGCCCAAAATGTTACCCATTCCTTCTCTCTAAAAATGATGCCTGGCCCATTGAGTTATGAGCCTGTCCCACTTAGGCGATTTTTAGGTGACTGTCATAGTCATATAAGGTCGCCGAAAAACTGGCAACAGGACTAATGGGCCTACCCCACTCAGGCGATTTTTTAGGCGACTGCCGGCAAATACGACAAAGGAATTCACCGAAGTCAGCACCGGCAATAACCTATGTTAACCTTGCGACAACCTACGACAGCATATATGTCAAGCTACGCTCATTGGCGTCAAACCCATGGTCACCACTGTCGCCAAAACATTTTCAACATGTTGAAAATCCAGCGACGACCAGAAAGATGCTGTGACTCTTTGAGCGACTGAGGAGACTACTCACGACCATACAGGCGACACCCCAGTGACCATGTGGCGACAGCCTAGTCACCTGTGTTCGCCAAAAAAATTGCCTAAGTGGGACAGGTCCATTACACCAGCATTTCAATATCTAGGTGATTTCAGTGCTCTACTGGGCACTTCCAAAATGCTATCAGCAACTCTGCTCGCACCACACAATTGATGACTGTTGTTTTGTAAACTGCCACAAAGGCCGTTTTGATCCTGTTACTATTTTGCATGTTTGTTTTGTTTCTGAATAAAAGTAACGTATTAACTTTTTTTTTTTTTTAAACACACCCTCCAGCTGTACATTCCAACTCCACATTCCAATTACTTGCCATTCTTCAGGTGAAAAGGGTTCTCTTCAGGTTCTCTCTAAATCTCTTATTCCTCAACCTAGATCAATGTCCTCTAGAGCTGTTTACTTTGACATGGGATAAGGTTTCCTTTAGCCCAACCTGTTTATGTCCTTCATAATTTTATACAGAGTCACAAGTCATCGGGTGGCAGCCTCGCCAGGAGTTTGTTCGTCCTTTTGCTCTTTTTGTTATTTTTAGTCTGTCTTAAAGTATGTTTTTGGAGGCTTCTTAGTATTTTTTATGTGGGGAAGGTGGGGGGGGGGAAGAGGGGATACTGTTTCCAAGTCACTTCCTGGTCGATGATGCATCTTCGCCCCGCCCCCCCTCCCCGTGGCCTACCATCTGGATTGGCGCGGCTTTTTCTACCGGAGACCGGCCAGAGCTTCAGCAGCGGCGCTGCACTGGGTTCCATCGCGGAGCAGGCGATACCTACCGGGGATTGCCTTGTGGAGCTTCGGAGTATTGGGCCTGCTGCTTTAACACCGCGGAGCTGTGGTTTGCGGGAGCTACCAGCCGCGGTCGGCACTGACTTTAACATCGCGGAGTCCTGGATCTTTTGCCGAGGGCCGCCAGTGTTGGAGCTCCGCCCAGCTCGGCCTGTGGACTTCGGAAAGCCACGGTCTCCGGTAGGAAACAGCCGATTCGGAAACTCCGAGTTGCTGAGTGTGTTCTCCTGTTTCGACGCCGGAGCTCCGATCATCCCGGAGAGGGGGCCTGAACATCACGCTGCCATCACGGCGACTGCGGAGAGCTCAATGGCCACAACCACGGGTGAACAAGAGGAAGATGACTGAGCTTTATTGTCTTCCCTCACAGTGGGAACGTTGATTCCACTGTGGGGATATGCTAATGTTAAATTCTATCGCGTATCGTGTTATTTTTATTCGTATGGCTGTATGGTAACTCAAATCTCACTGCACCGATTGGTGCATGTGACAATCAATATAACTTGATCTTGAACTTTAACTTTAAGTCTGAGCACAGATGCAGATAGAGATACAGATGCTGCTCTACAAAAAAAAAGATACGTAGTGCTGGAGTAACTCAGCGGGTCAGGCAGCATCTCTGGTGGGAATGGATAGGCAATGCTTCAGCTCAAGATTCTAACATCTGCAGTTCCTTGTACCTCTCAAGCACCACGTTGCTTCCAACAAGAAAATTGTTCCAGTTTTGTCCACTTAATACAATTGTATAATGCAGATAAAAACTGACCTCAGACAGTTGATGAACGTATTACTTAATCCTGGTTGTTGGTGTCAGACAGAATGATCAAGTAAGTAAGTAAGAGAGTAAGTAAGTAAGTTTATTGGCCAAGTATTCACATTGACAAAGAGTTTGCCTTGGTGCTCCACCCACAAGTAACATGACATACAGTGACAGTTACGAATGACTCCGAAAACACTAAACATTAATAATAATAAAACATTAATGATAAAACACCATTGATCAAGCATGTGAATCAACAAAATATCAGATCAAAGGGAGGCTACAGATTTTTGGCTATTGAGTAGAGCAACTACTCGTGGATAAAAGCTGATTTTATGTTTGGCTGTGGCAGCTTTGACAGTCCGGAGTCGCCTTCCAGAAGGAAGTGATTCAAAGAGTTTGTGGCCAGGATGAGAGAGGTCAGAGGTGATCTTGCCCGATCGCTTCCTGGCCCTTGCAGTGTACAGTTCATCAATGGAGGGAAGGTTGCAGCCAATAATCTTCTCTGCTGATCGAACGATTCGCTGCAGCCTCCAGGTGTCGTGCTTGGTGGCTGAGCCAAACCAGACCATGATGGAGAAGGTGAGAACAGACTCTACGATGGCCGTGTAGAATTGGACCATCATTGCCTGTGGCAGATTGCGCTTCCTCAGCTGCCGCAGGAAGTACATCCTCTGTTGTGCCTTTTTGACTGTGGAGTCGATGTTAGCCCCCCACTGAAGGTCCTTGGAGATGATGGTTCACATGAACTTAAAAGACTCCACAGATGTGACTGTGGTGTTGTTGATGGTGAGTGACAATCAAATGGTGAATTCAGGCAGAAACCTAAATCAGTGGATTACTGCCTTAATGTGTCGCACGTATACCTCTGGGCCACACACTTGGGGCTAATATTATTTCAAGACATGAGAGCATTGCTCTATTGCCCTGGAAATCAGCAGGTACTCAAGAATATGATATAGCATGAAGCCAGAAGTATAAAATGGACATTGCAAAGTGTGCTGATTTACGTTTAAAAGATAGACGGATGATTCTAATAATGTAACATTTAAATATAATTGCTGTGTTCCTTGTATTTGCCTCCTGTTTGGTCTTAATCGGATCACTTCAGATACCTACTGCAAATCAAAACCTTTTGATTTGATTTCTGGCTCGCTCTCACTGTAAGAGCCCTCCATTTCTGCATTATGCCAGAGGTCCAGACACAGTTACTTTTAATGACCGTCGTGCTGGGAACCAGTAATGTGTCCATTTTGTTTTAGTTTAGAGATTAAAATGTGGGCTGGGAAAAGGCCAAGGACCCATTATCAAATATGAGAGTCTAGCAAAAGAACATGTCGATAGTTGGAAAAAACAAGAACCATCTAATAACAGTTTTCGAACATGAACAAACAGAAAACAAAACAAAATTGCAGTACTTTTTCCATCTAAAACTATATATAGTTCAATATTGGCAACTGAAAAAACTTTTACATAAATCTTTGCTCTCTCTCTCTCTCTCTCTCTCTCTATCAGTCTCAATTAGAATCAGTGCCATTAGTGGTATTGGAAACAAGCCAAAACCTTGGAAGTGAAAGCATTACCTAATCCTCTTTCTAGGAGATGCATGTATTGTGGTGATGTTGTGAAGTAAAGCTATGGTTTGGATGTTTTCTGATCTTTACATTCCCTTGCTTTTTCCTTAGTAAGCAACCTATGCTAATCCTGCATCTTCACAATAATTCTGCTCCTCCTTTAGCAATGGTCCATTCCACAGTTTTGGCCACAAGCTTTGGAAATTCCTCCCTCAACCTCTCAGCCTTTGAAATGTACTGAACTTCTAGACATCCTCCCTAATATGTCCTTCTGTGGCATGCTTTCATGATCTCTTCTGATGGAATTTCTTAGGAGGTTCCAGTAACAAACTTAACAAGAGGTCAAAGGCACACCGTAAATACAAAATTCTTCTTTTTCTGCTGCTGCTGCTGCTTCTTGGTGTAAAGTTAAGAATCCTTCAAGTGAGATCACAGAAATAGGCATGGAAATAGAAACAAAACCCCCTCTAATTCATCTGTTGGTAGACGCAAAGTGCTGGAGTAACTCAGTGGTTCAGGCAGCATCTCTGGAGAAAATGGATGTGACATTCGGATCAGGACCCTTCTTCAGACTGAATGCATCAGCAGTTCATTGTTTGTAGCTTTAATTCCTGAAGTTGCCCCTATTTCTCCCTTACCCCTCCCACTCCAGCTACATTCCTTCCCAACTCTTCAATCCTTTGGTCTTATACCTTTTTTTTTCCATCTCTGGCCTTTGATTAACAATCTGTCTATCGAACCCCCACGCCCCCAGCGTGTGGTCATCTATTATCTGCCACACTTTCATCTACTCCTCCTCTCCTCTCGCTTTCTTCCCTCCAATCCCCCCCCCCCCCCCCCCCACAGTACACACACACACACACACACACAATCAGTCTGAAGAAGGGTCGTGTCCCGTTCCGAAACTTCTACCCATCTACCCATGTTCTCCAGGGATGCTGCCTATCCCACTGAATAAACTCTAGCACTTTATGTAGATCAGGTGTAACTGCAATGTGGCAACAAATGGAGCAGAACTCACTGAGAAATGTTGGGAAAAGGCAAAAAGCAATGTCATTTATGAGGAATTCATGGTTAAAGATGACTATCCCCTAAATAACAATTTACCAGTGGATACAAAGATAGTAAGATGATGGGTTTGATCTAGAATTTGCAGACTTTACTGTGCTACCTCGTCAAGAACATTGACCAACTACAGTTCCCATACCGCCACAACGGGTCAACGGAGGATGCAATTTCACTGGCTCTCCACTCCGCATTGGACCACTTGGACAACAAAAACACCTACGTCAGGCTGTTGTTTATAGACAACAGCTCGCCGTTTAATACCATCATCCCTTCCAAGCTGGTTACCAAGCTCACGGAACTAGGCCTCTGTGCATCCCTCTGCAATTGGATCCTCGACTTCATTATCCACAGACCACAGTCTGTTCGAATTGGTGGAACCACTTCATCCTCAGTATCAATTAGTACGGGAGCACCTCAAGACTGCGTGCTCAGCCCCCTGCTTTACTCACTCTATACTCATGACTGCGTAGCCGGACATAATGTGAACTCCAACATCATGTTCGCCGATGACACCACTATAGTTGGACGAATCATGGATGGGGACGAGTCAGAGTATAGAAGTGAGATCGACCGACTGACCAAATGGTGCCAGCGCAACAACCTGGCTCTCAACATCAGTAAGACCAAGGAACTGATTGTGGACTTTGATAGGGAAAGGATGAGGAACCACACTCCTGTTTATATCAATGGGACGATGGTGGAAAGGGTCAATGACTTCAAATTCCTGGGCGTGCACATATCAGATGATCTTTCTTGGACCCAGCACATGGATGCAATTGTAAAGAAAGCTCATCAGCGACTCTACTTCCTGAGGAGATTACAGAGATTTAGCATGTCGGAGAGGATTCTCCTAAACTTCTACAGGTGCACGGTAGAGAGCATTCTAACTGGTTGAATCATGGCCAGGTTCGGCAACTTGAACATCCAGGAGTGAAAAATACTACAAAAAGTTGTGACCACTGCCCAGTCCATCGCCGGCTTTGACGTCCCCACCGTCGAAAGGATCTATCGTAGTCGCTGCATTAAAAAGGCAGCCAAAATCACCAAGGACCCACACCATCCTGGCCAGCCACTCATCTCACCATTGCCATCAGGAAGAAGGTACAGGAGCCTGAAAACTGTAAAGTCCAGGTTCAGGAACTGCTTCTTCCCCACAGCCATCAGGCTATTAAACACAACATCGAATAAGCTCTGAACTGCTAAATACTATATTATTATTTGTTATTTGCGCTATATTATATTTATTGAACTTTTTCTTTCCCCCCCCCTTATATACAATGTTTACATATTCACAAATTCTGTTGTGCTGCAGCAAGTAAGAATTTCATTGTCCCGTCCGGGACATATGACAGTAAAACACTCTTGACTCTTGACTCATGAAGCAGAGAACTGATTTGTTAAAACCTATTTTCTGCCATGTTATTGAAAAATATCAGTTTTTTCCCATAGAAAAAAATACCAGTTCACGTATCAGTTAAAAATTAAGCTGCATTTATCAACAAATATTTTTTCCATCAGCACACCCCTAATTTTTTTCCATCAACACACCTTCTAATTTAATAAACTAATAATTAAACAGTATAAAATCAGCACACATGTTAAATATTAAACATATTATCAAAATAACATGCACTAAAAACTTTACAGAAGTGCCGCTTGCACCATCAAAAGAAAACACTGAAAAAATTGATAGACCAAGAGAAGTATAGGGGAAAGATTGATTGATTTGTGATATCTATATTACTAAAAGTCTGATCTTGACCACTTTCTGTTGTTCTGTATATTGATTTTAGAAAAAACGATGCCACTTACGGCTGTGATTTTTGGCCATCTTACTCAGAGCCCTCCTCCGCTGCACAGGACAAGAGGATTTTTCCAATCGATTAAAAATAAAAGAATTATTAGTGTTTAAAAAATGTTGAGATTCACTCTCCTGAAGGCCATGACTATAAAACCCAGAAGTGTAGAGTGCCCCAGTCAGTCTCTGCAAGATGGGGGAGCGAGAGTGTCATGTCTCCCAGTCTGAGCTGTGAATAACACAGAACACATGTCTACTAAACTGTGTGTGGTTTTACTGACCTGCCAGTGCCCTTAATGTGGTTTGAAAATATAGTTTGGAAATGCTAAAGCTGTGTTGCCTTTGGTTCGGAAATGCTAGAGTTGCGTTGCCTAATTAAAGTTGCCTTGCCTAATTAAAGTTGCCTTGCCTTCTACATAATTAAAAGTCTAATCTTGACCCTTCCTGTTTGCGCTTTATATTGATTTTAGAAAAAACGCTACCACATATGGCTGTGATTTTTGGCCATCTTACTCAGAGTCCCCCTCTGCTCATCAGGTGCCGTGGATTTCTCTAATGCCGTGGATTTTCCGATGAAAAATACAAGAGTTATTAGTGTTTAACAAATGTTGAGATTCTCTCTCCTGTCAATCAGGCCATGAAGGCCACGCCCCTTCTGGTGGCAGGGGGAGGGCTATAAAACCAAGAGGTGTGGGGCGTGGCTCAGTCTCTGCAAGGTGGAGGAGGGAGAGGTCACGACTCACTGTCTTTAGTCGCCTTGCACCCTGCTTGAAAATGGTATGAAACTGCACTTGAATTTCGTGGCCTTGCACCCTGCTTGAAATGGAATTTCAAGGAATAGCCGTGAGTCAACTGCCAGCCAACCAGCCGTGAGTGAGTGAGCTGCCAGCGCAACAGGCTTGAGTGACTGAGCCGCTAGCCCAGGAATCCATTCAGCCCACAATGTCCATATTAGCCCTCTGGAAACCAGTCCCTTCAGCCCACAACGCCCACACTAGCACTTCAGAATGCCCCCCCCCCCCCCCCCCCCCCACTGGCCACCAATATTGGAATTGGTAGAGAGGTGGAATATTGCGTTGGGGGACCAGCCTTCCCGTGTGATGCTGGGACCCAACGGGTCCCACTTAGTCTAGTTAAGAGAATAGAAATGAAATTGGTGCAGCTAAGTGCTGTTGAGTTAAGATGCCAGCCATAATCTTATTGAATTGCAGAGCAAGCAAGAGGGGTCTGGGGGACTATTCCTGTTTCTTTTTGGTTTATTGTGCACTGGCATGGCCCTTCCAATAATAAAGGAGCAAAAGTGCTTAACTTATTTGCCCCTTACATTAGAGATGAATGACTGCCACTCCAAGAGCTAATAAATTGCTGCAGATGTAGGAAATCTGAAATAAATGTGGAAAGCGTTGGAAAGGCACAGCAGGTCAGGCAGCATCTGTGCGTGGTTTAAAAAAGAAACAAGTGGCATTAGTACATTGTGAGAAAATGTTTTGAACCGATGGTACATTGGACATGCTGACTGGTTAGCACGCAATAGAAGCTTTTCACTACCTCGTTACACGTGACAATAAACTAAACTGAACTGATAAATACATGTCTCGATTGTTGTTTACTGCATATATTATAAAGTATAATTTTGCAAATAAATCCTCAGCAGACAAACAGAGTTAATGTTTTCAAGTTTATGACCTTTCATGGAAACAGCATTTCCCACTAATGATGTTGGGTCTTTCTTAGCCATTAATTGGCACAAAGTGATTGTATTTAATGAGCACTTAGTGAATTGCTGCTGCGTGCGTGCGTGTGTGTGTGTGTGTGTGTGTGTGTGCAATTTGCATACAGCAAGTTTCCACAAACAGCAATGTGGAAAGACCTAGATAAACTGTTTTCTTTGAATCGTGATTGAGGGACCTCGATATGGACCTGAACATAAGTGATTAAGGTGGTGTCCCACTGCGGCGACCTAATCCGCGAGTTAAGAAGAGTGTCTTCGATCTTCAAGCTAGGTCTTCGACCTAGAGCTGGATCGACCATTCGCGTTGAAACCGTGAGCTGGATCAACCGACCGCACACACACACACAAACACATCTTAAAGGCGGGGGCCAGGGAAAGAGGGGAGCGCTGTCTGAAATTCACACCCCGATGAAGAGGAAGGTAAAAGACGGCCGCTCATTGTATGGTAAGTCCTTTAGAGAGTAGAGAGGGGAAGGGGAGAGAAGGGGAAAGAGGGTGAGAGAAGGAGAGAGAGAAGGGGGGAGAAGAGGGGGAGAAGAGGGGGAGAAGAGGGGGAGAAGAGGGGGAGAAGAGGGGGGAAGGTGTGGGGACACTTTTAAGAAGTATAATAAAGTTTAGCGAGCATTTAACCTACCGGTCGGTTTTCCTTGGTCCTTGGTCCTGAAAACTCCAATGAGCCAATCAAAATGCCCGGTCAGTGAAGGAGATTGCCTACGGCTGCCCTTGACTGCCTGTAACTAAATAGCGACCCCACTCCACTACACGACGAGTTCAAAAGAACCATGCCAACCAAATTTTACTCGCGGAAAATTTTTCAACATGCTGAAAAATGTTCCGCGACCTAGCTGAGGCCACGAGTATTCGGGAACTTCCCTCGAGCATAAAGGAGAATTCCAGTGACCTCATAAGACCTCCTAGGACCACGTGTCGACCATGCTGTGAGTGAGTCGAGGGCAAACTCTTCTAAACTCGCAGATTTGGTCGCCGCAGAGGGACAGCCAATCCATCTAAAATAAAGTGCTGTACTGCTATCAATGCAAAACCTTGTCACCATTTTTACAGGATTGTTGGACTAAATATTTGTCCATATGGTCTGGAGTGAGACTTGAACCGGAATCTTAAAGACTCATTATCCATGTATGGTGCCAACCAGACTCTGCCAGTTTGCCAACTCTGTTACAAGCTGAGGAAGGATGTGCTGGTTGTGAAGATGGTCCACAGGTTTACGAAAATGATCGCAGGAATGAGTGGGTTTACATATGATTAGCATTTGACGGCACTCACTGGATGAGGGGGGACCTCATTGAAACTTACCGAACATTGAAAGGCTTGGATAGAGTGGATGTGGAGAGGATGTTTCCACTAGTGGGAGAGCCTAGGACCAGAGGTCATTGCCTCAGAATTAAAGGACGTTCCTTTAGGAAGGAGATGAGGAGGAATTTATTTAGTCAGAGGGTGGTGAATCTGTGGAATTCTTTACCATAGAAGGTTGTGGAGGCCAAGTCAATGGATATTTTTAAGGAAGAGATAGATTTTGATTTGTACCGGTGTCATGCGTTATAGGAAGAACGCAGGAGAATGGTTGGTAGGGAAAGATAGATCAACCATGATCGAATGGCGGAGTAGACATGATGGGCCAAATGGCCTAATTCTGCTCCTATCACTTACGACCTTATGTTGCAGCACCAACATGCACACACTGCCTATGCAGATGAAAGGAAACGATCTGGAGGAAATGCTCACAAAAAGAAACTAAGTTTGGCTGGAAAATACAAATTGCAGACTCATTTCAAATAACAGTTAAAGAAATTGTATGACTAATATTTCCTGATGCATGTTTTTATGATTAGTTGATTCAGCTCACCCTTAAATGATTCAAGTGCTCTAATTAGTTATAACTGCTTCATCTGTTAACAACTACTTTCTCTTTTGGAAATGTTCCAAAAAGGTTCCAATAACATTTAAAATATATTAAGTATATTTATTTGAGAGGTAGAGTGCCATAATAGTTATGTTAGCTGCGTCATTCATAAATTCATAAGTTATTCATAAGCACAGTTCGGCCCATCAAGTCTACTCCGCCGTTCAATCATGGCTGATCTATCTCTCTGTCCGAACCCCATTCTCCTGCCTTCTCCCCATAAACCCTGACACCCGCACTAATCAAGAATCTTCCTATCTCCATCTTAAATATATCCACTGACTTGGCCTCCACAAACTTCTGTGGCAAAGAATTTCACAGATTCACCACCCACCGACTAAACACATTCCTCCTCATCTCCTTCCTAAAGGAACATACTTCCATTCTGAGGCTGTGACCTCTAGTCCTAGATTCTCCAACTAGTGGAAACATCCTCTCCACATCCACTGCATCCAGGCCTTTCACTATTCGGTACAGTTTCGAGAATAGAGATACAGCGTACAAACAGACCCTTCGGCCCACTGAGTCGACGCTGACCAGCGATCACCCCATACACTAGCACTATCCTACACACTAGAATTTATAAATACAGCAGGGAAATATGCCTTCTTCCCACCGAATACGCTCTGACCAGGGATAACACCGTACTCTAGCACTATCCTACACACACTAGGGACAATTTACAAATTTTATAGAATTACCCTACAAACTCGCACGTCTTTGGAGTGTGGGAGGAAACCAGAGCACCCGGAGAAAACCCATGCGGGTCATGGGGAGAATGTGCAAACTCCACACAGCCAGCACCCATGGTCAGGATGGAACCAGGGTCTCTGGCAACTCTACTACTGTTCCAAGAAGGGGTGAGAACTGATGTTGAGGGAGTCCAGAACCAGAGGTCATACAGTTTAAGAATAAGGGGTCGGCCATCCAGGACCGAGACTGGGAAAAACCTTTTCTCCAGGGATGCTGCCTGACCCTTTGAGTTTCTCCAGCATCTTGTGTCTATCTTGAGCTAAAGAGTCAAGCCTTGTCAATAATCCTCCCAACTCCTAAATTAACAAAAAAACTATAACATAAAGAAAAGAACTGGGACATAGAAAGGTATAAATAGCATCTATGAATTTGTTGACTGTGATAATTGCTCGTTTCTGAGCTTCCCCCAATCTAGTTTCAGTAAAAACACTGAATCAAGCAATTGAATAAAGTTTATTTTTCCAAAAGCGCGTCACAGATCAAACACTGTACCTATCCCCACCGCGGGTTCGATCCCTGCATCTGTCTGTTCAAGCCCTCTAGGCTTCAGGTAGACAGAGTCACTCCAGAAGATCGACCTCGAGCCTCGTGATAACGGCCTTTTAAATGCCCCGCGAACCTGAGGGCCGAACCACACGGAGGTTGTCTTACAATTACCCAATACCCAATAACAGATATCGATTAACCCAATACATAACAGACGATTCCCTAACCCAATGATACAACAGCTCAATACGTTGTATTCACAACGGACTTCAAGATGGTCAGCTATTGAAACATTTACCCTGATTCACAGAGCTTTCAGATAAGGCTTAACAGATAAGGCTTAACACCCCATCCAATAAACATCCAGCAGAGTCAGATTCTGCGACATTATATACAACCTATTTACAAAATGTATATCAGGTTTGCAACCACCGAATCCATTCTATGCATTTGGTATCAGATTGACAAGGCTTACAGGTTCCTTGCCCTTTTGCATATGAATTGTCTCTAAGCACCTCTCACAGCCTGTCCCAATTCTGCAGAGAGCTTTCCCAATTTGACCAAATCTCCCAGCAAGCCCCGAAAGGTAACCCCATTTTGAAGTCCTGACCAATTTAGCCAGGATGAACAACTGTGTTGCTTGTATGACAAGGCAGCATGGTGGCTTAGTGGTAGAGTTGATGTCTCACAGCGCCAGGGACTCGGGTTCAATTCTGTCTACAGGTGCTGTCTATATGGAGTTTATATGGTGTCCGTGTGATCACATGGGTTTTCTCCAGGTGCTCCAGTTTCCTCACACATTCCAAAGAGATGCAGATTTGAAGATTAATTGGCTCCTGGGAACGGTACCTAGGCTGTAGGATAGAACGAGTGTACAGGTGATCACCAGTCTATGCGGAAACATTGAAGGGCCTCTTTCCACGCTGTATCTCTGAACTAAAACTAAACAAAAAAATCTGGAGCTGTCAACATGGCATTCCACAGCCACTTATTAATTTGTGTGTTGCAGTATAGATAGCCACGCTGATTTCCCAGAGTATTCACATTCAAATTCTTTGAGTGGCATAACCAAGGCAAGGTATGTCTAGAGCACATGAAACAGCAGATGCTGGAACCATGAGCAAAACACAAAGTGATGGAGGAACTCAATGGATCAGGCAGCATCTGTGGAGGAAATGGACAGGCGACGTTTTGGGTTGGATCCCTTCTTCAGACCCAAGCATCCCTGCATTTATTATTTTCCAACATTTTAATGTGAATATAAAATATGGACTTTATGTGATTTAATTTAGTTTATGTAAGTTTAATTTAGGTTCGTTTAGAAATACAGCGTGGAAACAGGCTTTTCGGCCCACCGAGTCCGAACCGACCAGTTAGTGTTAATGTCCGAATCGTCGCACATTAACACCACCCTACACACACGAGAGACAATTTTACATTTATACCAAGCCAATTAACTTACAAAGCTGTACGTCTTTGGGGTGTGGGAAGAAACTGAAGATCTCAGAGAAAACCCATGCAGGTCACGGGGTGAACGTACAAACTCCGTACAGACAGCACCCGTAGTCGGGATCGAGCCCAGGCCTCTGTTGCTGTTAGGCAGTAGCTCTACCGCTACGCCCTGCAAAAGTTTTGTCAGCATTTCTTAGTCTAAAGAAATGGAATGTACATTACGCGAGTTTTATGGCCACAGGATATTCCAGTTGAAGTACTTTGTAAACTCCCCACTGTGATGTGTGAGTGCAACTCCAAGTGGTGGCAGCAGAAGGTGGCAGCAGAAGCAGTGGCATAATCTGTTAAGCTTTTAGTGCAATAAAAAGTGAAATGTTACAAATACTCAGCAGGTCAGGCAGCATCTGTGAAACCGAGTGATAAACTTTACCTTGGATGGTTCTTTACGCCATCTTGTTGCATGGTTAGGTACAAAATATCACAAATCTGACGAACAACAATAATATTTTCAATGATATTGCTATCAGCAAATGAAATGAAAAGTGCTCAGAAATTAGCAGGGGTGGGGAAATTGATTTTTGTGCATTTTATTATTTGCATGACATACTTTTAAATAGATATTAGGATGTCATGTTAGGGCGGTACAGTGACGCAGCGGTAGAGTTGCTGCCTTACAGCGCCAAAGACACGGGTTCGATCCTATCTACGGGTGCTGTCTGTGCGGAGTTTTTACGTTCCCCCTGTGACCACATGGGTTTTCTCTGGGTGTTCTGGTTTCCTTCCACATTCCATTGACGTGCAGGTTTGTAGATTAATTGGCTTCTGTAAATTGCCCCTAAAGTGTAGGATGCAAAACTGAGATAACATAGAACTAGTCCACGGGTGATTGTTGGTCAGCACGGACTGTGAGCCAAAGGTCCTGTTTCCACGCTCTGCTCTAAACTAAACTAAACATTGTCTTTACTTCCCTGTGCAGTGTTTCACATGTAGGAAATACTGTGGAGATTCAATTCCCCATGCACCTTTTGACACTGGCTACTATGTGTAAACATTTTTAATCACAGCATGTTGAATGATAAGAATGTGCCACTGCGTGAAATATAAAATGACCTTCCATGACTCGATTCAGAAGCTGGTGTCATATTAAAAGTATGCACTCAACATCATGATGAACAAGGAGCTAAATTCCATTGCGTCAACAAGTCTGAAGTTGGTCTTTCTTTCCTGAAGCAATATCTCATAAGACCCACTCAAAGAGCTGTTGTGTCAAAGACTACCGATGATCCTGGAATCTAATGTTGTTTCTTGGGGCTTTTGTTTTACAACTAGACACAGAAAATGTTGTGTGGCAGTTGGAATGTGACAGATAGATGACAGATGAAAGAAGGGTATGACAGGCAGAGGAACATACGTTGCCTCTCAGGTTCTTATTAAATCTTGCTCATCTCACCTTAAGCCTATGTCCTCTCGTACATGATTCCCCTACCCTGGGTGAAAGACAAAGGCATTCACCCTATCTATCCCCATCATGATTTTATATCAATAAGATCACGTCTCAGTCTCTTGTGCTCCAGTGGATAAAGTTCTAGCCTACCTATCATCTCCCAATAGTTCAAGTCCTCATGTTCTGGCAACATTTTCGAATATCTTGTCAGTGCTGTTTCCAGCTTAATGGTTTATTTGCTGCAGCAGGTGAGCAAAACTGAACACAATACTTCAAGTGCAGTCTCATCAACACCTGGTAACACTGTAACATAATGTCCCAGGTTTTGTACTTAATTTCCTGACTGAAGGCCAGTGTGCCAAAAGTCTTCTTCACCCCCCTATAGAAACATACTGTAGAAACATACAAAATAGGTGCAGGAGTAGGCCATTCGGCCTTTCAAGACAGCACCGCCATTCGATATGATCATGGTTTATCATCCAAAATCAGTTCTTTTGTACATATGATGTAACATTCAGGGAAATATGTGCTTGTACCTCCTAGATCCCTCCTCTCTCCAAAATTCCCTAGAACTCTATCATTCACTTTGAAAGTCCTGCCTAGGTTTACCTTTGGACAGGTACATTGATAGGATAGGGTTGGAAGGACATGGCCATGTCGATGAAAACAGTGTAGATGAGGCATGATACTCACCGTGGGCAAGTTGGGGTGAAGGACCTGTTTCCTCGCTGTATGACTCTATGACACTATGACATGCACAGCTGATCAAAGTTTGTTTTTCCCCTGGATATAATTATAAAATCTCTTTGGATCGACTGGGCTCGTATTCACTCGAATTTATAAGCATGAGGGGATGTTATGGAAACAAATAAAATTCTTAAGGGATTGGACAGGCTAGATGCAGGAAAAATGTTCCCGATGTTGGTGGAGTCCAGAACTAGGGATCACAGTTCAAGAATAAGGGGTAGGCCATTTAGGACTGAGATGAGGTAAAACCCAGAGTTGTGAATCTGTGGAATTCTCTGCCACAGAAGGCAGTAGAGGTCAATTTATCAGATGTTTTCAAGAGGGAGTTAGATATAGCTCTTAGCACGATCAGAACCAAGGGATATGGGGAGAAAGCAGGGGGTACTGATTTTGGTTATTCAGCCATTATCTTATTGAATGGTGGTGCTGGTTCGAAGGGCCGAATGGCCTACTCCAGCACCTAATTTTTATGTTTCTATTCTCCTTAATATTATATACGAGAACAATTTAATGCCCCATTTTCTCCTCCATGATTGCCTTCTTAATTATGCTACTCAATCCCGTATATACGCCTCCAGAGATACACTTTGTCCCAGCACCCTATACCTGACCACGTCTCCTTATTTTTCCTGGCTAGAGTATCAGTTTCTCCATCATCCAGGGTTTCACACTCGTACTTGCCGTGCCCTTCATTTCACCAGGATCATATGAACTCTCACGATCACACGTTTTAAAAGCATCCCACTTTCTGTACAAAACACTGCCCCAAAACTCTCCGCTCCAATCAACCTTTACGAGTTCCCGTCTAATGCCGTCAAAGTTAATCTTGTCCCAATTTCAATCTTGTCCTTGTGGACCAGCATTTGCTATACAACATAACAAAAAAATCAGCAGTGAGACCATTTGGCCCTTTGAGTCTGTTCTACCTGTCACAATAAAAAACAAGGGCCTTCCACATCAGAAGTATTTTTCAGCACTATCCCCATATCCCCAGATTTCCTTAATATGTGGAAATCTATCTAATAATAAACTTCACAGCTATCCAAGATAGAGAATTTCAAAGCTTAGTTTCAAGTTTCAAGTTCACATTTATTGTCACATGCACCAATTGGTACAGTGAAATTTGAGTTGCCATACAGCCATACAAATAAAAAGAACACAATACACAGTTTAACATAAGCATCCACCACAGCAGAATCAACGTTCCCCACAGAGATGGAAGGCAATAAAGTTCAGTCATCTTCCTCTTTGTTCACCCGCAGTCGGGGCCTTTGAACCCTCCGCAGTCGCCGCTACTGACGCCCCAATGTTCAGGCCACCACTGAACGGTGAAATTTAACCTCATCTCAATTCTCAATTGTTGATGCATTATTTTCAAACTGTGCTCTCTTACCCAAGTCTCCGCAGTCAGGGAAATATCTGTACCTAGCCTTCAAGCCCTTCAACAATTTGTAAGTTTCAATTAAATGTTATCTCATTCTTCTGAACTCTAATAAAATTCTGCCCAGTGTCTGCTAACATAGCCAACTCTCCATCTCTAAGACCAGTCAAATAAATCTTTGATACACTTCATTCAAGTGGATGCATCCTTTCTCAGGAAAGCAAGTACTGTATATCATAGAAATATAGAAATATAGAAAATAGATGCAGGAGGAGGCCATTTGGCCCTTCGAGCCAGCACCGCCATTCATTGTGATCATGGCTGATCATCCACAATCAGTAACCCGTGCCTGCCTTCTCCCCATATCCCTTGATTCCACTAGCCCCTAGAGCTCTATCTAACTATCTTTTAAATTCATATCCTTTCTTAAGAAATACTCCAGCTACGGTCTCACTAAGAGTCATAGAGTCTTAGAGTGATACAGTGTGGAAACAGGCCCTTCCGCCCAACATGCCCCAGATACACTAGTCCCACCTGCCTGCGTTTGGTCCATATCCCTCCAAACCTGCCCTATCCATGTACCTGTCTAACTGTTTCTTAAACATTGGGATAGTCCCTGCCTCAACTACCTCCTCTGGCAGCTTGTGCAAAAAAGTTACCCCTCTGATTCCTATGAAATCTTTTCCCATTCTCCTTAAACCTATGTTCTCTTCACCTTCTCTGGGCAAGAGACTTTGTGCATCTACCCGATCTATTCCTCTCATGTGTTTATGCAGCTCAATAAGATAATCCTATACTCTATACACTTACAATAAGACTTTATTACTACTGTGATCAAATTTACAATAAAGTTTAAAACACCTATCAATACCATGTGATTGTTGGTCTTCTGGGACCTGTGTATAACCACACCCAAGTCCCCTTGAATATCTACACCAATCTCACAAGTGGGAAATCGTTTAAGGGCCAGTTAATCAGTGGTCAAGATTGGGATTGTCAAGTAAGGAGGTGAGATAATGATGGCATGGTAAGGGTGGCAAGAGGTAAATTTTGGCAAAAAGAAAAATGAAGCCAGTGTAAGGTTTAGGAAGATAAAAACCAGACAGGGCCTGTGAGGAATACAATGAAAGCAGGAATGATCTTGTGCAGGAACTTAAGATGACCCGCACACTAACACCATCCTACACACACTAAGGATCATTTACAATGCCAATTAACCTACACACCTGTAAGTCGTTGGAGTGTGCGAGGAAACTGGAACACCCGGAGAAAACCCACGCGGTCACGAGGAGAACGCACAAACTCCGTACACTGCACCGGTTGTCAGGATCGAACCCGGGTCTCTGGCGCTGTAAGGCAGCAACTCTGCCGCTGCCCAATATCGTGGTGCTCCATCAGCCTGCTCCAGGCCCCACACATGATCCACCGTAAACTCCCACTTGGAGACAGACGGGGATCGCTGTTCGGTGTGGACTCAGTGGGCTGAAGGGCCTATTTCCCCGCTATATCTCCAAACTTAACTAAACTAATACTCTCTGTGTCCAGTGCGAATTTCGGGTGAGAGTTAAGTCTGTCATCCAGTTCAGAGTGAAGGCCATTCGCAGTCTGCACAAGTCATCTATACATTGAAGATCTATAATCAATGTCTTGCAAACCTATATTGCTGATGTCGTTCGACTTTCGAGACACAGCGCGGAAGCAGGCCCTTCGGCCCATTAAGTCCGCGACGACCAGCGATGTCACATTCCTTCTATCTGCTCATCACGCTGTAACTACTCTGTGGTACCAAAGGACAGTTTGAGTGATTCAGTGGCGTCAAAGAGGAAAATAATAGGCACGGTGCCACCGTCTAAAGATTGCCCAAAACTTCATGTGAGGTACTTGACTCAAGGCAGTACTTGAGCGAAACACAAAGTGCTGGAGTAACTCAGCGGGCCAGGCATCATCTGTGTTGGGAATAGATAGACATACCCTTCTATGGTCCCGACCCGAAACGCCGTCTGTCCACATTCCGTCCACAGATACACACAACGTGCTGGAGTAACTCAGCGGGACAGGCAGCATCTCTGGAGAGAAGGAATGGGTGACGTTTCGGGTCTCGACACTTCTTCAGACTTCCCCCCACTGACTACCTGGCCCGCTGAACTACTTCGGCGCTTTGAGTTTTGCTTAAGATTCCAGCATCTGCAGTTCCTTGTAGCTCAAGACAGTATGTTCACTGCCTATGGTGTGCTTAGTGAAATAGATTGGCCACACTTGTGACTGTTCCGAAATACTGATGGCAAAAAGAAAGATAGCCATCCTCCTGCCCACGTTTAAAATTGGACAGTAAAGAATGAGATTGCAGTGCGCCAAGGTACAACGTGTGCTGTTTTGGATGTTTGGTTTAGCTTATAACATTTGCAGCGTTATTCACCAATTATGATAGCAGGTCTCGCTAAAGCATATTACCCAAGCCAACAACGTAAAACAGCGCTGGTCAACGTGTTCTTTCAACTCTCAGTTTCAATTCCAGCGATTCAGCAACAGTCAAGTGGTATTGCTAGAAACAAGGACATGCAAATGCTGGTTTACTAAAAAAAAAATACACTAAATGTTGGAGTAACTCAGCGGGCCGGGCAGCATCTCTGGAGAACTGTCTGAAGAAGGGGCCCGACCTGAGACGTCGCCGATCCATGTTCTTAACAGATGAGTCACTCCAGCACTTTGTGTCCTTCTATCGTGTCGTTAGTGATTCGTGTGACCTTGAAAGTCGTTATCTCCCCCGACAAAACCATTCACGACGAAAACTCTAACGTTATTTGTAATAACTTATTACATGCGAGGATATATGTGAAAAGTGCTTCGGTGCAAACCTTCTTTATTTCTTGAAAGCGAATCATTGAGAATATTTGCATTCACGCCAGGCAATTAGAAGGAAAACGACAATTTAAAAAAAAAATTGTTTCCAGACAGTTCGCTAACAAAACTCTCCCGTCAAAGACTTCGAAAGCCATGGAATGTCGACTTCAAATACACAGTGTCACTGTTGTTTATTTATATGCCTCCGTTTTAATGGTTGAAAACTATGAGACACGTTTGTGTGTAAAATCATGAGAGAGGAACAGATCGGGTAATGAACAGTCTCTTGCCCGGAGTAGGGGAATCGAGGACAAAAGTTTAAGGTGAAGGGGGAACGATTTAAAGGAATCTAAGGGGTAACTTTTTCACACAAAGAGTGGTGGGTGTATGGAACTAGCCGCCAGAGGAGGTAGTTGAGGCTGGGACTGTCCAAACATTTAAGAAACAGTTAGACAGATACATGGAAAGCACAGGTTTGGGGGGATATCGACCAAACGCGGGCAGGTGGGACCAGTGTAGTTGGGGACATGTTGGCCGCTGTGGGCAAGTTGGGTCGAAAGGGCCTGTTTCCACGCTGTATCACTCTATGACTCTCAGCTCGCCTTGACACACGGAGCCCAGGTGCCGACATGCCAAGCTGACACAGGGGGAAACGGCTGAACTAAAGCGAGGAAAAAGCGCAATGTTTGAGTTAAGATAATAAACGGACTCTGAAGGTTATAATTACAAAGGGAGAAAAAATGGTCGGCATGTGAAGTTTGTCAGGGAAGGTTGTTGAACTCGCTCCTGGTCCTGGCTCTGCAGAGAGAGCAAGGCGAGCGGAAAGTCGCTGTGGAGGCAAAGTCAGCGGAGATATGTTAAATCAGAGATAGATAGATTCTTGATTAGAACGGGTGTCAGGGAATATCGGGAGAAGGCAGGAGAATGGGGTTAGGAGGGAGAGATAGATCAGCCACGATTGAATGGCGGAGTAGACCCGAATGGCCTAATTCTGCTCCTATCTCTTATGAAAGTCCAGCACCAGAGAGTGACAGAGGGTGGGAAAGTGACACGACCTAACTTGGGCATATACCTCTCCCTTTCTCTTTCTCCCTCCCCCAGCCTCTCCCTCTCTCCGCCCCTTTGCATCCTCTCTGCTTCTGACTGGCTGCGTTTGGGGAACCGCCGACAGGCAACAGGCCAGCGAGGATGTCACTCTCTCCCCCCCCCCCCCCCCCCCCTCTCTCTCTCTGTCTCCCTCTCCGGCGGCTTTTGACGGCACAATAGGGGCGGGTCAGGTTGGCTTGAGAGGCGGCGGGCTAGGGGTTAGCGGCGACGCTGGTGGGGTTGTCAGTGAAGGGAGCGTGGGAACCTGGGCTAGAGTGAAGATAACGCGGCTGCTCACTGACCACAGGACACACACACACACACATTACACACGCACAGGGCGGAGAGGCAGCATCTCCCTCCCTGCCCCTTGCAACCCCTCAGCCCACCTCGGTCATTCCACCTCCATCCCCCACGTCACCCCGGAGGGGATACGTGCAAAGTTTGTCCTCTCTCTTTTCAATTTTGTTTTTTTTGTGTTTTTTTTTAAATTTAATTTTTCTTTGCAAAACTGTAAAGCGATCAGACCCTCCCCAGATGGATCGTCCCAGCGATGAAGATAACTCGTCGCTGAAGAGCTCCGAATCCTTGCCCGGTTCTGTCCAGGAAAACGTCAAAGCCATCGGCGTGCTGACCAGCGGAGGGGATGCGCAAGGTGGGTGGAATTAGTTGAGAATATATATATATATATATATGTGTGTGTGTGTGTTTTGTTTTCATCGGGAGAGGGAGGAAGCAGCAGAATTGAGCGACTGGCAGGTAGATGTGTGGATCTAAATGTAACAACCCCAATCCGCTCGCATTTCCTCGTCTTGCTCGCCGCTTGCTGCACTGCGCTGCTTTCGGATCGACCTCTCTCTCCGTCTGAAACGCTGCCAACATACGCAGCAGCCTCGCCGCTTTAATCGCACCACGCCGGCGCAATTAAAGCAACAAGCAGAACTTTAGCACAATGTATTTCTTTTTTTTTTAAGGATTCTGTTTTAGGGTTGCGATGCTAAAAACGCGGAAGCGCTGTCCAACCCCGCGTCCTTGCGGATGTAAGTCGCTGCGTCAATAATATTCTGCGGCGGGGAAGCGCGGGCCCACCTCGCTCATTCTCCTGCTAACCCCAATCCATCCAAAGTTTGGTTATTTTTTGAGTAGGCAACTTTATCCGCGCCCCCCCCCCCCCCCCCCCCTCCTCCCCGCAGCCCAGGTGGTTTGGCTTTGGGGAAGTGATGGGGATATCCCAGCCTCCACCCACGGTCGGTTTTAGCTCAAGTGCTGTAGGATCTTTGGTTTAGCTTCTCGCGATTTCCTTCCGCTGCTTTGAGGCTCTGCCCCCGGTTCCGCGTCCTTCCGAACGGCAGATGTGTGCCCTCGGTCTCCCTTGACCAAACAAACAGACAGACAAACGAACGAACGAGCGCCTTCGTAATCCTGACCTTGAAACGGGATGTCTTCTGAAAAAGCTGTGACCTTTTTATTCCCCCCCCCCAATTCCTTTTGAAAGGCTCTCGTTTTTGGTTTTTCAACCCCAGTTGTGAGGTGTTTAACTAAACAAATCCATCTCGAGTATCATATGAGCACTAATTATTTAACAGCAGAAACAGTCATTCCGAATGGTAAAATAACAGCATTTTAGTTGATGAGAGAGGTCCATATTTCTGGGGCCAAATGGCCTGTACCTGCGCTGCACTGGCATGGAACTGACAATGAAGTTTACACGAATAATCCCAGAAATGAGTGGGTTAACCTATGATGAGCGTTTGTCGGCACTGGGCCTGTATTCGCTGGAGTTTAGAGGAATGAGGGGGGACCTAATTGAAACGTACAGAATAGTGAAAAGCTTGGATAGAATGGATGTAGAGAGGAAGTTACCACTAGTGGGAGAGTCCTTTCCGCTATGACCAGAGGCCACAGCCTCAGAATTAAAGGACTTTCCTTTAGGAAGGAGATGAGAAGAAATTTCTTGAACCTGTGGAGTTCTTTGCCACAGAAGGCTGCGGAGGCCAAGTCAGTGGATATTTTTAAAACAGAGATAGGTAGATTCTTTATCAGTACGGGTGTCAGGTTATGGGGAGAAGGCAGGAGAATGGGGTTAGGAGGGAGAGGCAGATCAGCCATGATTGAATGTTGGAGTAGATTGATGGGCCAAATGTGAGGCAGCATCTCTGCTAGCTGTCTGCGTCACAGTGCTGCTAGCTGAATGGCCATCCATTGTCCATCCCACATCTGTGTAAACCTAGTAACTTGCTGCGTCAAAGAGGAAGGCCGTTAAGTCAATTGCAGTGACAGGTCTGAGGTCACATGGAGGTCAAAGTGGGTAAGGATGTTCAAAATCCTTCCCTGTGCAGAAACAAATAATTGCAGACGGACACAAAATGCTGGAGTAACACGGCGGGGTAGGGTGCATCTCCGGATAAAAGGAATGGGTGACGTTTTGGGTCGAGACCCTTCTTCAGACTGATAGGGTCTTCAGACTGAGAGTGCGTCAGTCTGAAGAAGGGTCCCGACCCGAAACGTCACACATTCATTCCTTCTATCCAGAGATGCTGCCCGAGTTACTCCAGCATTTTGTGTCTATGTTCGGAATAAACCACCATCTGCAGCTACTTCCTACGCGAAGAATTGCAGATGCTGGTTTATACACAAAAGGACGCAAAGTGCTGGAGTAAATCAACGGGTCAGGCAGCATCTATGGTGAACATGGAAAGGTGATGTTTTGGGTCGAGATGCTTGAAGGAGGATCTCAACCCGAAACATCACCTGTTTCAGGCACGTGCCGTCAGGGTAGGCAAGGAAGGCACTGCCTACCCTGACTAAAATTATGAAATGGCAATTATTAAATATAAATAGTAAAGGCATGGGAGAATTATGCCTATCTAAGAGATCGATCTCTTAGGTAGGCATAATTCTCCGTGCGTTTCATCCGCAGCACTTGTAACACAGGAAGGTCTGTGCAGCCCTGAGCCGTCAATTTCAAGGGGAGCTGAAGGCAGCAGAAATTCTACCTTTGCAGAACCGCGCATGCCCAGCGCGAGTTTCTTGGCGGGATTTTCAAATACGGCTTGCCATTATTTTAATAGTATCTTAGGAAACAAAGAGTGATGAATGGACTTAATGTACCAATAACGTGGTAAGTGCATTTCTTGGTGCTTAATTTTTTATAAATACTGTATTTCCCAGGGTGGGGGGAGAGCTCCGTTCACAGTGTTTGGGGAGTCTGGCGTTGTGAAGGAGGGGATTGGGGTCAGTAACCCACTTGCCACGCTCCGGTCTGAGTGCAGGTAGATGGGACTAGGTGAGAGTAAGTGTTCGCTATGGGCTAAAAGGGCCGAGATGGCCCGTTTCCGTGCTGTAATTGCTATATGTTTTTATTGTGGCCGGGGAGTGAATTAGCTTGGGTGGCTGCCACAGCACTCCGGGCACGGACAGCAGAACTGGCCGCTACTTCCGAGGAAGGAAGCAGCTCGGGTGACTGGAGCGGCCGGTGGGACCCGTCAGCAGAACCGGCTGCCATTTCAGCCCCTTCTGCTGGTCCCCACTCACCTCTGGCAGTGCTCTCCGTCTGAACATCTCTCACCTGCCGCTCGCCGGCCGGCTTCCCGCAAATCTTTAAATTCCGACAGCGCGTTCACGGGACCAGTTGAGGTTACCTGTCTGTGGGAATTTAAGGATTTGCGGGACGCGGTTGACATGAGCGAAGCCGGTGAGCGGCAGGTGAGAGATGTTCAGACGAAGAGCACTGCCAGAGGTGAGCGGGCACTGAAGGCACTGAAGTGGCAGCCGGTTCTGTTGTCGGGTCCCGGCGGCCGCTTGCAGTCACCTGAGCCGCTTCTATCCACGGAAGTGGCGGCCAGTTCTGCTCAAAGATCCTATAGCTCCGTTATAGGATCTTTGGTTCTGCTGTCCATGCCCGGAGCGCTGCGGCAGCGGTGAGTGAGTTACTGATATGATCTTCGACCCTCTCCTTCTCAACATACCTGCCCTCCCCGCATCTTTAACCCCTGGCACAGACTCTCCACACGCTGTGATAGGAACTCTCCCTCCAATTGGACCCTTGAATTAGTATTGCCTTTCAATAAGATGACAACTGATTCAACGTCCAGGTATGCTCCCGTTTTTCCCACCATTACTCCAACTGCCTTCATCCTCCGTCTCCCACCCATTAATTAATAAATGAAGGAGATTGAGAAGCCTTGGGAAAATTGAATTGTTACTTATTTTGTATTTTTTACGAAGAGAGCAATCTGCGCATGCGTGGTTTAAGATTTTTTTTAAAGCCGGCTGACTGCCTACCCTGAGTAATTACTCACGGCACATGCCTGACCTGTTTGTGTTCACCAGAGACGCTGCCTGACATGCTGAGTTACTCAAGGATTTTGTGTCCTTTCTGTATGGTTTCCTTGTTTGGAAAGAGCAACTGGGGACACTGGAGATTATAGGTCATTGAGCCTCAGATTAATGGCAGGAAGATTATTGAAGAAGCCTCTTAAGGATTACTTGTATTTGGACAAGTAGTGTGACCCTGTGCAAGGGAGGTCCTGTCTCACATCCAACTCAGTATCCCGTACCTGCCTTCTCTCCATACCCTCTGATCCCCTTAGCCACAAGGGCCACATCCAACTCTCTCTTAAATATAGCCAATGAACTGGCCTCAACTACCCTCTGTGGCAGAGAGTTCCAGAGACTCGCCACTCTCTGTGTGAAAAAAGTCTTTCTCATCTCGGTCTTAAAGGACTTCCCCCTTATCCTTAAGCTGTGACCCCTTGTCCTGGACTTCCCCAACATCGGGAACAATCTTCCTGCGTCTAGCCTGTCCAACCCCTTAAGAATTTTGTAAGTTTCTATAAGATTCCCTCTCAATCTCCTAAATTCTAGAGAGTATAAACCAAGTCTATCCAGTCTTTCTTCAAAAGACAGACAGTCCTGACATCCCAGGAATCAGTCTGGTGAACCTTCTCTGCACTCCCTCTATGGCAATAATGTCCTTCCTCAGATTTGGAGACCAAAACTGTACGCAATACTCCAGGTGTGGTCTCACCAAGACCCTGTACACCTGAAGTAGAACCTTCCAGCTCCTATACTCAAATCCTTTTGCTATGAAAGCTAACATACCATTCGCTTTCTCCACTGCCTGCTGCACCTGCATGCCTACTTTCAATGACTGGTGTACCATGACACCCAGGTCTTGCTGCATCTCCCCTTTTCCTAATCGGCCACCATTTAGATAATAGCCTGCTTTCCTGTTTTTGCCACCAAAGTGGATAACCTCACATTTATCCACATTATACTGCATCTGCCAAATATTTGCCCACTCACCCAGCCTATCCAAGTCACCTTGCAGTCTCCTAGCATCCTCCTCACGGCTAACACTGCCCCCCAGCTTAGTGTCATCCGCAAACTTGGAGATATTGCCTTCAATTCCCTCATCCAGATCATTAATATATATTGTAAATAGCTGGGGTCCCAGCACTGAGCCTTGCGGTACCCCACTAGTCACTGCCTGCCATTGTGAAAAGGACCCATTTACTCCTACTCTTTGCTTCCTGTTTGCCAGCCAGTTCTCTGTCCACATCAATACTGAACCCCCAATGCCGTATGTATACTAGTTTGTATACTAATCTCTTATGTGGGACCTTGTCGAAAGCCTTCTGGAAGTCCAGATACATCACATCCACTGGTTCTCCCTTATCCACGCTACTAGTTACATCCTCGAAAAATTCCACAAGATTCGTCAGACATGATTTACCTTTCGTAAATCCATGCTGACTTTGTCCAATGATTTCACCACTTTCCAAATGTGCTGCTATCCCATCTTTAATAACTGACTCTAGCAGTTTCCCCACTACCGATGTTAGACTAACTGGTCTGTAATTCCCCGTTTTCTCTCTCCTTCCCTTCTTAAAAAGAGGGGTTACGTTTGCTACCCACCAATTCTCAGGAACTACTCCAGAATCTAAAGAGTTTTGAAAGATTATCACTAATGCATCCACTATTTCTGGGGCTACTTCCTTAAGTACTCTGGGATGCAGCCTATCTGGCCTGGGGATTTATCGGCCTTTAATCCATTCAATTTACCCAACACCACTTCCCGACTAACCTGGATTTCACTCAATTCCTCCTTTGACCCGCGGTCCCCTGCTATTTCCGGCAGATTATTTATGTCTTCCTTAGTGAAGACGGAACCAAAGTAGTTATTCAATTGGTCCAATTGCTCAATTGAGGAAGTGATGAAAATGAGTGATGTAGGCACGGAAGTTGATGCTGTTTACGTGAACTCTAATAAAGCCTTTGACAAATTCCCTCAAGTAGGCTGGACCAGAAGATTAGAAGGATTCATAGGGTTTTACGTGAGAGAGGAAAGATTTAAAGAGGACTTGAAGGGCAACCTTTGCAACACAGGGTTCTGGGTATATGGAACGAGTTGCCAGATGAAGGTGGTGGATGTGGATACAAATACAATATTAAAAAAAACATTTGGATAGGTAGATGGACAGATTTGGAAAGGTATGGAGCTGGTGTATGCAAGTGGGACCTGCTTGCTTGGGCAACTTGGCTGGCATGAATGAGTTGGGCTGAAGGGCCTATTTCTCTGCTGTATAGCTGTATGAACTTGGGTGGGGCGCAAGGCCACCAGAGGTTTCCGTTCATGTTTCCTAAGTGGGACAGGGGCATTAGACTATTAAGTCACATGGGAACCACAATGACTTGGTAAATTGGACCTTAAATTTGCCTGTTCATAGAAGACAAAGGGAAATGATAGAGGGATGCTTTTCTGACTGGAAGTCTGCAACCAGTGGTGTTTTGAAAGGATCATTAGTGGGACCTCTGATACGTGATCTATATATCACGTATCAGAGACCCATTAAAAAGGGTTCAAAGAATAAACCTAGCAATTATAGACCCATTAGTTTGACGTCAGTGGTGGGCAAATTAATGGAAAGGATACTTAGAGATAATATATATAAGCATCTGGATAAACAGGGTCTGATCAGGAACAGTCAACATGGATTTGTGCCTGGAAGGTCATGTTTGACAAACCTTCTTGAATTTTTTGAAGCGGTAACTAGGGAAATTGATGAGGGTAAAGCAGTGGATGTTGTCTATATGGATTTCAGTAAGGCCTTTGACAAGGTTCCCCATGGAAGGTTGGTTAAGAAGGTTCAATCTTTGGGTGTTAATGGCGGAGTAGCAAGATGGATTCAACAGTGGCTGAATGGGAGATGTCAGAGAGTAATGGTGGATGGCTGTTTGTCAGGTTGGAAGCCGGTGACCAGTGGGGTGCCTCAGGGATCTGTGTTGGGTCCACTGTTGTTTGTCATGTACATCAATGATCTGGATGATGGGGTGGAAAATTGGATAAGTAAGTATGCAGATGATACTAAGATAGGTGGTGTTGTGGATAATGAAGTAGATTTTCAAAGTCTACAGAGAGATTTGGGCCATTTGGAAAAGTGGGCTGAAAGATGGCAGATGGAGTTTAATGCTGTTAAGTGTGAAGTGCTACATCTTGGCAGGACAAATCAAAATAGGAAGTACATGGTAAATGGTAGGGAATTGAGGAATGCTGTGGAACAGAGGGATCTAGGAATAACTGTGCATAGTTCCCTGAAGGTGGAATCGCATGTAGATAGGGTGGTAAAGAAAGCCTTTGGTGTGCTGGCCTTTATAAATCAGAGCATTGAATATAGGAGTAGGGAAGTAATGTTAAAATTGTACAAGGCATTGGTAAGACCAATTCTGGAGTATGGTGTACAATTTTGGTCGCCTAGTTATAGGAAGGATGTCAACAAAATAGAGAGAGTACAGAGGAGATTTACTAGAATGTTGCCAGGGTTCCAGCAACTATGTTACAGAGAAAGGTTGAACAAGTTAGGTCTTTATTCTTTGGAGCGCAGAAGGTTAAGGGGGGACTTGATTGAGGTCTTTAAAATGATGAAAGGGATAGACAGAGTTGACGTGGATACGTTTTTTCCCATTGAGGGTAGGGAAAATTCAAACAAGAGGGCATGACATGAGAATAAAGGGACAGAAGTTTTGGGGTAACGTGAGGGGGAACTTCTTTACTCAGAGGGTGGTGGCTGTGTGGAATGAGCTTCCAGCAGAAGTGGTGGAGGCAGGATCGATTTTAACATTTAAGACTAAAGTGGATAGGTATATGGACGTGAAGGGAATGGAGGGGTATGGTCTGAGTGCAGGTAGATGGGACTAGGGGAAAACAAATGGTCGGCACGGACTGGAAGGGCCGAGAGGGCCTGTTTCCGTGCTGTAATTGTTATATGGTTATATGGTTATATATTAATAATTTGGATGAAAATGTAGATGGTCTGATTAGTGAGTTTTGCAGATGACGCAAAAATCGGTGGAGTTGTGGATAGCAAGATAGCTCTTCAGAGATCCAGCAGGATATAGATCGGTTGGAATTTGTGCAGGGAAATAGCAGATGGAGATTAATCAAGACCAGTGTGAGGTATTGCATTTTAGGAGGTCAAATGCAAGAGGGGGAGTACACAGTGAATTGCAGGACCCTGAGGAGCATTGAAAAGAATGATCTAGGGGTGAAAAGAGGGGTCTTGGGGTGCAAGTCCATAGCAATGTAAGTGGATGGGATGGTGAAGAAGGTATGCAATTGTGGAATTGAATATATATATATATTGGAGCTATATATAGCATGCAGGGTCAGTGTGGATGGCTGTTAAGTCAATGATGGGTCTATAAAACAATGTTTAGGCCACATTTGTAGATTTGTGTCCCTGTTTTGGTCATCACACTATAAGAAGGATGTTTGAAGGATTTGGAAAGGGTGCAGAAGAGGTTTGCCAGAATAATGCCTGGGTTGCAGTACATCTCCTATAAGGAGATGTGTAGGAAGGAACTGCAGATGCTGGTTTATACCGAAGATAGACACACAATGCTGGAGTAACTCAGCAGGTTGGGCTGCATCTCTGTAGAGACTGAGACTGAAGAAGGTTTGCGACCCAAAACATCACATATTCATTTTCCCCAGAGATGCTGCCTGACACGTTGAGTTACTCCAGCATTTTGTGTCTAGCTATAAGGAGAGGTTGGACAAACTTGGATAGTTTCTCTGGAGCATTGGAGGCCTGGGGGGTGACTTGATAGAAGCACATAAAATTATGAGGGGCATCGAAAGGAGAAATGGCCAGAGCCATTTTTTCCTAGGAAATGTTAAATAACAATAGAGGGCATAGTTTTAAGGTGAGAGGCGGAATGTTTAGGGGAGATTTGCAAAGCGAATTTTTCACGCAGAGCGTATTACGTGGAATGAACTGCCGGGGAGGTGATAGAGGCAGATACAATAGCAACATGTAAGAGGCATTCAGACAGACACATACATCAGCAGGGGATAGAGGGATATGGATCATATATAGGTGAATGGGATTAGTTTAGATTTACCTCATGGTCCATGCAGAGATGTTGGGCATAGGGTCTTATTCCTGTGCTGTATTGTTGGCTGTTCTATGTGGTTTCATGATACCCTTTGCTAATACCAACTGTGAGAAGCCATGAATTACTAAATTTATTGTTGGGGGATTTGAAGCCATGTTCTTCGATCAACCGCCCAAGCACCTGAATTACTGACTCATTGACTTAACCACAACCTAAAGATGTAGAGTGCTGCGCTTAGAGCAGGAACCAAAAACTGTATTGAAATAGCTGGTTGTGGACCACAGAACCTAGGAGGAATAGTTGCCTCGGTTGTCATACTTTCACGGTAGCAGGTAGCCCTTTAAATGATTATATCTGTGAATGACACATAAGTCAGAATTGGAAATGCAGCTAAATAATAATAATGTTAACTGGTACATTAATAATGACAACCTGGTTAAAGCCATCAAGACCAGTGAAATATTATACTGTAAGTTATCTTTTTCGCGACCGGTGGCAACAAAGGGGGCAAAGGGTCAGGGAAATCTATTTTTCTAATCCTGTTGTAAAATCGTTGTTCATATCATGCATTCCCTGATGGGACTACCCTTCAATTAGTCTCTTAGGAGAGTGCAAGTGCTCCACCATTCGATTTGTGGTCAAATATTGATGGGAATGCGGTATGAAGCCTAAAAGCAAGATTGACTTGCACAAGGTAGACAAAGAAAGTCAATGTGGGAATGGGAGGGGGAGTTAAAGTGCTGAGCAACCGGAAGATCAGATAGGTTAAGGCAGACTGAGCGGAGGTGTTCAGTGAAATGATCGCCAAGCCTGCGCTTGGTCTCGCCAATGTACGAAGTTTACACCTGGAACAGCGGATATAGTAGATGAGGTTGTAGGAGGTGCAAGTGAACCTCTGCCTCACCTGAAAAGACTGTCAGGGTCCTTGGATGGAATCGGGGGGGGGGTGCACAAGGACAGGTGTTGCATCTCCTGCGGTTGCAGAGGGAAGTACCTGGGGAGGGGGTGGTTTGGGTGGGAAGGGACGAGTTGACCAGGGAGTTGCGGAGGGAACAGTCCTGCGGAAAGCAGAAAGGGGTGGAGATGGGAAGATGTGGCCAATAGTGAGATCCCGTTGGAGGTGGCGATAGTGTTGGAGGATTATACGCTGTGGCTTGCACATGACGTGCATATGACTTGCACAATTTTTTCGCTTTCACTATTCTCAATTGTCTTTCCACCCACACACCACTACTTACTCCTTCCCGTGCACAGTGCCACAGTTTTGAGAAGATTTAAGGTACTTATTGGTTTTTTTTTGCGAGTTCAAATTTGTTTTTACAACCTTTTCTTTCACCCTGGGTTGAATTTTGACTGATTGATTGAATTGATTGATTAAGAGAAACAGTATGGAAACACCAAGCCAACGCTGACCATCGATCACCCGTTCACACTAGTTCTATGTTATCACACCTGCTCTTCCACTCCCTACACACTAGGGACAATTAACAGAGGCCAATTAATCCACAAACCAAAGACAGACACGAAAAACTGGAGTAACTCAGCGGGTCAGACAGCAGCCCTGGAGAAATTAAATAGGTGATGTTTCGGGTCAAGACCTTTCTTTAGACCCTGTCTGAACCGCTGAGTTACTCGAGCTTTTTGTGTCTATCTTTGTTTAAACCAGCATCTGCAGCTCCAACCTACAAACCAACACGCCTTTGGGATGTTGGAGGAAACCAGAGCACCTGGAGGAAACCCATGAGTTCACAGGGAGAACGTGCAAACTCCATACAAACTGCACCCGAGGTCAGGATCAAACTCTGGTCTCTGACACTGTGAAACAGCAGGCCTGCTGGCTGTGCCACTTCATTGATTGTTGGTGATTTTGTATAAATCATTGTTTTGTAGACATGTACAATGTATATCTATGGGGAGAAAATATCTTTCATCATGAGTTTTGCTTGGAGATATGTTTTGCATGTTTTTGATGTACGATCGAAACACATGTTCGCTGACGTATTTACAGCCAGATTATTTGCACATCTTTAGTCTGAGGACCTGCTCTGCATTTTGTCAATTTAAAATGTACGTGAGATCAGTGTTTATTGACGTATTATGAAGTTCATGGGCCTCCTGGTCACGTCCTCAATTAGTGCCATTTAGAGCATCAATGCTCTTTCACGGTTAGAGTAAGTACATTTGCAGCAGACCGAACACCTCCGCTCGGTCCGCATTAACCAACCCAACCTCCCGATGGCTCAGCACTTCAACTCCCCCTCCCATTCCGTATCCGACCTCTCGGTCCTGGGCCTCCTCCACGGCCAGAGTGAGCAACACCGCAAGTTGGAGGAACAGCACCTCATATTCCGCTTGGGGAGTCTGCATCCTTTGAGCTTGAACATTGAATTTTCTCAATTCTGTTAACCCTTGCTGTCTCCTCCCCTTCTCACCTCTCCCTGGAATGCCAGGGCCCGAGGGAATGCCAGGACCCTCGGGCCCTGGCATTCCCTCTCTCTCTATCTCCCTCCCCCACCCTAGTCGCACCAGCTTCTCATTTTCACACCACAAACAGCTTACGGCTTGTTCCCTTTATCATTGATACTTTTTTGCATATCTTTCATTCATTGTTCTTTATCACTCCACATCACTGTCTATATCTCTTGTTTCCCTGATCCTTGACCAGTCTGAAGAAGGGTCTCGACCCGAAACGTCGCCTATCTCCTTCCGGACCAACACCTTTGACCACATGTCCATCGAATGTCCTGCAGGAACATTCGGGGAAAGGACTCTATGGACCCGGTGGCGTGGTTCCCTGAGCAGACTGCCCAGCTTGTCTGGCGAAATGTCTCATCGCCAGAACTCACCAACAAGCACCAAGACCTGGCTTGGCTGGTGGTGAGGGGAGCCCTCCCAGTCAGATCCTTCCTGCACCGTCGGAACCTCACTGCCAGCGCACGCTGCCCTCGGGACGGCTGCTATGGAGAGGAGACAGTTGTCCACCTCTTTACAGGGTGTGGGTTTGCTAAAATAGTCTGGAGAAAAAAGCAAGGGTCCCTGGTATGCTTTATCCCGAACAGCTCCGTCACAGAGGACTCAGTGACTTAAGGACTGTTCCCAGGGACACATTCAGAGGCTGACATCAGGTGCTGCTGGAGGGTCATCAACTCGGTAAAAGACGCCCTTTGGTCGGCCCGAGCATTGTTCACCACCCAGCAGAGCGAGATGTCCGTCAGGGAATGTTGCCGACTGGCCCGCTGCAGACTGCAGGAGTACGTGCTGAGGGACGCACTGAAGCTCGGTGCAGCCAACGCCAAGGCTCGGTGGGGGAGGGCCACTGTCTAAGGCCCTTCCGCCGCTGGACATGGGGGGGCACGGTATGGTGGAGACGCCCCTCAATATAAGGGAAGGTATCCCACACCATTGTGGCACGAGTGGGGGACTGATTTGTGGAAATTTGGGGAAAAGAAATGTCTAAACTGTATTGATCTATTTGTACAGCCTCCAAAAATGTCGGATGGATTTTCCGCAAGGTTAATGTATTGTATATATTTATCGTTTGAATAAAGTATATTTTGCAATATAAAAAAAAATCTCCTTCACTCCTTAGATGCTGCTGCACCCGCTGAGTTTCTCCAGCCTTTTATGTACCCCCAAGGAGAAATATAGTTTGCACTTGTAATAGGCTTGAGTAGAATTGTGAATTAACTATTGGTTTTCCTGACTGGTCTCATTTTAATATCACTTGTAGCCGGAACTGGCCTTAGCAGAGCTGACACACCATAAAGATTTAAACATTTAAATGGCTCCTTGTGACTTCCAGAGATTCTTCCAAACACTTCTAAAGATTTAAGTGGCTACTTGTTACTAAGGTGCAGCGGTAGAGTTGCCGTCTTACAGCGCCAAGCACCCGGGTTTGATCCTGACTACAAGTGCTGTCTGCACAGAGTTTGTTCATTCTCCCTGTGACCGTGTGGGTTTTCTCCGGTTTCCTCCCACATTCCAAAGACGCACAGGGTTGTGGTTTAACTGGCTTTGGTAAAAATTGTTAATTGTCCCTCGTGTGTAGGATAGTGCTAGTGCAGGGGAGTAATCGCTGGTGAGCGAGGACTCAGTGGACCAAAGGGCCCGTTTGCACACGATATCTCTAAAGTAAAGTAAAGATGTGGGTCATGCAATCATTTGGACATTTTGGTGGGATATTGCTTGGAGTAAGTATTAGGTGTTCAAGAGGCAGGTTTTTTTCCTGCTCCATCAACTGGCCAAGCACTACTCAAGGCAAGGGATATTACATGCGAACATTCAGATCCTCTGGTCTAAGTAGCATTCGTTGGGACCGTTGCAAATATGTGGGTGTAGCCTGATGTGAAAATGCGGGATAGTATGTGCATGTTGTTGTTTGCATACAAAGTTGGCAGAAGTAAGAATAATTCCGAAAACTTTGGCCAAAGTGGAAACAAATTCCACTGGTTGAACAAGGGGTCGATCCATCCTCAGAGAATTATTTGGTGTAGTTTTAGTTTTTAGCTTTATAGAAAAAGGCCCATCGGCCCACCGAGTCCTCTTCGACCCGCGATCCCCACACACTAACACTACCCTACACACACACCACACACTCCACACCCTCCACACACTCCACACACTCCACACACACACACACACACACACACACTCACACACCCTACACACACACACACACACGGGACAATTGTGCATTTATACCAAGCCAATGAGCCTACAACCCTGTACGTCTTTGAAGTGTGGAGGATACCTAAGATCTCGGAGAAAACCCACAAAGGTCACGGGGAGAACGTACAAACTCCGTACAGACAGCACCCGTAGTCGGGATCAAACCCGGGTCTCCAAGGCTGCAAGTGCTGTAAGACAGCAACTCTACCGAGTCCACGCTGACCAGGGATCACCCCCCCCCTACACTACCATTATCCTACACACTAGAGACAATTTACAATTTTTACCAAAGCCAGATAAACTACAACCCTGTATGTCTTTGGAGCGTGGGAGGAAACCGGAACACCCTGAGAAAACCCACGCGGCCACGGGGAGAACATACGTACAGAGAGCACCTGTAGTCAGGATCGAACGCGGGCTTCTGGTGCTGTAAGGCAACAACTCTACCACTGCGCCACTGTGTAGTGGGCTATTCCAAATGGAAATTCCCGCAAAAGATCAGCAAAGTCTTAACCAGAAATCAGCAGCCTGTCCAGAGTGTGGGAAAGATGGCTAGCAGTTTAAAAAAAAAGTTCTCTCAGGACCCCTAATCCAGTTTCAACCTTCTCTTCCTGTTCCCATGCACAGTAAAAATAGCATGACAGTACCTCCTATTGGGCAGCTCCCATGCAGGGTCCTTTCCCTAGGGTCCACATTCTTTTGTGAGTGTCTTTCCGAACCTTAGATACTTGAGATGCTTTTACAAGTGGGAAAGGGTTATAAGGGCAGTGCCTGTGAGGGCTTGTTTAAAAGTTGACACAGCAGTTAAACAATGTTTAGTTCATAGACAATTTTTGTTCATAGATTGTGGGAAGGAGGGTCTCGATCTCCAGAGAGGCTGCCTGACCCGCTGAGTTACTCCAGCATTTTGTGTCTATCAGTGTAAACCAGCATCTGCAGTTCCTTCCCACACACAATGTTTTGTTCATGTTGGATATATCACAGCAGATCAAGACACTTCAGGTCGATTAGTACAGATGTCAGTGGTTATGGGGAGAAGGCAGGAGAATGGCATAAGGAAGGAGAGATGGATCAGCCATGATTGAATGACGGAGTAGACTTGATGGGCCGAATTTGCTAATTCTACCAAATGCTGGTTTATAAGAAAAATGCACAAAGTGCTGGAGTAACTTGGCGGATCAGGCAGCATCTCAGGTGAGCATGGATAGGTGACGTTTCGGGTCAGGACCCTTCTTCCGACTGATTGTGGGGTTGTGGGGGGGGGGGGGGGGGGGGGGGGGAAGAAGGGGAGCAGGCCATAGCCTGGCAGGTAAGAGGTGGATATAGGTGAGGGTTGTATTAGATAGGCACATAGTTGGACAAAGACCACAGAAGAAAAGGCAGAAGTGTGAGATGAAAGAACTGAAGAGAAGCCAGAGGAAGGAATGCAGTGGACGGTTCAATGGGTCATTGATGCTTTGATTGATGAGCAAATTGCCAAGGGATTACGTGAAGAACCCCATACAGCCGTTGGTGCATCAATCTTCAAAGCAGCGGAGTGAAATCACAGGTAATAATGACTGAAGTATAAGAGTAAGATAACAGAGACTAGAACTACCAGATGATATTTATGAGGGTTGGGAGCGGAGGGCACGTAATTCCTCATCGTAACTCCTCATAAAATAAAGATCAAACTTCAAACTGGTAAGTTCTCATTTAATTTTACTATTTTACTTCGGTCACGTGAGTGACTATGTGAAGACTTCAAAGCTCTGTGATTTCATGCCGCAGACCCAAATCCGGCGTTCACACTGCATTGATTGACTCAAAAAGTCGTTAATAATCAATAATGCATCAATCATAACATTGTTAAATTAATAACGGTTTATTTACAAACAAAACAATAACACCCCCTCTAACTCAGGGGGAAACTATAACAGAACTCAAAGCAGAATCAGCAAACAACCCCAGCCTTGTAATCGGCTTATGATAAAATTTTTGGAAGGTCAGCTCACTGGACCATCCTGCGGCCGTGAGGATATGGTCCATAGGCACGTCCACAGCCCTTACCGCGGAAGTTGATGCTGCCCTGGTGGAATGAGATTTGAATTTATCAGTATCAATCCCAGCACATCCCAGAACCTGCTTTAGCCACCTTGAAATTGTTTGCACCGACACCTTAATGTGTGTTTTTTTGTGGCTAATAAATAATGCAGACTCTGTTCCTTGTAGGACTCTGGTGGCCTCAATGTTACGAGACAAATGTGATACTACACACAGGCGAGCATCTGTGGGGTACGCTGAAAACACAATCTTACTTCCTGTCATGCCTATTCTACTATGTTTGAGTAAATCATAGACATAGAAAGTAATGGCATCTTCCGAAACCTGCATTCTGTCTAGCCGTAGCTTTTGCAATGTTTGCACACGTTGGGCTGATACCTACACCATAAGCATAACCACCTTCATGGTTAGTTTGGCTAGAGATAGGCTTGGAACAGGAGCCCACTGGCGAAGAAGCATAAGAACTTCACTCACATTCCAAATACCGGCATACCTGGGTTTAAGAGGATTAGAATTGAAAACTCCCTTCATAAATTGGGAAACTAACGGATGTGTCTCTACTGAATGTAACTCTGAACTCATGGGTAAATATAGAGCACTTCTGGCTGTATTGATCGCTCTATAGCTTAATTTTTGATCAAATTAAAGAGTGGACAAGAACTCCTGTACGTCTGGGATGCCTGCAGTTTGATATGAGATATTCTGCTGTAGACAGAATACCTCCCACTTCCTTATCGAGGTGATGTACTGCTTCTGAGTACTATCCCTGCAGGCCGACGTGAGAACATCCACGGTACGATCAGACAGTCCTCTCCCCAGGTATGGCCTCCTTTAAATTTGCAAATTAGCAGATCAATACGATCATGTAAGGGATGTTGATCGGCAGTTACTGGATTTACCAGTAGATTTTTATGTTTGGGTATAATCATGTGAAGCTGACTAGCCATTTGCAATAAGAGAGGGAACCATGGCCGTGTAGGCCAATCTGGTACTACCAATACTCCTGAAGCGGAGTCCTGCTCGATCTTTTGCAAGCATCGACTAATGAGGCAGAATGGAGGAAATGCATAAACAAACATTCCACCCCAATGCAGCGAGAATGCATCCACCGTTGCTGCATCAGGATCTGGTTCCCATGAAACATATCTGGGCAACTGATGGTTTAGTCTAGATGCAAACAAGTCAATATCTGGCATTCCATACTGAGCAACCACTTGATTAAATATGTCCTGATTTAACATCCATTCTATGTTATCGTTGAATTGGCGTGACCTAATGTCAGCTACTGTGTTGAATCTACCTGGTAAATATATTGCTGAAAGCCAGATATTTTGGTCAATGCACCAGCCCCAGATCTGATTGGCCAGTCTATCACAAGACTGTGACTTGACTCCACCCATGTGGTTTACATATGCCACTGCTGTAGTGTTGTCAATCTGAATCTGCACATGCAAGTCACTCCTGGCAGAGCAATAAGCTTGAAGCCCATACTAGGTTCCCAAAAGCTCTAAATAATTGATCCCTCTTAATTGAAGAAGGGATGTCTCATCAGTATTCCATCTGCCTCCACAACTGGAAGACATATCTGTAGCACCCCAGCGCACTTACATCCGTCTGTAAGATTATGGAAGGTTCCTTGGAGGTTTTCGAAACATTTATGATCCACCATTGAATGTCTGAAATTGCCCCAGCTGACAATTGCATAGGCCTATCAAAATGACCCGCTTGTGTCCTCAGTGCCTGTTCTTTTGCGCGTTGTAATTGTTGATAATGCAGAGGTCCAAACTGTACAGCTAGAAACGCAGCCACCAATTTACTGGCTACTTGTCTAATTGAAGGTCGTTGTTCACTTAGGAGATTAACACAATCCTCAATTAACTGCTGCCATTTGTCCCTAGGCAAAGTTACTAACATGTGATTTGAATTAATGGTAAAACCCAAATAATCAATGATTTGAACTGGTGATCATTTGGATTTATCTGGATGAATGACGATCCCTAATTGTTCAAAAGTGAGTTTAACAATTGAAACAGATGATTCAGCTGCGGCCCGAGTCTTCCCAACAATTAAAATATCATCTAAGTAGGCCATTACAACATGCCCCTGAGCTCGGAGTAATCCTAGAACAGGTTTTAACAATTTAGTAAATAATCTAGGAGCTGAAGTTAACCCATTAGGCAATGCTTTGAATTGCCACAACTGACCCATTCAAATAAGTTTTAAATACCTTCTATCATCACCATGAATAGACACTGAGTAATATGCATCCTTTAAATCAATGCTAGCCATATAACACCCTTTGGAAGCCAGATGTTTAGCCGTAGAAAACGTTTCCATTTTGAAATGCCTATAGCGAATGAAGGAGTTCAAACTTCTCAGGTCCAGAATTATTCTACATCCCCCAGTCTTTTTAGACCTTGGAAAAATACTTGACACAAACTGACGGTTTTGACGAACTGACTTCTCAATAACCCCTTTGTGTAATGTTTTAAGTTCTGCTTGTAGGAGCACATTCTCTTGTTCTGAAAATATAAGTTTCCGACTTGGAACATGCTGATTAGGTTGACACACAGTACAGTAAAATTCAATTTTAACACCCTCTATACTGCTAAGTATAAATGAATCTGATGTTATCTCCTGCCATTGTTTGAGAAACAAATGTAATCTGCCCCCAACTTGAACATCTATTTCACTTGATTCATTCTCTTTAAGAGGAATTTTTCTCACCTGTATACATCCTGGCTGCCCTTGTTACCCCCGGCCCTTTGTAGGGAAAGTCATCCTTCCCCTCACACCTGTGGCAGGCTGCCAGCTCCGAGACTGCGAAGCTGAGTGACTGGTCCCTTCCCCGGCGTCCGAACTGGTACCCCGCTGGTAAGGAAAACCCCTCTTTCCTTGTTTGCCACCCGGCTTGATGAGGACCATAGTTTTAGTGTCCTCATGGAGCTTTTTAACTCGCTTAGCGAGATCTCCTCCAAATAAAAGATTAGGCGGTTGTACGCTGGGCGGTTTACACAAAGATGCCAGATTGGGATTAATAACTGGCCGAATAGCACTTTGTCTAATATTGTTGATTTCAAAATAAGCACTACACAGAAGTCCCTGTGCATCTTGGTGAGCTTCCGACATATGCCCCATGTCTACTGTAATAGCAAATGCCGTAAGCCCTGCTGAAAGTAATTTCAATACCTTCTGGAATTTAAATTCTTGGGCTCTTGCTGACACCCCCAACTGTGTCCATATGAGATGGTTTACCACAGGTACCTTTAGTAAACCGCAATTGATAGGGGCTTCATACTTTTTAGCCGTCTCCTCCATGGCAAATTCTTGCAAGTGATGAGAGAGCATATATTGGATGGCTGATGCCAACTCATCCCCTAACGGTTCTCCTGCCTCTCTCAGCACTGCAAATTTCTCTGCTATATTCGGGATAGTTTCAAGTTCCACTCCCTTGTGGCTCTCCTCAGCCACTGACTCGGTGTCAGTAAACTGCACAGGTATACCCTCCTCCTCAAAGGTTGGGTATTCTTGCAGCCCTATTATAGGCGCTGCTAGCACAGGCTCTCCACAAGCGTGGTGTGGGCACCACTCCTCCTCACGGAGTTCATCCCTGTCGAGCATCTTCTGCAATAAGACCTCGACCTGGGAGAGCCGTGAGCAAATGGTCTCTCCTTTTGAGGATAAAACCTCCAGGCCCAACTCTGGGTCCACAGGCCTATTTGATTTTACAGAAACCTTACGCCCTACTAGCATGGCTACGCTGCTCTCAGGCAGCGGGTCCGGTGTCGCTAGCTCCATTGCTGGCGTCGGACATGGTGTGCTAAGCAGGCATCCACTAACAATACTATCCTGGTCATCGACCCTTTTTGCTGCGGATTGCCTCGCCGACACCTTCTTCACTTTCTGTAACATTTTTAACGGTGTATCCACTACCGCTGAAACAGAAAATGAACGCAAGAAAAGTTTGAAACTTACCTCGTGTTTTAAACTTACTGCTTGGAGGAGCTCTGCTGCTCCAACTGGCCGACTGCACCAATGCGTCTGACGTAATGACGCACCAACGGCTGTACTCACGTGACTCCGAAGTAAAATTGCCTACAATTAGAAAATTCAATGTTCAGGCACCAAAGATGCTGCATGCTGCTAAACAGGCCCTGTGGACTCACAGGCAGAGTTAATGTAGGATTAGGTGTTGGGGGAGAAATTGAATGGGAGGATGAGTAAAGGTCACAGCTAGGACTGTGGAGGAGCTCTAAAGCACAGTGTGTTATTAATCTCAAAATTAAATTTTATTTATAAATGTATACATAAAACAAATGCAAAGTACGTAGCTTTCTTCATCGTCTATTCCTTCATATCATTGTGAAGCGAAGACATTCATGATGAAGACATTTAGATGCACAGGGTCTCTTGCCCAGAGTAGGTGAATCAAGGATCAGAGGACATAGGTTTAAGGTGAAGGGGAAAAGATTTAACAGGAATCTGAGGGGTAACTTTTTTACATAAAGAGTGGTGGGTGTATGGAACAAGCTGCCAGAGGAGGTAGTTGAGGCTGGGACTGTCCCAACGTTTAAGAAACAGTTTGACAGGTAAATGGATAGGGCAGGTTTGGAGGGATATGGACCAAATGCTGGCAGGGGGAACAGTGTAGTGAGGACATTGTTGGCCAGTGTGGGCGAGTTGAGTCGAAGGGCCTGTTTCCACACTGTATCACTCTATAACTCTAAGAGTCAAAGAGACACAGAGAGAGGGAGAGAGAGAGAAAGAGCGAGTGTTTAATTGTCATATGAACCGGCAACAGAACAATGAAATTCTTGTTTGCAGCAGGTCAGGTCGGGGGGAGTTCCCTCCGCCACGGGTACCATGTAATCCTGCGCTAACTGTTCAATGGTTGGATAGTCGGCGACTAAACCTTCTCCCCCACCTGGTTTGTCAGGTGAGGAGGGGGCTGTCGTCCGGCAACAGGACAAAAAACAAGACCCGTCAAAGGGCGGATGAGCTCCTAGCGAGCCAACGCCCATCCACACTTCAGTAGAAGTTGCGATCACTGTCGTACATAGCTTGCCCGTCAGAAACCAACACCACTGCCTCACTAAAGTTTTCGACTATTTAATAATAAGTATAACAGGCCTGTAAATCCAATATACATAGATACTATATAGTAACCTAAAATACAATAAATTAATGACCAAATTAACAGTGCAAAAAACTCAAAGTCCTCAGTTCAACCAAAATAAAGCCTTGAAGTCCCTAGTGCAATAGTTTCACCAAATTATCAATTTCTATGTATGTGGCACCAATATCACTCGTGGACCCATGGAACAATACACTCTTCAAGTGTTTGCCGAGTTGTTGCAAGGGTCTCAGTCCCCGAATGTCCAGTGGCAGCAGGACCTTCAACTGTAGTCCTTTCCCAAAATAGCCATGGTGTAGGAAGGAACTGCAGATGCTGGTTTACACCGAAGATACACACAAAAAGCTGGAGCAATCAGCAGATCAGGCAGCATCTCTGGAGAAAAGGAATAGATGACCCTTCTTCAGGCTGAGAGTCAGGAGAAAGGGAAAGAAGAGATATAGATGGTACATAGAACAAAATGGATGAAATATATGCAAAAAGCAACAATAGTCAAGGAAAGTTGGAGCCCACAGTGGTCCATTGATGGCTGTGGAGTAGGTGATAACGAGTTGTGCAGAGAGTGAAACTAAAATGATGACTAGGGACTACGATGGGGGAGGAATGGAGAGTGGGGGAGATGCAAGGATTACTTGAAAGTAGAGAAATCTGTGTTGGCTGCACCAAGCTTGGCTGCAGCCCTTAGCAAGCATTCCAGCAGCCTGAAATATGCCAGGCAGCAACATTCACTTATGGACATCTCAGCGTATATGGTAAGACCAGCAGGTTTCAGACAGACCGAAGTGCAACTTTACTGAGCTGAAGATCTTCCAGCAGCACTCAATGTCTGTCTCAGTTTGCATCCCTTGCAACAGTGCATAGAATCAAGGGAGTCCTTTGAAGGGGTAGAATGGGCCAGCGCTGAGGCTCGATGGAAGCTTGAACCCAGGACTAGACGAATAGTTCTGTGTTCTGTACCTACGGACCCATCTCCTAAGTTGTATTATAAAATAAAAAAAATAAAAAAATAGAATCAAGGGAGTCAAGGGTCACGAGTGTTTAAATGTCATATCTATTGACGATGACATATTAATTTGCAGCAGATTAACAGACCCATAAAAGCAATACACAGAAACAAATATAATAATCAAAAATTCGTAGTGTCCTCTGTTATGCCGCTGCAATGACCTCTGCGTCCTTATCTACGCCTTCTTTGCAAAGGCATAGCCATCCTCATTGCAGCTGTCTCAAGGGCAAAGTGCATACGGCACTAGACACCAACTATTGTATGTTGTAAAGATTTGATGGGGCTGGGCCTTCTTGTTGTTGCCATCCAACCAAGATCTTATTGTTTGTTGGTGAGTTCTGGCGATTAAGGTCTTCTGCCAAATGTACTTGGTTTGGTTTGGTTTATTATTATTACCATGTGTATCAAGATACAGATATTTTTTTTTGCTGTTTTTCAGTCAAAATCATATACATGAGTGCTATCAAGCCATACATATTTACAGCAGGTAAAACTGTACAGTGCAGGAGTGCAGAATTTGGTCTTGTAGCATTATAGTGTAAAAGTTGCAGAGTAACTGCAGATAGAAAAAGTGCAAAGGCTGCAATACGGTGGGTTGGGAGATCAGGAATGATTTTGAGAGACTGCTGGGGAAACCATCATACTGGATCCATTGTTCTTTTGTAGGATGTTCACGGTGTCCACCATCTGATGGACTTGGGGTCAAAGATGCATAAGGACCTGACTTTAAGGGGACCAGTCTGAATTAGGCTCCCCTGAGTCAGGTTCTCAGTGGTCCTGGTTGGCCAGCTCCACTTTAGGTCATGCTAAAGCAGGGGTTCCCAACATTTTTCGTCCTGTTTACCCCAGGCAATATTAGTAGCACATAACAATGTTATTTCACTTATTTATGAACAACTAATGATGAACAGCAACCGGTATACCAGAACCAAACACAGTCAGTCAATGAGAACAAATATGTACAAATCCAGAATCAACAAATGTACCCCCTGGGTTAGGCGAAATTTACCCCCGGGGTAGCTGAAATTTACCCGAGGTTGGGAACCCTTGATCTAAAGCCAGCTTCATAAGTGCCTTGAAAACCTGTGACTATCAGATGCCCTGACACGTGAGTGAATATTATCGTCATGTCATGCAGCCACATACATGGCATTCCACTAAAAACGCCATTCATGCCACTGTGGCCATCTCCACGAATGGACAGAGGGATACAGGGCTTGGAACAAAAAAATACCCACCTACTGCGACACGCGCAGTCTTAATAATTTATAACTACAGCTGATTTTTTTATTGCCTTGTGCATAAAATATACATCTGCACATCCTAACTTCCATCAGCACATTCGCACAGTTTCATTTAATTTACAGAGTCTCCGCACCTATCTATCCTGACTAGATCTCATTCCATTCAGAGTTCAGATACACTGTGTAGGAAGGAACTGCAGATGCTGGTTTACACTGGATAGAAGGAATGGGTGACGTTTCGGGTCACCTCGGCTCTTCCTTATGTCAACATACTGTTGTGTAACTCACTTAAGTCTCCATTCTTTACAATGGCAACAATGTTTGTATTGGGCAGCATATACACTGTTGATTCACATTTTAGATTTGCTGGTCTATATGCTGGTCTATATATCTCAATGGGAGAGGAGAGGGGTTTTAGATTGATGTAATTTAACACATGACAATAATAAGAAACCAATCAAACCAAGTACATTTGGCAGAACACCTTAATCGGCATGTCTGAAGCTCTTTTACCGTCAATTCCTACTCTTTGCTGAACTTCTTGCGTGTTTTTAATGCCCATTATTAATTTTTCCATTCTGCTTGATAGTTTGTCATCAATAGACAATAGACAATAGGTGCATTCAGTAGGCCATTCAGCCCCTCAAGCCAGCACCACCATTCAATATGATCATGGCTGATCATCCCCAATCAGTACCCATTCCTGCCTTCTCCCTATATCCCCTGACTCCGCTATTTTTAAGAACCCTATCTTAATGCACTTAATCAAAAATGCACATTTAATAACTTGTCAATACCTTTCATCATTCTCTTCAAGATCTCAAGTACTTGGCAATCTTTCATCTATTTGACTCTTGGGGAACATTTCTGCTGGCCCTAAACTAAATATAGCGGTGCCTGGATTTCCAGCTAATGGAAAATTGTGAGGCCCCTCCTAGTCCTTTAGTTGCAAACTTACATTTGTTAACAGCTGAAGCAATGGTATTCCAATTAGACCCTAATTGTAAAGAAAGATAGCATGCAACATGGCTTTCACTGTGATTCCACGTGAGCCAGGGCAAGGGTTAAAAGGGCTGTAACATGACAGTATAAATCTCCCGATATAACATCAAAGGCACTGGTGGACAAAGAGTTTTAACAGATGTCGGGAGTGTCAGGAAGGTTGTCCGCTACATGTGGGGAGTGACTGTCATTGCTGAGGCCAAGTGACAGTGTTAACAGCATGTGTCTGGGCAGGATTCCAGCGCCAACAAGACCATCGTTACATTCATCAGTGTGAGGTGCAGTATAGACGTGGCCGCTGCTTCTCCACTACGTCAGTCTAAGTTCATGGTCCACTCGCCCACTTGATTCTGCGGAACCTGTGCTTCTCTATGTGAACGGAAGCTTCATAGAGCAAAACGCACACTAGCACAAGGGTTCCCAACCTGGGGGTAAATTTCGCCTATCCTGGGGGTACATTTTGTTGATTCTGGACGTACATATTTTTTCTCATTGACTAACTGTGCTTGGTTCTGGTATACCGGTATCCGTTCATCATTAGTTGTTCATAAATAAGTGAAATAACAATGTTTTGCGCTATTAAAGTTACCACGGGTTAATGGGACGAAAAAGGTTGGGAACCTCTGCACTAGCACTTAGAAAGGTCCTGACCCAAAATGTCACCTTCACACGTTCTCCAGGGATGCTGCCTGACCCACTGAGCTACTCCATCACTCTGTCTTGTATATGTGTGTGTGTCTGTCTGTGTATGTGGGTATATGTATGCAATATATATGTATACATATACACAAACTTTTTTTCTCATTTATTATTAGTGTACTGTGTTTGCATATTCTGTTGTGCTGCTGCAAGTTTCAAGGTTCTATCTGGAACGTATGACAATAAAACACTCTTGACTGTTTTTTTTGTAAAGCAGCATCTGCAGTTCCTTGCTTCTACACTAACACCAACTTTGTTCTTCAGCATCTGAATCGATGAACCCTTTGACACAGTCTTACAGAGTTGTTTGTCATGATGACATTGTCTTGGTACGTAAAATAGTAAATCTATCCATCAATGTGGAGACTATAGGTAGGGATTCAAAGAACTGAGCTCTACATTTGCTGATGGATAGCTGCACAAGGTTATCTATTCAACTTTCCACTTCAATATCTAGCAATCAGTGAAGTCTGAAAGGTGCAAGGGTAAACCTTGTTGTATAATGATCTCACGGTCATGCCTCATCGTGGAAACTGCATCCGGAGATATTCGTGGAAGAAACTAAGGGGCGAAACAACCTCAATTATATGTGAGTTTTTGAGTTTGAGTTAGTTTATTGTCATGTGTAACGAGATACAGTGAAAAGTGTTTGTAGCATGCTAACCGGTCAGCGTTAAGACAATTATCTGATTATAATCGAGCCATCCACAGTGTACAGATACATCATAAAAGGAATATTGGGAATAATATTTAGTGCAAGATAAAGTCTGATCAAAGATAGTCCGAAGGTCTCCAATGAGGTAGATAATAGCTGAGGACTGCTCTGTGGTTGTTGAGAGGATGGTTCAGGTGGCTGATAGCAGCTTGGAAGAAACTGTCCCTGAATCTGGAGGTGTGCGTTTTCACACTTCTGTACCTCTTGCCTGATAGGAGAAGGGAGAAGAGGGAGTGACCAGGATGTGACTCATCATTGATTATGCTGGTGGCCTTGCCGAGGCAGCGTGAGGTGTAAATGGAGTCAATGGAAGGGAGGTTGGTTGGTGTTATATACTTGTTGGGTCCAATGATAAGCTTTCAATACCCATATGCCAATACTTGTCTTGGTGTACGCACAGCAGTGCAAATGATCAACTAGACATGCGACCATCGTGATGTAATATGTCAATTCTTGGTGTCAGGTTTAATTGGTGATGTCAACCATTATCTGACCATAGTGCATAATGATTACCGAGTTTGCAGGAAACGCAAATACTTCGGTGAGGGCATGTCAATCCACCCCAGTCGGCCATTTTCCATCTTCAGTAGCGATCTTGGATCTTAGATCATCGTTGTTTACCATCCTCCCCTCAGTCTTGCTGAGATGTACTGGGATGATTCTACAAGGTGCAAGAACTACTGTACCTCCTTGGAATCTCTTTCAGCGCAACGGGCACGTTCCCGCCAGGTTCCCACCCACTTCCCAGAGACTGAAGCAGGGTCTCGACCCAAAACGTCACCCATTGCTTCTATCCAGAGATGCTGCCTGTCCCGCTGAGTTACTCTGGCATTTTGTGTCTATCTGCAGTGGTGCGAAGTTGCATAGATTGTTCACCGAACTGACAGCACTGGTGTTTACATGTAAGATAGTATCAGCCTCCTGTCCCTTCAGTCGGCTGTTGATTGCTCCCTTTTGGTTTCACAGAAAAGACGACAAATATCATTCATACGATATCCCCAATCTAGTTGCAAAAATAAATCACATATTATTATCTAGCACCCCGAATCTGAGATGCAGCAGAATAGATGTCCCATCTTAAGATAGACACAAAATGCTGGAGTAACTCAGCGGGACAGGCAGCATCTCTGGATGGAAGGAAGACTAGGTGATGTTTTGGGTCGAGACCCTTCTTCAGACTGGTAGACAAAGGGCATGTGAGGTGTCTTGGACATAGGTAGGGAGGGATTGGACCAGGGGGGGGGGGATAGGATGGAGTCGTGGTATCTGGAAATTAATTCAGTGGGACAGGAGCAAGCAGAAACAATGGGACGTGTGAGATATCCTAACCTTCTTACTTACTGGGACTGGAGGCCCATGGTGGCCCCTAGTAAAGCAACCTCATCAGTTCCTTTCCCCATCTCCTTGTTTCCCTGCACCCTCACAAATCAGTCTCACATCCCATTAATTGCTCTTCGATTGTGCCTTTGGTGCTTTCACCCTCCTGCCATGGGAAGTGACAAAGTGCTACATTAGTTTCTCGATAGCACTTATTCAATAACTGACTGGTTAATGCCTTCTGCTAACAGATGACCTGCTTATTAGTGATTCTCGATTCAGTTGTTCACGACCGTGTTAATGAAGCAATTGGATATACATTTTGCATTTGGATAAATTGTCAGTATGAATTATCACTGCAGATGTTCACTGTAACCAATACAACAAAAAATAAACTGAATGCATGTCAGTATTTTTTATAACTAAATCATAGAGCCATACAGCACAGAAGTAGGCCATTCGGCCCATTTTGTCCATGCTGACCAGCAAGTATCTATCAACAACCTAGCATTTTAACATTAACCTAGCAAATTACTAGCATTTGATCAAGTGGCTCATCTCAAAACTTATCAAATGATGTGAGAATCTCTGCCTCCACCACTCTCTTAAGCAATGCATTCAAAATTCAATCACTTCTGGATGAAACATGTTTTTACTTCTATTTCCTCATCTCCTTACCTCTGTTTAGAGCCATCACTGCTAGGGGAAAAGTTCAGTAACTTCAGACCAATCTATATGTCCCATAATTATGTACAACTCTATGTCCGAAGTAGGGCCCCGACACAAAATGTCACCTTCCCATTTTCTCCAGAGATGCGTCCTGACCCGCTGAGTTACTCCAGCACTGTGTGTCTATCTTTGGTATAAACCAGCATCTGCAGTTCCTTTTTATCGCATTCTAGCCGATCTTTCCTTAGCTATCTCCACTCCAAGATGTAACCTTCCTTGTACTCTCTGCAAAGTAATCATGTCCTTGCTTTACTAAGTTGACCAAAATTGTACACTATATTCCAGATGCAGACTCACCAATGTTTAATAACTTCTCTGTTCTTGTACTCTATGGCCTGGATAATGAAGGTGAGCATCCCATATGCCTTCTTTACCACCATATCCAGCTGTGCTGCCACCTTCAGGGATTTTAGAACTTGTGCATCAAGGTCCCTCTGTCAATAGTCCCAAACGTTCAGTCTATACATCATCCATTGTGTATGTCCAAAGGTGGTTCCTTCACATATTATTTGAATTGAGTTTAGTTTATTGTCACGTGTACCGAGGCACAGTGAAAAGCTTTTGTTGTGTGCTAACCAGTCAAGGGAAAGATCATACATGATTACAGTCGAGCCATTCGCAGTTTACAGGGAATTGATAAAGGGAATAACGAGAATATCATTCAGTGCATGATAATGTCCAATCAAAGACAGTCCGAGGGTCTCCAATTAGGTAGATAGTAGTTCAGGACTGTTCTCCTTAGGTCATAAGGTCCTAAGTGATAGGAGTAGAATTAGGCCATTTGGCCGATCAAGTCTACTCTGCCATGCAATCCTAGCTGATCTATCTTTTCCTCTTAAACCCATTCTCCAGCCTTCTCCCCATAACCTCTGACATCTGTAGATATTTATAGATATTTACAAGCTAAAATTAATTTAAACAAGGTTTTCAAGTTAAATATTGCAATCCAGGCTCGGAGGAACAGAAAAGGTATTTTTAAAGTAATATTTAGGGGCAAATTTGTCAGGCGTGTGACGGCATTCATGTAAACACACTGCAATGCAGCAGCGGCCATGTTTCCCGTGAAGCAGTGTCGAGCACTCCGACAGCTTCACGTATGAAGCTTCTCAGCATCTCGGTGCCACATAACAAGAGGCTGCAGGTCAAAGGACTGTAGACAAAGCTTGGCAGTGAAGAGTGTTCTTTATCAGAGCACTTCTCTTTCCAATCATGTCATCGTCCTGGGACTTTACACTTTGTGGCAGTGCTGAGAAAGAGCATTAAGGCTTGTCCCACCAGCATGCGACTCCATGCGGTGAGCACAACCTAACGTGGTAGATTGAGCCATCCGGCCTCTTGGGGCCAGTCCCACTTCGATCGCCAGAGCCGTATAGAGTTGTGCGGAGCTGGTCCCGACATCGCGCGGGGCTCCGAAAAACTGACCGTGTTCAAATATTCCGTGCGGCGACGGCCTGTCGGCCCGCAGTCGCCTCGACGCATTACGCACAGCCTCGACGTCGTGCCTCCGTGACCCTCTCTATATGTGCCTCCGTGACCCTCTGTGCGTGCCTCCGTGACCCTCTCTGTGTGTGCCTCCGTGACTCTCTCTATATGTGTCTCCGTGTCCATCTCTGTGTGTGCCTCCATGGCCCTCTCTCTCTGTGCCTCCGTGCCCCTCTCTGTGTGCCTCCGTGACCCTCTCTGTGTGCCTCCGTGGCCCTCTCTCTCTCTGTGCCTCCGTGACCCTCTCTGTGTGCCTCCGTGACCCTCTCTGTGTGCCTCCGTGACCCTCTCTGTGTGTCCCTTTCTGTCCTTGCGAACTTACCGCGGACTTCGCTCCAACTTCGCGCCACGTCGCGCCATTCACCCGACCTCCGCGCGGCCCCCGCTGCCGGTTTGGTCGCGCTCGCCGCATGCAGGCGCATGCTGGTGGGACAGGCCCTGTACGGGGATCACCCGACCTCCGCGCGGCCCCCGCTGCCAGTTTGGTCGTGCTCAGCGCATGGAGTCGCATGCTGGTGGGACAGGCCCTTTACTCTGAAGCCCAGTACCCAGAATTTGGGCAGAGGTGTTCAATATGCAGAGAAAAGTAGTGCACTGTTGAAGGAAGAATGAGGAAAGGGGATGACAAAATTAAAGGAAATGCTTGCAGAACTAATCTCCTGTGAAAAACTATATCTTGTCATCTATTCATCCCACTTTGTTGAGTGATACTTCTGTGATCACAAGCAAAAATTGGCTTGTCAAAAATTTAACTAATCTCCTGTGAAAAACTATATCTTGTCATCTATTCGTTGAGTGATACTTCTGTGAACACAAGCAAAAATTTGCACTCTGATTATTTCCTCTGGGATTTGGGTTGTGCTAACTGAACCAGTTAGGCTGAGTGTGGCACTCTGTCTCAGTGGCAGAAAATTGTGGTTTTGTGTTCTACTCCAGAGGATTTAACCACCAGATATAAACTAATACCCAAAGGCGCTCTGCCCTGCTGGTGATGGCTGCCTTTAGATAAGAATTATAAATTGAGGCCTGACAGCTTACGGACATTGAGCACAAGAGTGTGGAAATAGTGTTACAACTTTGTAAAGGTTTGGTCATTTGGTTGCATTTGGTGTTGTGTGCAGTTCTGGTTACCCCATTGCAGGAAGTATGTGGAGCTTTGAAGAATGCACTGGAGATTTATCAAGATTATTGTTTACAGCACTATCATAGTTTAGTTTAGTTTAGAGATACAGCACGGAAACAGGCCCTTCAGCCCACCGGGTCCGCACAGACCAGCGATCCCCGCACATTAACACTACCCTACACACACACACACACACTAGGGACAATTTACACTTATGCCAAGCCAATTAACCTACAAGCCTGTACGTCTTTGGAGTGTGGGAGGAAACCGGAGAAATCTGGGTCTCTATTCCTTGGAGCGCAGGAGGATGAGGGGGTGATCTTATAGAGGTGTGCAAAATCATGCGAGGAATAGATCGGGTAAATGCACAGAGTCTCTTGCATTGTTTTATTATTAATGTTTAATGTTTTATGTGTCATTCCTAACTGTCACTGTATGTCATGTTGTCACTTGCGAGCGGAGGACCAAGGCAAATTCCTTGTATGTGAATACTTGGCCAATAAACGTATTCATTAATTCATTGGGGGAATCAAGGACCATAGGACATAGGGTTCCAGGTGAAGGGGAAAAGATTTAATATGAATCTGAGGGGTAACTTTTTCACACGAAGAGTGGTGGGTGTATGGAACAAGCTGCCAGAGGAGGTAGTTGAGGCTGGCATTGTCCCAATGTTTAAGAAACAGTTAGACACGTACATGGATAGGATAGGTTTGGAGGGATATGGACCAAGCGCGGGCAGGTGGGACTTGTGTGGCTGGGACATGTTGGCTGGTGTGGGCAAGTTGGGCCGAAGGGCCTTTTTCCACATTGTATCGCTCTATGACTCTATGATAAGGGAATAATGTTTGGTACAAGGTAAAGCCTCCAAAGTCCGATCAAGGGTATTCCGAGGGTCATCAAAGAGGTAGGTGGTAGTTCAGCAATGCTCTCTGGTTGTGGTAGGATGATTCAGTTGCCTGATAACAGCTGGGAAGAAACTGTCCCTGAATTTGGTGGTGTGCGTTTGTTTAAGGGCCATGTTTAAGATGAAAGCTTAAAGGGTTAAAGGTTAAAGGGCTAGTTTCTTCTATAGAGTGGTGGGTGCCTGGAAAGTACTGCCAGGGATGGTGTAGAGAAAGCAGAGACACAAGGAACTGCAGATACTGGAATCTTGAGCAAACACAAAGTGCTGGAGTAACTCAATGGGTCAGGCAGCATCTGTGGAGGGATGGATAGGCGATGTTTCAGGTCGGGACCCTTTTTACAAGACAATAGTGGCATTTAAGAGGGCTTTAGACTTGTACATGAACACGCAGTGAATGGAAGGAATGTATCACGTGCAGGCAGAGGAGATTAGTTTAAATCAAAGGTAGACAAAAAAGCTGGAGATACACAGCGGGTGAGGCAGCATCTATGGAGCGAAGGAATAGGCGACGTTTACATCATCATGTTCGGTACAAACATTGTGGGCTGAAGGGTCTGTTCCCGTGCAACCAGATTTAATAAAAACGGATGGGCCTAGGAATTTTGTTTGTGTTGAGGTGTGTTTTGAAATGTTGCTCCAAGGAAATTTTATTTTGGAATTTCTGGATATTGAGAATAACGAGAGATCTAGAAAATTATCTTAAGTTAAAAGGTCAACCCAGACGAGGGACAAAATAAGTTACTTCTGCTTTTATTTTATGTTCCTTAAAACGTGATCACTTCATGTGATTAGATCCTCTGTGCATGGGTGTTGCAAAAATGTTCTTGATGAATTGCTATTAAGGGTATTCTGCATATTGATTATGCGCTTGCTTACTGTAGAGCCATGCTATCAGTTCCCCTCCCCTGTTCTTTCCCCTAAGTCCTGAAATAAGTTTTTTAGTTTAGTTGTGAGATGCAACGCGGAAACAGCTGCTCCACCCATCGAGTCCTCACTGACCAACGATCCCCGCAAACTAGCACTTATCCTACACACACTAGGGACAATTTACATTTATACCAAGCCAATTAACCGACAAACCCTGTACATCTTTGGAGCGTGGGAGGAAACTCAGAGAAAATCCACGTGGTCACGAGGAGAACGTACAAACTCTGTACAGACCAAAGAAGGGTCTCGATCCGAAACGTCACCCATTGCATCTCTCCAGAGATGCTGCCTGCCCCGCTGAGTTACTCCAGCATTTTGTGTCTATCTTCAGTGTAAACCAGCATCTGCAGTTCCTTACTACGTAATAGTAAGATTAAACGAGAATTTACCAGTTTGAAGTTTGATCTTTATTTTATGAGGAGTCGAGTTGAGGGACTACGTGAAGAACCCCGTACAGCCGTTCGTGCGTCAATCTTCAAAGCAACGGTGTGAAATCACAGATAATAATGACTGAAGTATAATGGTAAGATAACAAAGACTAGAACTACCAGATAAGATCTATGAGGGCTGGGAGCGGAGGGCACGTAGTCCCTCAACTCGCCTCCTCATAAAATAAAGATCAAACTTCAAACTGGTAAGTTCTCGTTTAATCTTACTATTTTACTTCGGAGTCACGTGAGTGACTACGTGAAGACTTCAAAGCTCTGTGATATCATGCCGTGTGAAACGAGTGTACACAACCACACCTGCTTCATTGACAAATGAAGGGAAACATTCATAATGCATACAGTCATAACATAGATGTAAAACATGCTGATGCTGTTTAAATGAAACAATAATATTTCCATCTCTTACCCAGATGGAAAATATAACCAGAACATAAATAGAGTTAACAAATAACCCTGGTTCAGCAATGGGTCATTACAGAGATTCGTTCGTTGGACCATGCTGCAGCCGTAACGATGCGACCCAGCGGAACATAAATACCCTTGCTGCTGATGTTGTAGCAGCCCTGGTGTAATGAGATCTGGAATCAGAATCCATTAGTACATAACACAACTGTGTTTTTCTCATCTGGAATGGCCTGAACAATAAGTTCTCCCAAATTATTTATTTATGTATCTATTTATTTATTTATTTATTTATTTATCTATTGTGACTACCAACATTGCTAATCCAGAACTCCAAGCTCTTGATGACCTTGACATATTGTTGTATATATGTGTGCTTACCTTATCAAAAGGTCCCCTGGTATGCCTGTGACTATTTTGAGACCTGACCCCCTTCTGGTCCACTCAAGTATTTATAACATAATATTATATATTATAATTTACAGACATTATCATCCTGTACCATCACAATTATGTAGCGACTGAACCTGCTGCACTGAACCAGTGCCAGAAGGATAACTACCTAACAAACACCAGCCAACTTTAAAGATATAGCTGCAGCCTCCTGGTGAAACAGTGTTCACAAATGTCAACATCGCATATGGCATTATATTGGTCCTGGGACCTATGTTGAAGATAGCCTACCCCTTGATAACCCAATTAATGGCAGTATAACTCCATAATTAACAAACAATAATTTAGCATGAACTCCAAACTTTAGCAATCAATAACATTTTCCCTGGAACATAAGCATAACAAACTCTTTCATCTCCTGGAAAAGAAAATTCCACGGTTTGGTGCCATGTAATGTACGCATGTAGATAGGGTGGTAAAGAAAGCCTTTGGTGTGCTGGCCTTTATAAATCAGAGCATTGAATATAGGAGTAGGGAAGTAATGTTAAAATTGTACAAGGCATTGGTAAGACCAATTCTGGAGTATGGTGTGCAATTTTGGTCGCCTAGTTATAGGAAGGATGTCAACAAAATAGAGAGAGTACAGAGTACTAGAATGTTGCCAGGGTTCCAGCAACTATGTTACAGAGAAAGGTGGAACAAGTTAGGTCTTTATTCTTTGGAGCGCAGAAGGTTAAGGGGGGACTTGATTGAGGTCTTTAAAATGATGAAAGGGATAGACAGAGTTGACGTGGATACGTTTTTCCCATTGAGGGTAGGGAAGATTCAAACAAGAGGGCATGACATGAGAATTAAGGGACAGAAGTTTCGGGGTAACGTGAGGGGGAACTTCTTTACTCAGAGGGTGGTGGCTGTGTGGAATGAGCTTCCAGCAGAAGTGGTGGAGGCAGGATCGATTTTAACATTTAAGACTAAAGTGGATAGGTATATGGACGTGAAGGGAATGGAGGGGTATGGTCTGAGTGCAGGTAGATGGGACTAGGGGAAAACAAATGGTCGGCACGGACTGGAAGGGCCGAGAGGGCCTGTTTCCGTGCTGTAATTGTTATATGGTTATATAGTTAAGGATAGATGTAACAACCCAAATCTTAGGGCAGGTTATTAAAACTGCAGAACATAATATGAGTTTATTATGCAACAACTGATTTCCCAAGCCTCAGGCTGAACCAGCAAATTATGTTTAAAATAACCAAATAAGGGTACATTATTCGCGACAAACCAGGAATCAATGTGCATAACCACGCAATAGGAACCTTAAGCGGCCTCTTAATGACTTTATTTGAAACCTCAATTGATAAACAAAATGGAGGGAGCCATAAAAGTCCTTCCTACTCCTTTTAGCGAAAATGTATGTTTCACCACATATTTTGCAACCAGCGAGATAAACATGAACCAGAATTTCATAATATAGTGTAATTCAACACCAATTCTGTGTTGCCATTAACCTATACTTGACGATGCTGCTGTGACAACAAGATATGTAACAATTCCATGGGTCTTTAACTGATTGCACCCTCATCACTAACATATGCCATCATCATAATGTAACAACATGAGCATCACAATATGCACATTTGTCCAACCACTCTTTAACCCATACGATGCCCGTAGGGTCTATAGATAGTTGATACCCACAACAGACATTTTTTGCAAATCATGCAAATCTGCTCCACCTCCAGACTCCAGATGATATTTGCAACTTGGAATCTGCCCTAAACAGCAACTGTGGTCCGATTTCCAAAACAGTCTTGTAAGACAATCTTGGTCCTTCTACTGAACCTGCACAATTCTAACCTGCTTGAAAAGCTAGAACAGTCCATTTTACATGATTAGACCCCTCAAATAGCTGATAATGTCTCAATCATTTGTAATGTATAACTAAGTGTACACCTTACCAAGCTGTAAGTGGTCCCTTAATTGTAGAGTAGCACAGGTACAGTGTGTGGAACCTCTGGCCAGCCTTCATGCTGCCACCAACTTCAGTGAACCGCTTACTGCCAATAAAGACGTGGGGCGCATAATCACCAAACTATGAAACCTTGCTCGTTCCAATAGCTTGTGCTTTGTCCTCCAGGTTTCGCCTATGAAAAGGTCTTACCTGAATAGAACATTTCGACAGCCAACTGTAATGTCCCCCTTAGAGCAGTATTCACTGCATATGTGTTTGGGATGGTAACTTTCTGGCCAGGCATAGACCTCTGGGCAGATGCCCTGAATCTCTTGGGCATGCTCTATGGCTATAGATTACCCTCAGACTCAGCATTAGACTATACCAATCCCAAATGCTCTCCTCTTACGTGAGGGAGCCATTAAGCAGCCCTGTTACAAGGTGCTGCTGGCGCAGCTTCAGCAATACGCCGACTTTGCCATGGCCCCAGCGTCAGAATAATACTGACGCAGCATGCTCTCCTCCTACATGAGGGAGACCTTAAGCAGGCCTGCTAAAAGCACTGCTGACACAATTTCCTATTTAGGGCCATTAGCACCATATTCTAATATAATTGAAGATTTACTTAACAACAACTGGAGCAGTAATGAATACTGTTTATCCATCCTTGTGACTTTATTAATTTCACCTGGAGAAACAAGGTGTGTTAACAATGACCTATAAGGCACTTAATAGTTAACCATTTAACAAGATAAGTTGTCTTACTTGCACAGCTGAATCACACCTATACTATTAACAATTAATCTAACGACTAGTAAACCTGTTACCAGAGTTTATTGACAGCCATCTGTTGCCCAGGCTGGCATCACAGCCAATTGAATACCTAAAAGCCAATCCCAACAGTCTACAAGTCTATTTGATAGACTTAATCTAGCTGGATGGAGGAGCCCAATTTCTCAAATATAGTTTAAGACTTAACAGATCCTGTTATATTGCCTTATCCTAACAATGACCCCTCATCCCCCATGATCACTGTAAATGGGAATACCCTACTAAACAGCTATTCCCATAAAGCAACTCTAAAGAAGGTACCGCTGGCGCCCCTAAAGCAGCCCTGAAGAAAGGTGCTGCAGGCGCGGCCTTTCCCATAGACCAGTATTTGCCATAGATTTGGCGTTCTCATGAAGCAGCCCTGAGCAAAGGTGCTGCTGGCATCACCTCTCCAATAGGCTAGCCTGCCATAACCTGGTATTCCCATGAGCAGTCCTGAGCAAAGGTACTGCTGGCACAGCCTCTCCCATAGGCTAGCCTGCCATAACTTGGCATTCCAATGATGCAGCCCTTCCCAAAGGTACTGTTGGCACAACCTCTCCCATAGGTTGGCACTGCCATAACTTGGCATTCCCATGATGCAGCCCTTCCCCAAAGGTGCTGCTGGCTCAGCCTCTGCCATAGGCTGCCATTGCCATAACTTTACTACTGATCCATCTCCTGCCTAAAGAAGTTTCTCTAAATTCATGCCCAGAGGTGAACCTACCAAATCTTTCTTAATTACACTGACTATTTTGTCAACTGTCCCCATATCCTGGGGATTATTGTGGTTAGGGAACCCCATAAGTGAATCTCCCATCCACGGGAATCAATCCCCGGGCACCCGGGTTACTCATTTACGTGAATTAAACCCCATTTCTTGGGGCCTACTGCGGTCTGGGAACCGCAAACACTGGAGTTTCCCCACCACCGGGAACCTAGGCTGACCGTTCAGGTCCGTTAAGCCCCATCCCCTAGGGACTACTGTGGTCTGGGAACCGCAAACACTGGAGTTTCCCAACCACCGGGAACCCAGGCTGACCGTTCAGGTCTGTTAAGCCCCATCCCCTAGGGACTACTGCGGTCTGGGAACCGCAAACACTGGAGTTTCCCCACCACCGGGAACCCAGGCTGACCGTTCAGGTCAGTTAATCTCCATCCCCTAGGGACTACTGCGGTCTGGAACCGCACTATTCTCGGGTATCCCCTCCCCGAGAACCCAACATGTGGAGTCACTGACCGCGTTATCAGTGACTCCGATCGCAAACCCGACATTCGCCAGCTCCCTGCTCCCGCGGTCGGACCAGGGTTTTCCCCCCAAAGCCCTAGGCTGGTTCACTCGTCGGCCTCGCGACCATCCCGCAAGAACCCCGGAGGTTCCTGAAGGAAACCTAGAACAGGTAAGAAATAGCACTTACCTGAAACTTTTTTAGACTCACCGTTGGAGGAGCTGCGCTGCTCCATAGTCGTCTGCACGAAAGCGTCTGACGTAATGACGCACGAACGGCTGTACGGGGTTCTTCACGTAGTCACTCACGTGACTCCGAAGTAAAATTTACCAACCCACAAGTGTTTGGGATATGGGTGGAAAAAAAGGGTTCACAGGGAGAACAGCAGACAGCACCTCGTGGCCATGCCATTGATCGTGGCACTGCAAGGCAGTGGTTCTGCTAGCAGCACCGAGCAGAAGACCCGGTGGGTAGAGTGGCCAGACGCAGACTTCCCGGTGGGCCATGCGACCTGTAGAGGGAAGCCACCAAACCGGCCCCTATCCTCCGAAGACCAGAGAACCGGAGAGGAGGGAGCCGGTGATGGTGAACACGAGACTAAGGCCGGTAAGGGAACCGGCAATGTTGGCTGTGGGAGGCTTACCTGGAGCACCAAAGGTAGATGGACGGGTGAGGAGAGGGAGTTGGATTCGCTGGATGTTCCAGATGAAGGCAATAGACAATAGGTGCAGGAGTAGGCCATTTGGCCCTTCGAGCCAGCACCGCCATTGAATGTGATCATGGCTGATCATCCACAATCAGTACCCCGTACCTGCCTTCTCCCCATATTCCTTGACTCCGCTATTTTTAAGAGCCCTATCTAGCTCTCTCTTGAAAGCATCCAGAGAACCTGCCTCCACCGCCCTCTGAGGCGGAGAATTCCACAGACTCACCACTACAGATGATGGCTGGAGGCCCTGCAGCAGCCTGGAACTCGCCTGGATCATGTGCCGCTCCATAAAACCTAGGGCGCAGACCAGACTGGACTTTGGAAATGACACCAAAACCTGGCAACTCTTGCATGCGGCCTCAGCGGACTATCTCTGTACACTTTGCTAATCGGGGATTGTGCTAGATATGGCAATATACGTTACTGAAATGTGTGCAAAAAATGTATTTTGCTGCGCGTTTGCACATGTGACAATAAAGCATCATCAACTATTGACCAGTGACCTCTGTGCTGACCCTAGTGTGCACAAGGAATCTTTTGCCATGAACAGTGCCTTGGGTGTGACACGCATTAGCACTGCTGGGTGGGGCGCAACGAATAGAAAACTCAAGTGTCTCCTGTGTGCAGCACTGATTTCTCACACCTCAGGAGTTGACAAATCCCCCCCCCCCCCCACGAAACAAATCTGCGATGAGATCGGACCATCAGTATTTTGTGAACCTTTTACATTATTTCGGTCCTGCATGAGTTGCACTTGAGACATTTACTGCCGTGACTCATGCTTGATGAACGACCATTCGGGCACAGGCCGCCCTAGGAACGTAGACCTGTAATGAGTTCTCGCCTTGTAGCAAGGGGTGGAAATAACTCGAGTCAAGGGAGGAGAATGATAATCCATCATTAGGTCCTTAAAGTGACAAAACCCCAGGCTGGCTGCAGCGGAGTGGTTGGGAAACGCATCTCGTTAAACTAACACTCTTGCTCTCCTGAAGGGTTATTGCAAGAATGATGAATTATTTTGTTTGCTTCTGTTCAAATGGAAAATAAATAATCTCATTGTTGCAACCCCTCCTGGTCACAATAAAGGCCTTTCATAAAATATTCAGGTGGTGAAATGTGCAGGGTACACCCTTGTTTGTTCTGCGCTGCTAATGAAATGTGAGGATGAGAAATTACTGCTATAAGTATTCTTTTTTTGGGTCTCTTGTTGCCAAGGACTGACTGAATCGCAATACAGTCTGGCACAGCCTGTTCCAGAATGTACTGTTGACTGTGCGTTAACAGGGAGACTGTGGAATCTTAGGTGATCATAGTTGGTGCATTCTATGAAAAGGTTTATCTTGTGCAGCCAGCATGTGCAATGCATACATCCTGAACTAAGAGGAAGTTGCTTAATCTGCTTTTTATTGACGACATTGCGGCAGCAAAGCACGGTAGATGAAAGACGAGACAGACTCGTATTAAAAAGAATCTCCAACTCTCTCTTCAGTTGCCTTGGGAATGTGAAATTCCTTTGATGCATACTTAATACTGAACACCAGCTTGACAGTGAATTGTTACGAAAGTAAAACCTTTTGAATCTGAAGCTGTTTCACAGAGTTATAGTCATAGAGTGGTACAGGGTGGTAACAGGCCCTTTGGCCCAACATGCCCACTGCGGCCAACATGTCCCAGCTACACAAGTCCCACCTGCCTGCGTTTGGTGCATATCCCTCCAAACCTATCCTATCCATGTACCTGTCTAACTTTGTTACACTGCCTCAACTACCTCCTCTGGCAGCTTGTTCCAAACACCCACCATCATTTGTGTGAAAAAGTTACCCCTCAGATTCCGATTACATCTTTTCCCCTTCACCTTAAACCTATGTCCTCTGGTCCTCGATTCACCTACTCTGCGCAAGTGACTGTGCATCTAACTTCCCTTCAAACCAGTTGTAATTTTGCAACCGGATGATTTATTGCTCCAGCGAATGTTTGTCACTTCAGTGCCCACATGTCCTAGCATATTTCGGGCGGCGCAGTCGCACAGATAATAGAGCTGTTATCTCAAAGTCCCAGCGACTAGGCAACCCTGATCTTCCACGCTGCCCTTGTGGAGTTAACACGTTCTTGTGATTGCTGCTATAACAATCTTAATGGTGAATCTGTGGATTTCTTTGCCACAGAAGGCTGTGGAGGCCAAGGCAGTGGATATTTTTAAGGCAGAGATAGATAGATTCTTGATTAGTACTTGTGTCAAGGGTTATGGGGAGAAAGCAGGAGAATAGGGTTAGGGGGAGATATAGATCAGCCATGATTGAATGGCAGAGGAGACTTGAGGGTCCGAATGGCCTTATGATTGCACCTATCGCTTATGATCTTATGAGTGCAGGAATAGTGGCAAATTGTCAGTGTCACCTTGATGGATTGATGTATGTTTTGCCTGTGCTGCATGAATCTATGGCTCAAAGTGAGTTTGAATGTAGGTCCTGGGGAGCCGCGTTCCGGTGGTCTTCTCGAGGTGCTGTGGCCACAGTGTCCGCCAGGAAGGCTCGTTGTTTGGCGGGACCGGGTACCCGACCGAAGGTTCGGCGTGTCCCGCACAAACGCCTGTCCCACAGCGTAACCGGGAGAGAGCTAGAGGCCAACTGGAGCTATGAGTGGGGTTGGTAGGATGGTGAACCAGGGTAATGCCTCCAGCTAATGCTTCAAGGTCAGCTACAGGAGGTGCCCCTGGGCACAAAAGTTCCTCGACCAGGAGAGGAATGGAGAGAGACGACGGTTCGCGGAAACTGCTCCAGCACATCGAGCATGTGGGGCGACCGGACTTAACACTTTGGAAATAGTGCCAAAAATGGCAGTGCCCACATGCGTAAATACATAAAAAGAATTTCACTGTGCAATTGCACATGTGACAAATAAAGCACTGTTGAACCATTGAGGAAACAAGAGTAGGCATCTATACAAATAATACTAATCTTTTGGAGATGTGGTGAAGCTGGAATTGGGTGTTTTGGAGAGAGAGTCAAATGTGAATGACTCTCATTGATTGAAAGATACAGCCTGGAAAACAGGCCCTTAGTTTTATGTTAGTTTTATGTTATCCCACTTTCTCTGTGGATTGTCACCTTCTCGTGGTGGAGAAGCTTGTGTTGTCCGGAGATCCAGAGAGCAATGCCGTCTGGAGCTGTGCTCCTGGTAGGGCCACCCATGGCAGTATGGTCGAGGGGGAGGTCTCTGACAAAGAGCAATCCAACCAAGACCTCAACGGTGGAGCGGGCGGTGGATGATGGTTGACTTTAGTGGAGCGTCACAACGTCTGGGAAGGCGGATGAAGGCTGCAGCAGAAAAGGGTCTCTGGTCGTCTTGGACTCCATGCCACTGGATCCTGACCCAGATCTGTCAAGGACTGTGGTGGCTGTCTGTGCACCAGTCTCCCCACGTTAAACAATGTTTACCACAGGCGTACTCCAACCCTGAAGTCATCCATGGTCAGCCATGACCGAGTAAGAACTTTTGCATCCCACCCTCTATACACGAGGGGCTGATACAGAGGTTTATTCACTCACAAATCTGCATGCCTTTGGGATGTGGGAGGAAACCGGACCACCCACATGGTTACGGAGTGAGTATGAAAACCCCACACAGACAGCAACCGATGTCAGGATCAAACTTGGATCCCTTTTGCTGTGGGACAGCAGCTCTACCAGCTGTGCCACTCTGCCGATCGAAAAGTATAATGCTTGCAAACATGTTGCCTTGCATTTATCAGTGGGTTGCGCTTGTAATAGTTGGCTGTTGAAAAAATTGCGAATATAAAATTACACTTATAAAATTCGTAGATATGACCGATGGATAATTGTAACACTTTTGGGTGGTGATTCTTTGTAAGTCTGGCCTGCAATTGATTCTGGTTGCCTGAGCACTGTTGATGTTTATCACACTAGAGCGGCCTAGCAACCTAAACACTGTTTCAAATCCTGCTATGAATGATTTAAGGAGGTTCACTGTTGTCATTTCCAGACAAACTGAGCTAATAAATACCGCCTTTGCCAGGATTGACGACAGCTAAACTAACTTTTTTTATCAAAAGTGCCAAATGTTAAGTATTGACAGAGCCTTGGAGACAATGAGATTTAGAGAATTCCTGTTTGATTACAGCGTTCACCGACGAGGGACATGGTGGGAAGAGTGACCAACAACAATACATTTAAGATAAATGTAACCTACTATTTAACAACTGGCTTTGCGCCAATTACTTGCTGTCCTGGGCGTGGCTTCAGATATTGCTCTCTTCCACACTTTCCACAAAGGCATACCTGTGGATAGATTGGATGTGGAAAGGATGTTTCCACTGGTGGGAGAGTCTAGGACCAGAGGTCATAGCCTCAGAATTAAAGGGCGCTCTTTTTGAAAGGAGCTGTGGAGGGCAAGTCAGTGGAGGCAGAGATAGACAAATTCTTGATTGGAACGAGTGTGAAGGGTTATAGGGAGAAGGCAGGTAAATGAGATTAGGAGGCAGAGATCGGCCATGATTGAAGCCTCGATGGGTCGAATGACCTAATTCTAATCCTATAATTTGTGAACTTTTCACTTCAATGTTTTTTTGGCCAAAACATTGATTTTACCAGACATACCACTCAACAATAAAGAAGACCACTCTGCCCATCAAGTCCCTGCTGACACTGAGAGCAATCCATTTCCCCCATTGACTATCTAGACTAGTCCAATTGCATTTGCTTTTGTAGAAAAAAAGAACTGCAGGTGCCGGTTAATACACAAAAGTACTCAAATTGCTGGAGTAACTCAGCAGGTCGTGCGGCATCTCCGGACAACATGGATAGGTGACGTTTTTGGGTCGAGACCCTTCTTCAGACCCATTTGACATTAGTGCTGTGTAATTTAGGAAAGGCAGGAGTTTGGCTGTTGTTCACGGTCATCATAGTTCTACAGACATTGAACTGCATGTCACCCACTGCCTATGTCATTGAGACAAGGTTGCGGCAACTAAAACAAGCTGTCACTTGAAATCCGGAAGCTGGTGATTGACTTAACGAGTGCGGGGTGGGGGGCAGGGAATGGAAGGAATGCAGCAGAGAGCCTTTCAAGAGATAATAAAATCCTCTTTGGGATTTACAGGACACCAAGGACTTTGCAAGGATGAATGTTTTATTCCCTGCTGAATCCTGGAAGGATGTATCTTTAGTTTAGTTTGGAAATACAGCGCGGAAACAGGCCCTTCGGCCCACTGAGCCCGCACTGCACATTAACACTATCCTCCACACTATGGACAGTTTACAATTATACCAAGCTATGGTGACGCAGTGGTTGAGTTGCTGCTTTACAGCGCGTATAGCACCTGGGTTCGATCCCGACTATGGGTGCTGCCTGCACGGAGTTTGTACATTCTCCCCGTGACCGCGTGGATTTTCACTGAGACCTTCAGTTTCCTATCACACTCCAAAGACGTTCAGGTATGGACAATAGGTTAATTGGCTTGGTGTATGTGTAAAATTGGCCCTAGTGTGTGTAGGAGAGTGTTAATGTGCGAGGATCGCTGGTCGTTTCTGCACAGCATCTCTAAACTAAAATAAACTAAAGCCAATTAACCTACAAACCTGTACGTCTTTGGAGTGTGGGAGGAAACTGAAGATCTCCCACACAGGTCATGGGGAGAACGTGCAAACTCCGTACAGACAGCACCCGTAGGTGGGATTCAACCCGGGTCTTTGGCGCTCTAAGCGCTGTAAGGCATCAACTCTGCCGCTGCCGCGCCCAAATCTGAGTTCATGCTTGAATGTGCATCGTTGCATCTGAGCACTGTATGCAGATAAAATTTGAAACAAAAATTCCAAGACGTTAATCAGTTTCTTGCTGTATGGTGAATATTGCACCTATTTTCTATGCATCTATGTATACAGAGCAGTGGATAATTTGAATTGGTAGTTAATAATTAATCCTTTTTGCTGTCATGATCTATTATTAATGGTTTCATATTTGTGAAAAATTTCCCTGGACATAGCTGTTAAAATTTGAATGTTTCAAAATAAACATATTGATGGTGTAAAGATTGTCATTCATATGTTTCATGACAGCTACGTGTACCGAGTTGCAGGAAGGAACTTTGTTTGTGGTTTTGGGTCTTCTGAAACGTCGCCCATTTCTTTTCACCAGAGATGCTGCCTGAACCGCTGAGTTGCTTCAGCTTTTTGTGTCTATCTTCGGTTTACACCATATCTACAGTCCCTTCCTGCACAGCGGAACTTTGTTTTCCGTGCTATCCTACTATAAATGAGTAGAACGGGCAGGGAGGGCAAAAGGGAATTGAATAGAGTGCACATTAGACAAAAGACAATAGGTGCAGGAGTAGGCCATTCGGCCCTTCGAGCCGGCACCGCCATTCAATGTGATCATGGCTGACCATCCACAATCAGTACCCCGTTCCTGCCTTCTCCCCATATCCCTTGACTCCGCTATCTTTAAGAGCTCTATCTAACTCTCTCTTGAAAGCATCCAGAGAACTGGCCTCCAACGCCATGCAGTGGCACAAGTGCAAAGAAGAGCAGATTAAACAAAAATGCAAGGACTGCCATGAGGTACATAGAACATTGCACAGTAGTACAGCACAGGAACAGGCCCTTCAGCCCACAATATCTGTGCCAACCATGAGGACTTTCAACCTGAAGAAGGATCTCGACTCCTGAAGAAGGAAACATCGCCCACTCCTTCTACTCAGAGATGCTGCCTGTCCTGCTGAGTTACTCCAGCATTTTGTGTCTATCTTCATGGTGACAAGACCAAGTGTTATCTGCATGAACATATGCCATATCCTTCCATTCACTGAACATTTGTGTGCCCATCTAAAAGCCTTTTAAATGCTATCCTCATATCCGCTTCCCCCAGAGTCCTGTTTCCACGCTGTATCACTATGACTCTATTGTTAGAAAATATGAATGTATGAAACCATTAAGCATTAGATTCCAATTTTCGTCAAATAACAATTGCCCATATTAATGCTGAGACCTGTTTTAATTGTTGCCATAGGTATGAATGCAGCTGTCCGCGCTGTGGTGCGTATGGGAATTTACGTTGGTTCCAAAGTCTATTTCATCCACGAGGTTTGTCAACGTTTTTGTATTTTGAAACACGATTAATGGAAAATGATCAAATAAGGGAATTAATCAATTAATCAATCAATTAATTAATGTATTAATTAACTAGTGAATTAATATTTTATTGTCACATGTGACAAGTCACAGTGAAATTCTTTGCTTGCATACCCAAGGTATGCAAATAGTCGCCACATAGAGGGCACTTACAAAGTAACCCCGCACCAGGTTCTCCTTTGTTCGCAACCACCTCCCCCCCCCCCCCCTTTCCCTCCCTCATGGCAGTCCCCCCACGTTGGGTCCACATTGTTCTACCTTCCCACCCCCATCCCCTCCCCTCACGGCGCCCCCCCACGCTGTGTCCATCATTGTTCCTTCCCATTAGTCTTATCATTTAAAAAATGTTTAATCATATGATGAAAATCTAACAAATCTCTATGCTGGAAATCTAAAGCAAACCTGGAGAATGCCGGAATCATTGAGCAGGTCAGGCAGTATCTGTGGAAAGAGGAACAAGAGTTAATGTTCCGGGACAGAGATCCCTTTTCAGAAATGAAAAATTAAAGACTGCATTTTGGTGTTAGGCTGCAGGGAGGGTGGAAATTCGCCCTCTAGGCTAGTATAAAGAGTCAATTCCTTGGTGTCTAGTGCAATATTAGGGATCCAGGGTCGGCAGTAGTTCACCATACCAAGCCACTGTCTCATCTGCTTCGCCTCTTTTGGAGTAGGAAATTCGCAATTTGGTTCCAGTCTGCTCTTTTCTAAACTTCTCTCTGTTGCTGAAATTATTTCTCCTAGAAACTTTACTTTTTGTTGAGCCATCAATACTTTGGACTGAGAGACCACATATCCTAAATTTGCCAGATGACCCAATAATTGAGCAGTGTCCTGCTCATCTACACTAGCCACCAACAAGTCGTCCACACACTGTACTAAAGTGGATTTCTTTTTAAAACTCAGTGCTTAACTGTTCTTGAAGACATCGAGAAAACAAGGTGGGCAAATTAATAAATCCCTGAGGTAGTCTTGTTCACGTATATTGTTGTCCCCTGTAAGTAAAGGCAAATAGATACTGGCTGTTCATGTGCAGAGGTAATGAGAAGAAGGTATGTTGCAGGTCTACAATTGAAAAAATCTTAGCTTCCGCTGGAATCAATGCTAAAATATGAGCCGGGTTTGGCACCAAGGCATGGAGCGGTTCTACTACTGCATAGACAGATCTTAAGTCCTGGACCAGCATGTCCTGACTTCCTGACTCGTATACGCAATGTCTTGGCCAATGAAAGCAAGCATACCATATGCCTTCTTTACACTCATTCAGTGTATGGCCACTTTCAGGGAGTAATGGACTTGGACCCCAAGATTCCTCTACACATCTGCACATCAATGCTGTTAAGGGTCTTGCCATTAAATGTATAATGTCCCCTTACATTTGACCTCCAAAGTGCAACTCTCCACACTAGCTTGGATTAAATTCCATCTGCCACTCTCCACCCAATTTTGTAGCTAATCTCTAACCAGCTCTGCTAGGCGGAGGAGAGTGTTTGGTTGAGGTAGATTGATTGCATTCTCCTCCGCCTAGCAGAGCTGGTCCTTACTCTGAACAATTTCCCCTTTAACTCCACCCACTTCCTCCAAATCCAAGGCATAATCATGGGTACTCGTATGGACCCCAGCTATGCCTGCCTCTTTGTAGGGCACATCGAACAATCCCTGTTCCAGGCGTACACTGGCCCAATCCCAAAACTCAACTTCCCCTACATCGACGACTGCATCGGTGCTGCCTCCTGCATCCATGCAGAACTCACGGACTTCATTAACTTCACGACTAATTTCCATCCTGCACACAAATTCACTTAGACCATCTCTGACATCTGCCTGCCATTTCTTGATCTCACCGTCTCCTTCACAGGAGATAGACTATCGACCGACATCTATTATAAACCTACTGACTCCCACAGGTATCTAGACTACACTTCTTCCCACCAGCCTCCTGCATAGACTCTAACCCCTACTCCCAATTCCTCCGTCTACACCACATCTGCGCCCAAGAGCCCGCACATCATTGGGAAGTGGGGAGAAGCGGGAGTACTTGGAGGTACCTGGTCACCTGGGGAACATGCAGACTCCACACAAGACAGCACACCAGGTCAGTGATTGAACCTGGGTCACCTTGAGGCAGTGGCTCAATTTGTGGTGCTGTTTTGTAGCAATGTTCACTTGCCTAACTACATGATCCTATTGACCCTGCTGCAATTATGTTTTGCGTGAATGAGCTCCCTAACTATAGTGCAGGCACATCCCTGCATTGCTTACCATTAGGCACCCTCTCCATGGCTAGGAATGTGAATGCTTCCTTAATCAATGTTCCTGCAGCTGTTCCCCCTCCAGCCCCAACCCCCCACCTTTGATCCATAGCACTGTCTGCACTTTGACCTAATGATCCTTGAATGCAGTAGCAATGCTCTTCACGAACTCCTGCATTCTAAAGTCACATTGTGTTATGTGGACTGCTGTCACCATCTAGCCTTAATTAATTAATTAATTGAATAAATATAACTGAATCCTAAGAGCAATTTAACTATTGTTTGAGTGCATTCAAATGGGAAATATTTTGAAAAAGAAAGGTGAAAATGTTGCCTCTCCAGATTTCACCGTTGACCACATTTGGTCTTTCAATCTCTTTATCAGTTGTATTTGTCTAAGGCATTATTGGACACATTGAATGCCATTCTTTATGTTGCCGCATGGAATCTAAACTTAAACTGAATTTTACTAGCTTTATTTCAGGCAACTTTACAAGCCCCGAGGATTGTCTAATTTAAAAGGAATTTAAAATTCAGCCTGACTTTGAAATATTCTTTCTAAATATAACGTCAAAATGATTACTTGCGGCTCAATTCAATTGTTTGGTTTTTGCATCACTCCTCATAAAATGACTCAAGCTGTTAGGGTAGAAGTATTTATGACCCAGGCTTGATGTCATAATTGATCCTGGATAGACCTATATTCAGAAATAGTCAGTGGAGGTATATATCACATTGCAACAGCTGAGGAAGCTGAATAAAATAATGTAATCAAGATTCAATATCTTAACAAATCGCAGATGAGCAATGGTTTAAACAATTTCCTCACATTGTTTTTTAGTGCATTCAAGCAGGAAGTATTTTGAAAAGGAAGGTGACATTTTTGCCTCTCCGAATTACTATTAGTCTGAAGAAGTGTGCTGACCCCAAACGTCACCTATCTATTTTCTTCAGAAATGCTGCCTGACCCGTTGTTGTTACGGCAGCAATTTTGTGTCTATCTTTGGTATAAACCAGCATCTGCAGTTCCTTTTTAATACATTTGAGTAAAGCTAGATGTTTCCCCATTGATTCTGCATGATGTATACGTTATCTAACACTGAAGGGTGGAAATGTATCATCTTTTCAGGAGGTCTCTCAGATATGTTGCATCCAGCACGTTTGTGGATCTCAGGTGGTGGATGAGGTTAACGTGGACCTGCACACACCTCCACAGGCAGAAAATGCTTGATGTGGCTGGTGCTTAAGTAGTTTAGGAGACAGAGCGGACCATCTGCTCATTATGCTGGGCTCCTTTGTGCATCCAGGAATGGAGTCGAGGTTCTCAATGCCAACCGAGTTCCCTTTTTTGGTTTTAAGTGGTCATGAGCCAAGGATTCCTACGAGCTGGTCGGGATTTAGTTCTTAAGACTTAGTTGTAGTTTTACAGACACAGTGTGGAAACAGGCCCTACGGCCCACTGAGTCCACAGTGACCAGCGAGGACACTAGTTCCATCCTACACACGAGCGACAATTTTACAGAAGCCAGCTAACCTACAAACCTTGGAATGTGGTAGGAAGCTGGAGCACCCTGAGAAACCCCACATGTAAGACAGCAACTTTACCGCTGCCTTACCACTGTGGGCATTACACTCTTTTATGGAGACTTTGAGAAGATTCTAGAATCGTTTATTTTGTCTACCAGGTAATCCCTTGCTGTGACAGAAATGGAAATAGCCTGATTTTTGGTCACTTGTTGGTCACTTCAACTAGGCGGCCTGTCCATGAGACCCACTGGAGTGTAATTAAGGCCTTAATGTCGGGATGCTGAGGTTGGCTTGCTCATCCTGACAGTAGATCTCACAAAGACTCAATTGGTGATCTTTCTCCCATGGTTGAGATGCCTGCTCCACATAATCTGTGATTAGATGAAAATTGAGTGCAAGTAATCACTGTGGCCCAATGCTCTAAGGGCTGAGAGGTGGATTTTTGGCCCTGACCTTCAGATACTTTTAATCTCAGGTGGCCAAATGCCTTGGTGGTGCACTGAAGTCAGTGATAAACTTCATCATTGATATTTACCTTCACTGAGAGACGGTTTCCGAGATGAGGGAAGATCTGTGTATTGTAAGGTCACATTTTTTACCATAAGACATAGGAGCATAATTAGACCATTTGGCCCATTGAGTACTCCTTCATTCAATTGTGACTAATTTATTGTAGAAAAAAAGAACTGCAGATGTTGGTTTATACCAACGATTCACATAAAGTGCTGGAGTAACTCAGCGGGTTAGGCAGCATCTTTGGAGACAAAGGAAGGGTGATGTTTTGCATTGACACCCTTCTGAAGAAGAGTCTCGACTAGAAACATCACCCATCCCTTTTCCCCATGGCTGACTGATTTTTCCCTCTCAATCCCATTCTTTCTGCCTTCTCCCTGTAACCGTTGACGTCCTTATTAATCAAGAACCTATCAATCCCTGCTTTAAAAATACCCATTGTCTTGGCCTCCCCAAGCCGTCTGTAGCAACGAATTCCACAGATTCACCACCCACATTTCTCATAGGAGGGGTGGCATTGTACACAGGAGACAGATTTGCAGAGGATTGTTATGGATGTTAAATGTAAGGCTCATCTTCTCACATGCTTCAATGAGCATGATGATAGTGATGATCGTGTACCGTGTGAGCAGCCTCTTCAAACTGTTGGCTTCTTCTTGCGTATGGCGTGAACAGCCTAAAGTTGTCGGACAACTTGTTCTATTTGATCTTACTTGATTGTGCACGCTGGGTTGATTGCATTCGTCGAAACAGGGCGGACCACGTGAAGGTTGCAATCTCCCACCCCATACTGCTGGCTGAAGCTGTGGTGTACTTTTTCCAGGAGTGAAGGTCATCCAATTGTAATTGCTTTCAATTTGTCCTGTGGATTAGCTGAACTTCAGATTGATTGCCCAACTCCATTCGATAGATCATTGGGTATAATAAATGCTAAAGTCTTCCTTTTTTAGCAGTATTGCTGTAATGGAGACAGTGCTCTGAGGACAAAAGACAATGAGACTTAACCTCAAAGGTTACATCTACTATTTATAAAACATTCATGTGTAGGAAGGAACTGCAGGCGGTGGTTTATACTGAAGATAGACACAAAATGCAGGAGTAACTCAGCGGGACAGGCCGCATCTCTGGAGAGGAATGGGTAACATGTTGGGTCAAGACCCTTCTTCAGACTGGTGTCAGGAGAAAGGGAGATACGTAGATAAGGAAGTGTAAAGTGTGAAAAATAGGACAAAGTGAATGGAGAACAAGGAAAATGTAGATTAGATCGTTGTTAGCTGGGAGAAGGTAACAACAAAGCAAATAGAGATAAAACACTGGTCGGAGATCTGGGAAGGGGGAGGTATGGAGAGAGAGAGGGTAAAGCAAGGGTTACTTGAAGTTGGAGAAGTCAATGTTAATACGGCTGGCTTGTAAGCTGCCCAAGCGAAATATGAGATGCTCTTCCTCCTATTTGTGCTGGGCCTCACTCTGGCAGTGGAGGTGGCCCAGGACAGATAGGTCAGTGTGGGAATGGGAGAGGATGTTAAAGTGTTTAGTAACTGGGAGATCAGGTTGGTTTAGGTGGACTTGAGCATAGGTGTTCAGCGAAACGATCGCCGAGCTGTACGCCTGATTACATACGTTGTCACCTTCCCCTCAGCTAATAATGTACCATTCTACATTTCCTTGATCATCGTCCCATTTGATCTGTGTTTTCACACCTTACCCTTCCATATCTCTATGTCTCCTTCTCCCCTGACTCTCAGTCTGAAGAAAGGTCTCGGCTTAAAACGTCACCCATTCCTTCTCTCCAGTGATGCTGCCTTTCCCGCTGAGTTACTCCAGCATTTTGTGTCTCTCTTCAGTGTAAACCAGTTCCTTCCGACTTACCAAAATAAGCTTCATAGCCTTCTTTCTAGACTGAAGGGTTGTAATTGAGAAACCAGATTGCTACTCAACGCTGAAATGGGGTTTGTGACACCAACGGTGGAAAGGTTCAAATCGGAGTGATTCTGTCCCCTATTAATGAAGTGCAATAAGCTTGTGTATCACAGTCCTTTTTGGCAATAGGGCATCAATGGGAAGTGGGAAGAAAAGTAGACAGAGCTTATTATATTTTTTTTTAAATCTATTTTTTAAGTGTTGCTGTGTAAAGAGTCACAGTTCTTGAGTTTGGAAGAATGAGAGGTGAAAAATAACAAAACATGCAAAATTATTATGCTGATCGGTAGATGCCGTGATGACATTCCTCCTGCATTTGGTGTCTAGAATCAGGGGACAAAATAAGAGACTGGTCATTAAGGAGAAAGAGAATTATCTTCACCTTGTGGGTTAATGCATTAAGGAATTCTCCTCTCAAGAGATCAGTGGAAGCACAGTCACTGAGTATATTCAGGTAGACATTGATAGGTTTTTCGATTCATTGATCAAATTAACAAATTGCGGAATGGTGGTGCAGCAGTAGAGTTGCTGCCTTACAGCACCTGCAGCACCGGAGACCCAGGTTTGATCTCGACTACGGGTGCTGTCTGTACGGAGTTTATACGTTCTCCCCGTGACCTGTGTGGGTTTTCTCCGAGATCTTCGGTTTCCTCCCACTCTCCAAAAACGTAATGGTTTGTAGGTTAATTGGCTTGGTATAAATGTAAAATGTCCCTAGTGTGTGTAGGACAGTGTTGATGTGCGGGGATCGCTGGTCAGCGCAGACTCGGTGGGCCATAGGGCCTGGTTCCGCTCTGTATCTTTAAACAAAAAAATATTGAAAATCAATGGACATGGGGGCAATATAGGAAAAGATGATGAGGAAAAAAAATCATCCACAAATCTATTGTTCGACAGTGCAACAAGGACAGACTGGGTAACGTAACACTGCTTTTATATAATCTTATAATAGGCCGGCACAGTGTCATGGCTGATAGGACTGCTGCCTCACCATGCCAGAGACTTGGGTTCTATAAGGTCATAAGCGATAGGAGCAGAATTAGACTATTTGGCCCATCAAGTCTATTCCACCATTCAATCATGGCTGATCTATCTCTCCCTCTTAACACCATTCTCCTGCCTTCTCCCCATATCCCCTGACTCCCGTACTAGCCAAGAATCTATCTATCTCTGCCTTAGAAATATCCATTGAGGTTTGATCCTGATCTCGGGTGCCGTCTGTGTGAAGTATGCACGTTCTCCCTGTCACTGAGGGTTTACCATGGGTGCTCCAGTTTCCTCCCACATCCCAAAGACATGCAGGTTTGTAGGTTAATTGGCTTTCTGTTAATTGCCACCAGTGTGTAGGGAATGGATGCAAAAGTAGGAAATACAGAATGGGTGCGAATGGGTGGTGGATGATCGATCAACGTAGACTCGGTGGGCTGAATAATCTGCTTCCACGCCGTATCTTTTAATTCAATTCAATCCAATCCAATCCTTGTCAACTCAAATTATTGCCACTGCACTGCGGCAGTAACAAAGAATAGGTAAACACAGCAGATAAAGGCACCTTATTTCAGATTTGGCAGCTATTGATCCTGTGAATTCTATTTGCAAATTACATACACAGAAAAGATTCATGAGGTTGTTGCAGGGATTGAATTATAGAGATTGAGCAAGTTGGACTTTATTGCTTGAAGCGTGAACTGTGACCTAATAAAGATGTATAAAATCATGAGGGCAAAGATAAGGTAAATGAATGCACACCGTCTTATTCCCAGTATTGGAAAATCAAGAACTAGAGGACACAGACTTAAGTTGGGAGGGAAAAGATTTAATAGAAACCTGAGGGGCAACTATTTCACACAGAGGGCAGTACGTACATGAAACGAGTGGCCAGAAGAATTGGTTTAGTTTAATTTAGTTTAGTTTGGAGATAGAGCGGGGAAACATGCCCTTCGGCCCATCGAGTCCGCATCGACTAGCGATAGCCGCACACTAACGGTATCCTGCACACACTAGGGACAATTTACATTTATACCAAGCCAATTAATCTACAAACCTGCACGTCTTTGAAGTGTGGGAGGAAACCGAAGATCTTGGAGAAAACCCACGCGGTCACAGGGAGAACGTACAAACTCCGTACAGACAGCACCCGTAGTCAGGATCAAACCCGGGTCTCTGGTGATGCAAGGGTTGTAAGGCAGCAACTCAACCGCTGCGCCACCGTGTCGCCCTGGTTGAGGCAGTTACAATCATAACGCATAAAAGACATTTGGCCATATACATGGATAGTAAAAGTTTAGAGAGATAGGTCGGACTCAGGCAAGTAGGACTAGCGCAGATGAGCATCTAGGTCAGCATGGATGGGTTATGATGAAGGGCATGTTTCCATGCTGCATTAATGCACAACTAATGGCAAAATCTCATTATCATGATGTGATCCAGAATTATTTTCATACAAAACCAGAGACTGCACAGGTTAATTAAATTACAGTAATGTCTGGCTTTTTCTCTCTTGCAGGGTTACCAGGGGATGGTTGATGGCGGGGATTATATAGTGGAAGCAAAATGGGAAAACGTCTCCAGTATCTTGCAAATGGTAAGTGGAAATGCCGCAGTGTGTTTGAGGTGGATGATAGCAGAAGTAGCAATGATTCTTTGAATGGAAATGCTTCTTGGCAGTCAATATAGCCACGGTCTCCATCGAGAAGATTTATGTAAAAATGCAAGGGTGCTTAAGGAATATGAATGCTGTTAGTTTAGAGATGCCGTGCAGAAACAGGGCCTTTGGCCCACGGAGTCTGCACCGACCAGCGATCCCTGCACACTGACACTACACGCAAGGGACAATTTGTTTTACATTTTGTCTTTGGAATGTGGGAGGAAACCGAAGATTGTGGAGAAAACCCATGCAGGTCATGGGGAGTACGTACAAACTCCGTACAGACAGCACCCGTAGTCGGGATCAAACCCGGGAATGCGTCCTTTGTATTAAAAAACTAAAAGTTAAGCTATTATTTCATCAGCAGTAAATGTTTTAGGGACTTAATTACTTCACCATCAATATGACATTTGCAGTCAGTGTAAATTCCTCTGCAGAAAATCTCATTGTTCTCTGGTCTCTGTGCTTTTTCCAAATGCTGATGTCGCTGTTTGAAACCTTTGAGGATGTGGGTCTTGGTGACAACCCATCATTCATTACCTGTAGAATTGACTCCATCTACACCTCACGCTGCCTCGGCAAGGCTACCAGCATAATCAAGAACCAGTCTTACCCCGGTCACTCCTTTCTCTCCCCTCTCCCATCACGCAAGAGTTAGAGAAATGTGAAAAAGTACACCACCTATCCCGTTGAGTTACCCCAGCTTTTAGTATCTATCTCCAGACTCAAGGACAGTTTCTCCCCAGCTGTCGTCAGGCAACTGAACCATGCTATCACCAACTAGAGAGCGGCCCTGACCTCCCGACTATCTCATTGAAGACCTTCGAACTATCTTTAATCACTCCACTCTTTTAAACCTCTAATGTATCTGTACATTGTGAATGCCTTGACTATAATCATGTATAGTCTATTTCTGCTGACCGGATAGCAGGCAACAAAAAAGCTTTTCACTGTACCTCTGCACACGTGACAATAAACCAAACTAAACAAATCAAAATGAGCCACCCACCCACCCTCCCCCGATCCCAACCCTCACTCTCACTATTTGTTGGGTGTCTTTTATAATCCTTTTTTTCCTTTCCCCACCTTGGGAAAATTGACACGAAAATAGCTCATAGGTACAGCCACTTAAATATTGTGGGCATGGTTGGCTCCATCACGTTTTCAGTGTCCCCTGACCTCCCTCTCTCCGACCGCCTCCCGAAACTAAACGACACTGATCTTTCCCGATGATCCTGCTGCACAATTCCAAACAGGAGACTGTGAGGAGCTGGTAATGACACCCTGACCACGGGTTGACGTTCAGAGAGGGAAGCGAAAATGCGTCTGGTGAGACCAGCTCTGGTCGTCCAGCGAAATCCCGAGTTTTTAGCTCTGCCGTGATTAGGCTAAGTGGAAAGTTTAATGGTTTCAAGTTGTCTTAATGTGGGCGACGCAGGGTGGTTTTGCATTGGACCATGCGTGGTGGTTTGGCATTGAACCTGATGGTCTTTGTCTTTTCAGGGGGGGACTGTCATTGGGAGCGCACGTTGCAAGGAGTTCCGGACCCACGAGGGCCGGCTCCGGGCCGCCCACAACCTGGTGAAGTGCGGGATAACAAACCTCTGCGTGATCGGTGGAGATGGCAGTTTAACCGGTGCCAATCATTTTCGCGAGGAGTGGCAAGGACTACTGAAGGAGCTCACGGACGAAGGTGACCCGAACGTTTGTTTTTCTCCTCCATCCATTTTTCTGCATGATCTATCCTGTGATCTTATTTCTGTTGAGCCCAGCAGTCCTTTTTTTATTCTAAGGGGATTGCCATGCACAAAGGAGATAATATTCTTAACATTTCTGAAGAAAATCCATACACTTCACAGTTACTAAGGTTAGTGACCCACTTACAACCCAAACCCCTACAGTTTGCGCAGATCATGTTCACCTCTTTCACAGAACATTGAACATAGAAGAAAGAGTACAGCACAGAAACCTGTACATCGATGCCTTTAGCACACAATGTCTATGCCAAACATGATGCCCAGCTGAAGTGATCTCATCTGCCTGTACATGATCCATGTACCTCTATTCCTACACATCTCCATTAAACTTTCCTCTCTCATCTTAAAGCTATGCCCTATAGTGTTAGATATTTCTACACTGGGAAAAAGTTTCTGGCTGTATATCCTATCTATGCCTTTTATTTAGTTTAGTTTAGTTTAGTTTAGAGATACAGCGTGGAAACAGACCCTTCAGCCCACCAAGTCTGCACAGACCAGCCATTCACGCACATTAACTACAGTATCCTACACACTCTGAGGACAATTAACCAAGCCAATTAACCTACAAACCTGTACGTCTTTGGAGTGTGGGAGGAAACCGAAGATCTCGGAGAAAACCCATGCAGGTCACTGGGAGAACGTACCGACTCCGTACAGACAGCACCCGTAGTCAGGATCGAACCTGGGTTTCTGGTGATGTAAAGCAGCAACTCTACCATTCTGCCACTGGTGAGGACCACCTTCCCAATCCAGCGGCAGAAGTTGATTTGCATTCTCAAATTCTCATCCAGGTCCTTACTTTCTGCACAATTTCTCAGCCAAATCTTTGGTGTGAGTTCGATGAGACATTGTTCATCGGTATATCCGGGGCAGTGGGGAAGGAGGAGTTAGGATCAGTTGGTGTCAAGAGGTTCTGGGAAAGAGGAGGTCTTGCTGAATTTAATGGTGGGACCTCACCTTTCTTGGCTCTGATTTCAAAAGCTGCCCAGCAAAACGGTTTGCATCAGAGTTTTGGTGCTGGGATTCGGAGAGGAGGAAGAAAGTGATCCCGGTATTTGGTGGGAGTGAGGGGAAAATATTGGGAGGAACTAGACAGTGAGGGATTTGGAGGATTGCAGGTGGGTAGAGAGATGGGCTAGTTTAGAAGAAAGAAAGGAATCATTTTGGGGGGTGACGGACAAGATATCTGCTCCAATAGTCCCAAACGTAACACCATTTAAAAACAAATGTCTGCTAAACATGGTTGTTGTCATCTCCCTTCAGCAACTTTGAAGCCCCTTATATCTAAATCTGATGCTTTCAGCATCAAATAGGGCAGCACAGTGGCGCAGCAGTAGAGTCCCAGGGATCCTGGTTCGATCCTGACTACGGGTGCTGACTGTACGGAGTTTGTACGTTCTCCCCATGACCGCGTGAGTTTTTAGATTAGTTTAGAGATACACTGCGGAAACTGGCCCCTCGGCCACCGGTTCCGTGCCGACCAGCGATCCCCGCACATTAACACTGTCCTACACACACTAGGGACAAATTGTACATTTACCAAGCCAATTTACGTACCATACCCATACGGCTTTGGAGAGTGGGAGGAAACCGAAGATCTTGGAGAAAACCCACGCGGTCACAGGGAGAACGTACAAACTCCATACAGACAGCACCCGTAGTCAGGATTGAACCCGGGTCTCCGGCGCTGCAAGGCAGAAACTCTACCGCTGCGCCACCGTGCCGCCCGTTTTCTCCAGGTGCTTCGGTTTCCTCCCACATTCCAAAGACGTACAGGTTTGTAGGATCATTGGCTTGGTGTCTGTGTAAATTGTCCCTAGTGTGTGAATGATAGTGTTAGTGTGCGGGAATCGCTGGTCGGTGCGGACCCGATGGGCCGAAGGGCCTGTTTCCGTGCTGTACCTCTAAACTAAATTGAACTGAACTGAACGACTGACTTCCTTCCCAAGGCCAGATAGCTGCTATCCTTATAAACCACCACGGCCCATTCAGTGGGTGTAGTTTCACCAACTTTATCCTCCTCCTTTCTTCCTGAAAATGGGCTAAAATTCACCCCTCCCCTCTCACATCACACCATGGGTGAATGACCTCATCTATGGGTCCAGGGGAATAGTAAATGTCCATAATGTTGATATAATGGCAGTTTATTTCCATTGCAGAGTGGATGATATTGAATTGCTGTTAGCTTTTCCAATAAAGAAAAATCTACAAGAATTAAAGAGCCCTGGAGCATAACAATGTAATAAAGTCACTGCTTTGCTGATTAAAATGCCGACATAGACATCACGATCAGTTTATTGCAATAGATTATGGTCAGCTTTCTTTGCAGGGATAAAAAATAAATACTGATTTCCTTGCTATAACCTCATTATCCGGATGTATGCACGCTAATCTGATTTACTGGATGAAATGTTGGTGCCAATTGTCGCAGGGCCTTTTATAATGTTATTTTTTCTACCTTACTCAGGTAAAATTGATGAGGAAACAGCTGACAAGTACAGCCACTTAAACATCGTGGGCATGGTAGGCTCCATCGACAACGATTTCTGTGGGACAGATATGACCATAGGCACAGACTCGGCACTGCATCGTATCATTGAAGTGGTGGATGCCATCATGACCACAGCCCAGAGGTAAATCCAGCACACCAAGAAGGAGGTTTTTTTTAGGAACAGTGAGAGGCTTGGATAGAGTGTTGTTTCAATCTAATTACGTTAACATATGATGAGCATTTCACGGCACTAGGCCTCGACTCACAGTTTAGAAAGATGAGGGGGCGACCTCATTGAAACTTACCGAATAGTGAAAGGCATAGATAGTGGATAGAGTGGATGTGGAGAGGATGTTTCCACTAGTGGGAGTGTCTAGGACCAGAGGTCGTAGCCTCAGAATTAAAGGATGTTCTTTTAGGAAGGAGATGAGGAGGAATTTCTTTAGTCAGAGGCTGGGGAATCTGTGAAATTCTTTGCCACAGAAGGCTGTGGAGGCCAAGTTAGTGGATATTTTTAAGGCAGAGATAGACAGATTCTTGATTAGTATAGGTGTCAGGGGTTATGGAGAGAAGGCAGGCGAATAGGGTTAGGAGGGAAAGATAGATCAGCCGATGACTGAATGGCAAAGTAGACTTGATGGTCCGAATGGCCTAATTCTTCTCCTATAACTTATGACCTTATGAGAACAATTGTTACTGAAGCTAGACATGTGTGCGCGTGTGTGCGCGTGTGAGTGTGTCTGTGTGTGTGAGTGTATGTGTGTGTGTGTGTGTGTGGGTGGGTGTGTGTGTGTGTGTGTGAGTGTATGAGTATATGTGTGTGTGAGTCTGTCTGTGAGTGTGTGTGTGTGAGTCTGTGTGTGTGTGTATGTGTGTGTGTGTGTGTGTGTATGTGTGTGTGTGAGAGAGTGTGTGTGTGTGTGTGTGTGTGAGTGTGCGAGTCCGAGTTCTTTGCTGGAAACGTCCATGGGTTTGCGCTCATCAACAAAATACATCTGTATGATCTGCAAACACAACAAACGTCAACGTATTGGATACTTTACAAATATCATTTAAATATAGTATAAATAACTTGGGTCCCAGTACCGAACCTTGTGGAACACCACAGGTTACTCTTCTAAGCTGTGATTCTGTATTATTAATTTTTACATACTGAAACCTATTACTTAAATAACTTCCCAACCAACCTCTTATATCATAATGTTCCAATTTCTGCAAAAGTAAGGAATGATCAATTTTATCAAATGCTTTATGTAAATCAATAAATACACCCACAGTGTGTAGTTTCTTTTCTATTGCTGTTGCTCTATTTTCTACAAAATTCATCACCGCTAATTATTCCTAAACCCATATTGATGATCACTTAATAACTCATATTTCTCAATGAAGTCATCAAGTCGATTCACAAATAGCTTTCCAAGTATTTTAGAAAATTGAGCTAGCAAAGACACATGTCTATAATTTGATATGTTTGTCACCATTTTTATAGATTGGAACCACCTTAGCCATTTTCATTTTAATGGGATAAATATCTTTTAGAAAGGATTTATTGCATATATAGGTAAAGGGCTCGAGGACACAATCAATTACTTCTTTTATAAGTGACATATCAACAGTGTTACCATCAGTTGATTTTTTATCCTTAAACTTTCTGACTACTTCTAACACATCACTCTCACAAATTCCAACAAGGAATATTGAATTGCTGTTGTTAAATTCAAAATCAAATTTATGTTTTCATCTCTAGGAAGGTTAATTTCCTTTGCCAAATTTGGGCCTACATTAACAAAGAAATCATTCAACTCATGAGCAATGTCCTCTGTATTCTCAATAATTGAATTGTCATTTTTTACAAAATATGTTGAAAAATCCATTTTACTACTATTTTTAATTGTATAATTAAGTACACTCCTCATCCACTTTCCAAAGGTACATCCTTTTATACTGAGGTAATCGCCTCTGGTCCTAGAGTGGGAATATCCTCTCCACATCCAGTCGATGCAGGTCTTTCATTATTCGATAATTTTTGATGAGGTCCCCCATCCTTTCAAACTCCAGCGAGTACAGGCCCAGTGGCGTCAAATGCTCATCATAGGTTAACCCAATCATTCCTGGGATAATTCTCGTAAATTCTCGGAATAGTACATTCCTCCTGGGAATCGGTCTGATTGTTTGCTCAAGTCTCTGACTGGAACCCCTGACTTCCTGACACGGGCGAGAATGCGATGACCAACACTTTAATTGGGCTTGGTTGGCTTTGAAAAGCCTTGTACGTATTTTGTGCAAACATAAAGCAAATCGTGCAGGATGCAGCTTCTTATTTTATGGTGTCACAACGTTAAATTTTGCTTCCTAAAGCCTCTCCAGAGATTCCTTCTGTGGCCTCCTCTGCCCCACCACGTCACAGGCCCTCCAGCAACAATGGCCATCCCAAGCTCCCAGTTGCAGGCCATTTTAATCTCCCTTCTCATTCGATACGATATGATAGAACTTTATTTATTCCAAGGTGGAAATTGATCCCAGAAGGGAAATTGATCTGCCAACAGCATAAAAACACAAAATACATGAAACGTGAATTTAAAGTGACGAGTGGAAAGGATTGGGGATGTGCGAATATTGGGGAGGGGTGGGTGGGGTAGGCTGGGGGACAAGCGGGGACGGAGGGGAGTCAGTCACACATACACACACATACACACATACACACACACACACACACACACACACACACACACACACACACACACACACACACACACACACATACACTCTCTCACACACACATACACCCACACACATGCACTCACACATGCACTCACACACACACACACACATACACTCACACACACACACACACACACTCACACACTCACACACTACACACGCACACTCACACACACACACACACACGCACACATACACTCACATAGACACAAATAAACACACACACACTCACACGCATGCATACAGTCTCACACACACACACACACACACACTCACACACACACACACACACACACTCACACACACACACATACATGCACACTCACACAGACTCACACACATACACACTTACACACTCACATACATACACACACACACACTGACTCACACACCATATATATGACAGTAAACTTTCTTGAATCTACTCACACGGCTGAGCGCAGCTTCGCCACTGTGGGGTTTCCGCAGTCAGCGGCACTTCCGTAATCAGCGTGACCTCTGCACTTACCGGAAATTACGCAATCAGCGCGACCTCTGCACTCACCGGAAATTACGCAATCAGCGCGACCTCTGCACTCACCGGAAATTGCGCAATCAGCACGACCTGTCCGCTAAGTGGAAGTCACAAAACGAGTGGGACTTTTGGACGACATAGTCAGACCTAATAAAGCGTTTATTCCCTCCAAACACAGTTGGACCTATTAAAGCATTTATTCCTTCCAAACACAGTCAGACCTAATAAAGCATTGCATTTTTAAGCACAGGCAGGGCAGCAGGCCAAACAACTCATGGCATAGTCATTGCATTTCCAATGAAGCATTGCACTTTCAAGCACAGGCAGGGTAGCAGGCCAAGCAACTCATGGCATTGTCATTAAGGCTAACAAATCATTTATTGCAAGTACATTGCAGACTCGCAGTTCAGTTGGTTCACAGCTTAGAATGACCATCGTGGCCTCTCCCTCGCAATCTTGCAGAGTGACTGACTCGCATCCAGGCATCTGGGGTTTTATAGTCCTGCCCCCCCCCCCCCCACCACCGGAAGGAGTGTTACCTTAATCATGGTAATTGACAGGCGAGAGGACCAATCAGCTGATTTCAAGGTTTTTTAAAATATAACTTTTTTATTTTTAATCGATGGGAAAAATCCTTGGGGCTGGCTCAGCGGAGGAGGACTTGTGAGTAAGATGGTCAAAAATCTTAGCAATACAGGGTAGTGTTTTTTCTAAAATCAATATACAGCGCAAGTGGTCAAGATGAGACTTTTAATTATATAGATGTGTGTGTATATATATATATATATATGCGTGCGTGTGTGTGTGCGTGTATTTTTGAATATGTTTCTATACACACATTTTTTTCTATCATTCATTATATTGTTTACAGTCTACTATGTTTACATATTCTGTTGTGCTGCTGCAAGTAAGAATTTCACTATTCTATCTGGGAAGTATGACAATTAAACACTCGACTCTTGACTCTCTTACCTCCTGTGATCCACAAGTCTTCCTGACTCATCCTTCCGTTCCATCTCCTGACCTCTCATTTTTATCCGCCACCTCTCCAGCCCCATCTCCAATTTTTGTCTCTTCCTCCTTCCTGATTCCCAACCACCTACTTCACTCCCAACTCCACTCCCCTTATCTGGTTCTGGCTCTGGTTCAGTCTACTCTTTGCCTCTCTGCTAATAGCTGCCATGATAACCTTCCATATCCAGCGCTGGTAGCCTTTGCGTTCCAGCTTGTCACCCTCCGATCTGCTTCTACCCTCCCCCTCCACTTCCCTCCGCCTGGTTCCATTTGCCCTTTGTTATGTCTGCCTTCATTGACCGAACACCTGCCTCTTAACTCCACCTCTCCCTCTTCCCCATCTTGTGTCCACCTTCCCATCGTTTTTCATCCCTGCTTGGTCTACCTGTCCTAGTCTCACCACCACCTCTCTCCTTTTGACACAGACTAGCTTCGCTCCCCCTCCTCAGTCTCGATGCAGGGTTTCAACCAGAAACATTAACAATTCAACTCCTACCTTTGTTGCCGCTCAGTCCATTATAATGTTTATTGCTCCAAATTCCAGCATCTGCAGTTTGTTATGTCTCCGGGTCACATTAAATATTTTAAAGCGGCATTAAGAACAAATTTGAGAAATATCGTATCGAGACAGTTGAAGAAATATGTGGTGTATTTATTTTTGTTTTATATGTGTCTTTTTACAATACTGAACACAAAATGTGACAAAGGGGGTCAAATGTCAAATTCCTTCAAAAAAGTTGACAAGCACTTTATTGGGTTCATGACTAACAAAAAATATAAGAAAATATAGCATATTGATGGCAAGTTTCCGAAAATGGCATCAGAATACGCAAACACATTTTGTTGACCTGGTTGACACAGTAATGCCCCTGTCCCACTTAGGAAACCTGAATGGAAACCTCTGGAGACTTTGCGCCCCACCCAAGGTTTCCGTGCGGTTCCCGGAGGTTTTTGTCAGTCTCCCTAATGGTCGAAAGTGGTTTCCGCTTTTTCTCTGTTCCGGCGATTATTTCAAAAAATTCAAAACTGGCCGCGACTAAAAATAGGTTGACGTTTTAAAAATAGTAAGATTAAATGAGAACTTACCAGTTTGAAGTTTGATTTTTATTTTATGAGGAGTTACGATGAGGTATTACGTGAGAAGAAGGCGTCAATCGTCAAAGCAGCGGTGTGAAATCACAGATAACAGTTGTTGAACTAACGCAATAAGATTAGAGATGACTAGAACTACCAGATGATCTTAATGATACGAGGGTTGGGAGCGGAGGGCACGTAATCCCTCATCGTAACTCCTCATAAAATAAAGATCAAACTTCAAACTGGTAAGTTCTCGTTTAATCTTACTATTTTACTTCGGAGTCACGTGCCGTGGATAAAACGAGTCCACACAAGCACGACTGCATCAGTTGACCACAGATAAGGGAAACATTCATAATGCATACAGGCATGACATAGATTCAAAACATGCTGATGCTGATAAATGAACAAATAATAATAACAGTAACCCCTCTCATCCGAGAGGAAACTATAAAATAGAATCTAAAATTGAGTTGGCAAATACCCTTGTTCTGGCAATGGATTAAAATAAAATGTTGGAAACCTCGTCCGTTAGACCATCCTGCAGTCGGCAGGATGTGGTCCAGTGGACCGTACCCCTTGCTGCTGATGTTGTAGCAGCCCTGGTGGAGTGAGATTAGAAATTAGTATCTACTCCTGTATAAGCCATAACCCCGTATTAACCACCTGGAGATGGTCTGAACTGCTACCTTCTTATGAGGTTTTTTGTAACTAACAAACATAGCTAGTATCAGAGCCTCTAAGGCTCTAGATGACCTTGACGTAATGTTGTAAATGTGTGACCACACATAACCGAACGTGCATGGGGTATGCCATGAGAACTAGTTTGAGACCTGACTCTCATGGGCTGCCCTGCTTAACTAAATCGTAAGCATGAAATATTATATATAGCAGGTGTAACCATCCTGTCCAGTCGCAATTTATGTAATGATTGGACCCGTGTGCTGAGGACAGTGCCAGGGGATAACTACCTTATGAGAGCCGAGCCAAAGATAGGGATATAGCTGGAGCCATGTGGTGAAGAAGTGTTAAAACAATGGCAATATCCCATATTTCCGTGTACTTGGGTCTGGGAGAACTTGTGTTAAAGATATCTTTAATAAACTGGACATCAGAGGGTGAGACCCGACAGAGCGGGTCCCGCTCGCTGCAGCAAATATGGTGAGAAGCACGTTGGGCACAGTTAATGGGACTATAACTTAATTTATTGTCAGGGACCCATTAGAAAATGAACTCTAAGACGTCAGTGTCCACGCCGTATTATATGTAACATAGCATTTAAACAGAACGCTTCCCATCTCCTGAAGAGGCAATGTACTCCTTTATTGGCACTCTGCAGTGAGCACATACATGGATTGGTAACAACCCAAACCGCAGGAGTGGTCTTCTCAGATTCTGTAAAGCAATGAATTGATTAATCATGCAGAGGCTGGTTCACCGAATCCCAGGCTGAACCAGCAACGTTTTATGTTTAGTAACCCCATATAAGGTTCTATTATTATTCCCAACATTTGCGGGAAACCATGGCAGCATGACTGCCAGTCAGACAGTACGAGAACCCTGAAGCGGGATCTTGCTGAATTTATTGCAAGACCCGACTGATGAGGCAAAATGGAGAAACCACATAAAAGAACATTCCTCCCCCGTGTAGCAAGAATGTATCTCTCCCCACTGTGATGCCATATGTTTTACAACTGGTGAATGAGCCTGGATGCAAACATATCGATATTGGGTGTGCCATCGAGCCATAATATCATAAATAATTTGTGATCCAACATCCATTCTGTGTTGTCATTGATTTTACGTGATGATACACCAGCACCAAATGAGGTTGGGTAAATTATGACAGGATACTTTGACTTGATTGCGCCCATGTGACTAACATATGCCACCACCACAGTGTATCAACTTGGAACTGAGCATGCAGATTATGCATATTCGCACAATAATCCTTTACCCATAGTATGCACCTAGTGTCTATAGGTAGTTGATACCAATAACTGAAGAATTGGTGATTCATGCAAAACCCATCCGCTTCCGTTACTAGAGATGGCATTTGTAATTTTCCATCTTTGAGCACTAGCATCTGTTTGCAATATAACTGAAGATTTGTTGACCAAAACTACTGGAGCAATGCTGAATATAGTTCGTCCACCATTGCTTTTGGTAGCTTCAGCTGGTAATAGCATAGATCTGTTAACAATTACATATATGGCACTTGAGAGGTTACTACTTTGCACGTTATAAGTTCTGATAATGCAAAGGCCCAATTGCACAGCTGAAACACAGCTGCTATATTGCCAATTACACTTGATGAATAGAAGACTGCTTGATAACAAGGTTGTTACAGGCTTCTATTGATACCAATCTGTTGCCCCAGGGCGGAGTCACAGATAAATTAGTAGTTAAAGGTAAATCCAAATAATCAATAACTCTAGTTGGTAACAACTTAAATTTGACTGGATGGTTGAGGAACCTCAATTCCTCAAATATAGTTGCAGCTGAAACAGTTGATTTTAGCAAAACACAGTGTTAGACATATCATCCAGTGACTCTGAAGTAAAATCGGTACATTTTTAGTTGAAGCCGGTTGAGATGCTAGTTGGTTGCCGGAGGTTGCAGGTAGTGGAAGGTAAGACCTTTTTTTCACCCAGTTTTATTCCACCAGGGAGGTCTTACCTTCCACTACCTGCAACCTCCGGCAACCACCTTCAACTAGCATCGCAACCGGCTTCGACTAAAAAATTATCGATTTTTAAAACGGCAACCTATTTTTAGTCACCGCCGGTTTTGAATTTTTTTAAATAATCGCCGGAACATAGAAGAAGCGGAAACCAGTTTCGACCATTAGAGAGACTGACAAAAACCTCCGGGAACCGCACGGAAACCTTGGGTGGGGCGCAAATTCTCCGGAGGTTTCAGTTCAGGTTTCCTAAGTGGCACAGGGGAATTAGTGCACGTATTTCTTATTCCTTTCTATGTTTATAAATACCACATGGAACAATAAAATTGCAAGCACTGTTTCCACTTCATTCACCTGATCATGTAGTAGAATATTGCATCCACCTGAGTGGACACCGCAATACGCGTTACGCACCATGCACACAAACGTACGTTGCGGTGGACACTAAAAGGCTTGGTGTCCCAGAAAATGAATGTTATATTATTAGCGAAAACCAAACATTTTCACCAGCGTGATCTAAACCGTATATTACCTTATGGATTTGAGCTCTATCGATGGCCGATGATTCGTCAGAATGTTTGATTTGGGCTGATTTTTTAGTAAGTAAAATGTCTTCGTGACAGTGGTTGCGGAGCTTCCGGAAGTTGACATGAGGGAATGAAGTTAGCGACTTGGTCCGTACAAAAGGAAAACAAGAGACAGTGTGGTGCCAAATTGAAGATTGGCTCCGTTTTTTTAGTTTTGATGACCAATTTATGTCCAAGAATTTTTTAAAATTTATTTTAAAAAGTCGGAAAATATATCGTAAATGTTCGTTGCGTTTTTTGACACCACAATGTTTTGATAAATTAAATTGGAAAATTAGAAAAAATAATTAACTCGCCTAAAAATCGCTACTACCTTAGGATACCTTATTGGGTTTTTGAAAGGCATTAGAGGTTTGGAGCCTCCGTGATTTAACTTACGGAGGAAACCGACCCCGATAACGGTTGTTGTGACAATGGACACCAAGCACAACGACCGTTACGGGATCTTTACTGCACTGTATTATCTTTATGCTACTGTATTTTTCTGGTATTGAGGAAGATATTTCCCCAGATCATTATCAAAACGTATATGTATGAGGGGCCATATGAAGTTTATTTATGAATTAAATATTCACGACTAAATGTCACATTTTTGGTGTCCAATGTGATAAAACGATGAAGATTTGTCATTCATTTGTCAGTTTTTGACTTTCGAAGGAATCTAATTTCTATCTGTTGTTTATAAGGTTTCACATGATGGGTAGATTTTTGTTAAGAACAGTGTATTGGTGTAAAAAACTGAATAGTAATCTTGTTCCTCAAAATCTCGCCAGTATTGTAAAAATACACATCTGTAATGCCAGGGTATTTTTTTAGTAATGTCAAGTATTTGATTTGCTACCCTACCAGTTACTGTAGGTTTTGCACTACATTTTCCATCTGTTAGTAGGGATGGGGTGTCAATGTAAAAATAGACCAAGAGTTAATTATTAAATAGAGAATGCTTGCTACTCCTTCTATGAAACAAAAGTGTTTTTCAAAAATGGGCAATAGACTCAGCCTGTTATTGCAGGTTGTGCAATACATTTTCCATCTGCAGGGATGGTGTGTTAATATTAAAATAGACTGAGTTAATTATTTAATGGTGAATGCTTGCTTTTCTTTCTCTGAAACAAGGATGCTTTCCAGAGCTGGTCAATAGACTTTGTAATCATGTGCATATTACAGTTACTTACTTACTTGGTTTGGTTTATTGTCACTTGCACCAATGTACAATTTTTGTTCCGTGCTATCCAGTCAGCGGTAAGACTCCAAACATGATTAAAATCAAACCGTTCACAGTGTACAGATACAGGCAAAGGGAATAATGCAGAGTGCAAGATGAAGCCAGTAAAGTCCTAACAAAGATAATCCGAGGGTCTCCAATGCAGTAGTTGGTAGTTCAGGACTGGTCTCCAGTTGTTGATAGGATGGTACAGTTGCCTGATAATAGGTGGGAAGAAACTGTCGCTGAAACTGGAGGTGTGTGTTTTCACACTTCTGTACCTCTTGCCTGATGGGAGAGGGAAGGAAACGGATTGACCTGGGTGAGACTCATCCATGATTAGGTTTTATCATTTGCTTTTTATTGCTTAAAATCTCCTAGGTTGCTGTCACACTCATTGCCACACTGTTAACTGTATCCTACCAGAACGACTTTTGAAATATTTTATCACTTTAACCTTTGATTTTAATTACTAAAGGTCTCATAACCCAGGTTTCCATCGAAATTATATTCTACTTATCATTGGTCATTTCCATGAATGTTAAAATATTTTGTTAATGGAACACCAAAAATTGAGAATAACATTCTAACAATGGTACAAGAGCTCATTCACTTGCATAGAGCCATAGTGTCATAGAGTGATACAGTGTGGAAACAGGCCCTTCAGCCCAACTTGTCCACACCAGCCAACATGACCCAGCTACACTAGTCCCAATTGCCCTCTTTTGTTCAATATCCCTCGAAACCTGTCCAATCCATGTACCTATCTAACTGTTTCTTAAACATTGCGATAGTCCCTGCCTCAACTACCTCCTCTGGCAGCTTGTCCCATACACCCACCAACCTTTGTGTGAAAAAAAAGTTTAGCAGGACCTCACATTTTGTATGTGGTCACTTCCTGTTTATGCTGTTGGATGGCCTAACCAACATTGTGCACCACAGTAACTTAATGTCTCAACTTCTATACTCATTTCACTGACTGATGAAACGTAAAAAACCTTCATCACCACTCTATCCACTTGCGGTGCCATAAGTGACAATAAGCCAATTACCAAGTACCAGACATAAAACCAAGAGAGATTAATACTTGACGCCTGCCATCTTTTCCTGAAGTATAAGTGTAAGAACGGCAGATTTCTATGATAGACAATGTGTCTATGACTTTTGGAAAAAAAGCACTTTGTACAACTGATGAAATTTCTGTTCAGAGATCGAATCTTCTTGCGTATGGCGTGCACAGCCTAAAGTTGCAGGACAACTTGTTCTATTTGATCTATTTGTTTGTGCATGTCGGGTTGATTGCATTAGTCGAAACAGGGTGGACCACGTGAAGGTTGCAATCTCCCACCCCAGAGATCAAATGTCGACAGTATTTTCATTTATTCTTTTATTGGGATCTGAGCATCACTGGCAAAGCTGGCGTTTTTTTGCCCAACATAATCACCTTTGATCTGCTTCAATCATTTTGTTGAGGGTACTACAATGTGCAGGTAGTTCCAGGACGTAGACCCAGTGATGTTGGAGGCACAGCAATATATTTCCAAGTCAGGACGGCAAGCTATTTTGAAGCTGGCAAAGGTGGTTTTCCCAGACACTGATGCCGTTATTACTTTTGGCAGTAGAGGTTGGAGGTGCCCTCTGAGTTGACAGGGTGGAGTAACCACTGTGTATTTTATACATGGAGCACACTGCCTTCAGTATGTGTTGGCAGTGGATGGAAATGAATTATACTGCAAATATAAAGCAAAATGCTGGAAAAACTCAGATCTGGCAGCATCTGGCAGTGGAAAGAGAAACAAAATTCATGTTCCAAGTTAAAGACCCTTTGTTTTCATTAGAACTCTGATGAAGTGTCCTCGACCTGCTACATAATTTTTTTTAAGTCACGCCATAGATGCTGTCAATGAGCTGAACATATCCAGCGTTTTCTGTTCATGTTCCAGCAAAAGTCTTTATTGGGTACACAGAGGAGCTCTCGCATCCCATCATGCTTGTTCATCAGTTTAATGAGTCCTGGATTGTTGGGTGCTGATTATATCTAGTGCCAAGCAGCAGGTTTGACAGGATATTTGCGGTTTTTCAGAATGTTTGTGAACTCCAAATTAAAACTGTTGCTCTGCTGCCAAATGATAAATAACAGACGAAAAACAGTAAATCACTTGACTCTTTGAAAAGACCATGGTCAGTACAGTGGCCCTGAAGGTTGAACAAATCTGGAGCCATTGCTCTTTTGCCATTTTGGAAGACTCATATCACTGACATCATCTTTCTCTTTTCTCTCAGTCATGCACTTTAGTTTAGCTTAGAGATACAGCGCGGAAACAGACCCTTCGACCCACCAGCAATCCGCACCAACCAGCAATCCTCACACATTAACAGTTTCCTACACACTCTAGGGACAATTTTACATTTATACCAAGCCAATTAACCTACAAACCTGTATGTCTTTGGAGTGTGGGAGGAAACTGAAGATCTCAGAGAAAATCCACTCTGGTCACGGGGAGAACGTACAAACTCCGTACAGACAGCACCCGTAGTCAGGATCGAACCTGGGTCTCTGGCGCTGCAAAGCAGCAGCTCTACCGCTGAGTCGCCGTGCTGCGTATGATGTTTTTTGCTGGTAGTATAAAGACTACGATAATATCTTACCGTCCATGCTGTCTGTGCAAGTGGGTATGTTATCGTCAACACTGTGTGATTGAATGAAACTCTGAAAACTGCCGATGCTGGAAGTTTGAAACAAAAACAGCAAATGCCAAAAAGAGTTAACAGGTCAGGCAGCACCTGACAAAAGGGAAACGGAGTTAACACTTCAGACCCAAAATGAAGGGTCTTTGACGTAAAACATTAACTCTACATCACTTTCCACTGCTTAGTTTACTGCCTTGTGTACCGAGGTACAGTGAAAAGTTTTTGTCGCGTGCTAACCAGTCAGCGGAAAGACATTACGTGATTGCAATCGAGCCATTCACAGTGTAAGGATAAAAGTTGTTGTTTTGGAGAGGTTTCGGAGTGGAGCGATTGTAATGATTGATTGCAGTTCCACATCAGTGACCAGCACACAAAGAATCGCCTGGTTTGGGTGCAATCGTGGACTATCTTGTGTTGTTGAAAACACCTTATGTTAGTTAAAGTCAACATCTTCAGCTGCTTCCTCCGATTTTGCCACACATAGCAATGTGTTTGTCAATCAGTTACACTCAAATATCCCTTTCTGCCTCCGAGGTATGTTTTAATTAGCTTGATGGAGCTTACATCTGTTTAGATATACTGCATGGAAACAGGCCCTTTGGCCCACCAAGTCCACGCTGACCATCGATCATCCATTCACACTAGTTCTATGTTATCTAACTTTCTCATCCCGGTGCAGTTTTGCAGAGGTCAATTAACCGACACACCCCGCAGGTCTTTGAGGTGTGGGAGGAAGCCTGAGCACCCAGAGGAAACCAACACGGTGACAGGGAGAACGTACAAACTCCACACAGACAGCACCCAAGGACAGGATCGAACCCTAGTCTCTGGTGCTGTCAGGCAGCTCTACCGGCTGCACCACTGTCCTCCCTGTGTAACCTATTTCCCCAGACGAATCACAGCAGTGCTTTTGTACATGGTGTGTGTGCTTTATATTGATGGAGCTGGCATTCACACCCATCTGGCATGTTTACATAGAAGATACACTGATATCATTTTCACCCAAAAGCAAAATGCAGCAGTTGCCAAAGATCTGAAATAAAACAAATACACAAATAAAAACAGAAAATACACGAAATACTCAGAAGATCATACCATATCAGTTGAGAGAGAAAAACGTGATTAATGTTTACATTAGCAAAGGGAAAAATATGAGATGAAATGTTGCAGAAAAAGATGCCGGGCAGGGAGAACAAAAGGGAAGATTCAGGGCAGCACGGTGGCGCAGCGGTAGAGTTGCTGCCCCGTAGCGCCAGAGACCCGGGTTCGATCCCGATTACAGGTGCTGTCCGTACAGAGTTCTCCCTGTGACCGCGTGTGTTTTTCCTGGGAGCTCCAGCTGGCCCTCTACAACTCAAAGTCATACAGGTTTGTAGCTTTATAGGCTTGATAAAATTCTAAATTGTGCCTAGGTTAATTGGATTTTTTTAATTGTCCCTATTGTGTAGGGTAGTGTTAATGTGTAGGGAATGCTGGTTGGCGCAGACTTGTTAGGCCGAAAGACCTGTTTCCGCGCTGTATCTATAAACTAAACTAAACTATATTTGTGAAAGGTTGTGGTGGGGGAGGGGGCAACCAAGATTGGATAATAAATGGTGGTGTTGCCCAAAATATGATGGGAGTGGATGTGAAAGTGGGATAACACTGTTTCCATTCTGTATCTCCAAATAGATCTGTTCTCCCAAGCAGATGGTGTGTTGCAGGCTGAAAAGGGCTTATATTCACTGGACTTTAGAAGGATGAGAGGGGGTCTTATAGAAACATATACAATTCTTAAGGGATTGGACAGGTTAGATGCAGGAAAAATGTTCCCGATGTTGAGGGAGTCCAGAACCAGGGATCACAGTTCAAGAATAAGGAGTGGGACTGAGATGAGAAAAATCGTTTTCACCCAGAGAGTTGTGAATCTGTGGAATTCTCTGCCACGGAAGGCAGTGGAGGCCAATTCACTGGATGTTTTCAAGAGAGAGTTAGATATAGCTCTTGGGGCTAAAGGAATCAAGGGATATGGAGAGAAAGCAGGAAAGGAGTACTGATTCTGGATGATCATATTGAATGGTGGTGCTGGCGAAACTCAGAGGGTGAGACATGCAAGGATTGCATGAGACTGCCTCACCCACTGAGTTACTCCAGCATTTTTGTCTACCTTCTGCAAACACGTAATTTGATGCCTGCCATCCGTGGCGGGATGGGGGCGGGATCCATGTGTACACGTGATGGATCTGGCCCGCCATCCGCTCACAGACATGCGTCCCGGCCCCTATGCAGAACAAGGTTGCCGTCCCCTGATTTAGAAGGATATGGGCCAAACGCACGCAGGTGGGATTGGTGTAGATGGGACATGTTGGTCGACGTGGGCAAGTTGGGCAGAAGGACATGTTTCCACACTATATCACTCTGCCTATCAGGGATTTCCAGAATTTGCTGTCTTATTATCATTTTGACCCTGGCCATACTATTTTCATTGTTTTAAAGAGCCAAAGGTTTTACAGGAATATTATACAGAAAGATGGAATGGGCTGTACTTAATAACAACCGCCTTTTGCTGCAGACAGTTTGTTCGCAGCTATTATCAGGCAACTGAATCATCCTACCACAACCAGAGAGCAGTGCTGAACTACTATCTACCTCTTTGTGACCCTTGGCTATCCTTGATCAGAATGTGCTGGCTTTACCTTGCACTAAACCTTATTCCCTTATCATGTATCTGTACACTGCAAATGGGTCAATTACAATCAAGTATTGTTATTCCGCTGACTGGATAACACGCAACAAAAGCTTTTCTCTGTAGCTCGGCACACATGACAATAAACTAAACTATCTTGGGGAAGCATGTATGAAAGGGAAGGTAGACACAAAAAGCTGGAGTAACTCAGCGGGTAGGCAGCATCTCTGGAGAGAACAAATGAGTGATATTTCGGGTCGGGACTCTTCTTCAGACTGAAAGTCACGGGAGAGGGAAACAAAAGATATAGGTGATGATGTAGAGAGATATAGAACAATGAATGAAAGATATTCAAAAAAGTAACAATGATAAAGGAAACAGGCCATTATTAGCTGTTTGTTGGGTGAGAACAAGAAGCTGGTGAGACTTGGGTGGGAGAGGGATGGGAAAGAGAGAGAGAATGCAGGAATACTTGGTTTTTGAGAAATCAATATTCATACCACTGGGTTGTCAGCTGCCTAAACGAAATATGAGATGCTATTCCACCAATTTGCGTTTGGCCTTACTCTGACAATGGATGAGTCCTAGGACAGAAAGGTCAGTGTGGGAATGGGAAGGAGAGTTAAAGTGTTTAGCAACAGGGAGATCAGGTAGGTCCAGCTGGACTGAGCCGAAGAATTTGCACTGAGTAATTCTGCCACCATTTTGTTCACAGCCACCAGAGGACGTTTGTGCTGGAAGTGATGGGTCGCCATTGTGGGTGAGCAAACACTGTGACTTCTGACTCATGCTGATTCTGACATATGTGATAAATAATTTAAAATTCAATATTGTGTGCAGTTTTGGTCTCCTAATTTAGGAAGGACATTCTTGCTATTGAGGGAGTGCAGTGTAGATTTGCCAGATTAATTTCCGGGATGGCGGGACTAACATATGATGAAAGAATGGATCGACTGGGCTGATATTCACCTGAATTTAGAAGGATGAGAGGGGATCTTATTGAAACATGATATTCTTAAGGGATTGGACAGGCTAGATGCAGGAAAAATGTTTCCCTTGTTGGCGGAGTCCAGAACCAGGACAGTGACTCCAACTCTCCCGCTTTCGGCGGGAGATCGCCCGCTGAAAGGACATTTTCGCAAAATCTCCCGCTCTCCCGCTTGAGATTTAATTTCTCCCGCCACAGAAATACCACTGGGTTGTCAGCTGCCTAAACGAAATATGAGATGCTATTCCACCAATTTGCGTTTGGCCTTACTCTGACAATGGATGAGTCCTAGGACAGAAAGGTCAGTGTGGGAATGGGAAGGAGAGTTAAAGTGTTTAGCAACAGGGAGATCAGGTAGAGTTGGAGTCACTGCCAGGAGTCCAGAGTCCAGAACACAATTTAAGAATAAGGGGTAGGCCATTTAGGACTGAGATGATGAAAAACTTTTTCACCCAGAGAATTCTCTGCCACAGAAGGCAGTGGAGGCCAATGGATGTTTTCAGGAGATAATTAGATTTAGCTCTTAGGGCTAACGGGATCAAGGGATATGGGAAGAAAGCAGTAATGGGGTACAGATTTTGGATGGTCAGCCATGATCTTATTGAAAGGCGGTGCTGACTCGAGGGGCCGAATGGCCTATTCCTGCACCTGTTTTCTATATTTCCATGTTTCTATGATGCGTGTTTGTGCTCCAGCTACCTTGCTCTGGTGAGCGCTTTGGCCTGTGGTGCGGACTGGGTGTTCCTACCTGAAAAACCTCCAGCTGACGGATGGGAGGATCACTTGTGCCGGAAACTCTCCAAGGTAAAGCAAAATTCTTCTTCTAGAGGGCACTCAGTTTTCCCATGGGATCTGAGGACCGATGAGGCCAATGGGAGAGCTGCAGACCCTTCCACAGCTGAGGCTGGAGGTGCCTAAATGGCGTGTGCAAATGCTGTCGGTGAAGTGGTCCCATCCTCCCACCATTTCTGTGGAACCTCTCAGTGTTACCAGATTTTCTTAATCCCTTTCATAAGTTCATAAATTCATAAGTTCATGGAGGTTCTCAATGCCATTCTAAATGCTGCATATCCACTTCAATCAGTCATAGGCCAACGATTCCTAAGAGATAGTGTCATGGAGTGATACAGTGTGGAAACAGGCCCTTCATCCCAATTTGCCCACACCGGCCAACGTCCCAGCTACACCAGTCCCCTGTGCCCGCGTTCAGTCCATATCAGAATCAGAATCACACTTTATTCGCCAAGTATGTTTTGCAACATACGAGGAATTTTATTGGCCTGGTCAGTCATACAATCAAATCCCTCAAAAACACGTTTTAACATGAACATCCACTGCAGTGACTCCGAAATAAAGTTCAAGTCCTTCCTTTTGTTCTTCCTCGGTCGGTGGCCTCGAGCCCTCCGTTGATGGGATGGTCTTGACTCCCGTAGCTGTCTGCGTTCGGGACCTCCGCATCGAGGCGATCTACTCCCGCATCGGGGGAATGTCAGCTCCCCCGTGCCGGGCGATCGAACCTCGCGTTGGGGCTGGTCGAGCCTTCTGTGGCATTGGAGCTCCCGACTAGCCTCTCCCGTGACTGCGAGCCCTAGATGGTAAGTCCACAGTGGTCGCGGTGGGAGCGATCCCAGGCAAGGGATCCACTCCGATGTTATCCCTTGGATAACTCCGTGTTATCCCTTGGATAACACGGTCTGCGCCTCGTGGTGGGGCTCACGACAGTCCGAGGAGGCCTCCGGCTCCAGCGATAGTAGGCCGCAGATCCTGGAGAATGTGATCCGAAAAATAATCACATCTCTGGCAAGGTAAGAACTTGAAAAAAAAAGTTTCCCCCAATCCCCTCCCCCCTCCCCCACATAAAACATACCGAAGAACATTCGAACAAACTTTTAACGCACTAAAAAATAACAAAAAGAAAGAAAAAATGTACAGACTGCCGGCAGAGCTGCCATCCCCCCGGCGCCCCTAGTGGTCTTTAAGGTGAAGAGGAAAAGATGTAATAGGAAAGTTACAGCTTGGAATAAGAGGTATTGCAAGCTATTGCAGAATTTTTTCAAAACTTTCGGACCATGTAGAAATATTGGTCTAGAAATGCTCCCGTGTGATACAATGTTCTTAAATGCTGCGTAAATAAATGCGATTTTATTTTGATTTAACTCACCTTTTTTTGGAACTGGGGAAGTTGTAGAGAGAACTGAGTTGGAACACAGTTTGGATGATAAGCTGCACGTCCTGAATCTGCAGAAACTCTTCTCAGTTGGTCCCCCGTTAGTCATGGTCATAGAGTTAAGCACCACTGAAACAGGCCCTTCGGCCAATTTGTCCATGCCGACCAAGATGCCCCCATCTAAGCTAATCCCATTTGCGGTGATTTGGCACATAACCCTCTATCCTTTTAATCCATGCAATTGTCTAAATGTCTTTGATACATTGTAATTGTAGCTGTTTTTACCATTTTCTCTGACAACTCATTCCAGTGGTGTTCAAACATTGTGACTTGGATCCTCTTTAAATCTTTCCCCTCTCATCTTTAATTTATGCCCTCTTGTTTTAAACTTCCCTGTACTGGGGAAAAGACTGTGACCCTTCACATTGTCTATGTCCCTCATGACTTCACATACCTCTATAAAGTCATCACTCAACCTCCTACACCAGAGGGAAAATAGCTCAAGCCCATGCAGTCTTTCCTTATGACGCAAGTTCTCCAGTCCTGGCAATATCCCGGTGAATCTTTGATGCGCCCTTTCCAATTTAATGACATCCTTCTTAGCTGGACAATGAGTACAGCGTGCAACACTCCAAGTGTGGACTGACCGAAGACAGTTGTATCGTGACATCCCAACTCTTAATTTAGTTTTGTTTAGTTGAGAGATACAGCATAAAATCAGGTCCTTCAGCCTTGTGATCACCCGTACACTAGTTCTATCCCAAACACCAGGGCCAATTTACTAAAGCCAATTAACCTGCAAACCTTCAAGTCTCTGAAATGTGGGAGGAAATCGAAGCACCCGGAGAATACCCATGCAGTCACACTGAGAACTTGCAAACTCCACACAGGCAGCACCTGTAATCAGGTTCGAACCTGGGTCTCTGGTGTTGTAAGGCGGCAACTCTACCGTTGAGCCACTGTGCCACCCTTCTTGACTGATGTAGGCAAGTGTGCCAAATGTCGTCCTCACCAACTTATATATACCTGTGTTGCCACTTTCAAGGAACTATGTACCCTACAACCTTTTGCAGGCACCTACACATTTACCTGAAGGTAATCAACTGGCTTAGGCATTTTTCAGCTGTTCTACCATCATTAATTTTGCACAATGCTGTAGAGGCCACCACTGTTATCAAATTCCCAGAGGACATCAAGAGCAGCAGATCCCATGGGGAGCAACAAGAAAAATCACCGAACAAATGGGACCATGGAAAGTTCACCCCAGTACTGGATAGCTGAGTTGCGGGAAATATCTCACACTAAATGAATGAACCTGGGCCACCAAACATAGGTGGAGTGGAACATTTTATATTGTATGGAATGTTACTGGAAAATAATTTGCTGCAGGTAAATGAGAGACAATAGACAATAGGTGCTTGAGTAGGCCATTCGGCCCTTCGAGCCAGCACCACCATTCAATGTGATCATGGCTGATCATCCCCAATCAGTACCCCGCTCCTGCCTTCTCCCCATATCCCCTGACTCCGCCATCTTTAAGCGGCCTATCTAGCTCTCTCTTGAAAGTATCCAGCGAACCGGCCTCCACCGTCCTCAGAGGCAGAGAATTCCACAGACTCACAACTCTCTGTGAGAAAAAGTGTTTCCTCGTCTCCGTTCTAAATGGCTGACGCCTTATTCTTAAACTGTGGCCACTGGTTCTGGACTCCCCCAATATCGGGAATATGTTTCCTGCCTCCAGCATGTCCAAACCCTTAACAATCTTATATGTTTCAATAAGATCCGCTCTCATCCTTCTAAACTCCAGAATGTACAAGCCCAGCCGCTCCATTCTCTCAGCATATGACAGTCCCGCCATCCCGGGAATTAACCTTGTAAACCTACGCTGCAATCCCTTAATAGAAAGAATGTCCTTCCTCAAATTAGGGGACCAAAACTGCACACAATACTCCAGGTGTGGTCTCACTAGGGCCCTGTACAACTGCAGAAGGACTTCTTTGCTCCCATACTCGACTCCTCTTGTTATAAAGGCCAACATGCCATTTACTTTCTTCATTGCCTGCTGTACCTTCATGCTTACTTTCATAGACTGATGAACAAGGACTCCCAGATCCCGTTGTACTTCCCCTTTTCCCAACTTGACGCCATTTAGATAGTAATCTGCCTTCCTGTTTTTTATACCAAACTGGATAAGCTCACATTTATCCACATTAAACTTCATCTGCCCACTCCCCCAACCTGCCCAAGTCACCCTGCATTCTCATAGCATGCTCCTCACAGTTCACACTGCCACCCAGCTTCGTGTCATCTGCAAAGACGTGGGGCATGATTTTTTTCCTGTTGACAGTTTTAGTAAAAAACATTGTATTACCTATTCATAATCTACAAGATCATTTGAGTCCATCAAACAAGTATGTCCATAGTTCCTTCCACTATTTGCCTATCCATTGTAAACAGCTCACTTTAACAGATGCCCCTTATTAGTCATCCTTACTTTGCAATTATGCTTGTTCTTCTCATTTTCTTAATCCCTTTCATAAGTTCATAAATTCATAAGTTCTAGGAGCAGAATTAGATCATTCGGCCCATCAAGTCTACTCACCATGGACGATCTCTTTCCCTCTCAACCCCATCCTCCTGCCTTCTCCCCATAACCCATGACACCCGTACTAATCACAAATCTTTCTATCTCTGCCTTACAAATATCAAATTACGGCCTCCATAGCCACCTGTGGCAAAGAATGCCACAGATCCACCACCCTCTGACTAAAGGGTTATTCATTTAACTAATATATCTCCTATGTGCTCTTCCAAAGCACAACATTCAACAGAAAGTCACAATTACAAGCAAGGATTCTTTTTTGACTAAATATAAGTGGTACTGTGGAGGTTTGTGTGTGGATGCTTCTTATTCTAAGCCCTATGTAGAATTCCTTGCATTCAACATTTGCTCTTCTGCAACCTATCATTTACCCTTGGAAAGAGAAAGCACCCCATTCAGATGTAAATCATTTTCTGATATGTTTTGCAGATATCCATTAGTTCTGGAGGAATTATTATTTATCGTAATTTAACTAATTGAATTATTTAATTACATTTTTGGACTGCCAGTGAGAACAACACACACACACAATATGTTTTGTTGTACATTAAATAGGGGATTATTACTGTGCAAGAATTTTGTCAGGCCACAACCAGACAGTCTATTCTTCCATCCAAGTTCCTCAGCCCAATTTTGATCGAAAAATCTTTCAGCATTTTTCTGCTCTGCAAAAACATATGGAATGCAAGTGGGTATACCTTAATTTAAATACAATGGATCACTGTCAAAACTGGTATCATTCCTAATCATAATTTCTGTATGAAAAATTATTCTTAATTTTGACAATCAGCCAACAACATTGCATGTGATGACTGTTAAGAGCCTGTCCCACTTGGGAGACCTCCACCGCGACCTCTGGCGACTTTAAGCGACTAAAAAAAAAATCAAGGTTGCGGTGACCTACGACCTCCTACGACCTTCCTTGACTATGTGTACGACCTCCTACGACTATGTTGAAGACCCCCTTCGACTATGAAGAAGACCTCCTTCGACTATGTTGAAGACTGGCTTCGACCATGTACCTTTTACTCAAGGATGGTCTCTGCAAATTGGTCCGTGAATGAGCACGACCCCCTTCCACCTCAGAGGACCACACAGAAAGCCAACAACAACCAGTGGCGAGCGTCTACAGCTCAAATGAGCACCTGATAAAATTATGTCATGTCTGCATTTTTTTCTCACTAAAAAATGCCTCCCAGGTTTTTTTTCATCTATAGCTTCTCTAGACAGCTCATATAACTAAAGGCCCTCATCTCTGTAATCATTCCAGTAAAACTCTTCTGAACTCCCTCCAAAGCCCTTAACATTTTCCTACTAAAGTGTGTTAACCAGAAGTGGACAATTCCCCATTTGCGATTGAACTAATGTTTTGGAAAATACATTTTGTTTTGTACTCTTTGCCTCATCTTATCAAGCCCAGGGTCACAAATACTTTCCGGGTCCCTTGTTCAACCTGCTCGGCCACTTTCAATGATATTCCGCACATATTCTGAAATATGTCTGCTCTTAAGTTCCTTTCAGAAAAGTGCTGTTGAGGTCCTGTAGATTGTTTCTCATTCTTCCTCCCAAGATATTTCACATTTCTCAACAATAAATTTAATCTGCGACATCTCCACCCATTCCACAGCCCATCCCTATATTTCTGAAGTTCCTTTTTTGTCTTATTTGCTCTTTATTACACTTCTGTTCCATTAGAAGTGGATGATCTATCTCAGTTTGCTCAAGAGACTCCCACCATGACAAAATTCTGTCTCCATACGATATCACAAAACGTTCTAAACACTGGATTCAGCAAAGACTATTGGAATAAGCAACTCCCAGCTGCAGTATTATGATCCTGACACAGTTGTTCCCCCTACACTGCATTGCTTCAGATAATACGGAAAATAACCCAGATATGCCCCATTCACATAAAATATCCCTGACAATTTGCCCCTCCTGGTTTCCTTTTTATGTCACCCTCGGAAGCTTCCCACGTGTGTCAACATCCTGAGTCAAACCGAAGGCTTTTAGTGGAGCAGCTCGGAAAGTCTATTCCTTTAACTACTTATTGCTCCAATAAAATGTATTCAGCATTACTTTCTGTGCTCTCTAGAACCGTTCGAGGGGAGTCAGGTTGAATATTGTCATAGTTTCAGAAGGAGCAATTGACAGCAAAGGACAGGCAATTTCTTCCGATTCTGTAAAGGAAGTGAGTAACTGGATAGGATGCAGGCAAACATGGAGCCCATCATCTGCCAATAGTTTTGCTCTCAAATTATCAATTAGCAATGGGCCATGTTAAAATAATGCTGTGACGAAACAGAGGGAGTCTTGGGGGGGAGGTGGGGGCGGGGCGGGGCGGGGGGGGGGGGGGGATGCATCCTCATGATGCAAGACGATTTTGTGGAAGGAAACTATTCAGAGCAGATTGTGTTCCATTGCCTGTATTCTGGTGTCTTTTCATGCAATCTTTATTTTTTTTTTCTCCCAGAACCGTGCAGGAAAGAAAAGATTGAATATCATAATTATATCGGAAGGGGCAATAGATTCTCACAACAATCCTATAACTTCTGACATGATTAAGGATGTGAGTACAGGCCTTGTGGTACAGTGCTGCTTGGACCAATTCCTGCATTGCCACACTAACCTCTGCGGCTTGCTTTTGAAATACGGTTTCACAAATCGCAGCCTCTGTTGCTTTAAATCAGCACCCCATCCTTGAACACTTTAATCAAAAACTCTGCCACAATATCTTTCCTTTCTGAATTTGATGTCTTGTATTTTGCTGTCGAGATCTTCTGGAGCATTTGTCTGCTCTTCCGCTGGTCAGCCTGTTTGTGGGCGACATCATGGGTAAGACAAAATGAATAGCTCTGTAGCGCATACACTTAGGTTCTTTATCGAATGAGGGAAATCGTTGATCATTTTACTGCACACTGCATGCAATATATATAATGCAAAACAAGATGTATTTGGGTAGCAATGTGAGCCAGGAAATAAATGGTGGCTTCTCTTCATCACTCTCCCACATTGGTATATTGTGGAGACGTGGGTCAGAGATGGTCAGTAAGGCACCAGCAGGGAATTACATGGGTGGCTGAGGAAGGGGGCTGCCCCTTCCTGCATTTCACTGCACCTTGTTTCCATTCTTCTGGGATTACTGGTAGCGTACCCATCCCAAGCACAACTCTATTCCTTCTCCATCGTCAATAAAAATTGGATACATACGTTGCAAAATGGCAGCCGTGTTTTTTTTAATGTTTCATGGTAGGTAGCCCTTGCATTCCCAGTAATCCTTTTGGAATTTCCAGGCAGTGAGATGCTTATTTCCTGGATTTTGTAATCAAAGCATAATGTGGCCTTGCAGGACTTGAACTCTGGAGGTGTGTACTTATGTCCTCTTGTTCTGGTTTCCCGTGCTATTCATTTTTAACGATCAATTTTGGAAGCAAAGGTTATACCAGGTATTCATTTTTGTACATTTTAGTTTTAAGTAAGAAACTCCAAATCTTTTACGGGTACTTTGCTCCTTAACATGTCAGTTCCATCTGTGTCAATTTGCAGGTAAATTGGGAAGGTTATAAATAGTGCTAACATTCGTAGAAGGGAATAGTTTTCCTGTGTAGAAGGGTCATTTAGTTGAGTAACAGGATAATGATTCTATTTTAAGTTAAAAATTGTGAGATATTTGTGGATTACAAATAAGATTCTGACAGCTGATATATTTTCCGGGCATGATTTATGTTATTCCGTCTTTTAGCAACTTTTGACTAAGCAACTGCAGTTTAGTTTTAGTTACGCGGGTGATAGCATTGCTTATAGCATTACTAACCCACTGAGTATACTTGCTTGCTTAAACCTACAATTTAAACTTTGCAATTTGTTTAAACTTACTTTTGCTGAACACCTTTCCTGCACCATATTACATATGCTGCTTAATCCGTTCAATTAAGTATTAGAATTAGAACATTACTCAACACAAGGCAACTTCTTGCAATTCATTGCATAGCTTTCATAGGGAACAGTTTTTAGGAAAGGAGATTAAAACTAATTTAAGTAGCAGAATATGGACACAAAATGCTGGAGTAACTCAGCGGGACAGGAAGCCTCACTGGAGAGATGGAATGGGTGACGTTTCGGGTCGAGACCCTTCTTTAGACTAGTCAGGGGAAATGGAAACTAGAGATGTAGACGCTGATGTAGAAAGATATGGAACAAATAAATGGAAAATATGCAAAAAAGTAACGGTGATCAAGGAAACAGGCCATTTTACTAGTTTGCTAGGTGAGAACGAGAAGCTGGTGCGACCTGGGTGGGGGTCAGATGGAGAGAGGGAATGTAGGGGTTACTTAAAGTTGGAGAAATCAAAATTCATACCACTGGATTGTGAGTAGCGGAATGTTACTCACAATCCAACATCTTTTAAATTGGGGATGATGTTGGTTTTAATTTGTACCCGTGCAATGTTTCTTGCAAGCCCCCTTACAAGAATGAACTTATTGCTATCATAATAAATTAAAGGCAATTTAGGTGAGGGAAGTAATCAAAAGGCTTTTTGCCTTGACGCAAGTGTTTAGCAAGGTGTGACTTCTCTTGTCATCTGACCCGACCATGAAGGTGTCATCTTCATGGTCGAGTGTCACTTCTTCAGTTTATTAAAGATAATTTTTTTTTTGCAACAAATTCTGACAGCTTGTGGTCAAGCGGCTGGGTTATGACACGCGGGTGACCATTCTGGGTCACGTTCAACGAGGAGGTACGCCGTCTGCATTCGACCGAATCCTGGTAAGTAAAACGCCTCATCTTGTACATAACAGCATTCCGATGAAACCATTCCTGCTGCTGATAGCAGGTTGCTTTCTTTGCTTTCTTTGGAGAAAATAATAATTTCAACGTGAGATAGACACAAAAATGCTGCAGGCAGCTCAGCGGGACAAGCAGCATCTCTGGAGAGAAGGAATGGGTGACGTTTCACTTCTAGACCCTTCTTCAGACTGGTTAGGGATAAGGGAAACGAGAGATATAGACGGTGATGTGGAGAGATAAAGACCAATGTGAAAGATATGCAAAAAAGTAATGATGATAAAGGAAACAGGTTATTATAAGCCGTCTGAGTGAAAACGAGAAGCTAGTGGGACTTGGGTGCGGGAGGGGTAGAGAGAGAGGGAATGCCGGGGCTACCGGAAGTGAGATAAATCAATATTCATACCACTGGGCTGTAACCTGCCCAAGCACGATATATGAGATACAGTTCCTCCACATTTGTGTTTAGCCACATTGACAATGGAGGAGACCAAGGACTGAAAGGTCTGTGTAGGAATGGGAAGGAGAATTAAAGTGTCCAGCAACCAGTGGTGTTCTGCGAAACGATCGACCCGTCTGCGTTTGGTCTCACCGATGTATAAAAGTCCATCATTGTAACGTGGTTCTTGTTGTCGTGTTTGTTCTGTGCTTTATAGGCCAGCAGAATGGGAATAGAGGCCGTGCTTGCCTTGCTGGAAGCGTCACCGGAAACCCCGGCCTGCGTGGTGTCGCTGTCTGGGAACCAGGCCGTCCGACTTCCTTTAATGGAGTGCGTACAGATGGTGAGTAGTGAAGTTTGGTGTTGGTTTTGAGTCCTTAGAGCTCACACCTTGGCAGGTTATACACGGTTTATTTAGAATGAACAACTACAAGCTCTTACTTGAGAGTTAACTTCATACTGAAGAGTGCAGTAGCTCGCGACGCTAATAAGCTAGTGGGCGTAACTACAAACGCATGACTCATAACATGAGCCACTGATCTACTTGCCCCCTCTTAAAGAATCACTAGCATTATTCCCATAACTAAGCAAAGCAAAAATCACAACCGATGACAGACGTAAGTAAAGTCAAACATAGTCCAGATACGTCACGACCAGCCTGCTAACACGACCGGCACGTGTACGATAGAGGCCATCTCCATTCCTCTTCCCCGGGGACAGAGTTGGTGATTTCAGCACTGTGGGGGAGTGGATCAACACCTCTGGGGTCGAAGCAGGAGACTGTGGCACAGGCGAAGATGGGACAGACAGAAGAGCTGTCACAGGCATGCATTGTTTTGCTGGCAAGAGCATGTGAGGGTCACCAGGTGCAGATTGAAATGAACTTGTACGATCCGGATAATAGGGAGGAGGGATTGGCTCCTTCACAGGCAGAAGATGTTGTCTGTTTCATCGGTGGGTGCCACCATCGTGAGCCACTGATCCACATTGGGTCAACTGTGTAGCTTGCAGCCGGGACCGAGCTGTGGCAGCTTGGGTTGCCAACTGTCCCGTATTGGACGGGACATCCCGTATATTGGGCTAAATTGGTTTGTCCCATACGGGACCGCCCTTGTCCCGTATTTGATTGCCACTGCTTGGGTCCAGGGGACTGTCGGGTCAGAGCGCTGCGTCACCCGTCCCGACGTAGTGCAGCAGCAGCGCCTCGCCCGTGACCTCATCGGTCGGCACCCCAGCCAGCTGTCCGACCTTCGGACCTTTGCTAACCGCCGATACCACCACCCCTCCTTCTCATGGCCAATCATCGGCTCGTGAGTTGGATGGGGTGCTGGGCCAAAACTCCTCAGCTGGCCCGCCGGCTGGGCTTTGTGTGTGCAGTCCAGCACCCGGGCCAACTCATCATTCACCCAGCCACGGCCGAGTCAGTCAATGAATTGCCGCCGGGAATTGGTCTGTTATTTTGACCTTTTGTCCCTTATTTGGGAGTGAGAAAGTTGGAAACTCTCGTGGCAGCATGGCCTTGCTTGGCCGAATTGCAAGGGGCAGCTCTGGTTGTATCTCATTGTTTTTTTTTTTCTTATTTAAAAAAAAAGTACTGAAATAACTCAGCAAGTCATCAAAATAAAAAGACACAAAGCACTGGAGTAACTCAGCGGGTCAACAGAAAAAGATACAAAGTACTGGAGTAACTCAACAGGTCGACAAAAAAATGACACAAAGTACTGGAGTAACTCAGTGGTTTAAAAGGGATAGGAGTAGAATTAGGCCATTTGGGTTGTATGCAAAACAAAGCATTTTACTGCACCTAGGTACACGTGCCAATAAAGTATCACTGAAGGAGTTCCCATCACTTTAGTTAAGTTTAGTTTAGCGATACAGTGTGTAAACAGGCCCTTCAGCCCACTGAGTCCACACCATCCAGTGGTCCCCACACAATAACACTATCCTACACACACGAGGGACAATTTACATTGACGTTTATACCAAGTCAATTAACCTGTACGTCTTTGGCGTGTGGGAGGAAACTGAAGATCTCAGCGAAAACTGACTCGGTCACTGGGAGAACGTACAATCTCCGTACAGACAGCACCCGTAGGGATTGAACCTGGTGCTGAAAGCGCTGTAAGGCAACAACTCTACCGCTGTGCCACCTTGCCGTCCACTAAAGCTGACAAATAGGCGATGAAGTAGTGTCACTTGAGATGCACCATCAAGAACTTAATGTCATTCCTTTGATTTTATAACTAACTAACACAAAACATAAGTACCAAAATAATTTGATTATCAAGGGAAAGCAATTGAGCCACACAACACATAAGCTGGTAAAAATGTTTTCTGTGGTCAACCTCCATCAACTGTTGTGCAGATGCTGGTTTAAACCGAAGATAGACACAAAAAGCTGAAGTAACGCAGCGTCACCCATTCCTTCTCGAAGTCCCGAAACGTCACCCATTCCTTCTCTCCAGAGATGCTGCCTGTCCTGCTGAGTTACTCCAGTTTTCTTTGTGTCTATCTCCATTAACCATTGTTCTCAGCTGTAGATCTATTCTAGCAATGGGAATCAATGACCCAAAAATACAGTCGAGCAGCTCTTTTGGGGTGTACAGTGGCCTAAAGCCATGTTACTGGATAAATAAAGCACAGACTCCGAATGCAAATACCACCGTGATGAATTGTGAAACAGAGTGAAATTGCTGAGTTTTATGAGTCTATTAATGGCAAAAGCTGATGGATTGTCCCTTATCTCTGGAATTCAGTACTGCTAAGACGTTTTTTTCCCATATTCAGGGTCTTTAACAAAGTATAACCCCTTATCTTTTTTTTTTCTAAAGAAACAAGCTGTCAAAGGGGAATGTGTAACTTTCTGGAATTTTAAACAAAAATCTTGTCTTATATTTAGCACTTAAAATCTTGTTCGAACAGTTCAGTAAAGAAACAATAAAATGGGGGAGATAATTGAAAAATATATAAATTTTAATATTAAATATTAAAAAAATAATATAATTTCCACTTGAAAGGGAAGGTAATATTCTTGATTGATAGAGAGATGTTTGCAAGTTTAATGTTATTTGCTTTTAAAATTTACGACCAGACAATTGGAGTTCAGAAGGCGATGGATGAAAAGAGGTTTGATGACGCAGTGAAGTTGCGGGGCAGGTAAGGTGGCTTTTAATTTTGTGCTGACAGAGAGATGTTACTCAATTGCCTTCAGCTTTACAATCAGCAAGTGCATCGTGTCAAACGTGCAGTTCTGTGTCCATGCTACGTTTTATCAGTGCACGTGATCTTACACTACGTCCATCATCTGCACGGACGCATTCATTCCTCTCGAAGTTTTAGATCATCTGGTTCAACAACTAAATGCTGTTTTGTATGGGTGCTAAGAAGAGCTGAATAGATTGAAAGATACAGCACTTTCAATAAAGGCTTCAGCCCACCGAGTACATTCGGACCATCGAACATCCTAGTATTTAGGTTTTTAGGTAAGAGCTACTGCCTTACAACGCCAGAGACCCGTGTTCGATCCCGACTATGGGTGCTGTCTGTACGGAGTTTGTACGTTCTCCCCGTAATCTGCGTGGGTTTTCTCCAAGAACTTTGGTTTTCTCCCACACTCCAAATACATACAGGTTTGGAGGTTAATTGGCTTGGTATAAATGTAAAATTGGCCCTACAGTGTGTAGCATAGTGTAAGTGTGTGGGAATTACTGGTCGGTGTGGACTCGGTGAGCCAAATGGCCAGTTTCCGCGCTGTGTCTTAAAAAATAAAAATAAAATAATGAATGTAGAATTTGTGAAAATGGGTGGGTGAGGATCGGCGTGGACTTAGTCTAGTTTGGAGATAGAGTGCGGACAGAGGCCCTTCGGCCCACGAATCTGCAGTTACCATCGATCCCTGCACATCAACCCTACCCAACACACACTAGGGAAATTTACATTTATACCAAGCCAATTAGCCCACAAGCCTGTACATCTTTGGAGATGTGGGAGGAAGCCGAAGATCTCGGAGAAAGCCCACGCGGTCATGGGGAGAACGTGCAAACTCCATACAGACAGCAACCGTAGTCGGGATGGAACCCGGGTATCCGGCGCGGCAAGAGCTGTAAGGCAGCATCTCTACAGCTGCACCACTGTGTCAACTTGGTTTGACAACAAAAACTAATTACCAGTTAACATGTTAAACCTACGTAGACAGGAACACATTAAGTACATTTTTTAAACGTATTCCTGGTTCCAGAACAACTGGTTTCTCAGTGATTTCTTCTCTCAGTTTCTTCCATCTCGTTTGTCGGCTGTCTGAATGATATCGATCATAAGGTTGCTTACAGTGTCACTGAGAGAGATATTGGACAATGGTTTGTGCTGCTTCCACCCCACGGGACATTTCCTTCCTCCTGAAGTCTGGGGCAGATTGTCCAGAAAATGGCCCATTGTCTGAGCTGATCAGTCCAGGGTCCCTGACATTGTAAGGCACATTCCTTGAATGCTCACAGTCTGTCTAACATGGTTTTTCCAAACTATTTTAAAATAGCATTGATAAGGGCCTGTCCCACTTGGCAATTTTCTTGGTGACTGCCGGCGTCATTGACTGACATATCAGGGTCACGGAAAGATTTTGAACATTTCAAAATCCAGCGGCGACCAAAAAAATGTCGCGACACTTGAGGAAACACCGCACGTCAATACGTCATCATGCTGCGTCACGCCGCAACTTTTTCGGTGACCTGTTACGTCAGTCAACGATGCCGGCAGTCACCGAAAAAATCGCCAAGTGGGACAGGCCCTATAGTTAAAACCGTTTGACAAACCGTTAAAATGCATTTCAACCAAATACATTTACAGCAAATACATTTCGTGTAAACACCTTAAACATGACAAAGTATTAAAAAATTATGAAGATAAATGATGAAGAAGCACATTGGGGTGACCTTTCCCACAGGTCAGATATCCCATTCAATTGCCTTGCATTACAGCTACACACCAGTGCATTCTGGTGTAGAGCTGAGGGCCAAGATATACAGTGGCTTGCAAAAGTATTCATACCCCTTGAACTTTTCCACATTTTGTCACGTTACAACCACAGACGCAAATGTATTTTATTGGGATTTTATGCGATAGACCAACACAAAGTGGCGCATAATTGTGAAGTGGAAGGAAAATGATACATGGTTTTCAAATTTTTTTAAAAATAAAAAACTGAAAAGTGTGGCGTGCAAAAGTATTCAGCCCCCTTTACTCTGATACCCCTAAATAAAATCCAGTGCAACCAATTGCCTTCAGAAGTCACCTAATTAGTAAATAAAGTCCACTTGTGTGTAATCTAATCTCAGTATAAATACAGCTGTTCTGTGAAGGCCTCAGAGGTTTGTTAGAGAACTTAAGTGAACAAACAGCATTATGAAGCCCGAGGAACACACCAGATAGGTCATGGATAAAGTTGTGTAGAGGTTTAAAGCAGGGTTAGATTATAAAAAAAAATATCCCAAGCTTTGAACATCTCATGGAGCACAGTTCAATCCATCATCTGAAAATGGAAAGAGTATGCACAACTGCAAACCTACCAAGACATGGCCGTCCACCTAAACTGACAGGCCAGGCAAGGAGAGCATTGATCAGAGAAGCAGCCAAGAGGCCCATGGTAACTCTGGAGAAGCTGCAGAGATCCACAGCTCAGGTGGGAGAATCTGTCCACAGGACAACTATTAGTCGTGCACTCCACAAATCGGGCCTTTATGGAAGAGTGGCAAGAAGAAAGCCATTGTTGAAACAAAGCCATAAGCCATTTGCAGTTTGCCACAAGCCATGCGGGGGACACAGCAAACATGTGGAGGAACGTGTTCTTGTCTGATGAGACCAACATTGAAGTTTTTGGCCTAAATGCAAAACATTATGTGTGGCGTAAAACTAACACTGCACATCACCCTGAACACACCATCCCCACTGTGAAACGTGGTGGTGGCAGCATCATGCTGTGGGGATGCTTTTCTTCAGCAGGGAGAGGGAAGCTGGTCAGAGTTCATGGGAAGATGGATGGAGCCAAATACAGAACAATCTTGGAAGAAAACCTGTTAGAGTCTGCAAAAGACTTGAGACTGGGGCGGAGGCTCACCTTCCAGCAGGTCAACGACCCTAAACATACAGCCAGAGCTACAATGGAATGGTTTAGATCAAAGCATATTCATGTGTTAGAATGGCCCAGTCAAAGTCCAGACCTCAATCCAATTGAGAATCTCTGGCAAGACTTGAAAATTGCTGTTCACAGATGCGCTCCATCCAATCTGACTGAGCTTGAGCTATTTTGCAAAGAAGAATGGGCAAAAAATTTAGTCTCTAGATGTGCAAAGCTGGTAGAGACATACCCCAAAAAACTTGCAGCAGTAATTGCAGTGAAAGGTGGTTCTACAAAGTATTGACTCAGGGGGGCTGAATACTTTTGCACGCCACACATTTCAGTTTTTTATTTGTAATAAAATTTGGAATCCATGTATAATTTTCCTTCCACTTCACAGTTATGCACCACTTTGTGTTTGTCTATCACATAAAATCCCAATAAAATACATTTACGTTTGTGGTTGTAACGTGACAAAATGTGGAAAAGATCAAGGGGTATGAATACTTTTGCAAGCCACTGTAAAGCACATCAGGTTGCTCTCCTCACCATGTCATTGCTCCTCTGCTGTGCTCCACATTGAGTCCATTAATAAGTTCCTAAGTTAATTAGTTCATGTGATAGGATGCAGAATTAGGCCATTCAGCCAATCAAGTCCACTCTGCCATTCAATCATGTCTGGTCTCTTTCCCTCTTAACCCCATTCTCCTACCTTCTCACCATAACCCCTGAACCGTACAAATCAAGAATTTATCTATCTCTGCCTTAAAATTACCACCGACGGCCTCCACAGCCTTCTGTGGCAAAGAATTCCACAGATTCAGCACCCTCTGACTCAAGAAATTCCTCCTCCTTTCTAAAGGAACGTCATTTTATTCCTAGTCTATGACCCCTGGTCCTAGACACTACCACGAGTGGAAATATCCTCTCCACATCCTTTCACTATTTATGGCACTGGTGGACAGATATGTCAGTATCTGGCCTCCAGCTTCTCGGATTTGTGTGTTTTTGGCCTTTTCAAAGCTTTCTCAAAGTATGGCGGAGGCTGAAAATCTAGGACCAAAACAGAAGATACGGGAGTTACTCAGGCAGCTTCTCTTTTATTGTTCTCCTGTATAGACTCACAGTGGTGAACAGATTTATGGAGCACCTCTCGCAAAGCTATAGGGTTGATCCTGAGTTTCCAAATGCCAGTGGCTTTACGTCCCCATCCCCCTTCCACAGAGATCTTTCTGGATTTACCTTGAAAAGCAACGTAGGGTTGAAGAATCTTCTGACTGGAGACATTGCATACCTGTGGACTTAACAGTGCACACGGAACATAGAACAGTACAGCACAGGGACAGGACCTCTAGCCCACAATGTCCATGCCCACCATGATACCAATTTAAATGTATCCCATCTGCCTGCACATGGTTTGTATCCTTATAGGCCTGTCTCATTTAGGCGATTTTTTAGGCAACTACAGGCGACTAGTTTGTCGCCACACGTTCGCCGGTGGTTGCCGGGGGTAGTCTCCTGGGTCGCGCAAAAAGTCGTAGCGTCTTTCTGGTTGCCGCTAAATTTTCAACATGTTGTAAATTTAGCGGCAGCAGTGGGTTTGATGCCAATGAGCGTAGCTTGACTTCTCCTGACGTAGGCGCTGTCGTGGGTTGTCGCCAGGATGACGTAGGTTGTCGCCGGTTTTTCGGCGAACTGCAACAACTATAACAGTCGCCGGCAGTTGCCTAAAAAGTCACCAATTGGGACAGGCCCTTTACATCCCTTCCTGCCACGTGCACGTTTAAATTCCTCTTAAACATTGTCATTGTATATGCTTCCGCCACCTCCTCTCGTAGCTCTTTCTAGGCATTCGCCACTCTGTGCAAAAAACTTGGCCAAAATTTCTTTATACTTTTCCCTTTCATAGAAACATAGAAACATAGATATTAGGTGCAGGAGTAGGCCATTCGGCCCTTCGAGCCTGCACCACCATTCAATATGATCATGGCTGGTCATCCAACTCTGTAACCTGTACCTGCCTTCTCTCCATACCCCCTGATCCCTTTAGCCACAAGGGCCACATCTAACTCCCTCTTAAATATAGCCAAACCAACTGGCCTCAACTACCTTCTGTGGCAGAGAATTCCACAGATTCACCACTCTGTGTGAAAAAAGATTTTCTCATCTCGGTCCTAAAAGACTTCACCCTTATCCTTAAACTGTGACCCCTTGTCCTGGACTTCCCCAACATCGGGAATAATCTTCCTGCATCTAGCCTGTCCAATCCCTTAAGAATTTTGTAAGTTTCTATGAGATCCCCCCTCAATCTTCTAAATTCCAGCGAGTACAAGCCGAGTCTATCCAGTCTTTGTACAACTGCAGTAGAACCTGTACCCTGTACAACTGCAGTAGAACCTCCCTGCTCTTGTACTCAAATCCTTTTGCTATGAATGCCAACATTAGAGCTGTGCCGTCTAGTATTTGGCATTTACAGCCTGGAATGAAAACTCTATCTTCCCTATCAGTGCATCTCATAATTATATACACTATTATTAGCTTGCTCATCACCCTCTGAAAAACAAAACAAATTTGTCCAACTACTTCTTATAGCAAATACCTTCAAATCTAGGCAACATTCTGATGACACAAGAGACTGCAGATGCTGGAATCTTGAGCCGAAAATAAGTTGCTGGAGGATCTCAGCATGTCAGTCCGCATCTGTGGAAGGACATGGTCAGATGTATTAGTTAAAGTCCCTTGTCTACAAGAGAGTCCAGACACCAAACATCGTCCTTTTCCCTCCACAGATGCCGCTGACCCGCTGAGCAGTTTGCTTTTTGCTCAAGTTCGTGACAAAGCTCTTCTGCATCTTGACCAAAGCTTCCACATCCTTCCTGTAAAACAGCAACCAGAATTGCACGCAATACCCTAAATGTGACCTAACCAAAGGTTTATGCAGCTACAACATGACTTCCTGCCGCTTGTACTTATAATCATAATCGTAATTTATTAGCGAAGTATGTTTTGCTACATACGAGGAATTTGGTTTGCCATACAGTCATACCAAAAAAGCAACAAGACACACAACTTCAAAACATTTTGACTGAAACATCTACCACAGCGGCTCCTCCACATTCCCTACAGTGTTGGAAGGCAATAAAGTCTTATCTTCTTTCCTCCTTTCTCCCATGGTCGGGGGAGTCCAACCATCCGCAGTCGGACCAATTGAAGCTCCCGCAGCCGGCGATCGAAGCTCTCGCGCCGGGGTGGTCGAAGCTCCCTCGTCGGGACAGTTGAAGCTCCCCTGGCTTGGAGCTCCCGAAGTCGGTCTCGAGCCAGGGTCCGCGAGCTCCACGTTTTAAAGTCCGCAGGCTCCCGCGGTTGGAGCTCCGAGGTCCCAGCAAGAGACTGCCAGCACCACGATGTTAGGCCGCAGTGCAGACGGAAATACGGAAAATGTTGCATCTCCGTCGAGGAAAGAGATAAAAGGTGTTTCCCCCACCACCCCGCACATAATACAAAACTAAAGATAACCTAAAACATACATTTAACAAGAAACTAAAAAGAAGGAAAAAGACGAGACAGACCGTTGGCGAGGCAGCCATCGTAGGACGCCCTCTGGTGGTAAATTCAAGTATATTATATGCCTTCTTTACCACACACTTTCAGGGGCCAGAGGATGAACTCCAACATACCTCTGTATATTAATATTCCTGGTATCTCATATTTGATCTTCCAAAGTGCTTCACCTCACAATCGTCCAGATGAAACCCCATCTGCCATTTTTCCGCCTATATTTCTAACTGATTACATCCCGCTGTTTTCCTTGATAACCTTAGCCTTGCAGCACCAGAGACCCAGGCTCGATCCTGACTACACTGTATGGAGTTTGTATGCTCTCCCCATGACCTGTGTGTATTTTCTCAGTTCTCAGGGATCTTCAGTTTCCTCCCACACTCCAATGACATACGGATTTGTAGGCTAATTGGCTAATTGGCTTGATATAAATGTAACATTGCCCCTAGCATGTGTAGGATAGTGTTAATGCATGGGGATCGCTGGTTGGCACGGACTCAGTGGGCCAAAGGGCCTGTTTCCACACTGTATCTCTAAACTAAACTAAACCTGCTCTCAAATCTGATTAGTCTTAAAGCCTGCATTGGAATCATAAATATTTAGAGTCCAAAGTCTTTGGCACATAACTTCTAGATTGACCGATGATTATCAGACTAATTGCATATGCCACTCTTTAGCCTTGTGGTTTGTAGCTCTCAGAGTGTATATCCATGTATACTTTAGGTGCGATGAAAGTTTCTACTTGAGTTGGTGAGCTCCAAACCCTCATTACTGACCTGGGTGAATGGTTTTTTTTTGCCTCCATAACACCTCTGTAATTGTCTCATCTTAATTACCTTGCTATTAATTACATTAATTCAAGTTTATTGTCACATGTATCCATTAAGGTACAGTGAAATTCGACTTACCGTTTTGAATTTTGTGTCCTCTAGAAATTTAAATTAGTTTTCCGGTCTTTCATATATGAGATTAAAAATAGCAAAGATACACACAAAAAGCTGGAGTAACTCTGCAAGTCAGACAGTCTGAAGAAAAGGAATAGATGACGTTTCGGGTCTGGAGAAGGGTCTCGACCCGAAACATCACCTATTCCTTTTCTCCAGAGATGCTGCCTGAACCACTGATTTACTCCAGCTTTTTGTGTCTATCTTATCATCGGTTTAAACCAGCATCCGCAGTTCGTTCCTACACATTCAAAATAGCAATGCAATTTTTCTTTATTTTGTTTTCTTGTTTCTGCCTGCAGGAGTTTTGAAAACAACTTAAATGTTTACAAGGCATTGTCACATATGAAAATCTCAGCACTTCCTCCTGCTGTAAGTCCATGTTGCAGTGACCTTCAGAATGACACGGAAGTCATTTAATTTGAAAGACTTTTATATATACTCCTCTTTTTTGACCTGGTGATAATGGTGGAATGGAGGACCATGGAGGATGATGGACAATGGAGGACCCGGCGTGGATGGACCGCCGCGAGAGAGGGGGATGAACAATGGGGACCCGACGTAGGGAGACTTCCATGAGGAAGGGTGGGGGGGGGTGGTGGAGAACAAAGGGGGGGCCTGGCGTGGGGCGGGGTGAATTAGTAACTTTGTGAGCGCCCTTTATGGGCGACTATTTGCATACCTTGACAAGGAATGCAAGCAAAGAATTTTGCCGTGACTTGTCATATTTGACAATAAAGAATTCAATTCAATTCAGAGAAGTAAAAATGAGATGCAACATCATGAGATGTAACGACTGCTTACTCGTCCACCACAAAGTCAAATACTCTGTCGTTTTTTCCATCATGTTGCATGGTGAACCGTGTTGACAATGCCCTCTCTTCTTCCTTCCATTTACGTGCAGACGCCATTTAGTGTGGCCGTCCTCAATGTGGGTGCTCCAGCAGCTGGCATGAACGCGGCTGTTCGATCTGCAGTGAGACTTGGCATCTCTGAAGGTCACAAAATGTTAGCAGTCACCGATGGGTTTGATGGCTTCATGAACGGGCAGGTAAGCTTCCCACTTGTTTGCGTACACTTATATAATGAATCCAAGGCATTACCAATTGATGAGCGGACACCAAATGCTGGACTAACTCAGCGGGCCAGGCCGCATCCCCGGAGAGCATGGATAGGTGTGGGAAGGGACTGCAGATGCTGGTTTAAACCGAAGGTAGGCACAGAATGCTGGAGTAACTCAGCGGGACAGGCAGCATTTCTGGAGAGAAGGAATGGATGGCCCTTCTTCAGACTGAAAGTCAGGGGAAAGGGAAACGAGAGATACATAGGCAATGATGTAGAGAGATAAAGAACAATGAATGAAAGATATGCAAAAAAGTAACGATGATAAAGGGCCATTGTTAGCTGTTTGCACAGTTGGTGTGACTTGGAAAGGGGAAGGGTAAAACTAGAGGGAATGCAGGGGTAACTTGAAGTTAGAGAAATCAAAATCATACCGCTGGGTTGTAAGCTGCCCAAGCGAAATATGAGATGCCGTTCCTCCAATTTGCGTTTAGCCTCACTCCTACAATGGAGGAGGCCTAGAACACAAAGGTCAATGTGGGAATGGCAAGGAGAGTTAAAGTGTTTGGCAACAGAGAGATCAGGTAGGTCCAGGCAGACTGAGTGAAGGTGTTCAGTGAAACATGGATAGGTGGGATCCTTCTTCAGACTCTGTGTGGAAAAATAGTCCCGAGTGTTCAATTAACCCAATACGAACTTGGAGTTCATGGAATCAGGTGGGATCGCAGATGGTCTGAAGGTAGGAAGGGTATTGGGTTTTCTTTGAGATGTTGGAGAACGGTTTAGTTTAATTTATTTAGTTTAGTTTCGAGATACATTAAAAAAGGCCCTTCGGCCCACTGAGTCTGCACCAACCAGCGATCCCCACACATTAACGCTAACCTACGCACACTAGGACCAATTTACAATTACACCAAGCCAATTAGCCTACAAACCTGTACGTCTTTGAGTGTGGGAGGAAACTGGAGCACCCGGAAAAATACTACGCAGGTCATGGGGAGAACGTACAAGCTCCATACAGACAGCACCTGAAGTTAAAATCGAACCCCAGTCTCTAAAGTTGTAAGACAGCAACTCTATCGCTGTGCCACTGTGCCACCCACTGTGCAGATGGTTTGTGGGCAGGAATGTGCGCAAGTGACCCGCACATCTTGCAGACCTCCAAGGGAAGGCACAGAAGACTCTAACCAAAAGGCCATCCAAAGATGCCTCAAACACATACGCTTGGCCTATGCAATCTCCCGGATCTCATTTTAACTCCCCTTCCCATTTTCACACTGAGATTTCTGACCAGGGATTCCTCTAGTGTCAGGGTAAGGCCACACACAAATTGGAGGAACAGCACCTCACAGGCAGCTTACAACCCAGCGGTATTCTCTCTCTCTCTTTCCTCCCCCACTCTAGTCGTCCTGCTAGTTCCACTGCTTGCATCCATATATCCCTTTGTCACTTCTTCCACAGCCAGCAATGGACCATTGTGGGCTCCTCCTTTCCTTGGTCACCGGCTGGCTCTGCTTTGTTCTATACCATTTCACACCTCTAGTTTCCCTCCCCCCTGACGCTCAGTCTGAAAAGGGTCTCGACCCGAAATGTCACCTATTCCGATTTTCCAGAGATAATGCCTGACCCGCTGAGTTACTCCAGCATGTTGTGTCTATTTGCACAGGCAATGATGTTTTCCCAAAGGCAGCACTTGGAAAATTCAACTGACATATCTCGGAGGTTGGAAGGCATCTGACGAAACAGGCACCTGAATTTAGCATAGGGATGGGTCGGTCAAAGCAGGGGAGGTGTGTTCTGGGTAATTAGTTACAGTGAATGTTATGGACGTCGTGTCAGGTTACAAGGATGGAGTCACCACAGCAAAATACTCCAAGTTTTTCAAGTGAGGTACACCAATCTGGAAATGGTCATTATTGTGATAATCTCTTGGAAAACTTGATTTTCAATGTTACATGTTTGAAATTTGTCCAAATGAGTCCCCATAGACAGTCCAGCTAAATACGAGCTCTTCAACTCCCCCTCCCATTCCGTATCCGACCTCTCGGTCCTGGGCCTCCTCCACGGCCAGAGTGAGCAACACCGCAAGTTGGAGGAACAGCACCTCATATTCCGCTTGGGGAGTCTGCATCCTCTGGGCTTGAACATTGAATTTTCTCAATTCTGTTAACCCTTGCTGTCTCCTCCCCTTCCCACCTCTCCCTCAGCCCTCGGGCCCTGGCATTCCCTCTCTCTCTATCTCTCCCCCACCCTAGTCGCACTAGCTTCTCATTTTCACACTACAAACAGCTTACAATGGCTTGTTCCCTTTATCATCGATACTTTTTTGCATATCTTTCATTCATTGTTCTTTATCTCTCCACATCACCGTCTATATCTCTCGTTTCCCTGATCCCTGGCCAGTCTGAAGAAGGGTCTCGACCCGAAACGTCGCCTATCTCCTTCGCTCCTTAGATGCTGCTGCACCCGCTGAGTTTCTCCAACCTTTTGTGTACCCCCGGCTAAATATGAAGTGGAAGCCAAGTAACCTCTTCATCAAAGATAGAAACAAAATGCAGGAGTAACTCAGCGGGTCAGGCAGCATCTCTGGAGAGAAGGAATAGGTGACGCTTCGGGTTCGAGAGCCGGCCGAAGAAGGGTCTCGACCCGAAATGTCACCTATTCCTTTTGTCCAGAGACGCTGCCTGGCCTGCTGAGTTACTCCTGTGTTCTGTGTCTATCTTCGGTGTAATCATCATCTGCAGTTCCTCCCTACACATAACCTCTTCATCACACGGCCACATCCATGCAAAGGATGACTGGTTTCTGAGCAGCAGAGACTGAGATCAACGCGGTGGCCTGATCTGCAGCTACGTCATATTACCTGGCACTTTGAAGATGTAACAATGAAAATATGGAACCGCAACATTAGCAGTCAATGGCCAATGGTTTTGAAACACACTCAGAATCTATTATAACATATATTTTAAAAAAAAAAAAAGTACTGGAGGAACTCTGCGGGCCAGGCATCGTCTGTGGAAAGTGTGGACAGACAACGTTTTGGATTGGGATCCTTTGAGGAAGTTCTCCTTCTCCGTCCCCTCCTTTTCATCCCCTCTCTTTATTCCTACCACAGATGCTACCTGATGCACTCCAGAGATACTCCATCACTTTGTGGGGTTTTTTTTGCGCAGGATTCCAGCATCTATATATTCGCTTCTGTCTCTGTATTAATATAATTCTTCCTTTCCACCCTCAGATCAAAGAAATTAATTGGGGCGATGTTGGGGGATGGACGGGTCAAGGTGGTTCCCTCTTGGGTACTAAACGGTAAGTACAGGTCCTGTATTGCAAGTCCCAGTTTGCCCGAAGAGAAATCATTTGTCACAAAACCCTTAAAAATCTAGTGCAATAAAATCCAGTTTCTAGACTACATTTTAGATCAATGCCCTTTCATCAGTCCCACCTTATTTATGAGTACCTGTTTTTTTATTGCTTTGTGGATATTAGGTAACCTGGAACTGCACTTTGCCCGTCTTTGGGATCAAGCCTAATGTATTGTTTGGATCTATCTATGCACCGACTAACTTCTCATACGTCCCGTAACCATTGAGTTGCAGCAGGGAACCCAGTTGTTCCCCATCAGATGGATTCCAATGAGAGCCACACCTGAACATGGTTCAGGACCATACGACATAGGGAGCAGAATTAGGCCATTCGGCCCATCGAGTCTGTTTCGCCATTCGATCGTGGCTGATCTCTGCCTCCTAATCCCACTTTCCTGCCTTCTCTCCGTAACCTTTGATGCCCTTCAAGAACCCATCAACTTACGCTTTGAAAATACCCAATGGCTTGGCCTCCACCGCTGTCTATGGCAATGGATTCCACAGATTCACCACCCTCTAGCTAAGGAAATTCCTCCTCACCTCCATTCCCGATGGCGGTAGGTGGTGTGGGTGGGTGACAAGGAGACAGGAGTAGTAGCATTAGGACTGGCAGGAACCTGGCTGCTCAGCCAGCATTGGATTTATTTTGGACATGTTTTAAATTGCTGAACCACATACTCTACATACTAGGCAGCATACTCAAATTCAGTTTTTACAGCCTACAGAGGTTCTGCAAATGAGACATCTCTCCTTGGAGAATTGCATCTCTAGTGTTTGTTGTTGCAGCTGACTTTGCATCAGTTACCACCGTCTCTGACACATCTTTTTGCCTGTCCTGACAGCACCCTTCCTGTGAACAACCTCAAGGCTATCGCTGAACAGATACGCGTACATAAAATCAGTGCTCTTTTGCTGATTGGCGGATTTGAGGTACGTGATGCACTTCCCTTCAGAAATTCCCCAAAGAACTCGTGTACTGATTAAAGAAAAATTAAGAGCAGAGCAGTGCAGAACAGGAACAGGCCCTTCTGCTCACAATGTGCTTGCCGGGCATGTAGCCAAGATAACCAAGTCTACGCCGATTGAACGTGATCCATATCCCTCCATTCCTCACCTATTCCTGCACCTATCTAAGTTTAGAATTTAATATTAATGAAGGGATTTGGGCAAAAGCATATCTCCAGTTAAATACTTATGCTATTACATACACCACTAACTTACATAACCATGTTACATTCTTGCTTTGAATTCTTGTGACCTTCTTAAAGTATGTTCTGATGGAAGTAGAGAGGGAGAAAGATTACGAGAGCGCACTTGATTCATACTGTGGAAACATGGAAAATAGGTGTAGGAGTAAGCCATTAGGCCCTTCGAGCCAACACCGCCATTCAATATGATCAGGGCTGATCATCCAAAATCAGTACCCAGTTCCTGCTTTCTTCCCATATCCCTTGATTCTGTTAACCCTAAGAGCTGTATGTTTTCTTGAATGTTTCTCTTGAAAACATCCAGTGAATTGGCCTCCACTGCCTTCTGTGGCAGAGATTCACAACTCTCTGGGTGAAAAGGTTTTTCCTCAACTCAGTCCTAAATGGCTCACCCCTTATTCTTAAACTGTGACCCGTGGTTCTGGACTCCCCCAACATCAGGAACATTTTTCTGATTTTCTAGCCTGTTCAATCCCTTAAGTGGTTTACCACTGTCAGTGGTTTAGAATTAGTCTGTCAATTTCTTTATATACTACAGCTAGTTATTTAAGGATACCTTTTTCCCCCACTGTTGTCAAATTCATGAGCCAGTCACCTCTTTCACATCCTCTTCCCACTCTCACTCTTAACTCTACCTCATTTGATGATTCCATTATTGTACAGGTCCACCACAACATATTTTCCGGCACCCTTGAGTCAAGGGCCTTGGTGGTTTATCCAATTTGCCGGACCAACAGAGGTCATGGCCCCCCGTGAGGAGTCAAACGGTACCTTGGCCGCCAGGGAGCCGAGATACCGGCCCACAAAGTCGGTCTCAGCAGTCAGCTCTGGCAACGGATCTGCCAGCTCCGACCGAGCTGGAGTTCCTCAGCCCCAGCCGCAAGGGCCAAATTTGACCCGCCGATCAGCCACAGAGGTCCTGCTGAGGTTGAGCTTGGGCACCCTACATTTTAGGGGGGACGTCCGGGGGGAGGGATTTCAAGTGCGCTCTCGTAATTTTATCTGGAAAATCGGTGGTGGACCTGTACTTTAATATATTTTGCACAATTTCAGATTGTATTACAATCTAGCACCATTCCACTGTTCCGCACTCTTTGTTTTTATTACAGTGTATATAGTTTATTCTGTGAGCCTGTGAGGTAGGAATTTCATTACGCGCTGATGTATATTACACAAAATGAACCTGAATCTGAAATTATGTAATTGTGTGTTAAACAGGAATAGGCAACAAAGATGATTGTATGGTAACCGTAACTGTTGATGGGTGATATGATACGAAGGAGCTTGAGTTAAGCTTGCACACTCAATCTCAGAATAGATAGGGTCAACGCACAGAGGATTTTACCCATAGTAGGGGAAACAAGAACCAAAGGACATAGGTTTAAGGTGAGAGGGGAAAAATGTAATAGTGACCTGAGGGGCAACATTTTCACACAGAGGATAATAGGTACATGGAACGAGCTGCCAGAGATGGTAGTTGAGGCAGGTACCAGAACAGCATTTGATTTGTTTTCTAACATAGGTGTTTATTCCTTGGAGGGCAGGATCCTGAGGGCTGATCTTATACAGGTGTATAACGTTGTGAGGGGTATAGATAAGGTGAATGCACAGAGTCTTTTATCTGGGGTAGGGGAATGAAGAACCAGAGGTTCATTGGTTTAAGGTGAGAGGGGCAAGATTTATTAGGAACCTGAGGGGTAACTTTTGCACACAGAGGGTGGTGAGCAAATGGTGAGAGCTGTCAGAGGAGGTAGTTGAGGGAGATACCATAACAGCATCTGTGAGAAATTTGGACAGGTACATGGATAGAAAAGATTTAGAGAGATATGGGTTTAACGCGGGCAGGTGGGACGAGTGTAGATGGGGCATCTTGGTCAGTATGGACAAGTTGGGTTGAAAGACTTGTTTTTGTGCTGTATGACTCTATGACTATGACCAGCTTAACATATTGGATTCAACTGCTTGGATCTGTCATAAGATTGTATCTTATAGAGTAATTAAGAATCAAGTACATTATAACGATGTTTAATTGATGACTGGACATGCCCTGTCAGTGACAGGAGTGTGGCGTTTCCAACTATGATGATGATCGGAGCGCAGTGTGACACTGGGGTGCTCCAGGTGGCTTTCCCTTTGGTCCTTGCCTTTGTTTTGATCCACCCAATTGTGCACGCGAGCTAATCCGAATGTGCCCTCCAGGCCTACCTGGGACTTTTGGAACTGTTGGCTGGGCGAGCCAAATATGACGAGTTCTGCATTCCCATGGTAATGGTACCTGCCACTGTCTCCAACAATGTGCCTGGCTCAGACTTCAGCGTTGGTGCAGACACTGCCCTGAATGCTATCGCAGACGTAAGTTCTACCTGGGAATGTGCGAGCGCATTTCTAACACAATTGGTCTCCAGGGAGACGTACAGGGAGGTTTCCTGCAGTATGATCCATGTTAGTGCTGGCGGATAATGTTGCATTAAAAAGGTAAAAAAGAATTATGCAGTACAGCATAAACATTTTGCAATGTCAATTTTTATCAATCAATTCCACATAAATTATTTTAATTTTGCTGCATATTAACCACCCTTCTTAGTTCATGTACTAAAAAGGCAACACCTCATCATTTTTGAGAAACTCAAGTGTCAATGTATTGAAATTCATTATCCTTTAACAGAAAGTAAAAGGCGGGAATAAATTGGCCTTTTGGGAGTATATTGAAACAGCAAGTTTTTTTTCTTGGTCTAAAAATTCTCCATTGCATGTCAAATTAAATGGCTTCGAAATCATCGCCCATTTTAGTAGAAACAAGGAACTGCAGATGCTGGTTTACACAAAAGGACAATGTGTTGGAGTAACTCAGTGGGTCAGGCAGCAACTCTGGAGAGCATGTATAGACGACCTTTCAGGTCGGGACCCTTCTTCAGATTTCTACAAACTTTCGACCCGAAACATCACCCATGCTTTTTCTCCAGAGATGCTGCCTGACCCACGCATTTGCTCCAGCACTCATTTTAGACCCATGTGAGTAAATATTTTTACAATTACATTTGTTGTCCTCTTACCAGACACTGCTAACCTTGTTCATGTTTTAAAATTCTTGTTTCTGTGGTTTCATTGAGAGATGAAAATATTTTGAGTTGAATTAAATCATAACTAGTTTTCTTTGTCCTTTATTCATGTTCAGTAATATAACAAGGAATTGAGGCTGAGTTTTCCCACTTTGACCATCCTGTGTTTACATATTGTTGTACAAGTCAGCGATTTGGCATGGAACTGATTTGGTAGCAATGTTGCAGAAAACGTTGCATGGATAACACCATCTGCATCCCCACTGAAGTAATTATATGAGGTTTGCAAGAGCAATTCACTACTGGAAATATCCAGTCAAGTTTCACATCTGGTGTGATTTGACACAGAAGAGATCACAAACATTGTCTCCAACTCAAATCAGCTTTCAATCACATACTGCTGAAGAAAGTAGCATTATTCATCAGTTCATAAGTGATAGGAGCTGAATTTGGCCATTCGGCCCATCAAGTCCACTCCGCCATTCAATCATGGCTGATCTATTTTTCCCTCTTCAACCCAATTATGTGATTCACTTTTTAATTACTGGTGTCCTCTTCGTCCATTACCTCTAGGGTTCTAATCCCCACCAATGGTTCAGATTTAAGCTTCTTTTCCATGTCTTCAAAGCCCTCAATAGTCTTACCTTTGCCTTCTCTGACCATCTCACGATCCCACAAAGAATGCATCCAGCTTAACACTTGTACATTCCTTGAATCCTTCAGTAACCTAAACTCGTCACTTTCCATTCTATATCACGTCTACCTTCTTCTCTTTTCCAATGCATAGTTAACGCTATATCTTTAACTCTATCGTTTTTCATAGCACCACATATATTTGGTTTAACTGTAACATTAGCTTTGTTGTCTCATTATACTCCCAGGTACCTCATTAAATTTTAAACATAAATGCACATTGCTACTGTAAGTGGTAATTTGATTATGGAAATGGATTAATACAAATTGCATCTGTTGATGTTTTATTCATGTCATTTTAGATTCGTAGTGAGGGAAGTATTATTAATTACTCTTTCAGTTTTAACACTATATTCCATCCTCAATGTATGTTTCAAGATTATGATGAAGTATTGCCTGTGGTTTGGTCTAATCATTTACGTGCCTCTCCAGTCCTTTTCCGAATAGAGGCACCTCACGTTTTACATGGGGTGGGGGATTACATTCCTGAAAAGCAGTGCTTATCTCAAAAATGTGCAGGAAGGAACTGCAGATGCTAGTTTAAACCGAAGATAGACACACAATGCTGTGTAGGAAGGAACTGCAGATGCTAGTTTGGTCTGAAGAAGGGCTTCGACCTGAAACTTCACCCATTCCTTCTCTCCAGAGATGCTGCCTGTCCCGCTGAGTTACTCCAGCATTTTGTGCGTATCTCAGAAACATGTAAATTGAACCACGCTGCCAAGCATAAATTTGAGCATGTTATTTAAAAAGTACAAGTGCGTAAATTAGGCTCTGGTGCTAATTAAACAAGAGCGATTTTCAAAAAGGGCATAAAGGAATCATGCGTAAAAGGCGAGGTGCCTGTGTTCAGAAGTGGCCATGGGGTGACACGATTTCAACCAGCTTTAGCCCGTGTGTTTCAGTGTAAGCTTTCCCCGTATGTTATGGCTGCTTTGCATGCTCTTTTGCTTGAAGCTGAATGCGTTTGCTAACGGGAAGCCAAACTTCTCCTCACACCTAAAGCAATATGGTTAAGATGGGGTGCAACAATCGAACAAAAATGTTAAATTATTTTTGTTCTGGAAATTCAGGCGTACGAAGCAGTGCTGGAATTATATGTTGCCCGAGCTTCTTTTGCGGAGTTTTGCATCCCCATATGCATTTTGCCTGCTACCATTAGTAACAATCTGCCAGGTAGTGAATATAGTATTGGTGCTGACACTGCTATCAATATCATCGTGCAGGTAAGTTCCATTGTTTTCAGCCTCAGTTACGGGTATGCTTCTAACGGTATAATTTGCTTAATGGTTATGATGATGTGTGCCCAGCAGAGCTTCTGTAATCCAGTGCATTAGTGCTGTTTTGCATGCTGCTTTAACATTGTTCTCTGCTTTGCTGTGAAATCCTGTAATGTAAGTTTGGCAGAGTGCATTTTTACAGGGATGTAATTGACCTAGAATCTTTTGTTCCATGTCAAAGTAAAGTTGTAATAATGGTGAGCAGCCAGCCTTCATTGCATTTAAGTCACTCTATATAGTTAAGTTTTAGTTTAGAGATACACCACGGGAAAACAGGTCCTTCGGCCCCCCGAGTCTGCTCCAACCAGCGACCCCCCCATGCACGCCAACACTATCCCACGCACACTAGGGACAATTTACGGCAAGCCAATTAACCTACAAACCAGTACGTCTTTGAAGTGTGGGAGGAAACTGGATCTCGCAGGGAAAACCAGAGGAAAAACTCCGCACAGATAGCACCCATAGTCAGGATCAAACCCAGGTCTCTGACACTGTAAGGCAGCAACTCAACCGCAGCCTCACCATATTCAGCATGTTTTTTTTAATTAATTGACGGATGTGGATGTCATCGGATATGCAAGCATTTATCACTTAACCCGAATTACTCCTTTACTTAGGAGCCAGTTAAGAATTGACCATGTAGATCCAAGTAACTGTAAATGCTGGTTTGCAAAAAAAATACACAACGTGCTGGAGTAATTCAGTGGGCCAGGCAGCTTCTCTGGAGAACAAGATCTAAAGATGGGTCCTGACCCAAAACGTCACCTGTTCATGTTCTCCAGTGATACTGTCTGAATCGCTGAGTTACTCTAGCATTTTGTGTCTACCCATAGATTAGTAGTGCCCCTGGTTTACTCGAGCACTCTGTGTCTTATTAAGAGTTAACCATGTTTGTTACTCTTATAATCGCATAGTCCAGTTTGGGTAATGATGGCAGATTTTGTTCCCTGAAGAACATCAGTAAACAGTAATCAGGGAGCATTCATGGTCATCTGTGTATTTTTTTTTTTCAAAATTAAATTAACTACATTTCTGTTTCCCATTAGCTATGGTGGGATGCAAACTTGCATCTCCACAATAATCGTCTCAGCTTCTGTAAACCATTTCAGTAATGTAACCACTATTTCACTACCCAGGAATTCTACAAATTTACAATTAAGAACTCAAAATTGCAGACCAAAGCCATTTAAAAATACATACATCATAACCACAAGCAGAAAGTGAGTGCTGAACTACTATCTACCTCTTTGATGACCCTCGGACTATCCTTGATCGGACTTTGCTGGCTTTACCTTGCACTAAACACGATTCCCATATCATGTATCTATCTATACACTGTAAATGGATCGATTGTAATCATGTATTGTCTTTCTGCTGACTGGTTAGCACGCAACAAAAGCTTTTCACTGTACCTCAGTACACATGGCAATAAACTAAACTAAACTAAACTAAATAACCTGTGTAGGAAAGAACTGCAGATGCTGGTTTAAATCAAAGGTATGACACAAAGGGGTCTCGACCCAAAACGTCACCCATTCCTTCTCTCCAGAGATGCTGCCTGTCCCGCTGAGTTACTCCAGCATTTTGTGTCATAAACTAAATAACCACCATGTTACAAAACATGAACACATACCCAATTTTTTTGATTAAAACCATGTTGCTTGATTTTAAATTATTTGCCTTTTTTTTTTGTTGTGATGTGCACTGAAGAATGAGTACAAATATTCCATAATGATTTAATTAAAATAAGATAGTTTGAAAACAGCAATTAAATCCGAGAGAGAACATGAAGCAAAATACTTGCCTCATGATAAAAAAACATAAAATTACTTTACAATTTGCCGATCTCTAGGGAGGTACTTAACATTATTTTGAACTCGCGAGTAAACCATTCTGCCGTGTTTAACGAGCGTTGAATGCCTTTGGCATTTTACGGTCTAAAATGCTTTCTGCACTCACACTGGTGGAGCAGGGTAATAAAACGGACTCGGTGGACTGCGAACTGTTGTGCGCAGTTTAATGACATGATATGTTTCTGCTAGACTTGTGACCGCATCAAGCAATCGGCGAGTGGAACCAAGCGCCGTGTCTTCATTATCGAGACGATGGGAGGTTACTGCGGCTACCTGGCGAGCATGAGTGGCCTCTCCGCTGGTGCTGACATCTCGTACATCTTCGAGGAGAAGTTCGACATCCATGAATTACAGGTCGGTTTCAACACTCTATTTAACCAGCAAACATGTCGGCGTCAAGAGCATTTACTAATCATAGGCCCCGACACGAAAGCAGGAAATTGCAGGAACGGGGAACTGATTTTGGATGATCAGCCATGATCATATTGAATGGCAGTGCTGGCTCGAAGGGCCGAATGGCCTTCTCCTGTACCTATTTTTCTGTGTTTCTATGAAAAAAAGAAATTCTTACTTGCAACAGCTTTACAGGCCTGTAAAACCCAGTACACACAGATAACATATAATAAGAAAAACAAAATTAATAAGTTTTGGGTACCATATCTGAGGAAAGATGTGCTGGCTCTGGAGAGGGTCCAGAGGAGGTTTACAAGAATTATCCCAGGAATGAATGGGTTAAAGTATGATGAGGGTTTGCTGACACTGGGCCTGTATTCACTGGAGTTTAGAAGAATGAAGGGGGACCTCATTGAAACTTACCGAATAGTGAAAGGCTTGGATAGAGTGGATGTGGAGAGGATGTTTCCACTAGTGGGAGAGTCGAGGACTAGAGATCACAACCTCAGAATTAAAGGGACATTCTTTTAGAAAGGAGATGCGGAGGAATTTATTTAGTGAGTGGTGAATCTGTGGATTTCTTTGCCATAGGGGGGTGTGGAGGCAAAGTCTGTGGATATATTTAAGGCAGAGATAGATAGATTCTTGATGAGTACAGGTGTCTGAAATTATGGGGAGAAGGCAGGAGGGTGGGGTTGGAGGAAAAGATAGATCAGCCATGGTCGAATGGTGGAGTAGACTTGATGGGCTGAACGGCCTAATTCTACTCCTATCACTTCTGATCTAATGGACATGTAAGAGTCAAGGATTGTCGTGTCACAAAATAATAAATTCTTCCAGCAGCATAGAAACATAGAAACATAGAAATTAGATGCAGGAGCAGGCCATTCAGCCCTTCGAGCCTGCACCGCCATTCAATATGATCATGGCTGATCATCCAACTCAGTATCCCGTACCTGCCTTCTCTCCATACCCTCTGATCCCCTTAGCCACAAGGGCCACATCCAACTCACTCTTAAATATAGCCAATGAACTGGCCTCAACTACCCTCTGTGGCAGAGAGTTCCAGAGACTCACCACTCTCTGTGTGAAAAAAGTCTTTCTCATCTCGGTCTTAAAGGATTTCCCCCTTATCCTTAAGCTGTGACCCCTTGTCCTGGACTTCCCCAACATCGGGAACAATCTTCCTGCATCTAGCCTGTCCAACCCCTTAAGAATTGTGTAAGTTTCTATATGATCCCCTCTCAATCTCCTAAATTCCAGCGAGTATAAACCGAGTCTATCCAGTCTTTCTTCATAAGACAGTCCTGACATCCCAGGAATCAGTCTGGTGAACCTTCTCTGCACTCCCTCTATGGCAATAATGTCCTTCCTCAGATTTGGAGACCAAAACTGTACGCAATACTTCAGGTGTGGTCTCACCAAGACCCTGTACAACTGAAGTAGAACCTCCCTGCTCCTGTACTCAAATCCTTTTGCTATGAAAGCTAACATACCATTCGCTTTTTTCACTGCCTGCTGCACCTGCATGCCTACTTTCAATGACTGGTGTACCATGACACCCAGGTCTCGCTGCATCTCCCCTTTTCCTAATCGGCCACCATTTAAATAATAGTCTGCTTTCCTGTTTTTGCCACCAAAGTGGATAACCTCACATTTATCCACATTATACTGCATCTGCCAAACATTTGCCCACTCACCCAGCCTATCCAAGTCACCTTGCAGTCTCCTAGCATCTTCCTCACAGCTAACACTGCCCCCCAGCTTAGTGTCATCCGCAAACTTGGAGATATTGCCTTCAATTCCCTCATCCAGATCATTAATATATATTGTAAATAGCTGGGGTCCCAGCACTGAGCCCTGCGGTACCCCACTAGTCACTGCCTGCCATTGTGAAAAGGACCCGTTTACTCCTACTCTTTGCTTCCTGTTTGCCAGCCAGTTCTCTATCCACATCAATACTGAACCCCTAATACCGTATGCTTTAAGTTTGTATACTAATCTCTTATGTGGGACCTTGTCGAAAGCCTTCTGGAAGTCCAGATATACCATATCCACAGGTTCTCCCTTATCCACGCTACTAGTTACATCCTCGAAAAATTCCACAAGATTCGTCAGACATGATTTACCTTTCGTAAATCCATGCTGACTTTGTCCAATGATTTCACCACTTTCCAAATGTGCTGCTATCCCATCTTTAATAACTGACTCTAGCAGTTTCCCCACTACCGATGTTAGACTAACTGGTCTGTAATTCCCCTTTTTCTCTCTCCCTCCCTTCTTAAAAAGAGGTTACATTTGCTACCCGCCAATCCTCAGGAACTACTCCAGAATCTAAAGAGTTTTGAAAGATTATCACTAATGCATCCACTATTTCCTGAGCTACTTCCTTAAGTACTCTGGGATGCAGCCTATCTGGCCCTGGGGATTTATCGGCCTTTAATCTATTCAATTTACCCAACACCACTTCCCGACTGACCTGGATTTCACTCAATTCCTCCTTTGACCCACAGTCCCCTGCTATTTCCGGCAGATTATTTATGTCTTCCTTAGTGAAGACGGAACCAAAGTATTATTCAATTGGTCCGCCATATCCTTGTTCCCCATGATCAACTCACCTGTTTCTGACTGCAAGGGACCTACATTTGTTTAACTAACCTCTTTCTCTTCACATATCTATAAAAACTTTTGCAGTCAGTTTTTATGTTCCCTGCCAGTTTTCTTTCATAATCTATTTTTCCTTTCCTAATTAAGCCCTTTGTCCTTCTCTGCTGGTCTCTGAATTTCTCCCAGTCCTCTGGTATGCTGCTTTTTCTGGCTACTTTGTACGCATCATCCTTTGCTTTGATACTATCCCTGATTTCCCTTGTTATCCATCGATGCACTACCTTCCCCGATTTATTCTTTTGCCAAACTGGAATGAAAATTGTTTGCAGTTCATCCATGCAGTCTTTAAATGTCTTCCATTGTATATCCACCGTCAACCCTTTTAGAATTAATTGCCAGTCAATCTTGGCCAATTCACGTCTCATACCCTCAAAGTTACCTTTCTTTAAGTTCACAACCATTGTTTCTGAATTAACAATGTCACTGTCCATCCTAATGAAGAACTCAACCATATTATGGTCACTCTTGCCCAAGGGGGCACGTACAACAAGACTGCTAACTACCCCTTCCTCATTACTCAAAACCCAGTCTAAAATAGCCTGCTCTCTCGTTGTTCCTCTACATGTTGATTTAGATAACTATCCAGCATCACAGGCCTGTAAACCCAGTACGCACAGATAATACATAATAAGAAAAATAAAATTAATAAATTAATAATGACAATACAATTGCAAAAACGACTGCAAAAAAAACGTCCAAAAGTTGTCTATGATGCAATTTCTGCGAGGCGACATTTTTAAAATGTCAGTATGCATGTGTGCTCGTGGCTGTGAGCGTTTCGTTTTGTGTAGTTTAATTTAGAGATACGGCATGGAAACAGGCCCTTCGGCCCATCGAGTCCATGCTGGCAATTAAATACCTGTTCGCTCTAGTTCGATGTTATCCCGCTTTCGCATTCCAGTCGCTACACATTAGGGGTAATACAGAGGGTACCAACTAACCTACAAACCTGCACGTCTTCGGCCCACCGCGTCCGCACCGACCAGCGATCCCCGCACTCTAACACGATCCTACACACTCTAGGGACAATTTTACATTTACACCAAACCAATTAACCTACAAACCTGTACGTCTTTGGAGTGCGGGAGGAAACCGGAGCACCCAGAAGAAACCTACAGGGAGAAGGTGTAAAGTTCACACGAGAGGTCAGGATTGACCCTGTGTCTCTGGCACAGTGAGGCAGCAGCTGTGCTGCCCGTTTGTGTGCACTGCCCCGCCTGTGTTTGAGCCTGGCAAGGCTGAACTAGGTGAGGCAGATTACGGTGATGAAGGGAGACGGGTGGTGGGGGGGGGTGTAATTTGAAGTCAGCAAACCAGGAAGGAAGGATATCCGGATCATCTTCCAGAATTTTAACTGTTAGGCTCCCTGGAGTGCAGTTCCTGCTCACAGTTTGCCTAATTGTCAAATTTGCCATTAGTGAACCTTTGCTACCAATTTAGCTGTTCGACTCTTTTTTTTATGCTTACAAGATAGTTAATGGAAGTGTCTTGAGGATAGTCAGTATTACAGTCGAGGAGGTGCTGAATGTCTAATTGTGTATGAAGGTGAATAAATCTCGTGGGCTAGATCTGATATATCCGAGGACACTGTGGGTTAGGAGGTTATGTTGCAATTGAACAGACATTGGCGAGGGTGTATTTGGAGTATTGTGTTCAAGTTTTGGAAAGATGTTGTTAAACTGGAAAGGGTGCAGGGAAGATTTACGAGGATGTTGGCAACACTCGAGGGCCTGAGCTATAGGGAGAAGTGGAGCAGGCTAGGACTTTAACCCTTGGACCATAGGAAGAGGAGGGGTGATCCTATAGAGGTGTATAAGATCACGAGAGGCACGGACAGGGGAAATGCACAATGCCTGTTAGTCAGAGTAGGGGAATCAAGAACCAGAGGACATAGGTTTAAGGTGAGGATGGGAAAGATCTACTAGGAACCTGAGGGGCAACAGAGAGGGTGGATAGACTTGCTGCCTTACAACACCACCCTGTGACCAAGTGGCTTTTCTTTGGCTGCTCCAGATTCCGCCCACGTTCCTGAGACGTGCAGGTGTGTAGGTTGAATTGGATACGGTAAATTGTCCTTAGTGTCTGCGATAGAACAGGTGATTGTGGTCATCGTGGACTCGGTGGGCTGAAGAGCCTGTTTCCATGCCGTATCTCCAAACTAAATTAAACTGAACTAAACATTGAACATATATTTGGACAGTGCAAGGATAGGGTAGGTTTAGAGGGATATGATCAAAACGCAGGCAGGTGGGACGAGTGTGGATGGGGCATGTTGGTTGGCGTGTGCAAGTTGGGCTGAAGGGCCTATTTCCACACTGTGTCACTCTTAAGATGTGGAATCGAAGACTCCAGATCATTTTGAGAAATGTGAACTGTGCCCCTTCCACATTGTGCCCTTGGGTTCAGTTGCCTTATTTTTAACCATTACCTCAGCAGCTGTTGTCACCTCAGAGTGTTCTTTAAAATGGACAGAAAGCAGCTCGGAAAAATTCATCCCATTAAAGACTTGAATGGAGACCCGCAGGTTTCATAATATCGAGTTTAGTTATTGCTTTATCCCCGTGGCTATTCAACACTACAATGGTGGTACAATTTGGATTGCATTGATGAACATATTTTCAGAAGCAGTTTTGTCAGTTGTGTACATTTCACTCACCCTTTGCAAGGGGGCAAATTCCTTCTTGATTTCCTTTGGGCAAACAAATATAAAATCTTTTTGCTATTCCATTTTAACATCCTGTTTCAACTTCCTTTAAGCAGCAATCACTATTAAATTCAGAACTTTGCAAACTAGGTTAGTTTAGTTTAGTTTAGAGATACAGCGCGGAAACAGGCCCTTCGGCCCACTGAGTCCGCATCGACCAGCCATCCCCGCTCATTAACACTATCCTACACACACTAGGGACAATTTACACATACACCAAGCCAATTAACCTACAAACCTGTTAGGTCTTTGGAGTGTGGGAGGAAACCGAAGATCTCAGGGAAAGCGCACGTAGTCACGGGGAGAACATACAAACTCCGTACAGACAGCAACTGTAGTCGGGATCGAACCCTTGTCTCCACCTGCACCACCACGGCTGCCCTGGATTCTGTTTGTCACTTTCATCCTCTTATGCAGACTTGTTTTAGCCCGTGTAGTTTGCTTTGAAGATCACTTATTTGGAAGCTTCTGATTCTTTGATTCTTGTTTAAAGTCAAACTCTGTAGCTTTTGGAAAACTTTTTTCCTCTCCCCTTTATACTCTCTGTGTTTGTTCTTGTATATGACATGCACAGCTTAAAGTTGCAGGTCAACTTGTTCTATTTGATCTATTTGTTTGTGCATGTCGGGTTGATTGCATTAGTCGAAACAGGGTGGACCACGTGAAGGTTGCAATCTCCCACCCCTAGGCCCCATGTAACTAAAGGATACCCTATTGTGAGTGAATTTATTACTTGAAAATCCAGCACAACTGAATATGACCTGAAATGGACACCTGGTCATGAAATTGTGTAGGGCTCCCTTTATCTTCTGTGTTCATTTTAAACATAGATCAGTTCCGCTGCAGCAACAGGTCGTTCGGCCCACAATGTCTGTGCTGTCCAGAATGCTAATTTAAACTGCACATGGTCTATATCATTGAGTCGTACAGCATGGAAACAGGCCCTTCGGCCCATCTTATCCACACCGGCCGACATATCTCCAGAGATGCTGCCTGTCCCGCTGAGTTGCTCCAGCTTTTTGTGTCTATCTTCGGTTTAAACCAGCATCGGCAGTTCCTTCTTACACTATCCATGTACCTGCATAATAGTTTCTTAAACGTTGCGGAAATTCCCATCTCAACTACCTCCTCTGGCAGTTTGTTCCATACACCCTCCACCCTTTGTGTGAGAAAGTTGCCTCTCAGATTCCTATTAAATCTTTTCCCTTCACCTTAAACCGATGTTCTGTGGCCCTTGATTACCCTACTTTGGGCAGGAGATGCTCTGCAACTACCCGATCTATTCCTCTCACGATTTTATACACCTCTATAAGATCACCCCTCATGGAATAGAGTACCAGCCTGCTCAACCACTCTCTGTCGCTCAGACCCTCTAGTCCTGGCAACATCCTCGTAAATCTTCCCTGTACCTTTTCCACCTTGACAGCATCTTTCCTATAACACGGTGCTCAGAACTGGACACAATATTCTAAATGCGGTCTCACTAACATTTCGTACAACTGCAAACATGGCCTCCCAACTTCTATACTCAATACTCTGACTGATGAAGGCCAATTTGCCAAAAGCCCCTATATACCTGCGACTCTACTTTCAAGGAACCATGCATCTGCACTCCTTCCATCTCCTGTTCTTCATATGACTGGCAAATCCATCACCGCTCCGAGCAGTGCATTCCAGGTATTTCCACTCTTGTTTTTGCACCATTCTTTTTCTTGCAGATAATTCTACATAAGAATACAAGGCTTGTGGGAAGAAACCCCGAGCATCCAGAGGTGTCAGAGGTTTTGGGGAGAATTGGGTTAAGAGGGGAAGATAGAGCAGCCAGGATTGAATGGTGGAGTAGACTTGATGGTCCAAATGGCCTAATTCTACTCCTATCACTTATGACCTTATGACCTTGTGAAAACCACGCGGTCACAGGCAGCACCCATAGTCAGGATCGAACCTGAGGGTGGCACAATGACGCAGCAGTAAAGTTGCTGCCTTGCAGTGCTAGAGAGCCGAGTTTGATCCTGACTACGAGTCAGAAGTGATAGGATTTGCTTTGTGACCACGTGTTTTTTTTCTAGATGCTCTATTTGCTCCCACATTTCAAAACGTGCAGGCTTGTAGGTTAATTGGCTTCTCTAAATTTTCCTTAGTGTATATGATAGAACTAGGGTATATGTGTATTGGTCAGCATGGTCTTGGTGGGCTGAAGGGCCTGTTTCCACGCTGTATCCATGAACTAAACAGAACTAAACTTGGGTCTCTGCTGCGAGGCAGCGGGTCTACCAGCTGTGCCCCTGTGCCACCTTTTTGAGAGGGCCGTCAAGATGAGGGAGTGACCAGTTCCACTTGAGCGTGAGCAGAAGTACTTCACCTAGGCCTGGACTGGACCCTGCAGATGCAAAGCCTGATACTCTACCACCTGAGCCACTCAGGATCCTTTTCTGACGGCAGGACATTTAAAACTAACAGCACACGTCTAGGTTCCTGAGTAACCAGCCCACTGCTTTGCCCATCCCGTGGAATCCTGTGCAGACAGTATAAAACATGGGGAGAAGGCAGGATAATGGGGTTAGGAGGGAAAGATAGATCAGCCATGATTGAATGGCAGAATAGACGATGGGCCGAATAGCCTAATTCTGCTCCTATCACTTATGACCCATATTCAAACCTCTCACAATTGTATAAGCCTTTATAAGGTCAACCCTCTGCCCCCTACATTCCAGTGATTATTATCACAGCCTATGCAATGACTCCTTATAACTGCAGCTTTCCCTTCCAAGTGATATCCTGGTGAACCTTTGGTGTTCCTTCGTCAGAGCCCTGAGTGTTCAGTTGTTCCAATCATTTATGACCCTAGGATGCTGATTGAAGTGGGAACGTACTTGGGGTTGCTCTGTATTACTGCGTTTTTAATGTGTTTCAGCAATCAGGGCCAGAGACCGCTAGCCCCTGACACTGTGCTGGTTCATTGACGATAGATTGATTTATATATATATATATATATATATATATATATATATATATATATATATATATATACAGAGACAGAGACAGAGACAGAGACAGAGACAGAGACAGAGACAGAGACAGAGACAGAGACAGAGACAGAGACAGAGACAGAGACAGAGACAGAGACAGAGACAGAGACAGAGTTAGTTAGTTAGTTAGTTAGTTAGTTAGTTAGTTAGTTAGTTAGTTAGTTAGTTAGTTAGTTAGTTAGTTAGTTAGTTAGTTAGTTAGTTAGTTAGTTAGTTTTAGAAGTTAGCTCTTGGCCAGCAGCCCACATTTAATGCAGGGAGTGAACCCAGCTATAACAAAAGTTTAAATGTTCACAAGTTCACAAATTATAGGAGTTGAATTAGGCCATTGGGCCCACTCCGCCATCCAATCATGGCTGATCTCTGCCTCCTAATCCCATTCTCCTGCCTTCTCCCCATAACACATGACACCAATTCTAATCGAGAATTTGTCTATCTCTGCCTTAAAAATATCCACTGACTTGGCCTCCACAGCCCTCTGTGGCAATGAGTGCCACAAATTAACTACCCTCTGACTAAAGAGGTTCCTCCTCACCTACTAAATGGGAATTAACAGTAGTTAGATTTCCCAAAGTACTTCACAGTTTACGGACTGTTCCCACAGTCACAATCGGAGACGGACATCATGTACTCCTGGAAGATCACTCGGTGAAAGACGCTCTTTGGTCTGCCCGATATCTGTTGCTCTCCCAGCAGATCCATCGGGGAATGTTGCCGACTGGCCCGCTCCAGACTGCAGGAGTACGTGCTGAGGGACGTACTGAAACTTGGTGCAGCCAACGCCAAGGCTCTGTGGGGGAGGACCACAGTCCAGGGTCCTTCCGCTGCTGCACATTGGGGGGCTGGGTGTGATGCAGATGCCCCTCAAACAATGGACGGGATATCAAGCGCGTAGGAAGGAACTGCAGATGCTGGTTTAAACGGAAGATAGACACAAAAAGCTGGAGTAATTCAGCGGGACAGGCAGCATCTCTGGAGAGAAGGAATGCGTGAAGTTTCGGGTTGAGACCCTTCTTCAGACCCAGGGGACCACATGAGTGGCAAGATTGCTTGATGTAAGGATGGGGAACCCCATCTATCTGAATGTGCAGATAGTTATTAATGAATATGAATGTGCAGATAGTTATTAATGAATATGATATAGTTGGGATCACGGAGACATGGCTCCAGGGTGACCAAGGCTGGGAGCTGAACATCCAGGGATATTCAATGTTCAGGAGGGATAGACACAAAAAGGGAAAGGAGGTGCGGTAGCGTTGCTGGTTAGAGAGGAGATTAACGCAATAGAAAGGAAGGACATTAGCTTGGAGGATGTGGAATCGATATGGGTAGAGCTTCGAAACACTAAGTGGCAGAAAACGCTAGTGGGAGTTGTGTACAGTCCACCTAACAGTAGTAGTGGAGTTGGGGATGGCATCAAATAGTAAATTAGAAATGAGTGCAACTAAGGTAAAACAGTTATAATGGGTGACTTCAATCTACATATAGATTGGGTGAATCAAATTGGCAGGGGTGCTGAGGAAGAGGATATGCGGGATAGTTTTCTAAACCAACATGTAGGGGAACCAACGAGAGAGCAGGCTATTCTAGACTGGGTATTGAGTAATGAGGAAATGTTAGTTAACAATCTTGTTGTGCGTGGCCCCTTGGGCAAGAGTGACCATAATATGGTTGAGTTCTTCATTAGGATGGAGAGTGACATAATTAATTCAGAAACAAGGGTTCTAAACTTAAAGAAAGGTAACTTGAGGGTATGAGACGTGAATTGGCCAAGATAGACTGGCAATTGATTCTTAAAGGGTTGATGGTGGATAGGCAACGGAAGGCATTTAAAGACTGCATGGATGAACTACAAAAAATGTTCATCCCAGTTTGGCAAAAGATTAAATCAGGGAAGGTTGTACATCCGTGGATAACAAGGGAAATCAGGGATAGTACCAAAAACAAAAGATGAAGCATACAAATTAGCCAGAAATAGCAGCCTACCAGAGGACTGGGAGAAATTCAGAGTCCAGCAGAGGAGGAGAAAGGGATTAATTAGGAAAGGGAAAATAGATTATGAAAGAAAACTGGCCGGGAACATAAAAACTGACTGCAAACGTTTTTATAGCTATGTGAAGAGAAAAAGATTAGTTAAAACAAATGTAGGTCCCTTGCAGCCAGAAACAGGTGAATTGATCATGGGGAACAAGGACATGGCAGACCAATTGAATAGCTACTTTGGTTCTGTCTTCATTAAGGAAGACATAAATAATCTGCCGGAAATAGCAGGGGACCGGGGGTCAAATTAGATGGAACTGAGTGAAATCCAGGTTAGCCGGGAAGTGGTGTAAGGTAAATTGAATGGATTAAAGGCCGATAAATCACCAGGACCAGATAGGCTGCATCCCAGAGTACTTAAGGAAGTAGCCCCAGAAATAGTGGATGCATTAGTGATAATTTTTCAAAACTCTTTAGATTCTGGAGTAGTTCCTGAGGATTGGAGGGTAGCTAATGTAACCCCACTTTTTAAAAAGGGGGGGAGAGAGAAAACGGGGATTTACAGACCAGTTAGTCTAACATCGGTAGTGGGGAAACTGCTAGAGTCAGTTATTAAAGATGGAATAGCAGCACATTTGGAAAGTGGTGAAATCATTGGACAAAGTCAGCGTGGATTTATGAAAGGTAAATCATGTCTGACGAATCTTATAGAATTTTTCAAGGATGTAACTAGTAGAGTGGATAAGGGAGAACCAGTGGATGTGTTATATCTGGACTTTCAGAAGGCTTTCGACAAGGTCTCACATAAGAGATTAGTATACAAACTTAAAGCACACGGTATTGGGGGTTCAGTATTGATGATGATAGAGAACTGACTGGCAGACAGGAAGCAAAGAGTAGGAGTAAACGGGACCTTTTCAGGATGGCAGGCAGTGAGTAGTGGGGTACTGCAAGGCTCGGTGCTGGGACCCCAGCTATTTACAATATATATTAATGATTTGGGCGAGGAAATTGAATGCAACATCTCCAAGTTTGCGGATGACACGATGCTGGGGAGCAGTGTTAGCCATGAGGAGGATGCTAGGACGCTGCAAGGTGACTTGGATAGGTTGGGTGAGTGGGCAAATGCATGGCAGATGCAGTATAATGTGGATAAATGTGAGGTTATCCACTTTGGTGGCAAAAACAGGAAAGTAGACTATTATTTGAATGGTGGCCGTTTAGGAAAAGGGGAGATGCAAAGAGACCTTGGTGTCATGGTACACCAGTCATTGAAAGTAGGTATGCAGGTGCAGCAGGCAGTGAAGAAAGCGAATGGTATGCTAGCATTCATAGCAAAAGGATTTGAGTATAGGAGCAGGGAGGTTCTACTACAGTTGTACAGGGTCTTGGTGAGACCACACCTGGAGTATTGCGAACAGTTTTGGTCTCCTAATCTGAGGAAAGACATTATTGCCATAGAGGGATTACAGAGAAGGTTCACCAGAAGGGTCTGATTCCTGGGATGTCAGGACTTTCATATGAAGAAAGACTGGATAGACTCGGCTTGTACTCGCTGGAATTTAGAAGATTGAGGGGGGATCTTATAGAAACTTACAAGATTCTCAAGGGGTTGGACAGGCTAGATGCAGGAAGATTGTTACCGATGTTGGGGAAGTCCAGAACAAGGGGTCACAGTTTAAGGATAAGGGGGAAGTCTTGTAGGACCGAGATGAGAAAAACATTTCTCACAGAGAGAGTGGTGAATCTGTTGAATTCTCTGCCACACAAGGTAGTTGAGGCCAGTTCATTGGCAATATTTAAGAGGGAGTTAGATGTGGCCCTTGTGGCTAAGGGGACCAGTGGGTATGGAGAGAAGGCAGGTACAGGATACTGAGTTGGATGATCAGCCATGAACATATTGAATGGTGGTGCAGGCTCGAAGGGCCGAATGGCCTACTCCTGCACCTATTTTCTATGTTTCTATAACAGTTATGAAAGGATAAATGCTGAGAATGCTGGAAGTGTTCTTATTTTGTATATAATTTTTTATTCTGAATAATGTTTATTTTGGGAGAGAAAATTAATTTTGCCGCAGGCAGCAACTCTACCACTGCACTACCATTCTGCGGTATTATTGAATCAATATACTCTTCAATGAATATCATCTTTATATATGACCATTTCTTTATGCCTTTGTGCTTTTTGTTTTGCAGGCCAATGTGCGACATTTGACAGCGAAGATGAAAACATCTGTTCAACGTGGTCTGGTACTCAGGTGAGAAATTGTTCACCTTGTTTTTTTTTTTAATTTGAGCTTTATTGCTTATCTCTAATTGCCTTCTGAACCACTGCAGAGTTTTGGGTGAAGGTCCTCATCATGCTGATGGGGGAGGGAATGCCAGGTTTTAGATTTAGCAATGGTGATACAGTGGTGCAGCGGTAGTGTTATAGACAATAGGTGCAGGAGTAGGCTCTTCAGCCCTTCGAGCCAGCACCGCCATTCACTGTGATCATGGCTGATCATCCACATTCAGTACCCCGTTCCTCCCTTCTCACCATACCCTCTGACTCCGCTATCTTTAAGAGCTCTGTCTAACTCTCTCTTGAAGGTATCCAGTGAATTGGCCTCCACTGCCTCCTGAGGCAGAGAATTCCACAGATTCACAGTGAAAAACTTTTCCTCATCTCCATTCTAAATGGCCTAACCCTTATTCTTAAACTGTGGCCCCTGGTTCTGGAATCCTCCAACATCGGGAACATGTTTTCTGCCTCCATCGTGTCCAATCCCTTAATAATCTTATATGTTTCAATAAGATCCCCTCTCATCCTTCTAAATTCCAAGCCCAGCCATTCCATTTTATCAACATATGATAGTCCCGTCATCCCGGAAATTAACCTTGTGAACCTACGCTGCACTGCCTCAATAGCAAGAATGTCCTTCCTCAAATTTGGAGACTAAAACTGCACAGTATACTCCAGGTGTGGTCTCACTGGGGCCCTGTACAGCCTTACAGTGCCGGAGACACGGGTTTGACCGCGACTACAGGTGCTGTATGTACGGAGTTTGTATGTTCTGCCCGTGAGCCGCCTGGGTTTTCTCCGAGATCTTCGGTTTCCTCCCACTGGTACGGGTTTGCAGGTTAATGCCCCTGTCGCACTTTGGAAACCTGAACGGAAACGTCTGGAGACTATGCGCCCCACCCAGGGCTTCCATGCGGTTCCCGGAGGTTTTTGTCAGTCTCCCTAATGGTCGAAACTGACAAAAGCCTCCGGGAACCGCACGGAAGCCTTGGGTTTAGAGGGTGATACAGCCAAATGCAGGTAAATGGGACCAGTCCAGTATGCCAACTTGTTTAGCATGACAACATGGAGGGAATGGCCTGTTTCAGCGTTTAATTTAGTTTAGCAATGTAACATGGAAACAGGCCCTTCGGCTCACCAAGCCCACGCCGACCAGCGATCCCCGCACATTAACATTATCCTACACACACTAGGGCAATTTTACATTTATACCAAGCCAATTAACCTACAAACCTGTATGTCTTTGGAGTTGTGGAGGAAACCAGAGCATCTGGAGAAAACCCACGCAGGTCACGGGGAGAATGTACAAACCCCGTACAGATGATCCGTAATCTGGATCGAACCCAGGCCTCTGGTGCTGTAGGGTGGTAACTCTACCGCTACGTCACAGTGCTATGACTATGTGGTTTAGATCACAATCCAGGGTTAGGTGGGATGCTGAGATTACTAACTGATGCTGAAATGTGAGATAAAAGAGAGCAAAGGAACAGACGGCAAGGATAGGGAGCATCTGTGCTCCGTCTACTCTGGTCCCACCTACCTGCATTTGCCCCAAATCTCTCTAAACCGATCCTATCCATGTACCTGTCCAAATGTATTTCGAACACTGGGATAGTACCTGCCACAACTGCCTGCTCCAGCAGCCCGTTCCATATAACTACTACCCTTTGTGTATGAAATGTTGCCCCTCAGGTTCTGATTGAATCTTTGATGACTTCACTTTTCCCATTGTTTATCCTGAGCTGGCTTGTGTGCACTTGAAAATTGGCTGAGGACTTGGATTACTTAAGTTGCAAATCACATTACTCACTAAGTCGGTCAGACCTGTCTTGCCATTCAATTACATCCCGGTCGACCAGATTTTAGCCTCGACACCTTTTCTGCCCAGTCTTCCAACAATTACGAGGCTGTTGTTGTAAATACGCTCTTCCAAAGCTTACCCCTCCGGTCTAGTTCAGTCAAAAACCACTGGAGCAACTAATCTTTATTTTTAGATTGAACAGCAGATCCCCCAATACGATAACTACCGCGGGTTCGATCCTTGTCTCTGCCTGGCCAAGCCCTTCAGTCTCGTGCAAGTAGAAACACTCCCAAAGGTCACACAGTCCCAAGCGCTCTTCCAGAAGATCGACTTTGATCTAAGATGGAGCCACCTTTTATAGGTCCACATACCTTGAGGGGCCGAACTACATAGGGGTGTCCTTGTCACAATCCAATCAAACATATTAATTACATCAGTACATTATTGACAGTTCCCCAAACCAATAACAGAGTTAATACATTGTTTCTTGGAGAAGCATCTGGAAGGAAGCTAACTAACTGAATAATGCAACATTTACCCAGGGCTTAACACTTTAGCCAATCAACAAACAACAGGGTAACTGTCTCGCAGCATTATTTACATTATTTACAATGCTTTTGCAGTAATCCAATCAACTTCATGTTTCAGAAGAATTTATACTTCTTTGGAGGCCCTCTGCTAAAATATCATTCATTCTGTCAATTGAAGAGATACTAACCCCTGTCTCACTGTGCGAGTTGGCCCACGAGTGACCCCGAGTTTTCACTCGTGGTGATCACGTAGCGGGAACGTCGGAACTCGCACGAGCAACTTATTGACTCGTTGCGCTAACGGCAGGTACTCGGGAAACTTGTTAACTCGTGAAAAAAATCAAACATGTTTGATTTTTTCCACGAGTCAAATTAACTGTTCAAGTTAAAAATGGAAACATTTAAACTCGTTGTAATAACGTAGTGGCCCCGTGCGTTTATCTTAGTGTCTCGTGAGTCTACCGTGGGAACTTTAATAATCTGTTCTTTTGCTCGAGTAAAGACTGAACCAAAGATAGACACAAAATGCTGGAGTAACTCAGCGGACCAGGCAGCATCTCTGGAGAGAAGGAATAGAGTCGAGACCCTTCTTCAGACTTACCCGAAATGCCACCCATTCCTTCGCTCCAGAGATGCAGCCTGTCCCGCCGAGTTACTCCAGCATTTTGTGTCTATCTTCGGCCTTTCTGCCACTTGTCCTTTATTACTGAGGCGCCTGCCCCGTGGCTTCACTCTATCTCAATGAACGGCTTAAAGACCTGCCGAAGGGGCAAGTCTGGGGTGGTGGGTGGGATGTGTCCACGTGTGATGCTCCATCCACCCCCCCGGGGCCGAGAGTGTGGGATTGGGAAGGAACTGCAGATGCTGATTCACACCGGAGATAGACACACACAATGCTGGAGTAACTCGGCGGGACAGGCAGCATCTCTGGAGCGAAGGAATGGGTGGCATTTCGGGTAAGTCTGAAGAAGGGTCTCGACTCTATTCCTTCTCTCCAGAGATGCTGCCTGGTCCGCTGAGTTGTGTGTGTGTGTCTCTCTCCCTCTCTGTCTATCTGTGTGTATCTGTGTGTGTGTCTGATGTCGGGTCCCGGTGGCCGCTCAAAGTCACCCGAGCTGCTTCATTCCTCTGAAGTGGTGGCCAGCTGCTGTCTGTGTGTATCTCTCTCTCTGTGTGTGTGTGTGTGTGTGTGTGTGTGTGTGTGTGTGTGTGTGTGTGTGTGTCTCTCTCTCTCTCTCTCCCTCTCTGTCTATCTGTGTGTGTGTGTGTGTGTGTGTGTGTACTGTCGGGTCCCGGCGGCCGCTCAGTCACCCGAGCTGCTTAATTCCTCTGAAGTGGTGGCCAGCTGCTGTCTGTGTGTATCTCTCTCTCTGTGTGTGTGTGTGTGTGTGTGTGTGTGTGTGTCTCTCTCTCTCTCTCCCTCTCTCTGTGTGTGTGTGTGTGTGTGTGTGTGTGTGTGTGTGTGTGTGTGTGTGTGTGTGTGTACTGTCGGGTCCCGGCGGCCGCTCAGTCACCCGAGCTGCTTAATTCCTCTGAAGTGGTGGCCAGCTGCTGTCTGTGTGTATCTCTCTCTGTGTGTGTGTGTGTGTGTGTGTGTGTGTGTGTGTGTGTGTGTGTGTGTCTCTCTCTCTCTCCCTCTCTGTCTATCTGTGTGTATCTGTGTGTGTGTCTGATGTCGGGTCCCGGTGGCCGCTCAAAGTCACCCGAGCTGCCTCATTCCTCTGAAGTGGTGGCCAGCTGCTGTCTGTGTGTATCTGTGTGTGTGTGTGTGTGTGTGTGTGTGTGTGTGTGTGTCTCTCTCTCTCTCCCTCTCTGTCTATCTGTGTGTGTGTGTGTGTGTGTGTGTGTGTGTGTGTGTGTGTACTGTCGGGTCCCGGCGGCCGCTCAGTCACCCGAGCTGCTTAATTCCTCTGAAGTGGTGGCCAGCTGCTGTCTGTGTGTATATCTCTCTGTGTGTGTGTGTGTGTGTGTGTGTGTGTGTGTGTGTGTGTGTGTGTGTGTGTGTGTGTGTGTGTGTGTGTGTGTGTGTGTGTGTCTGCTGTCGGGTCCCAACGGCCGCTCAATGTCAGTCACCCGGGCTGCTTCCTTTTTTAAAATTATTTAAAATAGAGATCCATTGCAAAAAAGTATTTAAAAACATAAAACAACAAGAAATGCTTGGTTACTGGAGGATGCGCATTTTCCCATCCGCGCTGAAATAACTCAAAACCACAGGATGGAGATGTATTTTAACATTGTTGCTTTATTAAAACATACCTTCATTCACGGTTGGCTCAAGAGTAACGGGAGAGGAACTTGCTAACTCGGGAGAGGAACTTGCTAACTCGGGAGAGGAACTTGCAACATCGCAGCAATTACATACCCGTGGGAACTCGTATTACACACTTGATCATAAACTTGCAGTCTCGTGCACAGCCACGAGTCTGTCACTCGGGGTACCTCGTGGGTCAACTCGCACAGTGAGACGGGGGTTAGACATACATTTCTTATCTGCAACCTTGATCTGGGACCTAGACTTAATGGCACCATTCAGCAGCTTGTCTTATTACATACAGAAACACAGACTTGACCAAAATGGCCTTACAATGCATGAATCATTTGCTAAATTTTGGTTCTGTTCTGCTCCTTTTTGGCCAGGATTTACATTGTTAGGACTATAGTGTCTAAGCCATAGCGAGAGGTTGAGTCGGCTGGGTCTCTATTCCTTGGAGTACAGGAGGATGAAGAGTGATCTCATTGAGGTGTATAAAATCATGAGAGGAATATGCTCTCGGGTGGATGCATAGAGTTTCTTCCCCAGAGTAGGGGAATCGAGGACCAGAGGACATAGGTTCAAGGTGAAGGGGAAAAGATTTAATAGGAATCTGAGGGGTAACATTTTCACACAAAGGGTGGTACATGTATGGAACAATCTGCCAAAGGAGGTAGTTGAGGCTGGGACTATCCCAACGTTCAAGAAACAGTTAGAAAGGTACATGGATAGACTGGTTTGGAGGGGTATGGACCAAGCGCAGGCAGGTGGGCCTAGGGTAGCTGGGACATGTTGGTCAGTGTGGACAAGTTGGGCCGTATCACTGTATCACTCTATGACTCTAATCCATGTCTCTCAGGGTTTATATATCTTCAGTGATTGTCCCTGCTCAGCCCTCTGATGCAGAGCATTCTGAAGATACATTGCACTCTCATAGTAGCAACTCATAAAGCCACTCATTCATTCCAGAAATCAACCTACTGAACCTTCCTTTGAACTGTTCTGTGTACAGGTACTTCTTCAGATAACCACAACTGTGTCGAGGTTTGGGTTTCATGGCATCTGAGTTGTGCAACCTGGCCAAACAAACTTAAAAACATAGAAAATAGGTGTAGGAGTAGGCCATTCGGCCCTTCGGCCCAGCACCGCTATTCAATATGTTCATGGCTGATGATCCAAAATCAGTACCCCGTTCCTGATTTCTTCCCATATCCCTTGATTCCATTAGCCCAAAGAGCTAAATGCAACTCTCTCTTGAAAACATCCAGTGAATTGGCCTCCACTTCCTTCTGTGGCAGAGAATTCCACAGATTCACAACTCTCTGGGTGAAAAAGCTTTTCCTCATCGCAGTCCTAAATGGCCTACCCCTTATTCGTAAACTGTGAGCCCTGGTTCTGGACTCCCCAAACCATAGAGTCATACAGATTGGAAACAGGCCCTATGGCCCAACTTGCCCGTGCTGACCAACATGCCCCAACTACACTAGTCCCTCCTGCCTGTGTTTTGGCCCATATCCCTCTAAACCTATCCTATCCATATACCTGCCCAAATGTGTTTTGAATGTTGGGATAGTACCTGCTTCAACCACCTCCTCTGGCAGCTCGTTCCATTTTCCTACCTTTGTGTAAGAAACAGGCTCTTCAGTGGCCAACTTGTCCCAGCTACACTAGTTCCTACTGCCTGCGTTTGGCCCATATCCCTCCAAACCTGTCTAACTGTTTCTTAAATGTTGGGATAGTCCCTGCCTCAACTACCTCCTCTGGCAGCTCCTTCGATACACCAACCTCCATTGCATGAAAAAGTTACCCCTCAGGTTTCCATTAAGTCTTTCCTTCCTCACCTTAAAATCCATGTCCTCTGGTTCTTGATCCGCCTTCTCTGGGTGAAAGACTATATCCTACTCTGGGTGAAAAATGATATGCATCTGCAGGCATGGGCGGAAATCCTGTTGGGGTGCAGGGGCCCGTCCAGTCCCCCCCCCCCACCCATGTTTTGGGAGGTGGGGGACAATCCCCCCCATGTTTTGTAATCCGGATGGTGAAATCCGGTGGATAAAAAATCTATTAAAAATCTCTGCTTTCCACCAGACAGTGGGGGTGGGATCGAGGGCGTCGATTGGACGAGAGAGACGTTCACTGGGCCTTTCATTGCCCGGCGCGGCTTAAAATCGGCCACGGGATTTTCCATCGCCCCGTGGTCAAGTTGCTGCTTCGAGGCGATCGATGCTCCCGTTGTTGAAGCCCCCGCCGGGCGATGGAAGATCCAGCAACCGGTTTTATGTGGCGCCGGGCGATGAAAGGCCCCGCGAATGGGCCGATTGAAGCCCCACGATTTGGGGCGGACGAAGCTACTGTTGCTGGAGTTGGGTCACCAACCAGGTCAGCTCCCGATGTTACCATCCACAGGGCCCACAGCCGAAGCCCTGTGTGTATGTGTGTGTGTGTGTGTGTGTGTGTGTGTGTACATGCGCGTGCACCAAACAAGTGTGTGTGTCCCATGTCTTGATAGCGATTTCCACCCGTCTGCAGGCTGCGTTTTAATGGTGCATTGGGTCTAGCACCCAGGGTACTACATTCAAGGTAGCATTAGCTCAATGCCTGCACAGATCCAGAGTGCCATGTCTAACACTGGTTTATTTAACTGGCTGTTTAACTAGCCCGAATACCAACCATATATCCCAGTGAGGTTGTCCAAACACCTTGCTGTGGACCTGCTGTCAGCAATTCAAAATCAGTTCTGGTAGAGGCAAGATTCTTCACCCTTTTCACAAAGTGCTCAAATTTTAATTGAGCTGTGACCTCCAAGGCAATGCACCTCATGATACAATTAGCTTTCATCTGACACAGATTGGAAATGGTGTTCTTTGTTAGATTTTTCTGTGCTTCTATCAAAGGTATCAACCTGAAGCATTTACTCCGTTTCTCATTTGAGCTGATCGGGCAGTTTCTAAGAAGTATTTATCAGTGGAGATTTTTAAGGCAGAGATGGATAGATTCTTGATTAGTACGGGTGTCAGAGATTATGGGGAGAAGGCAGGAGAATGGGGTTAGGAGGGAGAGATGGATCAGCCATGATTGAATGGCGGAGTAGACTTGATGGGCTGAATGACCTAATTCTATGCCTATCACTTATGACCTTATTTCCAGCTATTTCTACTCTTATTTCCAGATTCCATTGTATTAGGGACTTGCCTCGGCAAATCAGCTGAAAGTAAAATTAAAACTGAGGCACGGCTTTTTCATATGTTTCAGAAATGAGCACTGCAGTGAAAATTACACAACGGACTTCATCTACCAGTTGTACAGCGAAGAAGGCAGGGGTATCTTTGACTGCCGGAAAAATGTCCTGGGCCACATGCAGCAGGTAAAATAACATAGAAGGTTGACACAAAGTGCTGGAGTAACTCAGCGGATCATGCAGCATCTCTGGAGAAAAAGGAACAGGTGACGTTTCGGGACGGGATTGAGATTCCTTCTTCAGATTGAGAGACTTTCTCAATTTTCTCAAACTGAAATTTTCTGCAGACCTTCAGTCTGAAGAAGGATTTCGACCCGTAATATCACCCATCGTTTTTCTCCAGAGATGCTGCCTGTCCCGCTGAGTTACTTCAGCACTTTGTGTCTGTCTTCGGTATGAGATAGAATCCGCACTTTCTTCCTACACAGGTAAAAGCATAGTGGACGGCTGTATTCAAAACTGAGGCTATAACACTCAAATATTGTCTTCCTTTATTTAACAGTGAGGAATGACGGTAACATTACAATTTCTCTTCAATAAGGCTGCGGCACATTTATTGATTTCCATGTCTTAGTTTTATGTTTTTAGTTTTAGAAATACAGCACGGAAACAGGCCCTTCGGCCCGCCGAGTTGGCGCCGACCAACGTTCCCCGCACATTAACACAATTCTACACACACTAGGGACAATTTAACATTCATACCAAGCCTATTAACCTACAAACCTGTACGTCTTTGGAGTGTGGGAGGAAACCGAAGATATCGGAGAAAACCCACGCAGGTCACGGGGAGAACGTACAAACTCCGTACTGACAGTACCCGTAGTGGGGATCAAACCGCACAGACAGTACCTGTAGTGGGGGTCTCTAGTGCTGTAAGGCAGCAACTCTAGCGCTGCGCCACTGTGCCTCCCTACGGTGGCAGCAACCCGTTCCCTATACTCGCCACTCTCTATGTGGAAACATTGTCCCTGAAATCCCTTATAGATCTTTCACCTCTCACCATTTTTTTTTTTAATCTTGGGATTGTGGGGAAAAATCTTCTTTAGTCTGGGAGAGGTTAGGATCTGGAATTCACTGGCTCTAGAGGTGGTGGAAACACTCTGTGAAAGTAAAAGTATAATCACATAGCTTAAAATGGAGATAAAGTTGATTTGGTGAGAAGAGATTTTATTTTGCGCATTTTGTAATTTGTTGCAAATTAATATAAAGTATTAAATAAAGTATTATGTATTGAACCATTAAAATGTATTTCTTCTTGAATAATCTTGCAGTAGAAGAAATTTGACTGAATCTTTGTAATCCGCATGGAATTTAACTTTCAACCATGCGATGTTGTTCATCTTTCCAGGGTGGATCCCCTTCACCTTTTGATAGAAACTTTGGAACAAAGATTGCTGCCAAGGCCATGCAATGGATCTCAGAGCAAGTAAATTTATACTACAGACAAGGTAATAAACGATGCAGACTCCATATTATCGATCTGAAAACTGTGATTTTTTTAATGAGTGCAAGATTTCATTCTTTAGTGTAAGGCCTGGCCAATTTGTTTATCAATGGTTTAAATGTTAAATTTAAATTGATCTCTAATGTGGAAAGTTGTGTTCTCTCTAAGTTTGATATGTATGCATTATCTTCTCGCGTATGGCGTGCACAGCCTAAAGTTGGAGATCAACTTGTTCTATTTGATCTTGTTTGTGCACGTCGGATTAATTGCATTAGTCGAAACAGGGTTGACCACATTAAGGTTGCAATCTCCCATCCCTGTAAGCATTATTGTACACATTTTTAAATTGGGTAGTAACTGTTCCGATTGCAAAATCATTATTGTGGACTTGCGAAGCAAATAATCTTCTTCTGCTACTGCTCCAATCCCTGTTAAAACTGTTTGTTCCATTGTCTATATTGCTGCACTCTATTGAACATTGCCTGTCCTTGTATTCTCCTATTTGACCTCTGTTGAAGACCTGCTGTTTAATTCACCGAAGTGTGTGAGTCTTTACCACAGGCTGCCTCTGTCACCATATAAAACCATGAAGTCACCTACACAGTGCTCACCATGTAAAAGAGAGGCAGGATTATAGGCAGGTTCAGCGATGGGGAAAAATAGCTGGAAGGTAGAATTTAACGTAGGAGAATGAAAAAAAGAACAGAAAAACTGAATACATTAATTAGTGGAAAAAACTATTGAATTTTAATGTAGAGACCAAATATTGTGTGTCAGTTCAGGAGATACAGAGAGCCAACATGCAGATGTACCAGTTAGGCAGGCATGTTAGAGGTATGTTGACCTTTCTTGTGAGGGTTTAGAACAAAAAGGCAAGGATGTCTGATGTAATTTTCAAACTAAGATGCTCCTTACAGTCTTGGTCTCTGCATAATTAAAGATATTAGTTCATTTAGGGATACAGCATGAAACAGACCCACCGAGTCCATGCTGACCATCAATCACCCGTTCACACTAGTTCAATGTTATTCATTTTCTCGTCCACTCCCTATACATTAACAGAATTTTAAAAGAGGCCAAACTCTCCCTATAACTCAGGGCGGCACGATGGCGCAGTGGTAGAGTTGTTGCCTTACAACGAATGCAGCGCCGGAGACCCGGGTTCGATCCTGACTACGGGTGCTGTCTGTACGGAGTTTGTACGTTCTCCCCGTGACCAGCGTGGGTTTTCTCCCAGATCTTTGGTTCCCTCCCACACTCCAAAGACGTACACGTTTGTAGGAGAATTGACGGTTCTGCCACAGTGAATATTCTTTTTTTTTTTTTTCCCCTTGAAATAAGAAAATAAATGCTTGAAATACTCAGTGTGTGAGGTAGCAACCATGGAAAGGAATATAGAATTAACATTAGATCGACTCAAAATGCTGGAGTAACTCAGCGGGATAGGCAGCATGCCCGGAGACTAGGAATGGGTGATGTTTCACGTCGAGACCCTTCGTCAGACAGAAGAAGGGTCTCGACCTGAAACGGCACCCATTCCTTCTCTCCAGAGATGCTGCCTGTTCCGCTGAGTTACTCCAGCATTTTGTGACTATCTTGGATTTGAAGCAGTATCTGCAGTTCCTGCACGTATTCGTGGTCTTTTTCTACCCCCTCCCCCCAAAATAAACACTTCCAATCATCAGCAAACACTGCATCCTCCATTCTTTTCATTCCAACAATTTGATCTGGTCTGATCACAAACACTAATGCCATTATTGATGATGCCTTCCTTCTAAACCCCTTGATGTCTTTAATACGTTCAGAGCATTAATAAACATAACTGAGTCCAAATCTTGCTGCTCAACTACGTATCCCAAGTTAACCCTTTTATTTTCTGGAATCTTTATGAATAGTACAAATTAAAGTCAGAACAGTTTCAGACTTCAATAATGCTACGATGTAATGACCAATTTCCAATTTCTCAAAATAATCCAAATAGTTCACTGGCCTGACTGATACCTGCAGTGCCCACTGGTCAGTCATCTAAAGTGACCAATCTCGTTTTGTTCCTCTGTCTTCCGGACCCATGTCTATCTTCGGTTTAAACCAGTAACTGTAGTCCCCTCGGACACATAGAATTAACATTTCTGATTACCCAACGTCAGAACGTTCTTAAACTTGTGGTGTGGTGTGGTTTCACAACGTTAAGTCCTGGGATTGAGGATGACTGGTCGATATTCCCTGGACTTTAGAAGAACGAGGGGGTTGATGATGTCTTGAGATTTTGTCAAAATTGTTAGTGACTGCCAGGGGTAGACAGAAGGGCTGTTTTGCCTGGCTGGGGGGGGGGGGGGGTGACAGATTTACAGTACATAGCACAATCTCAGTTGGCCAGTAGGGTGGAATCTTTGGAGTTCTCTGCTGTAGAGAATCCAATCATTGTGTATATTCACAAGTTCCAGGAGTAGAATTAGGCCATTTGGCCCATCGACTCCACTCTGCCATTCAATCCTGGCTGATATATGCCTCCTAATCACATTCTCCTGCCTTCCCCGCATAACCCTTGACACCCGTTCTAATCAAGAATTTGTCTACCTCTGCCTTAAAATTCTCCACTGACTTGCCCTCCGCAGCCCTCTGCGGCAGACGGAGGGCAAGTAGAACATTCAATACTGAGAATCCGAGGACAAGATGTTTCGGATCAAACCAGGACAGGGTTTTAAATCTTAGTGGGTGGACAGGCTCAATGAAACATATGGTTTACTGGTTGTCCTCTTCTTATGATCTCTACTTTTCACATCCATTTAGTTTATTGTCATTTATTGTTATAAACATTTAGTTTATTGAGGTACAGTGAAAAGCTGTTTGTTGGGTGCTAACCAGTCAGCAGATAGACAATACATGATCACAATTGATCCATTTACAGCTTAAATAACGTTTAGCGCAAGGTAAAGCCAGCAGAGTCTGATCAAGGACAGTCCAAGGGCCACCAAAGAGATAGATAGTAGTTGAGCACTGCTCTCTGGTTGTGGTAGGATGATTCAGTTGACTGATAACAGCTGGGAAGAAACTGTCTCTGAATTTTTGCAAAATAGAGGCTCCAGCTCAATTTTTCTGCAAAGAAAGCGTGGACTAGCAGGTGTTTCTCTTTCACAGTATCGAGAACACTCAACATGACTTGACAATAGTGATAAAACGGCAACCAAACTGTTTGTTAATTGAGCATTCGTCTTATCTTACATAAAACGAAAAGCATAATCTTTGTGGCCATATGTGGTTAAAACAAAATATGTTTCCCGCAAATGCAGTCTGAAGTGATCTGGATTGTTACTCTGGATCCCCTCATAAAAAGGTTGTACACCCGTGTATTATTCTAAATCTCATTTATTCCTTGGTTATTCCTAAAGAGTCACCGGACTGAGTGGGGGCAGGCAGCCTCTCTGTGAGAAGGAATGGGTGACGTTTAGGGTCGAGACCCTTCTTCAGACTGAGAGTCGTGGTGCGGGAAATTGGAGATACGGAAGGGTGCAAAGAGAATGCGAGGTGTGAAAACAGCAGATTAAAGCAGACGATGATCTAGGAAATGTAGAATAGGTTCATTGTTGGCTCAGGGGAAGGTGACAACAAGGCTTATAAACAGTACAATTAATCAGGAGGACAATGATACTAGGGTGGGGGAGGGATGGAGACAGAGAGAAAGCAAGGGTTACTTGAACTTGGGGAAATCAACATCATACTGCTAGGTTGTAAGCTTTGTACCCTTCCATATCTCCAGATTCCCTCTCCCCTGATTCTCAGTCTGAAGAAGGGTCTCGACCCGAAACGTCATCTATTCCTTCTCTGAGAGATGCTGCCTTTTTACTCTAGCATTTTGTGCCTATCTTCAATGTAAACCAGAGAATTTTAGATAGGCATATGGAAATGCAGGCAATAGAGGGATATAAATCATGTACAAACAGACATGGCATCGTGTTCAGCATAAACACTGTAGGCTGAAAGGTCCAATCTTGTGCTGTGCTGTTCTATGTTTTGTTAAGGAAATGTGGTGGATCACAGCTTCAGAGACGATGGAGTTTTTCCACTCTTAACCTGTTGCTGAACCAAAAACCTGGCCTTTTTCATTTGGTTATTGCAGAAGCAACCTGCAGAACTATGCCTCCATCTATCATTGCCTAAATCCCTACTCCATAATAATGCCTACAGTACACAAGAACAATAATTGCCTTATGGTGCTCACTGCTCAGAGTATAAGTGGAGCTTCTGCAAGCATAAAGTAAAAGGTAAATATGCATGCATTAGTCTAATTCCTAATGCAGAAAGAACTTGGATTTTAGTGGTTTTGACCCAAATGTTGCCTCTATGATATGCTGCTTGTCAAATTAACGTAACAAAAATGGAGCAAAGATAATATAATGAAGAGCCCTGAATGATCATTGTATGGCAAAAGTCAATAGATCTGCCTTTGTCTTTCGATCTTAGTGTAAGACCATAAGGAATTCATAAGTTTTCAATTTAGGTAATGATTTGTAATTTGGTTTGAATTTTATAGTGTTTTCTTATGACTGAATGATCTTATTAAAGGATAACATTAAAGGGCCTGTCCCACTTAGGCGACTTTTTAGGCGAGTGCAGGAGACTCTGCGCTCGCCTCATGATCGCCACATGGTCGCCACATGTTCGCTGGTGGTCTCTGGTGAGTCTCCTTCATGGTCGCGAGGAGTTCCCGCATTCTGGGAACTAGTCGCGGCCTTAGTATGGTCACAGCAAATTTTTCAACGTCTGTGTGTTTCTGTGTGTGTGTCTGTATCACCTCGGCTTCGCACCGTGTGAATTTCAGACAGCGCTTCCCCGCTTTCCCTGGCACCCTCTTTTGTGGTGTGTGTGTGTGTGTGTGTGTGTGTGTGTGTGTGTGTGTGTGCGTGTGTGTTTGTGTGTTTCTGTGTGTGTGTGTGTTTCTGTGTGTGTGTGCGTGTGTTTGTGTGTTTCTGTGTGTGTGTGTGTGTGTGTGTGTGTGTGTTTCTGTGTGTGTGTTTCTGTCTGTCTGTGTGTGTGTGTGTGTGTGTGTGTGTGTGTGTGTGTGTTTCTGTGTGTGTATGTGTGTGTGCGCGTGCATGCGTGCGTGCGTGTGTGTGTGTGTGTTCCACTCTTGACACTCGCCATTCCAGTTGCCGGTTTCTCAGGCGAGTGCTGCGAGCTGGACAGTCGCCGGCAGCCCGCTGAAAAATCGCCTAAGTGGGACAGGCCCTTAAGAGTTAATCTATTGATCAAATAAATGCACAAATGTCCTCTGCACCCAATTGCCTGTAGCATAGTTAGTTATATAGAGACATGGTCATTAGTGTCAGAACAGGGAACAGGCCCTTTGGGCCACAATGTCTATTCCAACCATCAAGCACCCTTTGCATTCCACGACCCCTAATCCCATTTTCTTCTCCACATTCCCTTAAAGTCACCCCTGATTCTCCCACTCAGCTGCAAACCAGGAGCAATTTGCAGTGGTCGATTAACCCAACAAACCACACATTTTAGGGATATGGGAGGAAACCAAACGAAGGAAGGATATGGGAGGAAGCCCACATGATCACAAGGAGTACATGCAAACTCCACACCGGAGGTCAGCATTGAACCTGAATCGCTGGTCTCGCATCGCCCACCACCACTGGGCCTCCTTTCTTTTAAATTGTAAGGTCAAATTTTCTCTCCCTTCAATACATTGGAACAATCCCAGAATCTTAAAAAGTTGGGAATTGATAAGCAAAGCATCCACATTATCTATAGCAACCTCTAGGATGCAGACCATCAGATGCTTGGGATTTATCAGCTTTCAGGCAAATTATGCTTCTGAGTACAATTGAAGGATATTTCAGATGTATTTTGGTGGGAAGAAATGGAGAGAAAGTGACCGGTTCCTTTTGCGATGATCCTTTGGGATTTAACCTTGATACACCTTGCAGAGCTGTGAAGGATATCAAACCCACTTCCCAAAGATGTTGACTATTAACTCGGCACGGTGGCGCAGTGGTAGAGTTGCTGCCTTACAGTGCTTGCAGCGCTGGAGACCCGGGTTCGATCCCGACGACATATGCTGTCCGTACGGAGTTTGTGCATTCTCCCAGTGCCCTGCGTGGGTTGTCTCCGAGATCCTCCCACACTCCAAAGACGGACAGGTTTGCAGGTTAAATGGCTTGGTATAAATGTAAAATTGTCCCTAGTGTGTGTAGGATAATGTTAATGTGCGGGGATCGCTGGTCGTTGCGGACTCGTTGGGCCGAAGGGCCGGTTTCTCTAAACTAAACTAAACTAAAACTAAACTCATGACCCTTTGCAACTGAAAAGGTAACCAAATCTCAAATGGCGCCATTTAGTTCAGCGGGAGGGATGATTTGAAATGGAATATGGCAGCGGATGCATGATCCTCTGCCTCTGGAAATAAATCTCTTTTAAACCTATTCAGCTCAGGATATGGTCAGAAACTACTCAAGTGGGTTAACATTAACTATCCAGTGCTCCATCAGCTGCTGAGTTTCAGTTAGTGGGTACACAAAAGGCTGGAGAAACTCAGCGGGTGCAGCAGCATCTAAGGAGCGAAGGAGATAGGCGACGTTTTGGGTCGAGACCCTTCTTCAGTTAGGCTCCTTTTTGTATTTGGTCAAATAATTTCTGTGTAAAACGTACATGTTATTTTCTGGAAAGTTGATGTAACACAAAATGGTCATTTTAATCTATCCCTTGCTTTGTCTTGGCTTTGCTTCTCTCGCTGGCATCGTGGAATGCATAGAGGAAGGTAATGAATTTTGTTTATTGTTATGTTAATGACAACATTATTAACTTGCATTGATTCTATGCTTGAACAAAGGTGTTTTAAGCAGTCATTTGAAGTTAATGACACAATATTGATGTTGTTTCTATCATAGTTACCATTGAAGGATATCTGAAACAACCTGCTACTAATTCTAATATGTTTTAAGTTGGTATTTTGTTGTAAGTCATTGCCATTGTCATAGAGTCATAGAGTGATACAATGTGGAACCAGGCCCTTTGGTCCAACTTGCCCACAACAGCCAACATGTTCCATGCAGCCCCCGCCCTTTGTGTGAAAAAGTTACCCCTCAGATTCCTATTAAATGTTTTCCCCTTTACCTTAAACCTATGACCTCTGGTCCTCGATTCACCTACTCTGGGCAAGTGATTATGTGGATCTACCCCATCTATTCCTCTCATGATTTCATACACAATACATGTATTTAGTGATAATTATTCATTATACTTGCGGGTTTATTTTAAGTATTTCATTACTTGCTTTTTTTTTGGAATACTGTGAAGAACATTCAAGAACGTGGAATAATACTTATTCACCCATTAATTTTCCCATTGGAAGACTTAACTGGAGACACAATTTCGATTTATTCTGGCAGGCCTCATTTTGCTTCTTTTATCAGTATTCTGAGATAATTGAGTATGCTCAAAACCATTCAGATTTATTGAACATCAGATAACTGCTGGTCTGGATCAGTTCTTTTATTTTCCCAGAACCAGAAACTGGTTTGCAATGTTCTTAATGCACAATGTTCTTAGTGCCACTAACTAGGGGCACCGCATGACGGCATCCTCTGCCTACAGTCTGTCTGTTTTTCCATCTTTTAAATATTTTTTTGTCTGTTTAAAAAGTACGTTTTTTAGTTTTTTTTTTGAGTATTTATATGTGGGGGAGGTGGGTAGGGTAAAGGGGAAACTGTTTTCCGGTCACTTCCTGGCGAGGATGTGATTATTCTCCGAGTCGCGTCCTCGCGCCCCCCCTCCCCTCGCGGCCTACCAACTGGATTGGCGCGGCCTTTCCTGCCGGAGACTGGCCAGAGCTTTAGCAGCGGCGCAACACTGATTTACCATTGCGGAGCGGGCGGTGCCTTACCGGGGATCGCCGATATGAAGCTCCGGAGTGTTGGGCCTGCTGCTTCAACATCGTGGAGCTGTGGTTTGCAGAGCTCAGCCGCGGGCGGCACTGACTTCAACATTGCGGAGTCCTGGTGATCCCGTTGCCGAGGGCCGCCAGTGTGAATCTCAGCCCAGCTCAGCCTGTGGACTACGGGAGCCGCGGTCTCCGGTAAGAAGTGGCCTATTCGGAAGTCCAAGCCGCTGAGAATGTTCTTCCGTTCCGACGTCTGAGTTCCATCATCCTGGCGAGAGGCCTAAACATCCCGGCGAGAGGGCACTAGCGGCTACTGCAGGGGGGCTCGGGAAGCCCCGACCACGGGTGAACAACAAAGAGGAGGATGACTGAACTTTGGTGCCTTCCCTCACAGTGAGAAACTTTGATTCTGCTGTGTGGGGATGTTTATGTTAAAGTCTATCGTGTGCTGTGTTCTATTTTATTCGTATGGCTGTATGGTGACCAATTGGTGCATGTGACAATAAATGTCTCTTGAATCTCTTGAATGTAATAACACTAAAAAAGCTGGTAGAGTTTTGAAACTAACAAAACTACTCTTGGGCAGGGTGTGAATCTCACTCCTGCCCCTCACTCACTGATAGGTTAGAATCTCATTCACTTAATCCTCCATAGGTTCATACCGTTGGTTAAATTATAAAATGAGATTAGTATAACTTAGGGATGGATATTGGAAAAGAATTAGGAGGGTTTATGATTTAACTGAAGTTTCCAAGACGTTCTGGGAAATCTTAGGAATTAGATTGAATTATTTCACTAGACCAGGGTGGTGGAGTTGAAGATACATTTCTTTAGTCAGCGGGTGGTGAATCTGTGGAATTCATTGCCTCAGATGGCTGTGGAGGCTAAATCAATGGATATTTGTTAAAGCAGAGATTGATAGGTTCTTGACTAGTAGAGGTGTCAAAGGTTACGGGAGAAGGCAGGAGAAGGGGGTTCAGAGGAAAAAAATAGATCAGCCATGATTGAATGGTGGATCAGACGCGATGTGCAGATTGTCGTAATTCTGCTCCGATGCCTTGTTGGTAGAGATGGGGGAGGAGCAGAGCAGTACGTCTAATGTGTAAGACTTCCAGAAGTGAAACACTTATACAAAAAAGGTGGTACATGTTTGCAACTAACCTACTCAAACGTAAGGTTAACTTCTTAATTTTAAACCTTTTTTTTGTAACCTAAAGTTGCTCATGGATATACAGTAGCTGTACTGAGTAGTAGAACAGTTTGAGGCACTAAATGGCCTTGTGTTCTCAAGGATCCTCTCTGTGCAGTTAATAGCTTTCAAAGACAATTAATCTGATCTGAATATGACCAGTAAACCTGTTGTCTGTGGTAGGAAAGTTACTGGAGAGGATTCTGAGGGATAAGATGGATCCACATCTGGAAAGATAGGGCTGGATGTTTTGTAGCATGGGAGATCATGTCTGCTGAATTTGATTCATTTTTTGAAGAAGTAACCAAAAGGATTGATGAGAGCAGGGCCAGAGACGTGGTCTCGTAGGCTCATAGGCAGTGAAGATGGTTGTCAAGAAATACAGCAGGTAATGGGGCTGAGGATTGGCAAACTGAGTTTAATTCTGGGAAGTTGCACCAGTGCGGGACCTTCGCAGTGAATGGTAGGGCCCTGGTGAGTGTTGCGAGTGGAGGGATCTAGGAGAACACGTGCATGTACCCACATGTAGCATCACAGGTAGATATAAGGTTGAAAGGGGGAGGGAGATTGCAACCTTCATGTGGTCCGCCTTGTTTAGACGAATGCAATCAACCTGGCGTGCACCATCAAATAGAACACATTGTCCTACGACTTTAGGCTGTGCACGCCATGTGCAAGAAGAAGGTTGAAAGAAGGCTTTTGGCCTGCTTGCCTTTATCAATCACTATCAATCATCCAATCAGATGATTTGGATGAGAATGTACATGGCAAGATTAGCAAGTTTGAGAGTGTGGGCCAAATGAGACTAGCTTCCCTACCTAGAACTGGGGGTCATCATCTCAAATAAAGGTTGGCATTTTGAATTGGGACACAAATAACTCTGGACTCTAGCACCTGGAGCAAGAAGAACAATGCTGGTGCTTCTTCGTCTCCTGCCGGAACTACTGAGTTCCTCTAGAAGTGTCTTTGGCATTTGGAATCTTTGGGATTTTCTATCTCAGGGGACTGTGTCTAATCAGTTGATCAATGTATTTAAGAACAAAATTGATAGATATTGGGTACAAAAATAATGATATGGGGGTTTATTATTGATATGTTACCAAGATACAGTGAAATATTTTGTTTACCTGCTATACAGTTGAACTATAGCTGAGTACAATCAAGCCACACACAAGTGCAACAGATAGTGAGTGCAAAGAGAAAAATACTAGAAAGCAGAGTATAGTGTTATAGCGTTACAGTTTCACAAAAAAAAGTGCAAGGGCTGCAAGGGGGTAGGTTGGGAGGTCCAGACAACACTTTTAGCTTATGAGAGAACAGATCAGCAATCTGATAACAGCAAGGAAGAAACCGTTCCTACATCTGGTGGTGTGTGCTTTCAAGCTTATGTATTTTCTGCTTGGAGAGGGGAGAACAGGGAAGGATTGGGATCCGACAGTTCATCATTATGTTGACTGTCGTCCTGAGGTAGCATTATGGAATAGATGTTGTTGATGAGGGGGAGGCTGGTATATGTGATGGATGGATAAGAGGGCGGGTGCGACTCACGTTGCAGCGGCCCCAACTCGCGTTGCAGCAGCTCCTACAGCGTGTCTGTCTTTTTTTAATTTTTTGTCTGGTTAAATGTAGTTGTTCGTGTTTTTTTTGTATTGTTTCTAACTTTGTATATGTGGGGGGGGGGGGGAGAAACTTTTCAAATCTCATCCCTGCACGGGAGACCCGACTTTTTCCCTGTCAGGTCCCTGTCGTTGGGGCCTAGTGCCGTGGAGCGGCCTCCGACTGGGACAACCTGGGGGCTCCAGTCACGGAGCCTGCAGAGCTGCGGACTTGCCATCGTGGGGCTGGCCGGCCTCGGAGCGTGGGGAGCGGTGGTGGCTCGCCGCTGCGGCCTGACTCCGGGGCTCCAGCTCCAGCTCCAGCTCCAGCTGCGGCCCGACTCCGGAGCTCCAGCTCCAGCTCTGGCTGCAGCCCGACTCCGGAGCTCCAGCTCCAGCTCCAGCTGCGGCCCGACTCCGGAGCTCCAGCTGCAGATTACTACCGGTGGACTGTCGGGATATCAGGAGCTCGCGGGTCCGGGTGTGAGACCACTCTCCGGAGCTCCCGCAGCACAATTTCTCCAGCCCGTGTCGCGGGGTTGGAACGACCCGGAGCGGGGCCGAGCATCGCCCGGCGCGGCTTTAATCGCCGCGGGACATTCCAGCGCCCGCCGGGGGCTCCAACTTTGTGACTTTGGGCCTAGAGCGGGGCCGTACATCGCCCGGCGTGGCCTCAATGGCCGTGGGACTTAACACCGCCCGCCTGGGGCTTCGACATCGGGAGAGAGATGGTGCGGGGGAGAGAGAAGAACTTTGCCTTCCATCACAGTGAGGAGGAGATTCACTGCGATGGATGTTTGTGTGAATTGAATTGTTTGTGTGTTTTTTTATGAGTCGTTCTGTTTGTATGGCTTGCGGAAACGGAATTTCATTCGAGCCTCTCTGAGGTTCGAATGACAAGTAATAAAATCAAATCAAATCAAATCAGCTGTGTGCACAACTACAATTTCTTGTGGTTTTGGGCAGGGCTGTTGCCAAACTAAGCTGTGATGCATTCCGATAGTATACTTTCTAAGGTGCATCTTCAGAAGTTGGAAAGAGTCATTGGTGATATACCAAACCACCTGAGTCTTCTGAGGAACTAGAGGCATTGGGGTATTTTCTTGGCTGCACTGTGAATGGTCCAGGATATTTGCTGAGGAACTTGGTCACAAGTACCTCCATTTCGACAGGGAAGTATATACCACCGCGTTCCCTGAAATCAATAACTGGCTCCTTCAATGACATTGGGGGTGACGTTGTTATCGTGACAGCATATTACTGAGCGCTCTCCTTCCTGTACTCTGTCCCATCATTGTCCGCGATCTGGCCCATTACAGTGGCGTCATCTCCAAACTTGTGAAAGGAGTTGGTGCAGAATTCGGTCGCACAATCGTGAACGTGTAGGGAGAATGCATCCTTTATAGGGCACCACTGTTGAGAATTATTGTGGAGGATATTTTGTGGCCAAATGTCATTGACTGTTAAGTCGGTGAGGATTCAATAGCAGAGGGTTATGTTGACTTCTTGGTCTAGGAGTTTGGAGACAAGTTTGGTTGGGATTATGGTATGCAAGGGAGAACTATAATCAATAAATAGGAGTTTGATGTCGGTACCTTTATTATCCAGAAGTTCTATCGATGAGTGTAGGGCCAGGAAGAAGCCTTTTGCCATGGGCCTGTTGTGACAATCGGTGAACGACAGTGGATCAAGGCTGTCAAGGAGGTTGGAGTCAATGTGTGTCATGACCAGCCTCTCAAAGTACTTGATGATGGTGGGTGTCAGAGGGCAATGGGATGGGATGGAAAAATGGTGTGAAGCAAATTATGAACATTAGTCTGGTAATCGTTAAATGGTGATCCTTGCCAAATGTGAATCTAGGCTTTGCAGATGAGACAATAAAGCTCCTCAAGTGAAATTAAAAGAACTAGGTCAAAGGATTTACAGTATCTGTTTAATATTTACCTCTCAATTATCATTACTAAACAAATAAATTAGTCTTCATCACACCATGTTTGTGGGAGCTCGCGGTGTGCAATTCTTAAGCCTCATTTCCTTTATTACAACAGTGACTACAGTTCATAGTTTGTAACATTCTGAAGCCATGAAGAGGAGTTTAGTACAAGTTCAAGTATTTTATTATCGGAAGATGTTTTTCTTCAAATATTTTGGCTGTCCAAGGGAAATCAGAATCTAAAGTTCTTAGATTTGACTTTGAATAAATGTTAATTACTGTCTACTGCCAACAATTCTGATTTTGAATGGTGAGTTTTTTTAAATTAGAGGATTCCGTTCCTGGCTGCTTTTGAATAGTTTTTTATAGTAACATCGCCAAATGTATCTCCATTTAGAAAAATGAACTATGAACGTTAAATCTGGTTGTTTTTTTTAAATGTACTTTTATATGTGTGTAAAATCCCACAGGGAGAGTGTTTGCAAATTCCAATGAATCTGCTTGCTTACTGGGAATGCGGAGGCGTACCCTGGTGTTCCAGCCTGTATCAGAACTGAGAGATACAACTGATTTTCAGTAAGTATGATCATCAGTTCTAAAAAGCTTCAGGTTGGTACGTTATACATTTAGCTTTTTCCCATCAATTTATTCCATCCTTGTCTCAGGTCATCTGGTGTCTCGTCATCACGCTCCACTTGACTAGTTTAGTTTAGTTTATACAGCTTATTTAGTTTAGTTTAGCTTGACGAGTTTGTTTAGTTTAGATACAGCGCGGAAACAGGCCCTTCGGCCCACCGTGTAGGCCCCGACCAGCGATCATCCTGTACACGATTATCCCACACACACACACTAGGGACAATGTACATTTATACCTAGCCGATTAGCTGACACACCTGTACGTCTTTGGAGTATGGGAGGAAACCGGATCAAAGCCACGCAGGTCATGGGGAGAATGTAAAACTCCATAAAGACAACACCCACACTCAGGATCGAACCCGGGTCTCTGGCACTGTGAGGTGTTCAGTAATCATTCTCCACTTGACCAATCCAATGTACACTATCCTGCTTCCTATCTTCCACTGTACATAAATGTAAGCACATCCAAATTCTGCAGTCAGTATTCAAATTCAAACCAAGAGCCAAATATTCAATTAAAAAATTATCTTCCTTATTATCAAATCCTTCAGTACCTCCACCTCTTCATATTTCTTAACACCTCTTCCAATCCCGCAACCCTCTGATAGTTTTGCAGTATTTTCTCTCCAATGCGTTGAAGCACATTTTACTTAAGTGAAGGCATCGTGCGGATAGATGTGTTATTTTTAGTTGGGGATTTCACTGTTATTGATGACTGTTATTGTGTTACAAATTATCGTGTGAAATCTGTGCCTCCCAATGTCAACATCAGTCATCTTTTGAATTGCAGAGAAAGGCTGATAATGGCTCATCTATTGCAATATAATTCCCTTGCAGTGAAGGTGGAGCCAATACCATTACTTGTATTAAAGACAAGAGGACTAGACAATAAATTATGGTCTAGAAAATGAAGACTTGATGGAAACCCCACAAAAGTCAAAATGAAGAAATTGGTTGGGTTTTTGCAAGTGATGAGTAGAGAGATATACCAGATAACACTTGAATAGCTAACACAAAAACAAGGAACTGTAGACACGGGTTTACACAAAAGTGACGTTCCTGGTCAGGACCCTTCTTCACACTTTGTGTCCTTTTGAGTAAACAAGTTTCTTCCAAACTCTGAACCTATCTAATAGCATTGGGATTTCATTCAAAGCTCGGAGGGGATGTTAAGAGCTTATAGCCTCAGGGAATCTGACTGCATTAAAACAGGTTAGAATATGTTTGAGGGGTTAAATGAAGAATAGGAGAATCCTTTGGTGGATACATGTACCTATTGTATACCTGAATGTTTGATGTTATACCCTTATTTATTCCCCTACAGAACTGGCATGTTCAGCATTTATTGTCTATTTGCATTGGCCCTTGATAGACCGTGGGCCAAGGTGCTTTTTCATTTCATTTTGTGACCCAAATCACGTATCTACCTGCATTTATAACATATCGTGCAAAAATATTATAGAAATCATACCTGAAACTCGTCAAGACCAAAATCTGCGCATTTTTAAAAAATATGAGAAAAACCTCCAATTTTCCGAGTAGTAATTGACCAATCAATGCACGTTTGACATTGCGTTGGACACCAATTGACCAATCACGCGCTTTGTTTCATGGTAGCTAGGCAGCGAGCGCACCTGGATCATTGCTGCCTCCTAATTACATCAAAACAATAGCAAGGTTTGGAAGGAATAAAGGTAATGCAAACCTTGCTGATAATTTTGTTTTACAATCGATTTATCTTTGTAAAGTTATGATGTAAACTGTTAAATAAAAATTATAAATAAAAGTTTAGAGCCAGGGTTGGGATTAGGATCAGTCAATCAATGGGTCGGGCTGTCGGTAGGCCAGTGGATGCTGCGAAGGATCGGTTGGGCTGTCGATAGATGGTGAGTGTTGCGAAGGGTCGGTGGGGCTGTCGGCCGGCCGGTGTTGCAGCGAACGAGCAGGCGGACTGACGCAGTGGGCGCTATGGGGGCGCTGAAGGCAGCTCGGGTGGCGTGCAGGGCAGTGCTGTTCCCCACCATGATGATCCAGACGGGCATGCTGGCCGAGGTGCACGCGCTGAGCGGCCACACGTATGGAATCCGCAGCCATTCCCAAAGCAGCTCCGGCTCCAGCTCCAGCCGTGGGCAGCTGTGGAAGGATTAGGCATTTTCCTCTCAGTAAAAGATATCTTAGACTTCCCCCAGCCGGGCACTGCTCCCGCTGCGCTATGGCCGTGACCCCCCACTCTGCACACTGTAGGTATGTTACAATACCTACCTTTAGCGGCACTGCACGACTTTGGCGCTTTACAGAGGGGGGCGGGTTTAAAATGCCGTTTTTCCCTAGACAGTCCAAATCGATCCATCTCAGGCAATTTAGTCGCTAAAGAGAAATCGCTCCGACATTTGTTATATGAGGCTATTTTTAAACTACGCTAGATCATTTATTAGCTAGAGTAGTTTAAAAATCATCTTCTAAAGCCCCGAACACCGACAGCAGAACAGACCTAACATAGGCGATAAAAGAAGGTACAGAGTTTATTTTTACATCAAAACGTGGTTATTAGGAAGCATTTAATCAAATTTTCATCATGCGAAAAGGGGACAAAAAGAATATACGAACCGGCTGTATTTTTCCTGCCGGCTGGGGGTTAAATTCACCGCAAACCGCAACGTTCCAATCCACCGCGTTCCACTAAAACCCACTCGTAAGTTGATTTAAATGGCCATTAATTTACGGGAATTAAACACTAAATTCCTTCCATTTGGCCTATAAATTCATGAAAATTAGATTTAAAAATCATGTTATATTGTGGATTATTGTGTGAATGTTATTTGGACACTTAGGCAATTTAAAAATGTTTATAATTTCTTAAGAAATGGATAGATGTTTAGATCTACTAATTGAATTTTGTAATTAGCTACAATTAGATAACTAACTAATTATATGCTTTAATTTCAGGTCATCCAAGTAAGATTGTTTCATATTAGTTTCAGAATGCTTCAATCTATAATAACTGAAAATTTCATTGAGTTCTCTTAATTTTTAAGAAAGTTATGGGCTTTTGACTGTCCTAGATCACAGCTTTTGAGTTAAGTCAATGGAAAGGCAATGGGGAGCAAAATGCTAATTTCTGAGTATGAAAATGGCCATAACTTTTTTAATACTGAAAATATGAAAATGAATTAGGTGTCAAATTAAACTTGTTTTTATGCTTTATCTGATGGCATGAATTGCAGACTTGATTTTTTTTTTATCTCAAAATTTTGTAACATTGCTACACACTGGCAGTCAGTGGGGTTCAGTAAACAGGGGAACACACAGGATCTGCCCTCACTCATTAATTAGGCGGGTTCAGGAGCCGGTGAAACTTGGAGAGGGGAGAACATACTCAGTCTGCGGCAGTCTCACTCAACATACACACTCACAATTATATTCATTATAATATTTTTATATAATGTAATTATATATAGTTCCAGTCATATTCACGTCAAATATGGTATAATAATATGGTTTAAATAGACCGCAGCACGGAATTAGGCTCCTCATAGAGTAATATGAGCATTGAACACTACATGGTGCTAACTTTTTTGATCTAATTTTCTAATTAGCTTAATGAATTAGTGTGCAACTTTTGACTGACGAGTTATGAATTCCTTCTCAATTATTTTATATCTTATATATTTTATCTAAATCTGTGCCAAATTTCAAGTAGATACCAGACATGGGTCACAAAAGTTACATTCTAGACACATTTCCGATGCTTGCACATGTAGCTTCTGGATGTTTGGGCGTCATTTGCGCGTCAAGCAGTTGGCGCGCAAAGATTTTATGAATCCTAAAATCCTGGGGTGCCACGCGCGACCGCTCGTCACTGCCTCTGCCACCATGCCTCACCGCGCGTGTAATGCACGCCACGACGCGTGCGTCGTTTGGCGTAAATGATGTCACGCAAAGGATGCCCAGGTGGGGCAGGCCCTTTACTAACATTGCTGGAAGGTCAACTCACACTTGCCACAGAGTGCGGGTGGTGCAGAGCACTTACACAGAACAGCAGATAAGTCAAAGAGACAGGCAGCCACTCTGGAAAGAAGGAATGTCTGAAGAAGGGTCTCGAACCAAAACGTCACCCCTTCCTTCTTTCCAGGGATGCTGCCTGTCCCGCTGAGTTACTCCAGCATTTTGTGTCTATCTTCAGTTTAAACCAGCATCTGCAGTTCCTTCCTACATAGATAAGTCAAAGGACATGTCATGGACAGGCAGCCTCATGCTGCAAATACTTTGTATATTACAGTACTGAGGTTGTGATGGCTGGGGCTGGAGTATCATGTCCAGGCTTCAAGAAGAGCAAAGTAAAATTTATAATTTCCCCCAATTGTGTTTTCAGGCATCGGATTCCAAAGGAGCAGTGGTGGATGGACCTTCGGCCACTGATGAAGATATTGGCCAAATACAACGTTGACTTCGACATGCCCATTGCTGGAAAGATTGAGCACCTTAGGCAAAACGGAACTTTCGAAAGTCGTAACACCATTGCTATTTAAAAAGTCGGATGTACGAAAGTGGTTACACAACGCCCCAGCTTGTTTGATCAACAGCATTTATGTTGCCTAGCAGAGGATAAAAGCAGCTTCTAATTTGCTCTGTAAGTTAGGTATGTTGTACTGTTACTTTTTATGGAAATAAAAGCAGGCATCCTGTTCCCTTCATTACACATTCACTCGGGCTATGCCCAGCCACTTGTACAAAGTGGAAGAATTGGTTTGTCAACATTGCCAATAGAAAAAAAGTTACACTTGTAGTAAATTTTAATCACTTCTCATTGCACTGTTCCCAAATATTTATTGTGTGGATCACCTTCTTGAAAGAGAATAGTTTTAATGTGAAAAATCTAAAAGGCATATTTATGAGATCAATGTAATTCATGTGTTGTAGTGAAGTGGAAGATTATGTTTTATTTTCCAGCTTCAAATAAAACTGCTCTGGCTGGTCCTGTACAGATTTGCATTTGGTTTGACTGATTACTTTCTTAAACAGTGTGAGAAAGACAAAGAACTAGAAGCGGATTAGTCTTCCCGATCCAACTCCGACTTTCAATAAAATCATGGAGACATCAAGGAACAGCTGACATCTTGAGCAAAACATGGTCTGAAGGAAATCAGCGGACCAGGCAGCATCTGTGGAGGAGGTGGACAAGAGATGTTGTGGCTCGGGACCCCTCTACAGATTGGTTCACAAATATCATAACTACTCTTTAAAAAGAACAGCAAAGGGATTGGTATTAGGCAGGAAAGGAGATTTAAACTGATTATTACCATGTTGTTAGCCTGCATCGTACCATGTACATTCACTATCATCTCCTACTGTTTCCCCTGCTGCGTCCTGAACGTGATTTTTGTTTTCATTTCCAATTTCCAGCATCTGCTGTATTTGTGATCTTAGACACAAAAAGCTGGAGTAACTCAGTGGGACAGGCAGCATCCCTGGAGAGAAGGAATGGGTGACGTTTTGGGTCGAGACCATTCTTAAGACCCGAAGAATGGTCTCGACCCAAAACGTCACCCATTACTTCTCTCTAGAGATGCTGCCTGCCCCGCTGAGTTACTCCAGCAATTTCTGTTTATCTTCAATTTAAACCAGCTTCTGCAGTTCCTTCCTACATATACTTGTGGTCTTTTTCTTCCCCCCCCCCTCCAAAAAAAAAAACCCATTCCAATTCATTGACAAACACTGCACGCTCTATTCTTTGCATTACTTTCACAGCATCACAACAATTTGATCTGATCAACCACAAACACTAATGCCATTATTGATGATATCTGCCTTCTAAACCCCTTGATGTATTTAATAAGTTCAGAGCATTAATGAACATAACTGAGCCCAAAGCTGCTTTAATACGTATCCCAAGTTAACCTTTTTATTTTCTGGAATCTTTATGAATAGTACTAATTAAAAATAGAACTTTTTACACCAACTCTATGATTTAATGACCCGTTTCCAATCTATCAAAATAGTTCACTGGTCTGACTGATACCTAGTCCCCAATGGCTGGTTGTCCAAAGAGACCAATCTCGTTTTTTTCCCTGCTACAGTTCCTTCCATCTTCCTGACCCAAAGCAGCCAGTGTTGTATTTTTCCTCATCATTCAGGCCACCTTTAAAACCTTTTTATTAATTTTATGAGGGAGGAATAGAAAGGTGTCCTTCACTGGTGTTGCTGCCTATCTTCACCTCTAAAGGAATCTGCAGTAACACCTACAAACAGCTCCAACCAGGTCTGGCTCATAGAACATACAACAGTACCACGTAACAACAGGCCGTGGGGGCCATAATGTCTGCGCCGAATATGATGTTAAGTCAATTTCCTCTGCTGCATGTGATCCATATCCTTCCATTCCCTGCGTATCCATGTTCCTATCTAAAAGACTCTTTATGCCACTATTGAATCTGCTTCCTCATTGAATATTCAAGGAGGCGGTTCAGTATCTGCCTTGTTAATCCTCTTCACATTGAATGCCGTACGATAATCTCTAGTTCTTTTAAGCACTGAACCGTAAATCAGTGGCAGTTCTACACTACCGAACAATCCCTTTTCTCACTCTCGCCTTGGTCAATGTTGATGCCTGGAGCAACGTCACTAAGAACTGATTGATCACGTGAAATTATAAAAGAGAAAGTGCTGGGAGCATCCACCAGGGTGGATGGAGAGATAAGCAGAACCAATGTTCCACATCAATGATCTGGTCTGCGATCACCATGTTGTGGTCGTGTTTTCTACAAATGATTACTTTTCGAAGCACTTGCCTAAGATTTCTGGGGAAACCCAGAGTTCCCACTGAAGGGTGGGTATCACCCAAGACCAAAATGAACAAAAATCACTCCGAGCTTTGAGTGTTTCCAAAATCGCTTTCTCAATGAATCATGGAAGCAGAGTCCTTCAGTATTTTAGGAGAGTAGTAGAATGTCATTGTTGAAATAATTTCTGCTGATCCCGGTTGACGTCATCACTTCTACGCATCAAGTCCTCTCTTCAGGTAACCCGTCCCACAGATAATAACACGTTTGTTAAATTATTGGACATTTTATAGCACCCAGAGGAAGGCAGGTCCAGATCTCTTCCCTCAATCATTATCTTATTACAGTCCCAGTATATATCCAATCATCTGCAACCCACAATCATATCCCTGGCCTTAAGTTTTTGTATACAATGTAATTTTTTTTTAGAAGCAGCCAGGATATCTTCTGACAGGGTTGTGGTCTCTCCTTTACACAATGAGATAGAAAAGTAATTTCTGACCAAATCCCCTTAATCCCACATCTTCTCCTCTTTGCCAGATGTTAAATATTCACAATTAGCCTCTGTACAAGCCTAAATCCACTATTTTCAAATTGTGAATTAGTTGTAAAAATTATTGGAGACATCGAATTTCCTGTCATTAGAGGACATAGAGGTGTGGGTATACCTTCTTGGCTGTTGCTTCCATGTGATTGGTCCATAACAGATTGTTGGTAATATTTACGCCAAGGAACTTGTAGTTCTCAACCATTTCCACTTCAGCACCATCGAGGCTAACTAACCCTGACCTTCCCATCCATGCTGACTTGGACAATCTGCCCAACACGCGGCGGAAGGCCCGCAAACCCTTCTGGTCTTCAGCCAAATCCCTGGAAGACTTTGACTCCACAACAGAGTGGCACAGAGCCTGGAAAGATGCCAACACCATCAACGGAGAGATCATCACAGAACCCAAAGTGAAACCATCGGGTTTTGACCTCCATCGCAAGCAATGGCTAACCCTTAACATAATCCGCACCCTCCATGCAAGAACCGCCCATCACCTGCATAAGTGGGGGATGACAGACAGCCCTGCTTGCGACTGCGGACATCCAGACCAGACCCATCCCACACATCGTGAATGACTGCCCACTGAGGCTTTTCCCTGGTGACAAAGTCATCCACCCAGTAACTGATGCTGTCCTGGTCTGGATGTCTACCCTTGACATACAACTTTAGGCTGTGCACGCCATACACAAGAAGCTTCAGCACTATTGGTGCAGATTGGAGCATGTACTTCTTCACGTTTCTTGAAGTCGATAATTAGCTGCTTGAGGCAGAGGTTGTTGATAGGACCACGGTTTTGTCCAACAATGTACACATACACACATTAAACCAATATTTGAAGTGAACCAGAGTGATAAGATTTAAAAATTAGAAGCATTGACCTTCCACACAAGTATCATTGGCATAAATGGATTATTAAGGAAAGTTATTCGCAATTATATTCCTTTTCAAGTGCGATCCACTGGAATCCTTTGCTCAATTTCCATACTTACACTGCTCTCCCTTTATACCTTCCAGTTGCCTTAAGCCCCTGTCCCACTTTCCCGAGTTACCTCCAAATTCTCCTGAGTTTTCCCCTTGATTCAAACTCGGGGCTATTTTTTTAACCCGTGGACATTTTTCAACATGTTGAAAAAACATCCCGACTTACCTGATTTGCCCCCCAAGTACCTACGGCTGGCATTACGAGCCGCTACGAAATATCTACGGATTCCTACGACCATTCTCCGAGTTTGAATCAAGGGGAAAACTCGGGAGAATTCGTGAGTAACTCGGGAAAGTGGGACAGGGGCTTTACAATGACAATAAATGTAACGGGCGAATCAAAAATAAACTCTTCAGATGAGCAAGGCAATGTAACCGTAATCCAGCTGTATATAGACAACAATTAAGTTACCTGCACATTTGTGTAACTTTAAGAAACAGTTTTTCCTTTTAGCAGAAATAAACAATGTTGTAAATAGAAAGCTACCAATTTAGGTTGACGACCCTTCATCAGATTAGAGATGCTGTCTGTATTGAGTTTGTATATTCTCCCTGTGACCTGCTTGGGCTTTCACCGAGATATCCAGTTTCCTCCCACACTCCAAAGACATACAGGTTTGTAGGTCAATTGGTTTGGTATAAATGTAAATTGTCCGGAGTGTGTGGGGTAGTGTTAATGTGCGGGGATTGCTGGTCGGTGAGGACTCGATGCAGCCCGAAGGGGCTGTTCCTGCACTGTCTCTCTAAGCTAAACGATCTGATGATGAATCCAATTAGTTTGCACATTCTCTACTTACATGGGTTTCTGCTGGTTATAAACACAAAATGCCAGAGTACCTCAGCGGGTTAGGCAGCATCTCTGGATAGAAGGAATGGGTGTACTCTGAGGAATGCTGAATTCTGAAGGGTCTCAACCCGAAACGTCACTCTTCCTTCGATCCAGAGATGCTGCCTGTTACTCCAGCATTTTGTGTTTATCTTCGGTGTAAACCAGCATTTGCAGTTCCTTCCTACACGCTGGTACACAAGTCTCATTCCATATCCCAAAGAAGCTGGCAGGTTAATTGGCTAAGTAAATCACCCCTTTTCTAAATCAGAGGCAAAAAAAATCAATGGATGCACATGAGAGAATAAAATGCAGAGGGTACAAAAAAAATAAGCAGAGGATAAATCAGACCAATGGGATTGCCAGATTGTGTCATTATTTATGAGCTGCAATGGATGGGACGGAATATCCAACATTATCCATGATTTCTCAGATGTTATTTGCTCTGCAGAGTGTCTCCAAGCAATGTCTGACATCTACCCTATGCAGTATTTCACTTTTGTGCAAATATAAAACAGGACTTTGCATTAGTCTAACGGGACAATTTACTTCTGATCCGATCGGGCGTTAAGTTGTTGAGTCAGAATTATACGGCATGGAAATAGACCACTCAGCTCAACTTATTCAACCAACCAACCAACATGCCAATTTAAGCTAAGCCTAACCATTAACCACTTCTCCTGCATTTGGTCCATATCTCTAAACTTTTCCTATCCTTGTACCTGTCCAAATGTTTTAAATATTACAACTGTACCACTTCCTCTGGTAGCTCATTCTGCATCCCCACTACCCTCACCGTTAACACTGAGGCACGGAAAATAATCAAAGACAGAATACAAGAATGAAACATTGCTAGTAGGTTTTACCATTACACAACATTTTTATTTTAGATTACTAAAAAATACAGATGTTTAAATTTCTAAAGCATAAGGAGGTCTCACAATTGCCCATCTGAATGGTCTGCATAAACTATTTGTCTTAATCTCTTCCAACGAGGATGCTTTGCATAAAATGTTCCAGTGAAGTCAAGTGTCAAATACTACTTAAACAGGTTGGAAAGAATTGTATTTCTGCTGGCAAATCACATCATAACAGAATTATCAATACTTCACATCATAATTGTAGAGAAAACATTCAGCATGATTTTTCCTCAAAATCATTTTTTTCTCCTCCAAGAGCTGGATACGCTACTTGCCTTGAATTTCAACAAGCATTAGGAATCCATATTTACTCTGTTATAGCAGCTGCAAACTTAAAATTGAGGTAACAAGGAACTCCACTGAATTGTGCCATTCGCAAATTCCGAGAACCTAGTCTTTGGATCAAGAACTTTGCTGTTTCCACAGTCATCTCCTTCAGAGATTAGGTGCAAGTAAACATTAATATTTCAGTGGAATCCACCTTGATCCTATGTTACTTTGGGGAAGTGATAAGATCCTTGGCATTTGTCCTCTTATCCTGTATTACCTCTGCACCCAACTTGGATCTCGTTTGATAGAATCACTTTCAGGCCCTAAAATTGCAGCCCCACTTGTACTTTGTCCAGCTATCAAATACCTGAAAAAAAAACAATACAAGGAAACAGTGTTAATTGGAGCACAGAAAATGTTTTCTTTGGGTTAAAATAGTACAGCGTATTGTTAGACTGAAACACAAGGAACTGCAAGTGCAGGAGTCACTCAGAGGGCCAGGCAGCATATCTGTAGGACATGGACAGGTGATATTTCAGATCGATATGCTCTCACTTATGTTGAAGTTGAAAGTCTTCCAAAAAAAAAAGCTGCATCAAAAATAGTGTAGAAAGGAACTGCAGATGCTGGTTTATACCGAAGGTAGACACAATGGGGTCAGGCAGCATCACTAAAGAAAAGGGATGGGTGAAGTTTTGGGTCAAAACCATCCTTAAGATTTAAAGTAGAGGGGAGGGAACTAGAGGTATGGAAAACATCAGAACAAATCAGGGCCAGTTAACAAAGACAGAGGAACTGGGGTGCAGACAAAGAATGCGAGCACAACCACACTGGGATAATAGTGTGAAGAAGGGTCTCGACCCGAAACTTCACCCATTCCTTCTCTCCAGAGAAACATAGACAATAGGTGCAGGACTAGGCCATTCAGCTCTTCAAGCCAGCACTGCCATCTAATGTGATCATGGCTGATCATCCACAATCAGTACCCCGTTCCTGCCTTCTCCCCATATCCCTTGATTCCTCCAGCCTTAAGAGGTCTATCTAACTCTAGACATCTGTAGGGGGCGCCGTCGAGTATGGCTGCCCTGACAGCAGCTGTTAGTCTTTTCACCATTTATTTTTTTATTTTTAGTGAGTTAAAGTGTTTGTTTTGGAGCTCTTTTAGTTTTTTATGTGGTGGGTGGGGGGAAACTTTATTTCCAAGTCCTAACTGGTCGGAGAGGCAGCTTTCCTCCGAGCTGCTTCTTCGCCCCCCTCCGTGTGGCCTACCATCGGTCTTGAGCAGCGTTTCCTGTCGGGACCGGCCGGGACTGCAGCTTCGGCGGCGGCACAGCGCAGGGACACCATCACGGAGCGGGCGATGCCTTACCGGGTCGCCGTGCGGTGGGCTCCGGAGTGCTGTGGCCGCCGACTCTAACATCCGAGGAGCTGTGGCTGTGGGCGTCCAGCCGCGGGCGGCGCTGGATTTAAAACACCGCGGAGCCAAGGATCCAAGATCGTCAGAGCGGAGCTCCAGCCAGCATGGCCTGAGGACTTCGGGTGCCGCAGTCTCCAGGGAGGAAGCGGCCGCTGGAGTTCCAGCTTTCCGACTATGGGTGAATAGGGGATGGGACTGGACTTTGCTGCCTTCCCCCACAGTGGGAACCATTGTGGGGGGGATGTTTTTATGTTTATTGTTACATTTTTTAATGTTGTGTCTTATCTTTATTCGAGTGCTGCATTGGCAAGTCAAATTTCACTGGGATCATATATGTGATAATAAATGTCCTTTGTCCTTCTCCTAACTCTCTTTTGAATGCATCCAGTGAATACAATACTCCAGGTGTTGGCCATAATAAATTCACCCGTTTCTGCCTTCAAGTGACCAACATTTACATTAACTATTTTTTTACTCTTTACATACCTAAAGAAGATTTTAATATTCTCCTTTATATTCTTGGCTAGCTTACCTTCGTACTTCATCTTTTCTCCTTGTATTGCCTTTCTGGTTACGTTCTGTTGTTCTTTAAAAGTTTCCCAATCCTCTGGCTTCCCATTTCATCTTTGCTATGTTATACGTCATTTTTATTTTGTACTGTCCTTGACTTCCTTTGTCAGCCACGGTCGCCTCTTACTCCCCTTAGAATCTTTCTCTCTCTTTGGAATGAATTGATCGTGCATCATCTGGATTATTCCCAGAAACACCTGCCATTGCTGTTCCACCGTCACCCTGCTCGGGTCCCTTTCCAGTCAACTTTGGCCAGCTCATCCATCATGCCTCCCTGGTCCTCTTTGTTCAATTGCAATACTAACACTTCCGATTTTACCTTCTCCCTCTCAAATTGCATATTAAAACTTATTATAATGTCACAATCTCCTAATGGTTCCTTTACCTTAAATTCCCTTATTAAATCTGTTTCATTACACAACACTAAATCCAGAATTGCCTTCTCCCTGGTAGGCTCCAGAACAAGCTGCTTTAAGAAACCATCTCGGAGGCACTCTACAAACTCCCTTTCGTGGGGTCCAGTACCAACCTGGTTTTTCCAGTCTACCTGCATGATGAAATCTCCCATAACCACTGCAGCATTACCTTTGTTACATGCCGATTTTAACTCCTGATGCAACTTGCACCCTATCTCCAGGCTCCTGTTTGGGGGTCTGTAGATAACTCCCATTAGGGTCTTTTTACCCTTACAATTTCTCAGTTCCATCCACAATGACTCTACATCTTCTGATTCTATGTCATCCCTCGCAAGGGACTGAATTTCATTCCTTACCAACAGAGCCACGCCAGCCCCTCTGCCCACCTGTCTGTCTGCCTGTCCACTGAGTTACTCCAGCATTTTGTGTATATCTTCGGGGTAATAGAGCAGAAAGTGTATTGAGAAGTAGTAGTTTCATGTTGAAGTTCAATTATGCCTTGAACAAAGAATGTTAACAACAGGTACTGTTAACATATTCCCTTATTTGACCTCTCATGCCAATAACAAATAAACTCAAGCTGTTGATTGTGTTGGCACCATTGGACACATTGCCTAAAATGCAATAAAAGTTGAACTATACAAAGTACTACTGGCATTGATGTTACAAAATGAAGAAATAAATTAGGGAAGAGACAGATGACCAAAGTCAAGACCAACAAATGAGAAATTATAATCTGTTAATTTATCATTGCAGTTAAATTAATAAAATTAAAACATAGTACATAGCATTGAAGCTGTAAAATACAAAGTGGCCTCCTCTGGTTTAATCTCTCATCTTCTCCGTAGAAGATGTGAGATTAAACCAATGTTGAAGGGTAGAGATTAAATCAGTTTGCCAAGTTACTGTAGTGGAGAGTGTCCTGTCATTCTGGTGGTCACCACTGCAGATCACTGAGAATATACTAATTTGCTCTAATAACTGCACACTTTACCCGTCTACTCTAAAACATTCAGTTTTTTTGTTTCTTGTCAGTGCACGATCATGAAGGGGCAACAACATAGATTATAACTGAACTGGGAAGAAAAGCTGGCAAAATCCACAAGATAGATAGATGCCCATCCGAGCAGAGCTGGGGTCTCGACTCGAAACGCCACCCATTCCTTCTCTACAGAGATGCTGCCTGTCCCGCTGAGTTACTCCAGCTTTATGTGTCTATCTCCGAGCTATCATTTGTCCATTTCCCTCCACGGGTGCTGTCAACCTGCTGGGTTCCTCCAGCAGTTTGTTTTTTTGCAGAGTCTCTTTTCTCCATTGTAACAACTGAATTACCCTGCATCCTCGAGGGCAGCAACAGCAAATGCAACCCAACACAAGGATCAGTGGAATCTCCCTCACCCACCTCCTTTATCCTCCCCCCACAAATGTAAGTTTTCTAGAAGTGAAGTAATTCAACATCAACCTGTACAAGATTAGCTTGAATTGTATTGTAAAGCATAAACAAGTGGATTCATTTTGCCTTTTTAGGATCCAGACTTCATTTAAACAGTTACTCACTTGTTGGTTACTTCTATTAAGCCATCACGGTCAACTTCAAAAAGCTGCTCCCTGCGTTTCAACTTCATGTCATCCGAGATACTACAGAGAAAACGATCCAATCCTGGTGAATAAGCAGAGAGAGTGTAGTAAAACAACATTTTCAATTGCTAAATTGCTTTAATCAATTCTAGCAACTCTAAAACGGTACGCTTTCAATCACACTCATTCACTGCAAGTGCAAAGAGAAACTTGTGAATGCACATAGTTGATTCTATATCAGTTGTACCAAGCACCTTTGCAAAGATGATTGATTGATGTGCTGGCACACCGAAGACAATGCCGATTTTCATCATCTATGTCCGTTAGGAAGTGGTTCCCACGACACAAAAAGCAGCTTAACACATGCTTGAGGAACATCATCGATCTTTATTATTTCTGGAAGAGGTTGTTGTTCAGCAGGGGACAGTTGATGGATAACTGTGGTTGATAAACAGGGCACAATTCTCTTGCATTCCTCAGTGAGTGAAGCAATGATTTGGAACCTTTGGCTATCTGAGCAAACAAATGGTTGACGGTCTAGACTTCAAACTCTGCATTATTCATATGGTCCATTGGGCAGCAGTAACCACTGCCTTCTTGTGCACTTTTGCGACATAGACTATCTGCAGGTGGAACTCAAAACATTGGAGAAGTATCATCAATGCTCTATTGGTGAAGTACTCCAAATTAATGGCAAGAGAAGTTAACTAAAATTAACTCTCTATATCCTGTTCAAATCTGCTGCGGTTACCCCAGTTTTGCAGCTGGTAGAGCTGGTGAGCTCAACTCCCCCCCCCCCCCCCCCCCCCCCCCCCCCCCCCCCCACAATGTCCTTCCCCTTACCACATCCCCAGCATTGAGGCATTAGTACATTCAGATGACTCTGATATGCAAGCTCCATCCCTTGCATGGTTGAAACTGTACTCTTAAAACAGAGACATAATTGAGCTCTGCTATGCTAGAGGTACCAGGTGACAAATGCAAATGATTCATGGATGCTCTTTAAGCCTCCTTGAAAAGATGCGACATTCCAGTGGGCTTGTAAGCATCCCTGCTCTATGACTACTCAAAATAGAGGAGCACTGGGAATGGCACTGAGAATCTGAAGCTACGTTATTGGGAGTTCATGGGAGCCCAGTGTAAACAGCAAGCTTCCACCTCACCCAAACTGTCATCCAAACACCTCCCTCCCACATTGCGGCAATGTCAGCATCTCACATTGGCTGCATCAGCCAGAAGAACCTGTAGAACTGGAAGCTAACACCTTTGAATGTCCAAGATGGTTAGACCAACAAAAGTCTTTGCTGAAGTTATCATACCTGCTAGTTTACAAGCAGGCTCCTGGGACCCAGTCTTACATGAAAAAATAGACAAGTTAGAATTTTGCCAAAGGTTAAAATGCACAACACGATATCAAAAAGGAACAGAATCTGGCTGCTTCTGAGGTGCTTGGTGACTAATCAGTGCACAGGAGAATAGAATTAATGTAAATATTCATGATCAGGATGCCTGTCTTCACTTTCATTCTTATTATATTGTTAAACCACACACAGCTGGGTTTTGCAGAAACACAGATGCTTCTTCTAATCCAACAGTCTATTATTCACTATCTATAATATGTTCTGACCCCACAATCATCTTGGAACCAGCTATCACTTGATACTCTCCTTCCCCTCATATCTTTATTAATGATCAAACATTCTTACCCTTGTCTGATGGTGCTACGGGGGCATCCACAGCTGAAAAGATGGATAATTTGGCTTCATCAATATCTTCTTGTGTAAATTTTCCTGCTCTGGCCCAAGCAATGCTCCGTCTAAATGCTGACATTGTATCGAGAGAATTAGGATCTCTGAAATTATAAACAGTAATTTTCTTGTATATTATATCCATAACTGAATCATTTTTCATGTAATTATTTTCAAACATTTGCTCATGAATGATAATTAAATGTACCATAAACTTACAGGTAATACATTTAAATTTCTATAGAAATCCACTGATTACGAGCCCAATAAAATGTGAAGGCTGAAAATTTCCATTTGAAGCCCGAATGTGGATGAGGGAAAAGTTTAACCCGTCTCTTAATTATATTACACATCTAGAGTATTTTATACCACATATACAATTAGATCATTTACACAAATGATCAAAAGAAGAATACTGGGGGTACACAAAAAGCTGGAGAAACTCAGCGGGTGCAGCAGCATCTAAGGAGCGAAGGAGATAGGCGACGTTTCGGGTCGAGACCCTTCTTCAGACTGGTCAGGGATAAGGGAAACGAGAGATATAGACGGTGATGTGGAGAGATAAGGAACAATGAGTGAAAGATATGCAAAAAAGTATCGGTGATAAAGGGAACAAGCCATTGTAAGCTGTTTGTGGTGTGAAAATGAGAAGCTGGTGCGACTTGGGTGGGGGAGGGAGATAGAGATAGAGGGAATGCCAGGGCCCGAGGGCTGAGGGAGAGGTGGGAAGGGGAGGAGACAGCAAGGTTAACAGAATTGAGAAAATTCAATATTCAAGCCCAAAGGATGCAGACTCCCCAAGCGGAATATGAGGTGCTGTTCCTCCAGCTTGCGGTGTTGCTCACTCTGGCCGTGGAGGAGGCCCAGGACCGAGAGGTCGGATGTGGAATGGGAGGGGGAGTTGAAGTGCTGAGCCACCGGGAGGTCGGGTTGGTTATTGCGGACCGAGCGGAGGTGTTCGGCGAAGCGATCGCCAAGCCTCCGCTTGGTCTCACCGATATAGATCATCTGGCATCTGGAGCAACGGATGCAGTAGATGAGGTTGGAGGAGGTGCAGGTGAACCTCTGTCGGACCTGGAAGGACTGCTTGGGTCCCTGAAAGGAGTGGAGGGGGGAGGTGAAGGGACAAGTGTTGCATTTCTTGCGGTTGCAAGGGAAAGTGCCCGGGAAGGGGTAGAGTGGGAGGGGAGGGAAGAATTGACAAGGGAGTTGCGGAGGGAGCGGTCTTTGCGGAAGGCAGACAGGGGGGGAGATGGGAAGATGTGGCGGGTGGAGGGGTCACGTTGGAGGTGGCGAAACTGGCGGAGGACTATATGTTGTATTTGCCGGCTGGTGGGGTGAAAGGTGAGGACCAGGGGGACTCTGCCCTGTTTGCGAGTGGGGGAATGGGGAGCGAGGGCAGTGTTGCGGGGTATGGAGGAGACCCTGGTGCGAGCCTCATCAATAGTGGGGGAGGGGAATCCCCGTTCTCTGAAGAATGAGGCCATTTGTGATGACCTGGTGTGGAACACCTCATCCTGGGAGCAGATGCGGCGTAGACGGAGGAATTGGGAATAGGGGATGGAGTCCTTACAGGAGGCAGGGTGGGAGGAGGAGTAGTCCAGGTAGCTGTGGGAGTCAGTGGGTTTGTAGTGGATGTCGGTCAGGAGTGTATCACCTGCAATAGAGATAGTGAGGTCAAGGAATGGTAGGGAAGTGTCGGAAATGGTCCAAGTGTATTTGAGTGCCGGATGGAAGTTGGTGGTGAAATGAATGAAGTCAGTCAGTTGTGTGTGGGTGCAGGAGGTGACACCAAAGCAGTCGTCGAAAGAAGAATACTGTTGCAAAGTCAAAACTGTTTTGATCCCTCAAATTACAAATTTCCATTTCCATTGACCATCCTTTATATTTGAGACAATTTTTGTTCATTCATATTGCATCCAAGATAATAAACAATGGTAAAGCTACACATGAAAACATATTCTGAATAACAAGAACTTCCATTGTAGTGCTTATAATAAAGCACAAAATAGGTCCACGAAAAAATGAAGCAAAGCCAAAAGCGATATTGGAGAGATGGCCAAAGGGTTATTTAGAGTGGTATCAGATGTATATTATAGTTGGTTTATTATTGTCACATGGACCAGGGTACAGTGGAAAAGCCTTGTTTGCATGCTATCCAGCCATATCTCTCTATATGTTGTTTTTGTTTCATTTTATTTATATATTTGTAATTTGCTTGTTTTAATCTGTAAGGTGTCCTCGAGTGCTCAGAAAGGCGCCCATAAATAAAATGCATTATTATTATTATATCATACTATACCCATGTATAATCAAGCAGACACAAGTAAAGGAGACGTAAAATGGTGGACCGATTAATAACAGATGATAGTGAATCCTCTTTTGGGACTAGCCGATAAAGAGTCACAAAGATCTGGTGCCGACTTGCTCTTGCATCTAGGTATGTTCCAGTTAAAAGCAATTTCCAAGCATAATTGGAACTTTTAGCACCAGATCTGTAGCCCCAGTTGAAATATTATTGCTTCACAACAGCTGATAAAAAACAAGCAAAAGGGGCAACTCATACTTCAATCTGCGTTCTTCTCTGCACAATTAAAAACATTAAAAAAATGTCACGGGTACCTGTAAGAATAGAATGAAAATAGACCGCTGCTGCTTAAGTTGGCACCACCTCCATACGCGCCACCTTTCTCTCGGATTTCACGGTGGAGGAATTTAGAAGTAATCAGCCGGGCAAGAACAGAAAGTCTACAAATAAAATGCAATTAATGGCAAATGCATTTGTAACAATATGATTGCACTATGAGGAACGTTACAAACGGAAAATGAAGTTACTTTGCTGACAAAACTCACTTGTAAATATCCATGATCAGACAATGCAAAAACATTACAAACCACTTAATTTCATTTATTTCCTTTCCCCATGACACTCACCCATTGATATTTTACAATGCTAAGTTGCCAGTGCCGTATGGACAGATTAATCAATTTAACACATTTATGGATTAAAAAAGTAATTGAGATAATACACTGGATAAAAAGAGCAGATTGATTGATACAGCATGGAAACAGGCTCTTGGCCCTCTTGAGTTCACGCTGATCATCGATCACCCCTTCACACTAGGTCTATGTTACCCCACTACAACATCCACTCCCTACACATTAGGGGCGATTTACTGCGGCCAATCAACCTATACGCCCGCGGTCTTTGGAATATATGAGGAAACAGGAGCACTGGGAGGAAACCCATGCAGTCACAGGGAGAATGTACAAACTCCACACAGACACCACCCGAAGTCAGGATCAAACTCGGGTCTCTGGCGTTGAGCCAGTAGCTCCACTGACTGTGCCACTTTGCGGCCTAATCTTCAGATAAACTTCCTTTACTCCATTTCTATAGGTTCTGAAACCTCAGAAGTGGTTCCAGGCACTCCATTAATAAATCAATATCATAATTCCACACCACCTCCTGCATCTCATTTATATTTATAAACCAACAAAACTTGTTATTTAGCTTTTATTTCTATGATATGGACTCTGCAATACCTCACACAAAGATTCTTATCCATGTGTTGCTCTTTGGATAACAATCTGCTTGATTTTATTCACCTTCCCAATCCCAGCTAATTTTAGCTTCTTTCGGGCATGACTGATATTAACCAATTCAGCAGAGACCAAATTTAAAATGGGGCATTCATTTTAACATTATGGTGAATTTATCTATAAAACCATAAAGGAAGTAATTTTAATTTTACCCTCATCTCCAATGTTCTAATTTACCTACACAAAATCAATAAGTGTTAATGTAAATGTCATTCCCTTCCCGGAAGGCGCAATATATTTAATAAATATAACGAGAGCTCAATTTTGTCAATTTAATTTTCTAAATGGATGAATTTACTTAAAAGACCACTGGGGTCGATAATATTTTCATTTCCTTCTCCAAGTATATATCAAGACTGGTGTAGTATCCTGTAGTGAAGTTTAAGGTGTTTTTCAGATTTCAAATCAAAATCCCAACATTAAAAAACTAATTTTATTCCTCTCCCGTGTAATTTTGTTTAAGGTCTTTACTTTGACTTTTATTCAAAGTTCATTAAGAAAGTAATGAACATACTAATGCAACTTACCTGGCAAAGTCAGGATTTGTGTAGGAAACAGTGCGTATACATTCACTAACGTAATTCACAGGGAATGGAAGCTGGAAGTGTGTCTTCATTTGACAAGCTTTGAAGGTAGGTTCCTAAAAGGAATAGCCAAAGAGAGATTTAAACTTTCCACTAAGCATTATGTAATATGTAGAACTAAATTGCCCTTGTATGTAAGAGGGATTCAAATATTTATTCTGACAAAATCTCTCAGACTCTGTTGTTCATTCCACAGATGCTCCCCGAAGTGTTGAATGACTATGGCATTTTCAATTAAACCATTAGCTGGATCACTAAATAACTATTGAACAGCTCCTTACTCGCATTCTTTTAAGAAAATAAAATACCCAAAACAAAAATACTGCTGTATTTCATATGCATATGTTTCTTTTGTTACGCTCCTATTGAAAGAGGATTTTAAAATATTAAGTTCTCAAAGTCAAATCCTAGCACATGTGGACAAATACCAAATATGCAGGTTATAATTGGTGAACATTAATAAACTCTGGGGATGATAAAGCGTGATCAATTGTAACATCATCAGCAGAGGTCCATAGCTACTTTGGATGGCAACAAAAGCTTTTCACTGTAACATAGAAAAATAGGTGCAGGAGTAGGCCATTCGGCCCTTCGAGCCTGCACCGCCATTCAATATGATCATGGCTGATCATCCAACTCAGTATCCCGTACCTGCCTTCTCTCCATACGCGCTGATCTCTTTAGCCACAAGAGCCACATCCAACTCCCTCTTGAATATAGCCAATGAACTGGCTTCAACGACCTTCTGTGGCAGAGAATTCCAGAGACTCACCACTCTCTGTGTAAAGAATGTTTTCCTCATCTCAGTCCTAAAGGATTTCCCCCTTATCCTTAGACTGTGACCCCTTGTTCTGGACTCCCCCTAACATCGGGGACAATCTTCCTGCATCTAGCCTGTCCAACCCCTTAAGAATTTTGTAAGTTTTAAGAATTTTGTTAGTTACCTCTGTACACGTGACAATAAACAAAACTAAATTATTTGTGGTAAAAGTTTACAAGGATCTTGTCATCATAGGGAATCTCTGGGAGTCGAGTACGATTGTATCCCTGGTGGGTCCTTTCAGTGGGCCTCGAGATGGCTGAAAAGACGATCCTGGAGCAACAGACATTATTGCAAGTGGTATGTCTGTCCAGGTGGACACCTGTACATCTTTTAACGATGGGAGATGGATGTATGGACCGCCACCACACAGCCCATGACAGGGACATCTCCAAACATTTAGCAATTTCTACCAAAATAATAGGCCTTGCATTAATATTCAAATTTTATGACGACCTTCGACCTAGTGAAGGTCCTGCATCAAAAAGTAGCATTTTATATCTTAACATTTTAAGTTTAGTATTTTCAGAAAGTTGATCAATTCAAAAATATCAGTCTTACAAACACAAGCTTCCTTGAAACTCTTGAACCTCCAGGCACGTCACCCCCAACTTCTTCGGGATTGAGTGGTTTCTGGAAGAAAAGTGATCAAATTTAGTTCTAAGTTGTAATCTTTTACATTGAAATTTAAAATCAAACAGTTGATGTCATTCAAATGTCCTTTTCACACGCTTATTGATGTGGGCACTATGGAGAGAATAGTGGAATAAACAGCACCCAAATATCAGATGCATCATAAAATGTTTATAATGGCTTATTTGACTTTCATTGGCATAACTTTAGTCCAATGTTGATAAACAGCAATAATGGTTTCCAAAGGTGATGGAAGGACAGGAGAAGACTAGGTGCTGAGAGCTCTCGTATACCTACATTAAGGAGGCAATTAAACACACCTGAGCAATTATGAACACCCGTGAAGCCATGTGTCCCAAGCATTATAGTGCCCTGAAATGGGGGGACTATGTTTAAACACAGCTGTAATTTCTACATGGTGAAACAAAATGTATAAAAATACCCTTTAATAAAATCTGACAATGTGCACTTTAACCACATGCGACTTTTTTTCTATTACAAATCTCAAATTGGAGTACAGAGGCAAATAAATAAATGATGGGTCTTTGTCCCAAACATTATGGAGGGCACTGTAAGTGTAAATTGTCCCTAGTATGTGTGACTTGTGTTAATGTATGGGGATTGCTGGTCGGTGTGGACTCGGTGGGCCGAAGGGCCTATTACTGCATTGTATCTCGAAACTAAACTAAAACTGGACATACTAGAGACTGCAGATGCTCGAATACTGAACAAAAAACTGTTGTTGGAACTCTGCAGGTCAGGCAGTATCAGTATCAGAAGGAAATGGTCAGACAATGGTCTGGTCCCTTCTTCAAATTGATTTGTCAATAACTTATGGTTAATGTTGTAATTTCAATAAAGAATCTTTCGTTTGGTTTAAAAAAAGACCTATAGTTACCCAAAACCCTCAAAATTAGGGTGAGCTGAGATCCCCCCCAGATGCGGGAGCTTGAACGCCCTGATGCGGAGGGCTCGACTGCCGGCTGCTGGAACCAAGATCGCCCCGACAACAGAAGGTTCAAGTGCCCCGACCGCGGGAGAACAAAGAAGGGAAGAAGATTGAACTTTATTTCCCTTCCATCACAGTGAGGAATGTGGGGGAGTTGCTGTGGTGGATGTTTATGTTAAAATGTATTTAGGTGTCTTGTTGCTCTTTATTGGTATGACTACATGGCAAATCAAATTCCTCAAATGTTGCAAAACATACTTGACTAATAAATAACTATTATGATTATGATCTCGTCATCTACCCAGTCATGCCCCTAAGAAATTTACATTTCAATGTCATCTTGCATTCTTCTAAACTTCACAAGATATTTTCACTAGTGATAAATCAACTCTGCCATCCGAGGGAATTTATGGAGTGCTGCCAATGCCTAAATATCCTCTCTTAAACAAACAACCAAATTTGTACACAGTATTGCAAGTGTGACCTCACCAGCATGCTGCATAGTGGTGTCAATATAGATTTCTAAACTCTAACTCTCCAGTAATGAAGGCTGATGCGGCATTTGTTTCCCTAACCATTTTTGTACTTGTCTCATCTTGTGTTTCATGGACAAGAACACAGTTCATACCTTGTTTTTCCATTTGTATAAAAGTCTGCCTTTACATCCCACTGATGTGTGCAACCTTGCATCTCTCCGCATTAAATTCAGTTTGCTGAGATCTTGCCCATTCACTCAGCCAGGTCAAATATATAAATACAAACATTTCTACGGTTGTCACATATTGTGTGAAAAAAATGTGCAGAGGCACATTCTAAATAGAACAAGTGGACAGAAGTGAACAATTCAAAAGTACAAATTTGGCAATTACACCCACTGAACCTTGAATAATTTGGAAGTTGTACCTCAATAATATTAGAACGGATGAGTTTCCTTTCTTTCTTTTTCTTTCCTAATCCAGGAATGTTTCTTAAGAACTTTTCAACTTCCTTTGACACTTCAGGAATTTCTTGTGGAGTGGCATTCACTGCACATCTATCAAGATAACAGAGATAAATGAATTATCTGCAATAATCAATTCATTGCTATCAATACAAAGTTGTGGTCTTTGCGATTTGACATAATGATGATATTAACTAATTGGACGGTAACAAACTAAATGCTCTCGCAACATGTGATATCATTTAGCCCATCCCAGAAATAATAGAGATCCTTTAACAAGGTAGAAACTTAATTTTTACATGAGAATAATGGACCATCTTCATTTTCTAAAATTGAAGCACAACATAACAAGCACATAGCTTTTACACACAGGTACATAGGTTTTTTACATGCAAGTAAAATAAGAATTGATCTTGTTTAAGACTATCACAGGAAACTTAGTACTATAATTGTACAATTTGCATTGTACGAACACACAAATAAATTGAAAATGGACCAGAGTGCCAGAATCATAAATGGCAGGCATAGGAAATTGAAAAAAAAGACAATTCCGGCAGAATTCAAGGTCAAAGGATAAGTTCTTACAAAATAAAATAGTAAAGCTACATTTTGAAGATGTTTACATATCTTAGAGATGGTGCAATAAATGTCTCTGCTAAACATTTAAAACTGAAGTTCTGCAAAGTTAATTCTTAATCTACATCTGTCAAATCACAGAAACACACTTAACAAAATTAGAGCTTGAAACTTTGAAGATATGAACATTTTATTTTGTCTGGCTACAATGTGCTTCTGAATATTAAAAGCTCACCTCATATTCTCACTGCTCATTAAGTGCATCTTAATACGTAACAGTTTGCGGAGAACAGTCAAAAGTTCAGGCATCTCAGCAATTCTCTTCATGTGGTGCACCTTTGGAGGAAAAATATTTTATACACAAGCACCTACAAAACGTCTTACCATTGTCTAAGGTAGATAAAAATGCTGGAGAAACTCAGCGGGTGAGGCAGCATCTGTGGAGCGAAGGAATAGGTGATGTTTCGGGTCGAGACCCTTCTTCAGGCTGATGGGGGCGGGAAGAAAGGAAGCGGCAAAGACATTGAGCTGTGGGAGAGCTGGGAAGGGGAGGTGAAAGAGGGAGAAAGCAAGAACTACCTGAAATTAGAGAAGTCAATGTTCATACCGCTAGGGTGTAAACCAGAGATGCCAACATTCCAGAGCACAAATCAGTAATCATAAGGCTAAAAATCAGTAATTTGGAGACAAAATCAGTAATTTTTTGCGCAAAGCAATTTTTTTTCTGCATGATGGCAAGCGCGGCTCCCACAGGCAAGCGATAGCGCATAATGTTAACATTAACATACCTGTATGTTCATTAGTTGGTATTACATAAACATGTATTAACTCACCATTGAAAATGCTCTATTGAAAGACTGGATGAACGAGTTCATTATCAATATGTCTTGATATGTTTATACACACACACTCACACATATACGCGCACACTCACACACACAGACACACTCACACACACACTCCAGTGATGGAAATGGGTTTAGGAACTAAGGGTACTCTGGGTCCGTGAAGCTGAGGTTGGGAAGGAGGGGGGGGACTGTGTGTGTGTGTGTGTGTGTGTGTGTGTGTGTGTGTGTGTGTGTGTTGGCTGCAGCCATCGTCTGCTTTAGTGAGGGAAGCAGGTCGGTGATTGATCAAAAGGCCCCTAGGAGACTGTCTGATTGGCTGCCAAGTGACCAGCGCATTATGTGATTGGACACAATGCCCTTGGAGACGGCGGCTGATTGGGCAGGAGGAGACCGATTTATTGATTGGACGGGAATTTTAAGGGTAGCTGGTCGGTGATTGGACGCAACCCCCTTAGAGACAGTCGTTGATTGGCCACCAAATAATCGGGCGCAAAAAAATTAAAATAGGAAAACAATAAAATCGAAATTACGATTTAAATCGGAAGAATATCATGCCTGATCTGCAGCAAAGATACTAGTATCTTTGATCTGCAGTTCGTTCACACCAACCACTAGTCCCCTTGATATTTTATTAATGTTATTAATTTGCTGGGGGTGGGCAGGGGGGAGGGTGAGGGTGGGGGAGAAGGGGAGAGCGAGGGGGGGAGAGAGGGGGGAGAGGGGGGGTGGGGAGGGATGAGAGAGGGGGAGAGAGAGTGGAGGGGGGGGATGAGAGAGGGGGAGGGAGAGAGAGAGGGGAGATGGGGGGAGGGAGAGAGAGAGGGGGAGGGAGAGAGAGAGAGGGAGAGAGAGAGGGGAGAGAGAGGGGGTAGCGAGAGAGCATGGGGGGAGAGAGAGGGAGAGAGGGAGGGGGAGAGAGGGGGAGAGGGAGGGGGAGAGAGCATGGGGGGGAGAGAGGGGGGGGAGAGAGAGAGCGACAGAGAGAGAGGGTGAGAGAGTGAGGAAGAGAGAGAGAGGAGAGGGGCGGGGCGGCAGCCCGCAGGGGCCTGAGCGAGGCATGGAGCGATCTGAGGACAGTGAAAAGCAGCGGGGTGACCAGCCGATCGTGGCTTCCGCAAAGGTAAGCGCACCCACCAGCGTGACAGAGCCGGGCCGGGTCGGGGGGAGACAGACGATCGTGCCTCCTCGGAGAGAAGGTCGTCCCCTGTGACGGGTAGAGGGGAGAGAGGAAGGGAGGGAGGAGAGGGGAGGAGGTGAGAAGAGGGGGGGTTGGATGGGAGCCGGGCGAGTGAGTGGGCTGCAAAATGCGGAGAGAGACAGAAGCGGCCTCTGACTATCTGGAAACCCGCAGCTGAGTGAGCCGGCAGGCGATGGGAGGGGCGAGCTGCACGGGCAGCGAGGAGAAAATATTTAAAGAAGGAACTGCAGATGCTGGAGAATCGAGGGTACACAAAAAGCTGGAGAAACTCAGCGGGTGCAGCAGCATCTAAGGAGCGAAGGAGATAGGCGACGTTTCGGGTCGAGACCCTTCTTCAGTCTGAAGAAGGGTCTCGACCCGAAACCCTTCTTCAGTCTGAAGAAGGGTCTCGACCCGAAACGTCGCCTATCTCCTTCGCTCCTTAGATGCTGCTGCACCCGCTGAGTTTCTCCAGCTTTTTGTGTACCCAGCGAGGAGAAAACCTCTTCAGCGCGTGGGAGCCTCTGAGCCCGTGATCTGTCCGATTGTTCACTCGTCCTTGGATTAAGTAGCGCAGGATAAAGCTGGGAATTCATGCACAGGATGGAAACTGGAAACTGGAACGTAGGAGAACGTCGTCCCTCTGCGTACCCCCCCCCCCCCATTTCCATCACTGGCACTCACACACACACACTCCCAAACACACACAAGTATGTGCTAACTTAAAATCGGCAAAATCCGGGATTTACGATATGAAAATCGTACCGCCCGTAATTGGCCAATTTTCCGTAGAAATTACGGGAAATCCGTACCAGTTGGCATCTCTGGTAAACCACCCAAGCGAAATATGAGGTGCTACTCCTCCAATTTACGATGGGACTCACCCTGGCCATGGAGGAGGCCCAAGACAGAAAGGTCGGATTTGGAATGGGAGGGGTAGTTGGCTAAAGTTGTTAAAAATCATGGAACATTTACAACATAGGATGCCAGTCTCACCCTGGTCACTCCCTCTTCCCCTTTCTCCCATCAGGCAAGAGGTAAATACGTTTGAAAACCCATATCTGCAGATTCTTGGAGTTTCTTTCCAGCAATTATCAGGCAACTGAACCGTCCTCACAACAAATATGGAGCAGTCCTCCCATCCACCACATTGGAGACCTTTGAACTATGTTAAAATACTTTACCTTGCACTAAATGTTGTACCCTTTATCTGAATACTGCGGATGGCTTGATTGTAATCATGTATAGTCTGTGCTTGCCAGAGTTTAGAAGATATGAGGGGTAACCTTATCCAAAGATACAAATCCGTAAGGGAGGCTTGATAGGGCAGATGTTGAGATATTTTCACAAGTAGGAAAATAGCATGCAACAAAAAGCTTTTCACTATACCTCGATACACATGACGATAATAATAAAATAAACAGCAATTTCTAGTTCCTTGCCACCCTTAGGGTGAATGGATTTTTCCTAATCTCTCCTATAATTCAATCAATTACTGTCTACCTACTATGACCTTCTACTTTTTTATCTCGCTGCTGAGAGAAGCATGTGGTCCCTATTTGCATGTGGCCTTTTAACATTTTATACATTTTACTCATGCCTCCCCACAGTTCCCTCTGTTTCAAAGAAAACAATCGCAAACTATTAGGTCTTGTAATTCTCACAAGAATACAAAAAAACAGGAGTAGTAATGGACCACCAGGCCTTTCAAGTCTGTCCTGCCATTCTATATGATCGTAGCTGACCAATTCCTCCATCAATTATTTAATCTATCAAATATCCATCGTCACTTTAAATATATCGAATGTTCTGGCTTTCACCACCCTCAGGGGCAGAGAAATCCACAAATCCATCTAAGAAGAAATTTCTGCACACTACGTTTTAAATGACCTGCCCCTTATTTTGTATCTATGCCCACTTGCTGGCGACTTTCCCATTCGCAAAAATATCTCAACATCTTCCCAATCAAGCATCCCTCAGGCAATCGTAGCTTTGAATAAGGTCACCCCTCATTTCTTCTAAACTCTGAGGAACACAGACTCAAACTGCCTAGCTTCGCTACAGAACATCTAACCCTCTCAACTCAGGATTAGACAGGTGAATCAGCTTTGGACTGACCACCTCCGGGACTATATCCTTTTTTTAGATATGGGAAACAAAACTATGCACAATATTCCAACAGCCTAAATAACAACCTCCCCCCCCTCAGATTCTTAAACTCTAAGCCCTGCGCCATAAATATCAACATACCATCTGCCTTCTTAACTATCGTTGCTCTTAAACCTACGATGGTGTTACATTCCAATAAACCCATCGTAAATCGAAAATGCATTTAATACACGTGATCACGTGCCGTTGGCCAGCTTTTGCACCATCGTAAAGTCGAAATATCGTAAGTCGAAGCATCGCAAATCGGGGAGTTCCTGCACTTGTTTGACCTGCCAGCTAACGTCTTTGAGTCATGCACTAGAACACCCAGAGCCCTTTGATCGTAACTCATTTGTAGTCTCTGGCTAATTAGATAATAATCTGTTTTTTTAATTCATTGATCAAAATGCATGACTTCCCACACACTTCCGTACATGAAATGCCATTTGCCGAGTGTTTACCCACTCACTCAATCCAGCAATATCCTGTTGCAGTATCACAATGTTGCCATCACTAAACCACCCTTCCACCTACTTCCATATCATTGGGAAAACTTGGAAATCTTACGTTTCATTCTTTCCTTTAGGTTATGGATGTAAATTGTAAACAACTGAGGAGCAAAAACAGATCCCCGGTGTACTCCACTAGTAATATCGTTATAGCCCCAAAAAACACATGTATTCCAACTGTGTTTTGTATAAAACAGCCAGTTTCAATCCATGTTTATACATTTTCTCCAATATTTGGGGCTCTTAATTTCTAGACCAACCTCTTAAGTGGCATGTTGTCAAATGTCTTGGGCAAATCTGTATACACGACCTCCACAAGTTCCTTCCTATTAGCTTACCATTATATCCTGTAGAATTTGATGCAATCTGTTGAACATGATTTACTTTTCATGAAACCAGGTTGACTAGGTTTGATGATGCTCTGCTTTCTGAAACAATGAGTTATTTCTTCTTTAAAATACGATGGTGTTTCGCCATCAATACTTGGTAAACTAACTGGCCGATAGTTAATCCCTCTCTCTTTCCTTTTGGAACAAGGTGATTTTTAATGTACCCTACTGGAACATGGCAAGTTTTTAAACTTTCAACCAATTAGCCCACACTCTCTGCAGCCACCTCCTTTAACACGGTCCTGACTCAATCTGAAGATGGGTCTCGACCCGAAACGTCACCCATTCCTTCTGTCCAGAGATGCTGCCTGTCCCATTAGATTTACTCCAGAATCTTGTGGTTAATATTATGTCCTGGCAATCTGCCTGCCTTTGGCATGAGTTTCTCCAATACTTTATCCTTTGTGACTAACATTTTCACAAGTTCCTCCACATCATTTGAAATTAGCTCATCCATTATCTTCAGCATATCATCTTTTCCAAGGTGAAGGCTGAAGCAAAAAAGATTAAACATACCTGCCATTTTATTTTATTTTTATTAGTTTATCAGCCTCATTCCCTAGAGATACCACCCCCCCTAGGTAACATCTTATTTATATGCCCATATAAATTTTCATATGACAAGCAAGTTCTTTCAAAAATAGCTTCACCCATCTCATGAGCTTTTTAGTCTTTTGCTGCTCCAGCCCTGCGGCTTGCCACATGCCCTTACATATTGGATGCTCTTCAATTTAAAATTATCAGATTATGCCTCTATTTCATGGAATCCATGTTTCCAACTGGGATAGATTCCTGATTTATTAAATAGCTACCAACCACCATTCATTTAGTGACTTGTCTCTCTGCATATTTTCCCAATTCACCATCGACAATGCCACCTTCATACCTTTATTATTGCCCTTACTTACTTTGAAGACACTGGTTTTGCTCCTGTGGTATTCACCCTCAAATTGCATTTAGAATTCTATCAGACAAAATGTGTAGGAAGGAACTGAAGAAGGGTCTCAGACACAAACGTCACCCATTCCTTCTCTCCAGAGATGCTGCCTGTCCCACTGAGTTACTACAGCATTTTGTGTCTATCTTGGAATTCTATCATATTCGCATCATAAAAATCTTCATCTCATATTAATGTGTAGGAAGGAACTGCAGATGCTGGTTTAAATCAAAGATAGACTAGCTGCCAAAGGAAAATTTGAGATGCCATTCTCCAATTTGCAATTAGCCTCACTCTGACAATGGAGTCAGAGTGAGGAGGCCTAGGACAGAAAAGTCAGTGTGGATATGGGAAAGGGAATCAAAGTGTTTGGCAACCGGGAGATCAGGTAGGTCTGGGCGGACTGACCAAAGGAGTTCAGCGATCTCATGGAATGATAGGTAATTCCCCATTTGTTGGAAATGATCAACTAATACTTATTTTTTGGAACATGACATTTATCCCAATTCTTTTTTATATTTAAAAGTGAAAATATTTTGTGTAAACTGATATTCTAAATATTTACCATTCAAATAATGAATTGAAAAAGGTGCTTTAATACTTTTGAGTATTGCATCACTTTATTTAATGAACCCCATCTAAGCTGGAGAATACAAGGCTCTTAATTGTTTGCTCTCAGTTACTCAAACTTCTCTCCTGAATCTGGCTGGCTCAATTGAAAAGATAGCAGAGAATACAAGGCAGTAACAGCTAATCAGAAAATGTCAAATCATTTCAAATGCTTGCACACTAAAAAGAGAGATATTGGCTCCCCAGTACCATTACCCTTTGATTCATAACGGCTCCATTTCCAAAAGGCCAACATTTACTACTAAATAGATAAGTGTAACTGTGACCATTAGTAGCAGAAAATGTACATTGTAATAGCAATCACAAATTATTGGTGACAGGCGCTGTCAAAATAAACTCACTAATCTGTTCACTGTTTGATACCATAATCTTCATACCAATGAAAAATATATTACCTTATGAAATGAATAGCAACATAAAACAGCACAGCAAGTTGGACAGTAAAGAATATGGGCCTTGACAGTATTCTGGCTGAGTGCTTCAAGCTACGCTCACTTGAATTTTAAACAAGTACTACTTCCACTTATTACAGACACCCATCATGGTTCCTTTCTCAAACAATTCCCAATTTCTTGGCTCCTACCACTTGAAGACATGGTTTGCATGAATAGTATCTCCTTGTCACCAGCCCCAACAGTGCCCTCCATAATGTTTAGGACAAAGACCTATCATTTATGTATTTTCTTCTGTACTCGACAATTTGATATTTGTAATAGAACAAATCACATGTGGTTAAAGTGCACATTGTCAGATTTTAATAAAGGCCATTTTTATACATTTTGGTTTCACCATGTAGAAATTACAGTAGTGTTTTTACATAGTTTCCCCCCCCCCCCCACATTTCAGGGCACCATAATGTTTGGGACACAGCAATGTCAAGTAAATAAAAGTATTCATGTTTAGTATTTTGTTGCATGTCCTTTGAACGTAATGACTGCTTGAAGTCTGCGAATCTTGGACATCACCAGTTGCTGGGTGTCTTCTCTGGTGATGTTCTGCCAGGCCTGTATTGCTGCCATCTTGATGCTGTGTCATGCTTGTTCTGGGGGCTAGTCCCCTTTAGTTTTCTCTTCAGCATTTAAAAGGCATGCTCAATTGGGTGCAGATCGGGTGATTGCTTTAGCAGTATGTTTGGGATCATTGTCTCACTGTAGAAGAACCGCCGGCCAATGGGTTTTGACGCATTTATTTGTACGAGCTGATTGGATGTGTCTATACACTTCAGAATTCATTATGCTACTACCATCAGCAGTTGTATCATTAATGAAGTGAGCCAGTACCTTCAGCGCCTTATATGCCCAAGCCAAAACACCCCCACACCGTGTTTCACGGATGAGGTGGTATACTTTGGATCTTGAGCAGTTCCTTCTCTCCTTCATACTTTGCTCTTGCCATCACTCTGATATAAGTTAATCTTCGTCTCATCTGTCCACAAGACCTTTTTTCCAGAACTGTGTTTGCTCTTTTAAGTACTTCTTGGCAAACTGTAACCCGGCCATCCTATTTATGCGGCTAACCAATGGTTTGCATCTTGTAGTGTAGCCTCTGTATTTCTGTTCATGAAGTCTTCTGTGGACAGTGGTCATTGACAAATCCACACCTGATTCCTGAAGAGTGTTTCTGATCTGTCAGAGAGGTGTTTGGGTTTTTTTCTTTATAATAGAGAATTCTTCTGTCATCAGCTGTGGAGGTCTTCCTTGGCCTGCGATTAGTAAGCTCACTAGTGCTCTTTTTCTTCTTAATGATGTTCCAAACAGTTGATTTTGGTAAGCCCAAGGTTTGGCCGATGTCTCTAACAGTTTTATTCTTGTTTCTCAGTCTCATCATGGCTTCTTTGACTTTCATTGGCACAACTTTGGTCATTATGTTGATAAACAGCAATGAAAGTTTCCAAAGGTGATGGAAAGACTAGGTGCTGAGAGATCTCTTAAACCTGCATTAATTAAACACACCTGAGCAATTACGAACACCTGTGAATCCATGTGTTCCAAACATTATGGTGCCCTGAAATGGGGGAATTATGTATAAACACTGCTGTAATTTCTACACGGTGAAACCAAAATGTATAAAAATGGCCTTTAATAAAATCTCACAATGTGTACTTTAACCACATATGATATTTTCTATTACAAATCTCAAAGTGGAGCACAGAGGCAAATAAATAAATGATGGGTCTTTGTCCCAAACATTATGGAGGGCACTGTATGTGGGAAAATATAGTCATTCTTTCAGTCGCTGGGTCAATTGTTTTAAGAAGTCCCTCACACAGTACGGTGAGAAACTCACTGTAAAATGTGACGTAGCTCCAGACTATCTTCTCTGGGGTGAGGGGAAAGCTCTATAACTGACTTTGTCAGCACCATCCATCCCATTTTTGAATTTTAAATGTCTTATACATATCATTCAATATTGGTGGGGGGTGGGGGGACCCCAATAAATTAAGGTCAAATATTTATTTTCCTTTTATTACCCATGTAGAGAAAAACTGTAGAGGGGATGGGGGTGTGAATGAGGGAACACAGTGACTGAGTTTTACCTGGCTTAACCCATTAAATATCTCTTGTAGATTTCCTGCTGGGGTCAGTGTCTTGCCAGCCCGAACTGCTGCATATTGATGCCCTGTGTCTGGAATCCCATTGGACAGCTCCTGTGCGGCCATCATAACCAATACTTTGAAATGCTCCTCATCGTCAAAATGCGGGCTGCAAAGGAATGAAAACGAGAAAGGGTTATTGCTTCACAGAATTGTTCCGAGCTTCAATACACAGAAAAAAGTTAAACACTACTAAACGTAGTCTACATTAAGGGCAGCATGGTGGTGCAGCGGTAGAGTAGTTGCCTTACAGCATTTGCAATGCCGGAGACCCGGGCTCAATCCCCATTGTGGGTGCTTGTCTGTACGGAGTTTGCACGTTCTCCCTGTGACCTGCGTGGGTTTTCTCCGAGATCTTCAGTTTCCTCCCACACTCCAATGTTCTACAGGTATGTAGGTAAAAATTGGCTTGGTACAAATGTAAATTGTCCCTAGTATGTGTAGGATTGTGTTAGTATGCAGGGATCGCTGGTCGGTGTGGACCCGGTGGGCCAAAGGCCCTGTTTCTGCGCTATATCCAGGGCTCGAAATTAGCTGTTGCCCGGGTGCCAATGGCAACTTCGAGTCCCCCCCGGGCAACCTAAAAGCCATGCCATTTTGCCCGCCTTGGCAAGCAACCGGGACACCCGCCTGCCATGCGTGTCCGGGTCTTGGCTCTCCGCTCAGCGCTAGCTCTCGGCTCTCCGCTAGGCGCTAGGCTCTCAGGTCTCCGCTAGCTCTCGGATCTCGGCTCGGCACGGCCGGCCACCTTATACATGCGCACTGCCACAGCCAGCACATCATTGGCCGTGGTTGTGCGCATGTGCGGCCCTGCACATGAGCACTGCCACGGCAACTGGTCGGCGTTGGCCATTTTCTCCCTCCCTTTGCATTGTGGGAGTTCCGGCTGCCATTGCTGTCCGGTCGCTGCCTCACCTTGGAAAACAATGCAGAATCACTCCTGGAGCTGCAGTAACTCCCTGGAGTAACTCTTGCCTGGTCCTCCAAAAATATTCGAAATAGAATTTAAACTGGTGGACCCACCACAACCAAACTCTGAAAAATAACAGCTTATTGCGTTTTATCTGTTTATTTATTGTGTATATATATATGGTCAATAGTATATAGACACACTGAACTTTTATCTCCTGTTCTGTATTATGTTTACATATTCTGTTGTGCTGCAGCAAGCAAGAATTTCATTGCCCTATCTGGGACACATGACAATAAAACTCTCTTGACTTGGACTTAAGCAAAAAAAGGGTACTTGGGGGAAAAAAAAAGCTCCCTTCAATTTAGTTGCGTCTGGTTGGTACTTATGGTAGGGTGAAGACTATTCCATGCTTTAATTGTGCGGGGGAACTCCAAGGAGCAGCCAGCATCCCTGGATAGAAAAAAATTGGGTGACGTTTCGGGTAGAAACTCTTCTTTACAATTCCTCTGGTTTTAGTGTTTTTAGTTTAATTAAAAGATACAGTGTGGAAACAGGCCCTTCGGCCCAGCTAGTCCACGCCGACCACCGATCACCCGTACTCTAGTTCTATCCCACACATCAGCGACGCAAGTCAAGAGTGTTTTATTCTCACGTCCCAGTTAGAACAATGAAATCCTTACTTGCAGCAGCACAACAGAATATGTAAACATAGTACTCTGTAAACAATGTTATAAATGAGAAAACAAAACGCCATACAGACAGCGCACATATTCAGGATCAATTCCGGGTCTCTGACAATTTTAGGCAGCACATATATGGCTAATGTACTGCCCCAATAGCATTGAACTGAATTAAAACATACAGTAACTGTAAAGGGGGACATAGCGTCACTGAGAGATTTAAGACTGAAAATGGATAGTTTCTTTTCTTTTAGTAACCAAAGTTATCAACGTATAATTTTTGGTGTGTTGGAAAATAAAATAAAGTGGCATAGCTGGTGGACTTGCTGCCTCACACACCAGATATATGTGTTCGATCCTGTTCTTGGGCACTGTCTGTGTTGAATTTGCACAGTCTCCTTGTAAGCGTGTGGGTTTCCTCCCACATCCCAAAGATGCATTGGCTTTGTAGGTTAACTTGTCTCTGTAAAATTGCCCCTAATGTGCAGGGAGTGGGTGAGGAAAGTGGGATAACAGAACTTGTGTGAATGGGTAGACAAAAATGCTGGAGAAACTCAGCAGGTGAGGCAGCATCTATGGAGCAAAGGAAATAGGCGACGTTTCGGGTCGAGACCCTTCTTCAGACTGATGTCGGGAGGGGTGGGGGGGCGGGAAAAAGAAAGGAAGAGTTGGAGACAGTAAGCTGTGGGAGAGCTGGGAATGGGAGGGGAAGGAGGGAGAAAGCAAGGACTACCTGAAATTGGAGAAGCCCATGTTCATACTGCTGGGGTGTAAACTACCCAAGCAAAATATGAGGTGCTGTTCCTCCAATTTGTGGTGGGCCTCACTCTGGCCATGGAGGAGGCCCAGGACAGAAAGGTCGAATTCGGATTGGGAGGGGGAGTTGAAGTGCTGAGCCATCGGGAGATCAGGTTGGTTATTGCGAACTGAGTGGAGGTGTTGTGCGAAGCTATCGCCAAGCCTGCGCTTGGTCTCACCGAGGTTGATCATACGCTGAATAACCATATTTTTGTTTGGAAGTGGAAAGAGATCATAGAAATTGCATTCATTGCAACATGTAAAAAGAGATGAGATACTGTATTGTAATTTTGCTGCATGTCATTGTGGTATATATCATGTCTTGATTGGTGAATATGTTTAGTTTGTGACTTTATTTGAAGCAGAACTAATATGTGAATGCTTCATTGAGCATAATTCCGAGTGGTAACTACGCACTTCGTCCGAGCACATTATCGCACGTGTCATGCAAGTCGTCTTAAATGACCACCTAAACTGTCATTTGGCAACCTAAAAAGCTGCCGAGGTTGCCCGGCTGGCAACAGGGGAAAAAAGTTAAGCGAGAGCCCTGTACTGTATCTCTAAACTAAACTGGAAAACTGATGTCTGGAAATACTCAGCAGATCAAGCAGTACATTTGGAAGAGAAAATAGACCATAAGAGATAAGAGCAGAATTGTGTAATTCTGCCCATTGAATCCACACCACCATTCAACCATGACTGGTCTACTTATCCCCTCTCAACCCCATTTGCCTGCCTTCTCCCCATAACCTTTAGCACCCTTACTAATCAAGAATCTATCAATCTCGGCTGTAAAAACAGTATTCCTTATATGCAAACCTTCTTTCTGACTGTATTTGTTTTCATTAGTAATTTTTCAGCGCTATCCCTGTAATGGTCAGATGCAAGAACATTTTAAAAAACTGATGCCAAGGGGAGCTTTTTAAGTTTTAACTTAAGTTGTACGAAACATAATTTGGCAAATGGCAATGCTTTTACTAAATTACCCCATAAGGATCACAATACTTCCATTGACAAATTCCAGGCGGCCACAATGAATTAATCATAAGCAAAATATTAAAAAAAGCTTGCACCTATTTTTGAAACAATATTATTAACTGGCACTCACCTGTTAAAGGTGTCTGCCCAAAGTTGCATCATATCAGGCAGCTTTCTATCCAAACATAGAGACGTAAACAACACTCCCTGATGTACAAGAAACAAGTGCTTCAACATAATGGTAAGCAGAATTTATACAAGAAATACAAATGCAATAATCATTACAGCAGAAGAAAAGCACAAAGACCGATGGTGCTAATGATACCTATGAATAGTAATTATCAAAGCATTGTTCTTTAATGACCAGAGACAGAAAATAAACCATGAAAGACATGCCATAGGTTATTGAAGAGTTAATGAAATTCTTAGTTATTCTGTAATGGTGATCAAAAATTAGTCCTTTTTAAGAATTCAAAGAAAGTTGGTAGTAATTTGGAACCTCTATGAATCCATTTGATTTAAAAATGATTAAGATTCTAGTGCAATTACATAACTTAATCAAAATCATAAACTTCAATTGACTCTACATTTAAATATCACATTGGTTAGCATTAATGTACAAGTATTTTATCCAAATGGGAAATGCCACGATCTTCGCACAAAATTGTAATTGCAAATCAGTGAGGTCAGATAATTTTCCTGCATCCTAAAAATCCTTTGCAGTGCATCCTAAATAATCCTATTAAATGCCTATGTCGTGAAGAGGGGGCTTGACCCAAGCAAAATACGAGGTGCTATTCCTCCAATTAGCACTGGGCCTCACTGTGGAGGAGGCCCAGGACAGATAGGTCAGTATGGGAATCAAGTTAAAGGGAGCTAAAGTTTTTAGCAACTGGGAGATTAGGTAGGTTTAGGCATAACAAAGTTTTTCTCTGCAAAGATTTTAATTGACTTGTTGAGTATTCACACCATTCTCTTTTATCTCACATTCCCAGCAGCTGCTGTATTTTACATCCCTTCACTCCCCTCAATCCTTATTCACCCAACTCTCAGTTTATCCTTTCCTCAGACAGATCATCTTTCTCTTAGATAGCACCAACAGCATGTGTCTGATGTCTTTTGATCTGGATTCTATCATTTACATTGCCTTAGTTCTACACATCCCTCTCCATTTTCTCAAACTTAAAACATTATGAAAAGTCACTGACCTGAAATTTTACCTTTTTCTTTCCACAGATACTGACTGACCTACTGAACATCTGTAGTTTTTGCATTTGTCTCTCATTTTTACTGTACTTTAACAGAACACCCACCCAAATCTTATAGCTTGAGTTTAAAAAAAAAAACTACATTTTACATGATACGACTCAAATGATCAAATCCAAACATTAATTATCATACTTCTTACACTTGAAAATACAACACCCCCTAGTAGAGAAGTATAAAACCAGAGGGCATAGGTGGAAAGTGTGAGAGGAAAGATTTAAAGGAGACCTGAGGGACAAGTGTTTTTCACACAGGTGATATGGAACAAACTGTAGCAGCCATTTAGCTTAACTCAGTATGTTATAACTATAACCAGTTACCTTTAAATTTTATCTGCCTGTAATGATGTGGGTGGGATTTACACATAGTCTGAGGCGTGTTTGCGGCTGGGATTCTCGCGCAGACTCCCTAGTAGTTAGTTTAGTTTGACTCCCTAGTAGTTAGTTTAGTTTGAAGAAGCATGGTGGAGAGGTCACAGCTTTCGACCATGCACGAGGTTGATCAAAATGTACTTAAACAAGAAGTTTGGATGAATATCTTACTGTTTTTACTACTACAATAAAAAAACTATTAATCATGAGACTGCGTTTGGAAGATTTATCTTTCAACACCGTTGAATGTCTCGTGGAGAGCTCGTGAGTGCGTTTCGATTATCTCCTGATCCACTGTCTTCAATCATAGTGACTAAAGGAAAGAATCCTTGAAACGATATGAAAATCTGTCACTATACAAACTGCTAGAAAAAGTGGTAGAGAGAAGTACAATTACAGCCTTTAAACCATTTCTATCCATGAACCTGTTCAAATATCCTTTTAGAGGGATATGGGCCAAAAACGGGCAAATTGGACTAGGCTAGCTTTAAGAGTTGGGCCAAGGTGTTGTACCATGACTCTAACGTTTGCAACTATATCCTCTCAAAATATTTTTGTGGTGCGAACATTCCGTTTCTTGGAGCTGAAGCCATCTTGACACTTTAGTGTCCATTTTTAATTTAGCAGCTTCTATTTGCACATTGTTCATTAATTTTTGATAAAACTAAAACTCTTTTCAAAGGGAAAGCTCTCGCCCACAAATCTTACCGGTTTGTAAATGAAATTAAATTTTGTTTGGTTACTTTAAATTTGAGAAAAATGTTTATGAACAAAAGTCCCACTTAATACTTGCATTTTTTTCTGCTTATTGTTTTTCTAGTTTAAATCCAATAAGTACTGCACCTGTTCATACATATCCAAATTGTCATTGTCTTGGAGAATCTTAGGTGAGGCAGACATTCCTCCAGTATTCAACTCAATCTGTTGTGCCTGCTCTCTATAATTTAGATTCCCACAGCCCATTCTAAAAAAAAAGTAAAATACAAGTCGTTAAATCTATTATCAGCTTATAAAGATCAGCATGAAATATTTGTCATAAATGTTGCCACAGCTTATACTTTATGCATTTAATGGCACCGTACAATGGCTGGCTCGCCAACAGTCTGTCTCGTCCCTTTTTCTCTTTGTTGTTTTTTAGTCTGAAGTTAAATGTTGTTTTAGCGAGGGGGGATCTTATTGAAATATATAAGATTATAAAGGGTTTGGACACGCTCGAGGCAGGAAACATGTTCCCGATGTTGGGGGAGTCCAGAACCAGGGGCCACAGTTTAAGAATAAGGGGTAAGCCATTTAGAACAGAGATGAGGAAAAACTTTTTCACAGAGAGTTGCGAGCCTGTGGAATTCTCTGCCTCAGAGGGTGGAGGAGGCAGGTTCTCTGGATGCTTTCAAGAGCGAGCTAGACAGAGATCTTAAAGATAGTGGAGTCGGGGGATATGGGGAGAAGGCAGAAACGGGGTACTGATTGTGGATGATCAGCCATGATCACATTAAATGGTGGTGCTGGCTCGAGGGGCTGAATGACCTACTCCTGCACCTACTGTGTTGTGAGACAAATGAAATATTCTAATTTACTTAAACTTTATTTAAGCTTTAAGCAGCTCATTTCTGTAATACACATCTTCAAAGCGCCTGGAAATTATCACTGATTAAGCAGGCCTCGCCGGCCCGAGGCCCCGCACATGCACACACTTCATATTGTCAACAGGGTATCTTTTGTTTTGTATTATGAGGGGGGTGGAGGGGAGAAACTTTTTTATCTCTTTCCTCGACAGAGATACGACTTTTTCCTTATCGTATCTCCGTCTGCACAGCGGATTTAATATCTCGGAGCTGGCGGGCCAATTGCTGGGGATCGACCATGGGAGATCCAACCGCGGGAGCCTGCGGACTGAACATTGTGGAGCTTGCAGTCCCCGGTTAGGGACCGGCTTCGGGAGCTCCAATCCGCAGGAGCTTCGACCGCCCGATCAGGGGATCTTCGATCACCCCGACGTGGGAGCTTCAATCGCAGGCTGCGCAAGCTTCAATTGCCCCGACTGCGGATGGTTCGACTCCCCCGACCGTGGGAGAAAAAGGAGGAAAGAAGATAAGACTTTATTGCCTTTCATCACAGTGAGGAATGTGGAGAAGCCGCTGTGGTGGATGTTTATGTTAAATTTGTATGTGTTTGCGTGTTTTGTTGCTTTTTTGGTATGACTATATGGCAAATCAAATTCCTCGTATGATTTACATACTTGTTTTGTTTTCATACTTAGCTAATAAAATCAATTTAAAACATCAATTAATACTCCTCCCGTGCTTCAAAAGAATGTTGCCCAAGATCCTGCAAACTCCTCTGTGTGGAGTTCAGCTTTTCTGACAATATCCTTATGATATCATCGAGCGGGGTCCAACAAAAATGAAGCCATGAAACAGATTGAGCAAATTACATTAACAACACAAACATCTAAACTGGCACAGACAAATTGATTTAAGGGTGACAAAATGTATTTATTGAAAAAAAAGCGTTGTAATATTTAACCATGGTGCAGATATCCGACATTATACAAATACTTCTCATAGACACAGATTGTTCATAAGTTATGATCTAGTACACTTCATTAACTCTCACAGAACAGAAACAATACAGCACAGGAACAGGCCCCTCGGATTGTTACCACCCTTGTAACTTCACCTTACCTTGTAATCACACTGCAGAATAGTGGTACATATGGCTTCAGCTCATCTGGTAGAGTATTAAGGCTGGTGAAAGCCCTGAAGTAAACAATGCCATTGGTTGGCTGCTCACAGTACTGAATAGGCACCTCTCCACCTACAAGAAAGTAGAACAGAATGAAGCCAACGTTTCAAAAGGTACATTTAATGTGTAACCAGCTCACTATGTCTGTCCATGTCTCATATCGTACTGCCAATTTAAATTGGCACAAACTTAACCACACAATATTTAAATCTTTCTTTTAGCTTCTCTATTTCAAAATTAAACTGATTCTTAATCTGCTGGATTGACTATTTGTTGTTCTTGGAACATTTTACTTAATTCTTTCCAATTGGAACAGATACCTTATGGACTTCAATATTTGATTGTTCATTTGTCTTATTTTCACCATAGCCTTTTTAACCGCTGCCACAAAACATTTTTCAGGGTTATTTTGCAATCAACAACATGGATTTAATTTAATAAGTTCATAAGTGATAGCAGAATTAGACCATCTGAATCTTCAAGTCTACTCCGACATTCAATCATGGGTGATCTATCAACCCCATTCTCCCGTCTTCCCCCTATAACCCGGAACTATCTGTCTCTGCCTTAAAAATATCTGACTTGGCCATCACAGCCTTCTGTGGCAATTAATTCCACAGATTCACCACCCTCTGACTAAAGAAATGCCTTCTCGTCTCCTTCCAAAAGGAATGTCCTTTTATTTGGAGGCTATGACCTCCGGTTCTAGTCTCTCCCACAAGTCGAAACATCCTCTCCACATCCACTCTATCCAAGCCTTACACTATTCGGTAAGTTTCAATGAGGTCTCCCCTCATCCTTCTGAACACCGAGTTGAGGCAAAGTGCAGTCTAACGCTCATATGTTAATGTAAAAAGACAGAAACAATATGGCAACCAACTGCCAGGAAGTCACATGTGAGACCATCTAATCCACTGGTAAAACTGAATAGGATGGGGCCAAATAACTCACCCATCCTGCGAGATTTGCAAATGTTGAACAAATGATCACCCAGATATTGCTTTGTTCCCAGAATTTTGACTGCGGACAAAGCCAACATTTCATGTCTATTCTTAAAGACTCATGAACTAAACCATTGCAAAGGGCATAAATGGTACACAAGTAGCTCTGCTAGCCTTTCCAAGCATCAATATGGTCAAACATTGCACTAAATTGCAGGTTTAAATAACAAGTAGATCTTGTATGATAACCCCATGCAGGTTAATAATCTTACCTACATAATCCATCTCGACTGATGTTAAAGGAAATGTTTGCGGAATATCAGAAATTTTAAGTGCTGGCAGACAGGACACATCTTGAGGTGTGCTCTGTGCAGCCATCAGTTCCAGGCCTGAGAAAGTAAAAATAACCTTTGTAATTAATTATTTAAGATGCTGGAAAAATCGAAGGTAGACAAAAATGCTGGAGAAACTCAGCGGGTGAGGCAGCATCTATGGAGCGAAGGAATAGGTGACGTTTTGGGTCGAGACGCTTCTTCAGACCCGAAACGTCACCTACTCCTTCGCTCCATAGATGCTGCTTCACCTGCTGAGTTTCTCCAGCATTTTTGTCTACTTTCGTAATTAATTAAGTTACCATTTTAGCACTAGTGCATTTAAAAGCATTTCAAAGAAATGAGAAAACAGGTGAAGCATTAACTGTAGCAATAATCACAAAACAAATTGTTAGAATATCTAAAGCAAAGCTTCTGAAAGAACCTTCACCAATACTGTCAATAAGAATTACCACCGCATCTTTTATTTTATGTTCAACTTCTGCAAAAGACTTGTGTGTAGATTACAGGTAATTAGAAAAACAACAAAATGTTATCCATTATATGGAGAGTTGAATGCAAAAGTAGGAAGGTTACGCGCCAGTTAGATAAGACAATTGTGGGACCATATCTAGAGTACTGTGTACAGTATTGGCCTCCTATTTAAAGAAAGATGTTCATGTGCAGGGAGTAGATCAGCGAAGATTTACTGAACCAGTGTCTGGAACAGATGCAGATAAAACTTGCAGCTGCTGCAATAAATGGAGACAATTGAAATACGAGGGACCCTGATGGTCCGTAATTAGATAGATGAGGAGAGGCGATTTCCTCTTGTGGGTGAACCTAGAACTAAAGGGCAAGTCCCACTTGGCGATTTTTTTAAGCCTCAGCTGGCATAATTGACTGACGTATCAGGTCACCCAAATGTCGCAGCGTGATGTGGCGTGACGTGTCGGTGATTCGCCGTGACGCAGCGTGACGACCTGTGACGTGCGGAGTTTTTTTGAATGTCGCAACGTTTTTTTTGTCGCCGCTGGATTTTGAAATGTTCAAAATCTTTTGGCGACACTGATATGACGCCAAAAAAAATCGTCAAGTGGGACAGGCCCTTAAGGATTTGAAAAGAAGGATGCAAGACAGAAAGGTTTTTTTCTCTGTGTGTCTTTGAAAAACTTCAACAAAGATCCTCGAAATTCTTAAGCAATAGATTTCTGATAAACAAAGGGACGAAAGACAACCAGACATGGACAGAAATGCAGTTACAATTAAACACATTGTAATTCAAAGTCCACCATATTACTTCTTATTCTAAACATCCAAATGTTTCTGCAATAGCCCTTATCATCACTCCATGGACAACTTAATTTCTGAATTAAAACACAACATTAAGAATGCATTATTTTAAAACTGTAATTTGCTGTGGGGTTATATTCAGTCTAACTAATGTAGAGGTGTTAGAACAATGGTAATGTTAACTCGCACGCCTGTAAATCCCAGGAACTAGAAGTGGAGTTAGTATTATGTTCGTTATAAAACAAGACACCAAGGATTCATCAATAATACTAGGGGGAAACAGAGAATGTTCATATTGACCAAATTAAACACTACAAAATAGAGGACCCCTGCATCTGCAAGACTTGCTTGGCCTCTGTCTGTGGAAAATTACAGGTTGTGAATTGTGCCAGCTAGTTTGAGCCCTAGATTGATATGGGGAAAGAGCCAGATGTCCTCTTTATTGTTAAAATATATGAGGACTCTGCAGAGAAACTCAAAGGTGTTGCAGATGCATTACCATGATTGGCTGGCAGCAAAGGGATTGTAAATACTGCTAATAATGTTGTAAAGTGTTTGTGCTGCTGTTTGATGATGGGGTGGAGTGTGAAGCCTTGTTAGAATTGTTTATATTACCTGGGAGAATGTTGCGTTATTTGATTAATTGACTTCCTTCCAGAAGCCTCTGTACAAACATTGTAATGGTACTCTTTGTAATTGGGTTGGGAAACTGTCAATAACACTTTAATGTAATCAATATGTGTGATTGGCTTCTAGGGGTACTACCCCCGTGTAGTTCTGTCCCACAGGGTTCGATGACCTATAAAAGGTAGCCCCCACAAGGTTCATTGTCGATCTTCTGGAAGGGCGCTTGGGACTGCGTAACATTTTGGAGGTGTCTGCTTGCACGAGGCTGAAGGGCCTTGACAGGCAGAGACAAGGATCAGACCCGCAGTGGTTTAGGTATTGTATAGGGGATTCGTTGTTCGTTCAAAAAATAAAGTTTAGTGGTCCAGTGCTTGACGCTGTGTTTGACTAAACTAGACTAAGGGGGGGTAAGCTTTAGGAGCATAATTACAAGGTCTGGCCTACCGTGCCCTCAAGGTCAGCCGAGGGAGGCACACTCGGGACACAAAAGGTGGAAGGGCAAGGATAGGTACATCAGTTCGCTGGACAATCCAGACATCCAAGGAAGACGAGGGCTGGAGGCCTTGCAGCAGCCTGGGGCTCGCTTGGATTGAGCACCGCTCACATACCTAGCATGTGGACTGGACTTTGAAAATGGCGTCAAAACTTGGTGCCTCTCGCTTGTGGTCTCAGATGACAATTTATGCACACTTTGCTATTGGAGGATTGTGCTTAGGTATACTGAACAGTATGCAAAAACAGATTTTCACTGTGTGTTGCACATGTGACAATAAAGCGCCGTTGATCTCCCATTGATCATGGTTATAATGTGCACATCCACAGGTGTCTTGTGATTACAACCTGGGTACTGTCCCCCAGGAGGAAGGAGAAAGATGACACGCGCTACTTTATACTCAGGCAGCACAAAACGTCCACCTCCTGCTCTGGGGATTACAGATGTTTGTGAGTAAAAGGGAAAAAGTGATTGCAAAATATTTAAAATATGATTCCCGATCCACAGAGAAAGTCACCTTTTTCATAGATTTCTTTCTTTTCTTCTGTAGAGAGGGAGTTGACCTTCTCTTGTAGTGTTGTTTTTTCCGCATTGCCTTGGTTTTCCAAATAACTTTCATCTGGACTCATTGACAAGGCCAGTTGATGAGGGTTTTCCTGGGTCACAAGAAACATTCCATATTATGGCAAAATAGAAACATCGAAAATAGGTGCAGGAGCAGGCCTTCACGCCCTTCGAGCCAGCACCGCCATTCAATATGATCATGGCTGATCATTCATGAATCAGTACCCTGTTCCTGCTTTCTCCCCATATACCTTGATTCTGTTAGTCCTAAGAGCTACATCTACAACTCTCTTGAATACATTCAGTGAACTGGCCTCCACTGCCTTCTGTGGCAGAGAATTCCAGATTCACAACTCTGGCTGAAAATGTTTTCCTCATCTCAGACCTAAATGGCCTATTCCCTATTCTTAAACTGTGACCCCTGGTTCTGGACTCCCCCAACATTGGGAACATTTTTCCTGCATCTAGCATGTCCAATCCAATAACCACAAAACTCTCCTTTTGAGAGAAATAAGAGCATGGTAACTTCGTAAAATACGCAGCCTTCAGTGAAAAGTGTAGAGGAATATAGGGTGACATTCTGAAAAGAATAGTAGTTGATGATGTTCAATTAAGGATTTTAATAAAAAGGAATTGGGGGGGGGGGAATAAATAATGGTTTAAAAAAAATCACATTCCGATTTCATTAACACCTTTTTGGAAAGGAAAGCTACCAAAGGATTTAAGGGCATCAAATGACGTCAGCTCAAGGTGATAAATAAATAAAGCAGAATTTCAGGAAAGGGATGCAATTATTACGCATTCTGATAAAAATCAGTTAGCATAGATGGCCTAATAAAGTTGGATTGATACGAGCCTTTGAAGAAACCAGTTAAAGATAAGCATACGGTTTAAATGCTATTAAATATACTGCAGTTTTAATGGCATTGGGTTTAACAACCATAAGATGACAAATTTTATGACATCTTTCGTAAACTTTTTTCATGAAATTAAATTCAATAAATAAGGACAAATATGAAGTGTAGGCCAACAAAAAAATCACTAAACTTGCCAGTTATTGTTAAGGGAAAATAACAACCAAAGGGGAACAGAGACTGCGACAGATTGCCCTCCAGACGCAAGCAAACACTATCTTGTAATTGCAAAAGCAATATAGATTTAGACAGAAATGCAAAAGATACAAATATTTTAAATGATAAAATCTCATGAAATAAAAGCCAATTAATATCCACTAGCAATTAATTCAACTTAAGTATTGAAAAGTAGCATGACTTTTTTATGCCAGGCAGCCTTAGCAGCAAGTAAAAGGGTGAAGCTGCCATTTAGGAGTAGCCACTTTGAGAGGGGCTGCTTTAAGGTGAAAGTGCTGATGTACTAAATATTTGGTGAAGAGGGCGATTAGAAACAAGGTACGGACAAGGTAAGATTGTCAATGTTTATGTTTCCTGAGGTCCTATAGATTTTTTTTAATGTGTTTTCCGGAGGTTGTTATGGCAGTCAGTGGAGTGGTATGCTCCTCCTGTCAAATCCTGGGAAATCATGGAGCAGTCAAGACGACTATCTCTGCTGAAAGTGTGTCCAGCTGCAGCTCCTCTCAGACTGCCTGCATTCATTGGAGCAGCAAATGGACAAACAGAGGAGCATTAGGTGGTGCAGCAGTAGAGTTGCTGCCCAACAGCCCTTGAAGCGCCGGAGACCCAGGTTCGTTCCTGGCTACGGGTGCTGTTTGTAGGAGTTTATACTTTCTCCGTGCGACTGCGTGGGTTTTCTCCGAGATCTTCCTCTCACACGCCAAAGACGTTCAGGTTTGTAGGTTAATTGGCTTGGTCTAAGTGTAAACTGTCCCTAGTGTATGTAGGGCAGTGTTAATGTGTGGGGATGGCTGGTTGATGTGGACTCGGTGGGCCGAAGGGACAGTTTCTGTGCTGTATCTCTAAACTATACTAAATAAATTCAGGAGGCAGAAAATGTTGTAGACGGTAGTTTCAGGAAGGTGGTCACATGATAAGTTTGGCCAGATGGATGTAACCATCAGGAGAGGCAGACAGGTAATGCAACAGTTTGAAGCAGGCAGGTAGTGCAGGAGTTGCTTGTGGCTTTATCTTTTTCTCTCAAACAAGTCGTCTTGGATACCTTGGGGGAATGACCTCTCAGGGACAGATAGCAGCAGCAGCCTGAACGGCATAACCACCTCAGGATCTGTTGAACAGCAGAGCAGTAGTCGAGGTGAGCATTAGTGATAGGATACTCCATAAGGAATACAGGTGAGCAGTTCTGTGGCCGCAAACGATATATATATATATATTATATATATATATATATATATATATATATATATATATAAAAAATATTATATATTTTTGATTAGTACAGGTGTCAGAGGTTATGAGGAGAAGGCAGGAGAATGGGGTGAGGATGGGCCGAATGGCCTAATTCTACTCCGATCACTTATGATCTTATGTTCTAAGAAATAGAAAGATATTGCTGGTTACTAAGTGGCTAAAGAGCTGCAGCAGGAGGGAGGGCTCTGGATATATGGATCAAGGCAAGTGGGGCCTTTACAAGGCTCTTTCAGGAGGTGACAAAGGTGATTGATGAGGCTAGAGCAGTCGGTGTTACCTGCATAGACTTTATTCAGGCATTTGACAAGGTCCCTCATGGTTCACTGATCCAGAAGATTATGATGTATAGGATCCATAGTGATTTGGTTGTTTGGATTCAGAACTGCTTACTCATAGAAAACAGATGGTCATAGTGCAAGGCTGGTGTTCCGACTGGAGGCTTATAACCAGTGGCATTCAGCAAAGGATCAATTCTGGGGCCTCTGTTTGTGATACAGTATATATAAATTACTAGGGACGAAAATGTGGATGGGTTGGGTAAGTTTGCAGATGACCCAAAAATTGGTGGAGTCGTGAGCAATGAAGAAGGCTATCAGAGGATACAACAGGACATAGATCACAGATATGGGCAAAGAAAAGCCAGATGGCATTTAATTAGAACAAGTGTGAGGGTGGCACTTTTTAAGGTCAATTGCAAGGGGATAGTAAATAGTTAATGCCAGACCAGATTGATGGAACCCAAGATCCCTCTATACATGTCTACAGTAGGTAGACTAGTATGGTATGATTGCCTTTATTGAGTCAGGTATTGAGTAAAATTGAGTCGGGTATTGATGTCATATTGCAGCTTTATCTAACTTTGGTTAGACCAAATGTGGAGCACTGTACACAATTTTGGTCACCTGTTACAGTTAGAATGTGAAGTCTTGGACAGGGTCCAAGAAAGGTTTAACAGGATGCTAGAATTAGATTAGAACATATTAACGTTTAGGATAAGTTAGACAAGCTTGATTGGTTTTCTGAAGTATCAGAAGCTGAGAAAGAACCTAATAGAAGGTTATAAAATTATGAGATGCATAGGCAAGAGTTGACCATCAGACCCTTTTCCCTCCCCATGGTGGAAATGTCAAACAGTAGATGGCATAGCTTTAGAGTGAGTGTTTACTTTAAGTTTAAAGCAAATTTTCTTTTCAGAGTAGTAGCTGCCAGATACACGCTGCCAGAGTTGTGGAAGAAAGATATACAATAATTACATTTAAGAGGCTTATAGATAGGTTCTTGAATATGCAGGGAATGGAGGGATATGGATCATGCACAGACAAACTGGAATGGTTGAATTTGATACAAGGTTCAGCACAGACATCTTCCTATGTTGATAGTGATAGTCACTGCTGCTGAGACACCAAACACAAATAAAACATTACATTTACTTGCCCTTACCTTGAAATAGTGTCTAACTTTATCCTGCAAGAATTGAGGATTTTCTTTCAGGGATTGCCTGAACCTAGTCACCTTTTCACCAATCTGCAACACCTCGACAGGATCCCCATCATGATTCCAGTTTGTTGCAACATACTAGACATAAACATACAAAGAGAAATCAGTGATTGTTATTACACGAAAAATATTTAATTTCTGACAACTTGATTTATGAATCACACCTCCCTAGCAGAATGTAAAGGAACCTTTAAAGTGACAAATCTAAAATTGCACCTTGCATTGTTTTGAAGATAGGCACAAAATGTTGGAGTAAGTCGGGCATCTCTGGCGAGAAGGAATGGGTGACGTTTCGGGTTGAGACCTTTCTTCAGAGTATTGTTTCATTGGGATAAATTAGGTTCCCAAACTCAATTGTATTTATTTCCATACTTATGTTCCGACATGACTGCTAATGCTGAAGAAGGGTCTCGACCCGAAACGTCACCCATTCCTTCTCTCCTGCCTGTCCCGCAAAGTTACTCTAGCTTTTGTGTCTATCTTCACTGCTAATGAGAAGCCTATCACTTTACCTACATTATTAATCCTCAATGTTTTTGTTCTGAAATAAATAGCAGAACTTTTCATCTTGCAATGGGACCCAATTCCCTCATCTTGGCAACTAACCTATCCTTGGCCAAGATTGTAATGCACAAAGCTAGATACAACACTTGAGTGTTAATCTTGCTTTTGTTTCCAATAACAACTACTCAGCAGAAAGGGAGGGGTGACAAAAAGATTTTGGCTGCTGTTTCTAATGGATTTGAATGGAACATTTTCCAAATATTTTCAGTTAATTTCTCAGTCAGGCTGCCAGAGGAGTAGAAAAACCACGAGGGGATGATAGGACGGTGTTGATCCAATCCATAAATTGATAAATGTTAATTATGAAATCATACTATCTACTCATCTGGATATTAGTATACACTCGATTGTGCACATCTGAGCTCTCCTTCTGCTCACAAACAGTATAATGAAGGCACTTATCCAATGGATATGGCTTTTCAGTTGCAGGTCACTCAAGGCCCAGAATACCAGCTCACAGACATTAACTCTAAAAAGTAAATTGGAGGAAAGAAGCCTCCTTAAAATTATTTTAATACATTTTAGTCCTTCAATGTGAAAACATTTAGCAGAGCTCACTCAACCAATGTTATTACTAATAACAACATGAGAAATACTTCAAACAGTTCAAAAATGATTACTTCAAACAGTTTATATTTGATACATTGGCACCACACCGATTTAACATTGAACCATGCATTAACTAGATTCTGACACCCTCTTGTGGCACATTCAAAATATCTTCCACAAACCACGGTAGTGTGGCTAGTACGCCATCATGTGGATAAAGTAAAGAGCAACTTACTGATGCTAATGCAAGGCCAAAATTGGTAGTCTGGTGTTTCAACTGAATTTCAATCTTGTGAAGAAGTGCTTCTATTCTCATTTCCTCAAATCCTTTCCTTTTAATTACAAAAAAAAACAACTTTAAACATGCAAATAAAACACTCAAGTAAATATGAGACATAGGGCAAGCATTGGGTTTATTGGGAATGCGTATGGTATATAATAACAAACTTTCCCCTTAGAAGAGTTGTTTAAAACTAAAGGATATTCATTTATGGCGATGAGCAAGAAGTTCAGAAATAGGCCAGTATGCAGAGATCCGTTTGAATTGCCAAGGCGTAGAAGACCAAAGACTAGGTGCACGTGAATGGAATCAGTATACATGGGGACTTGGTGTCAGGGGTTATATGGAGAAGTCAGGAGAATGGGGTTGAGAGGGAAAAATAGATCAGCCATGATTGAATGGTGGAGTAGACTCAATGGGCCGTCGAATGGACAAATTCTGCTCCTATAACTTATGAACTTGGTGGTCAGCAGGAACACAGTGGACCAAAACTGTTTCTGTGCTGTGATCCTATAAACTCTCCAACATTTCTTTGATAAATATATCAGAACAATAAAGGTATAAAGACTTTTGGGAGACTACAAATTTTAACCCTCATTTGCTCAGTATTGTTAGGTCATGTGCTAGAAATGTAGTTGCACTATCTTGCTGTAAATAAGTTGGAGCAGGCAACTTCTCATTTAAAGAGAAGCTGCTTTCCCTGTCCCTTCCCCGCTTTGTACACTCATCTCCCATCAACAAATCTTGTAGTTCCCTTTTATCCACCTTCTTTCTCCTCCTCCTGTCCTCTTCCACCCATATCCCTCCCACTCTTCCTCTTCATCTGACACCTATTTGTTTCCTTTTTACCTCTTGCCTTTGTCAATTGCGCCAGTCCTCTGCCAATAGCCCCCATCCCCCACATTTGCCAGCCTTTGTTGCACTCCCACCTCTAATTGTCCAGTTTTCTCCTCCCACTTCAAACTGTCTGATAGAGTCCCAACCCAGAACGTCATCAGTCCAATCCCTCCACAGATGCTGCCTGACCCACTGTGTCCTCCAGTAGTATTGTCTTGTTCAATAAACATCATTTAAGTCAGGTCATGGGAACCATTATTACATAAAGGATGGCATAACGGAGACTACGGGTGCTGTCTGTCCGGAGCTTGTACGTTCTCCATGACCGTGTTGGTTTTTTCCGGGTGCTCCGGTTTCCTCCCTCATCCCCAAAATGTTCAGGTTTGTAAGTTAATTGGCTTCTGTAAATGTTCCCCAGTGTGTAGGACAGAACTAGTATATGGGTTTTTGTTGGTTAGTACGGACTCAGTGGGCCAAAGGGCCTGTTTCCAAGCTGCATCTCTCAGTTAAACTAAATCAAATGAAATGAGAACCTATTGCAGGCAAGAATGATTTTTAAATTCGCTTGCCAACACACAGATGACCGAATGCAATATTCCATATTTGTGACATCTGAAGCAAATAGGTGGGCCACAGGGCACAAGGATAAATACATCCAGGAACCATTCCTCCACTATGGAAGCGATCTCCACAGTATTCCTCACATAATTGAGCACGTCATCGAATTAGAATCATACAGCATGGAAACATGGTCCATGTTTGGCCCATATCCCTCTAAATATTGCCTACCCATGCATCTGTCCAAATATTTCTTAAATGCTGTTTTGCACGTGGTACCAAAGTTAAGAAGGGGACATTGTGTAGCATCATTGTGCAGCAGCATACGTTCAACACATTGCACTGTAATTAAATTAATATGTTTATAGAGTAGGTTACGCACTCAATTACTTCGTCAATTACTTTCTCGATGATCTGTTTCACTGATTTGACGTCTTGCTCTGCAATGCCTTGCAGCCCAATACTAAAGCAAGCCTCTCTCGTGCTCCCATCGTATCTGAAAAACCAATCATAGCTTCCATTAGTGACCACAAAATTGCTTAAGAATTTAAAGATCAAACTAATAGCTGTAGATTAACCCTTATTAATCCGTGTCATTTATAATCTCCACTACACATATATGCAGCCACCCATTACATGGTATTACGATACTACACTAACGAGGACAGCCAGCTGGCAGAAGCCATGCTGAGCTGGAAGAGCACGGCTGTGCAGTTTGAATGCTCTGTATTTCTGTTTCACCGTGTTTGTGGAAGTGGATCATTTACAAACATGTCAGAATTTTTGAGCCACGTCTCCAACTCTTTTGCCTGAATTTATTTTAAGTTGATTTTTTTACAACAGACCATCACTCTGTTGTCATGGCAGGGTAATTTCGTAAACCCGATCCTCTGATATTCGACAGTGAACTTGCCGAACGTTGACGCGTCTTCGAGGTGGAATTCGGAATTTTCATTGATGCTGCCCACCCGGGTGCTGCTCCCCACTCCGTTGCGTCCATTCTCCTCAACATAGCAGGCACAGAGGCTGCCCTGCGGGCATAGGACCTTTATTACGCCCCAGAACATACCGATCCGGTAACCCATGTTGTGACCCCATCTAACAGGGACCCCACCTGCCTCCTCCAAACGTTCCGTGAACTGTGCCAACTTCGCACCAACGTTATCATGGAGCACCACAAATTATTTTCCCGTAGCCAACACGAGGGCGAGACAGTCGAATCCTACATTGGTGCCCTGAAGAGCATCGCTGCAAAATGCCACTTCCAGGACCGTGACTCATCTGCGGCAGACTCGTATATGGCATCCTGAATGACAAGGTGAGAAATGAACTACTCCAGGATGAGGAGCTCACACTAGCTAAGGCTGAACGTGCCTGCCGGGTTGCGGAGTTCACTGACACCCATACCAAATCCCTGGGACCGTGACCCCACTCTGCCTACGATGTCCCTGCCTTCTATAGGTCCCCGCGACAAACATCAACAGCCCCTCGACAACCACCAACAGCCCCAGGGAGGGTAACTGACCCGTTGGTCCATAACTGTGGTAATTGCGGCGGTTCACACCCAAAATTTTGTGAGCAATGCCCCACTTATGGCAAAACTTGCCACTACTATAAAAAGAAAAAACACTTCATTCGTTATTGCCGCGCTCGTGGTAACAGGGCCCAGCCACAACAATCTCTCTATGAGCTCGAGCCCACACTTTCTCACGAAGCACTGGCTGAAATATTAACACCAGCAGATCCAAAACCGCAACACCTGCAAGAAGACAGCCAAAACATACATTCTCTAACTGACCCACTGTCCAAAAACAATGATCCCATGACAACGCTCAGTATCAACACCAAAGTTGCTGCTAGATACTGGGGCACGGTGCAATGTTCTATCCTTATCGGACTTCCAAAGAATTTGCAACAATGAAACTATCATGAAAACACACTGCAAATTACATCCATTTGGTGGGGGGGGGGGGGGGGGGGGGGGGGAGGTGCAACCGGTTGGTAAAGTCATACTACAATGCCATCTAGCATCCCAAGTTTACAATCTGGATTTTTTCATCATTAGAGGGGAAGTGCCCCTCCTTCTGGGCATCGATGCATGCCATGATATGGGCCTAGTCACCTTGGGCAAAACTGTGTACCAACTCTCCTCCTCTCAAAGTCCCACCCAACAACTACTCGCACAATACAAAGATACAAGACCCGCACTACCCTGTCTATGACCAAGCAACTGTTAGAGCTACAAGTTTGTGCACCATCGATGATCCAATGCCAGCTCCAAGACACACAAAGAAAATACTATGATAAAACCAGCTCTCCGCTTCAACCACTCAACAAGGGACAGGTTGTCCGCTTACAGTCGCTCAGAGGCTATGACCCCCTCGGTGTCGTTCTGGGGTCAACCGCGGAGCCACGCTCATACCTGGTCAGTGTTGACAACGGCATCTACTGACGCACCCGCCAACACCTCCTCCCGGTTAATGAACCGGCACCTTCCCGTCCTTGCCCTGATCAGCCGGTCGGTTGTCCCCCACGTTCCGCGAATGCCACTCCAGCACCATCTCCTCTACTGGTGCCAGCACCATCTTTGCCTTCCCCGGTGCCCCCATCTCCATCGATGTCTTCTCCTTCACCCGATAAGGGACTTGTTTCCTCAGAGAAGGATGAGGCGCACGAGGGGTACTACCGTACACATGCAGGTCGTGTCTGCAAGCCAAACCCGCTGATTGGAAAGTTCACCGGCTATACTTGAACTGTGCATGGCCTGCTTCATTTTACGTGCTCATATATGCACAAGCATGTACAAGTAAAATACAAATACACACTGGTGCTTTATAATATATTCTCCACTCTTTATATGCTTTGCTTCTTTAAGAGGAAGGATGTAGATTAACTCTTATTAATCCATGCCTTTTATAATCTCCACTACACATACATGCATGCCACCCATTACATGGTATCACAGTACTACACTAACAAGGACAGCCAGCTGGCAGAAGCCATGCTGAGCTGGAAGAGCACGGCTGTGCAGTTTGAATGCTCTGTATTTCTGAATGGGATAAAGACATATGTTTCACCATGTATGTTGTAGTGGATCATTTACAAACAATAGCTAACAGTTTAAAAGAACTAACAAAAAAAGATAAAGCAGAACAAAACTAAACCTACCCAACAACAGGAGCAAAGTCTGTGCCGATCCTGGGATCAATCAATGCTTTGTAAAATGGAGAATTGGGCCCAGAAACCAGCAAAGATGATAGAAGACCGAGGATGAATGTTTCATAGGTATCGGTAATGCTACAAGACATAAAAACAAAACACATTTGAAATAAAATATTTCCCCCCAACATTAAGCAACAAGAGACTAGTAGATTAAAAAAAAATATTCTATTGGAGAAAGTGGAGAGGAGCAGAAATGTAAAAAAGTCTTACATTAAGGAACGAACAAGCTGGCTGAGGGAAGAATGCACGGGGTAAATATCAGGGACAATGAATGAAATCCGAAATTTCAAGCTGAAGAGGGATGTGGAAAAAGACTGAGATAAAGGGTAGGAATGGCTGATCATCGGAAACTGTTTAATTCAGCATTGACTGCTGAAAGTGTCAAGGACCTATTTGTATGAAAAGATGCACATTCTAAATTCCTCAATTTGAATTTAGGGTTGGAACAGTGGTGTAGCAGTAGAGTTGCTGCCTTAAAGCGCCAGAGACCCGAGTTTGATCCTGGCTACGGGTGCTGTCTGAGTTTATACGTTCTCCCAGTGACCACACAAGTTTTCCGGGTGCTCCGGTTTCCTCCCACACTCCAAAGACGTCCAGATTTGTAGGTTAATTGGCTTTGGTAAAATTGTTAATTGCCCCTAGTGTAAGTATGTTAGTATTAATGTGCGGGGATCGCTGGTCGGCGCAGATTCGGTGGGGCGAAAGTCCTGTTTCCGCGCTGTATCTCTAAAACTAAACTTCATTTGGAATAACAGGGGTGGTTAAACCAGCATTTTCTATTTTTATTTTATCTACTTATCCAACTGAGAATGTCAGTAAAGTTGTGAATAAATTTGATGTTATCAAAGATTCTGCCTTTTCCACGAGACATTCAACTGACTCTACCAGGATAGTTCTCCTTGAAATCCTGTCAATATTATTCTGTCAACACACAACACAGATTTCTTATTTAAAAAGAGAATCTCATTTGTTTGAGATGCAAATGAAAGCAAATTTGCATTTTTGCACACATTACTGAAAGATATACAACTGGGTTACACCTGTAGGGGGAAAAAAGCAATATGAATTAAAAATGTTTCTCCAATCATATGAACATCAATCACAAGAGTATCAAAATTGTATTTAGGTGTGAAATTAAATGCGAATATTGATTCCAACAACAATATTTGAGAAAAAGATTCTTAACAGTTTGGCCAATTCAAACAAAACTGAAAGACACTCAATGAAGACGAACACTTTTTCAACATTGAACAGATTTTACGAAATTGCTCCTAACTTCAATAGTTCTCCACGGTAAATTACTGGAAGAGAGAGATTTACCGGATACTGTTATAATGGCTGACACACATAATAAACTAAAGATAAAACTTGAAACTGTGAAACTTTGTCAGATATTGTCTAAAATCAGTACTTGAGCACAGATCAAAAATGTGTTTCATAAAAAAAATGTTACTGAAAAGATCTGAAAATTTTATGAAAAGCATCTAAAAGTCTTTAAAGTGATCAAGAGGAGAGACTGCATTTACTCCAAGAAAGTGCGATTTGACAAAGGAAATTATGCATACAAATATATTTATAACTGGTTTAGATACAAAAAGCTCGACTAACTCAGCGGGTCAGACAGCATCTCTGTTGAAAAAGAATAGGTGATGTTTCGGGTCGAGACCCTTCTTCAAGACCCGAAACGTCACCTATTCCTTTTCTCCAGAGATGCTGTCTGACTCGCTGAGTTATGGGCCTGTCCCACTTAGGCGATTTTTCAGCAGACTGCCGGCGACTGTCAAGTTGCCAGCATTCGCCTGAAAAACCGGCAACTGGAACGGCGACTGTCAGAGTGGAACACAAACACATCGCTTCCTTCACCAGCCCGATATGCAGGCGGGGGACAGGGCAAGTGGGGGGAGCGCTGTCTAAAAAATTCACACTGCGCAAAGCCAATGTGATACAGACACACACCGCGATGAACAGGAAGGTTGATGCTGTAAAAAGACGGCTAAAGCACAGTGTACAGTAAGTCCTTTAAAAGGGGGGGGAGAAGGACTGGAGACAACTTTTAAGAAGCCAGAGATATACGGCCGTGATGCTCGGCGGACATTTAACGTTACCGGTCGTTTATCCTTGGTTCTGATGAAATTCACCAGTCAGCACCTGCTACAACCTTCAATAACCTCCGAGAACTTTCGACCTCCTGGCAACCCACTAGGACCTCCTGGCGACCCACCTACGGTTCGAGAATTCTCGCAACTCTCCATGGCAGCTTCATTCTAGTCGCCGCTAATTTTTCAACATGGTGAAAAATACACGGCGACCATAATGAGGCCGCGATTAGTTCCCAGAATGTGGGAACTCCTCATGACCATGAAGGCGACTCCCCGGCAACCACCCGCGACCATGTGGCGACTGCATAGTCTCCTGCAGTCGCCTAAAAAGTCGCCCAAGTGGGACAGGCCCGTTACTCCAGCTTTCTGTGTCTATCTTCGGTTTAAACCTGCATCTGCAGTTCCTTCCTACACATTTCAGCTATAACTGGTTTATTTAAAATATGGAATGCTCAAGTTAGTATACACTTTAAGTTCCTGTGTAGAAAGTGAAATAGGAATAGAATTAAATATACTTACTCGCCCAACAAATAGCTGACACTGTATGTGGTTTGTTTAGCAGGATCAGGAGCCATCGAGTCTGACCCACAAGAAACATGATACTCCCTCTGGAGGCAAAATAAGACCACAGAGAAACAATAAATAATACACTACAATTTTTTTTTTTTTTTTAAAGGGATATTTTGCATTTATGGTCAGATAAAAGTGCCAGACAGGTTCTACCACCGATCCAACATAAAAAGACATATTTCTTTCTTACACTGTACCTCCTTTACCATTATTTTCTTTACAAAAGTACAGTGAAGCCACTTTAATCAGAAGCATATTGGGCCACAAGTGGATGGATTCCACAGGGATTGATGCTATTCGCAATGTGTACCAATGATTTGGACGAGGAAACCAAGAACAGGCTTGGCGATCGTTTCGCTGAACACCCCCTCTCAGTCCGCCTTAACCTACCTGATCACCCGGTTGTTCAGCGCTTTAACTCCCCTTCCCAATCTGACCTGTCCTGGGCCTCCTCCATTGTCAGAGTGAGGCCCAGCGCAAACTGGAGGAACAGCACCTCATGTTTCGCTTGGATTGCTTACACCCCAGCGTTATGAACATTGACTTCTCTAACTTCAAATCTCTCTCTCTCTCTCTCTCCCCCCCCCTCCCCCTCTCCCCCCCCTTCCCAGTTCTCCCATCAGTCTTACTGTCTCTGACTACATATTATCTCTGTCCCACCCACTACCCTGACATCAGTCTGAAGAAGGGTCTCGACCCGAAACGTCACACATTCCTTCTCTCCACAGATGCTGCCCGTACTCCAGCATTTTGTGTCTACCTTCGATCAAAATCAACAGCTGCAGTTCTTTCCTACAATATATTCAAGCTTGCCGACAACATAAAACTATATGCTTATGTTGATTGGGGAATTTGTGTACAGGAAAAGATCGAGTTGAGTGAGCCTATACTCCCTAAAGTTTATATGAGGCATCTCATGAATGATTATTGTATTGTATTGTAAGAACGACAGTTCCTTTGGCTGGGATGTCTGGAATGGCTGTCAACCTCAAAATAAGGACCTGAAAAGCTACAGCAAGAATTTCATTATTTTGTTTCTCGTCTTCATGACCATTGAACTCTCCGCATTCTTGATCCACCCAGAATAATCTCTTATTAAAGGTCAAGTTGCAGCAGGACTGTCAATCTACACCAAGACTACCATAAATATGGATTACTTTTATAACTTTATTTCACTGTTATTTCACTGCTCATATTAGCCCAGAGTCAGAGAGATAGTATCCTTTACTTACTGGTTCACTCCAGCGTGGCTGTGTGGGAACTGAAGTGCCGGGATTAATTCTTTGGAATTTGCAAAGCGCTTCTCCCTGGATTTGTTTGAGGTGTTGTTCCAGGGGCAAGTCACCATAGGTAAAGAACCTGAAATGGATATAACGGATAAATGGCAGAGCTTCTAAGCTTCTCATGCAATCAATGTAGTACTTACATTTTAAATGATTTAACTTTTTTGGACAAAGGTCTAAACGTCACAGTGAGTGCAGGTAAGCCCTGCATTACAGTAGTTCTAGTAATATAAATTCTTGCTTGCAGAATTCATAAATCGCTACCTAAAAATCTTAGACTTGGAACAATAAGCCAACAGTCTGTCTGTCTTTTTGTCTTTTTTGTTATTTTTAGTGTGTTTTAAAAGTACTCTGGTTTGGTGGGGGGGTGGGGAGGTGGGGGGAAGGGGTCGGAGGGAAACATTTTTTTCCCCAATCGCTTACCTTGCCAGAGATGCGATTTTTTCCGGGATGGTGTATCCGGTCTCTCTGCAGCCTAACATCATGAAGCTGGAGGCCATGCTCGAAACTGACTCGACACCGTGGGGCCGTGGACTTACCATCGGAGCCTGCGATCCCTTGACTGGGATCAACGCTCCAACCATGGCCTGCGGATTTCACCACGAGGAGCTCGCAGTCTCGGGAAGCTCCAAGTCGCAGAAGGTACGACTAGGCCCGACCCGGAGTCCGATCACCCGACGCAGGGGAGCTGAGATCCCCCCCACCCCAATGCGGGAGCTTGATCGCCCTGATGCGGAGGGCGAGACCGCCAGCTGCGGGAGCCAAGATCTCGCTGACGATGGAACGTTCGCGTGCTCCGACCGCGAGAGAACAAAGAAGGAAGAAGATGTAACTTTTTTTGCCTCCATCACAGTGAGGAATGTGAGGGAGTCGCTGCGGTGGATGTTCATGTTAAAAATTTATTTAGGCGTCTTGTTGCTCTTATTGGTATGATGACTGTATGGCAAATCAAATTCCTCATGTTGCAAAAATACTTGGCTAATAAAGTATTATGGAATGATAAAATTCATTCATGGAATTTGTATATTAATTTTTATTATCAGATTGCAATTTTTTGCGATGAGCAGATGATGTGGCTTGGCTTTACAGAAAAGTAGGCACATGGATGGTTATCTGGGAACGCAACATCCCGTAAAATGGAGGCTGGGTGAGGAATCACCTACAAAGCTAGATGGACAGAGAGAAATGTTATCTGAAGAAAGCTGACAAACTTTGTGATTATGGGGAGGATGGGAGCAATAGGAACTACGGAAAAAAAGACTGATGGAATAAAAGAGCATTACACTACGAGGACAGGACTGCAGCAAAAAAAGGTTGGCTGGTCAAGCAGCATCTGTGGAGGAATGGACAGATGACGTTTCGGGTCAGGACCCTTCTTCAGACTAACTGGAACCAGTGTTTTATTTTGCAGGAACCAGGAAAGAGGTGCAACTATGGACTATCAGCACTCGAATGCAGGATTGAACCAGGATGCTCGTTGATGTCAAATACCTAAGCACACCCTAGCATCACCACATCACCCATTTATTTTGTTTAATCCCCTCTGGATTTCCATGGTGCAGGGGACAACCCCTCCACCCCCCTCGCTTTATTTCTTTATGGTGGATCTGTAACAAGTTAAACCACTTATGGTTTCAAAGTCCACAAAGCTGTAATTCTATCTATTGTGCAATTTCAAAATTAAAGTAACTGCATGCCTTGGTGGGTAGATGTTTGCATTATTGTCCCGATGAATTGAAAATGCGCAAATAAGGTATTAAATTATCAGAGGGTGACATGAGACTGCAAATGCTGGAATACTGAGCAAAAAAAAACTGCAAGAGGAACTTAGCAGTTCAGAAAGCATCTGGTGTTGGAAATACACAGATGATAGTTTGTTTGAGACTCTTCTTCAATCTGAAAGAGGCCCCCCAATATGGCCCAGCGCCATTTCCCCTCTGCAGATGCTGCCTGACCTGCTGAGTTCGTCCAAATTTTATTTTACTTTAAATTGTCTAATTTGTACTTACACCAAGAGTACTTATTTCAATCAAAATCCCTATCTATCACTCTTGGACAAAGGCAAACACAATGCTAGCATTTGTTTCAAGTGGGCTAGAATACAAAAAACAGGGATGTAATGCTGAGGCTCTATAAGGTATTGGTCAGGCTGCATTTGGAGTATTGTGAGCAATTTTGGGCACCATAATCTGAGAAAGGATGTGCTGGCTCTGGAGAGAGTCCACTGGAGGTTTATAAGAATGATCCCAGGAATGAGCAAGTTAACATATGAAGAGTGCTTGACAGCACTGGGCCTATACTCGCTGGAGTTTAGACGAATGAGGGGGGACCTCATTGAAATGTACCAAATAGTGAAAGGCTTGGATAGAGTAGATGTGGAGAGGATGTTTGTGGGAGAGTCGAGGACTAGAGGTCATAGCCTCAGAATTAAAGGACATTCCATTAGGAAGGAGATGATGAGGAATTTCTTTAGCCAGAGGGTGGTGAATCTGTGGAATTCTTTGCTACAGAAGGCTGTGGTGGCTAAGTCAGTGGATATTTTTAAGGCAGAAATATAGATTCTTGATTAGTACGGGTGTCCGGGGTTATGGGAGAAGGCAGGAGAATGGGGTTAGGAGGGATATATCGATCAACCATGATTGAATAGCAGAGTGGACTTGATGGGCCGAATGGCCTAATTCTGCTCCAATCTCTTATGACCTTGTGGACAAAATATTGGCTTAGCTATTTAAATTTAAATTAATTGATCGATTTCAGTTATACAGAAATAATCCACAAATATCTCAAACTATTCATAATATTTTATACATTGTCCTCTAATGTACCTTGCATTACTGGGATGGTAATGTGTTGCATGGAAGCGCTTTAATTCTTCCCATGCAAGCTTGGGGATTTGCAAAGGGTCACCTCCAGATATGACCGAGTAGGTATGATCAGGTAGAAGCTTGTTTTGTACATGCTGAGCATAGAGATTCTCGTTGTTCGCCTGAAACAAAAAGGCAGATGATGTAAAGAGGAATAAAATTGACAGTTTCCTAATAAACATAAACTGAGAAAATCTGCTATTTTTGTAAATAGAAGAGTGACAACTAAAGCAATTTATGGTTCCAGGGTGGCAGATGGAGTCATACAGGCCCTTTGGCCCAACTTGCCCACGCCAACCAACATGTCCCATCAACACTTCTCCCACCTGCCTCAATTTGGTTTAGTTCAGTTTTAGTTTAGTTTAGAGATACAGCGGGAAAACAGGCCTTCGGCGAACCGAGTCCGCGCCGACCAGCGATCCCCGCACATTCACACAATCCTACACACATTAGGGACAATTTGCATACACCAAGCAAATTAACCTACATACCAGTATGTATTTGGAGTGTGGGAGGAAACCGAAGATCTCGGAGAAAACCCACACGGTCATGGGGAGAACGTACAAACTCCACACAGACAGCACTCGTAGTCAGGATCGAACCTGCGTCTCTGGCGCTGCAAGCGCTATAAGGCAACAACTCTACCGCTGCACCACCGTGCCGCCCATTATATCCCTCTAAACCTATCCTGTTCAAGTACCTGTCTAAATGCTCTTTAAACGCTGCGATAGGACCTGCCTCCACTACCTCTTCAGGCAGCTCTTTCCATATGTAAAAAAGTTAACCCTCAGATTTGTATTAAATCTACCCCTCCTCACCTTAAACCTATGACCTCTGGTTCTTGTTTCCTCAGCTCTGAGCAAGAGACTGTACATCAACCTGATCTATTCCTCTCATGATTTTGTACACCTCTATAAAATCACCCGTCATCCTCCTGCACTTCAAGGAATAGAGTCTCAGCCTGCTCAACCTCTCCCTATAACTCAGGCCCTCAAGTCATGACAACATCCTTATAAATGGTCTCTGCACCCTTTCCAGGTTAACAACATATTTCCTATAACATGGTGCCCAAAACAGAACACATTATTCTAAATGTGGTCTCACCAACATCTTATATAACTGCAACATGACCTTCCAACTTCTCTACTCAATACTCTGATGAAGCCCAATGTGTCAAAATGTGCCTGCTTGAAAACCCTATCTACCTGTGACACCTCTTTCAAGGAACTATGTACCTGCACTCCTAGATGCCTCTGCTCTACAACACTCCCCAGAGCCCTATCATTCACTGCATAGGTCCTGTCCATGTTAGACTTCTCAAGATGCAACCCCTCATATTTCTCGGTATTAAATTCCATCATCCCACCTGCCTAATTGATCAAGAACTTGCTGCAATGTTTGACAACCATCTCACTATCTACAATACCACCTACTTTTGTGTCAGTAACATCTAACTTAGTAACTTGCTCCAACATTCAATGAGAGCTCAATGAACAAGACGTTAAATGGCAAGAATCTGGACTACCATGAAAGGTGAGTTGGCATTAGGCGCTATACACAATGATCGCTGTACACATGAAAATGAAAAAGCAATCCTAAAAGGCTACTTGCACTCATACAAACCTCAAACAACCAAATGACTAACAATGATCCCACAAATACCTAGAGATATTTTGAAGCATTAGTTTGCCAAATATAGAGAACTTTTCTAGAAAATGTTATTCTGTATTTGAACACCAAAAACGTGTATCATGTTCAAGTTAAATTATAATTTATACTTACAAATACGCCTTTCATTTCATTGAACACAACTCCTTTAAAGACAAGTGGCGATGATTGATCACCAGGGGTATCGTGTTCCAGCCTCCATCCTTCTTGCCTGAAGACAAATAAGGTCAATACTAATATACAAAACACGTACAAACATATACAAACTATGTGTAACAAATATAAAATGCATACTGAACAAGTTTACATCTTACCATAAGTCATTTCTCTTAGCAAGGAAAGAGACAGCATTCAAGGTCAAACAGAGAGAGAGATCTGAAAATCCCTGGAGTTTTGGGTGGAAAATGGATACATTGTGTAGTCACTTGCTGCAAAGATCAAGAACATAAAAATTCAATCTACTTTTCTTTGGTAGCGGTTGTGTTATCATTTTTTTTTTTTTTTTTATTGAGTCCAACCCTCCACTGTGTCAATCTCACACTATCTTTACAGTAAATTCAATCAAGACAACGCACAAAATCAATACTGTGACTGACTGTGAGAAGGCATTCATGAAAGTAGTAAAAGGGATTCGGTGTCACAATTTTTGAAGAAAGGATCTCTAAACTTGATACTTTTCCAGAGTCACAAAGTACTACATGTTTCTAGAATAATGTGGAAACTCTTGCTGTATGAGTGGCGTGGTACGGAATTGGCAACACTGAAAATAATATACAAAGGACCTCAATGGTCAGTTTCACTGTGATATTGAACCTTCACAAAAAAAATTAAGATCTCAGAAAGCGCTTTGACAATCTCTGTTTCCCATCTGCCATCGCATTCATTGCTCTACTTCATCAACCCTAAAGATTAGCAAGCGTATTTCTACATTTTTTTTTTTTTAAAATTACTTCATAGATAAATTATTATCATTTAGGTGTAACTTACAGAAGAATGCAGGCCTCTTTCAATATATTTATGATTTGAGAATCAACTCTCTGGTAATATATTTTCCAGAATAGGAAATGCCATTCATAGTGCAGGGTTTTTAAAATACAGCAACATCCATTCCACAAAACAACACATCGGAAGGGCCCCCTGCATCAGAGAAGTGCAGTAGTTTGAGAACTGATGGCTCCATACTACTCAAGAGCAATCAAAAGGTTCATCTCAACAGCACTGACCAAAGCCCATTAACAAATTGAATGCAGATGTTATCATAGCACAATGACAATTATCAATGGCTCTAGAATGTTTACATTAGTATGCCTTACAACACTTACATGAACAGGGTTGTTTGGATCATCTCTTGCCACTGCAAATTCTGAGCGACAGCTCAAACTGTCTTATCGTCACCTAAGTTTAATGCGTTCAGGAAAAGATCAGGGGAACAGCTGTTACCTTGTGGAATGAAAGGAATACCTCTAAAAAAATACAGTCACTGAATTTTTATTTTTAAACTATAATATTGCACGCTCCTTTATTAGAGTGAAAACAACAGCTCAAATTATATCTTTGGTGAGAAACAAAACAATCTGCAAGGCAAATCCCTTATACAGTATAGTAGATTCATCATGCAATTTTAACAAACACTATTTATCCTAAATCCTCATACTCTTCACTCATTAAATGGATAATGTACTGAGAAACACTTTGCCACAATCACACCAATATATTCTGTTTTGTTGATTGGATAAATGTTCATATTTCATTTACTGAAAGCTTTTTAGAGTTTTCAAGTGCTATTTAACTTCACCTATTTCAATATTTTTATTGAATATTTAGATATTCATCTTCATGTTTGCTCTCTAATAGAAATGCTTTGAATTCGTTAGTGCAACTACTGATCAGATGAACTAGAACAGGCATCTGAATAGCAGTTTCTTCCCACTAAGAATTTCACAAATCATGGAATATAACGTGAAGAAGCAGAGCACTTGACCAAACTGACACTTTATAAATTATATCCATTTGTCTCATTCCATTGGAAATAGCCAATAAATGCTGGAGTAACTCAGCGGGACAGGCAGCATCTCTGGAGGGTACGTAAGGGTGACGTTTCAGGTCAAAACCTTTCTTCAGACCCATTACTATCTTTCATTGCATTGCCATTCCCCCGTATCCCCAAAATATTCTCCCTTCAAATAAATGTTGGATGTTGGAAAAATATACTGCAGATATTGGAAAAATCGAAGGTAGACATTTTTTTTACTCGCGGACATTTACTCAGGCTGGAAAAAATGCCACGATCTACTTGAGGCCACAAGTATGCTGAGACCACTCACGAGCATGAGGAAGAGTTACGAAGACCCCCTCTGCCCATGCTGCGAGTATGAGTCAAGGGCAAACTTGGCAGAGGTCGCCAATTAGGTCGTGAAAGTGGGACAGGGGCTTTATGGCCAAATGGCTTGCTTATTCCACAACTCTAGAAATATCTTAATGGGGTGGAGCTTCTTTGAGCACAGCAGTGTTCTGGTTTATTTGTTACTTCTACTCATCCAAACCCGCATACATTTGAACCATATATATGAGAGGATACAATTTCAGGACACTTTTTCATTGCCTTTGTAGGTTGAAAGGCTTGCTCCACAGCCATTCTGTTCCACATGCTTAATACTGCTGTGATAAGACAGGCAAAGTTATCAGCTCACATTCTGGAATGGAATCTTTTCTATTAGGAAGCACAAGAGACTGCATATGCTGGAATCTTGAGCAAATAACTAAGGTCTGGAGTAACTCAGCATCTGTGGAGGGAATGGTCAGACAACGTTTTGGGTCGGACCCTTTTTCAGACTGATGGAGTCTGGGGGAAGAAAAATGAGATGCTGGTTGAGAAAAGTCTACTTTTATATATCCACTCTCTCTGTAGCGTTAACTACACTCAGCATTCTATTTAGTTTCTCTTTGCACTGTTATACACATATATGGTTTTGATTGTAACGTGGATAACATGCAAGATAGTTTTTCCAGGGCAACAATAAACCAACAACAATTATAGTCGTGCATCATTATGAATTTTAAAGATTCACATTCTGAAGAGCTTGTTTTCAGACATCACCATAAAATAGCATTCCGACTCTGTTCACACTGACTTTTCATTTCTGATGAAATGCCTTTGTGGCAGGGATGCAGACCTCCCATAATCTTAGTTGCACGTAACGAACAAATAAACAAACTTCTGGAAGAACTCAGAAGTTTCTCAATTTAGTTTATTTTGCTCCCGGTTGAAGCATCTGCAGTCTCTTGTGTGAGCAAAATGATAAACCCTGTAAGTAAACCTAACAAATTCCATTCCAGTTTTTCAGAGGCACTACAGCATTGCTTGCACAAAATATAGACCATCTCACCAATACCAATTTAACTTATATAAGACATTGGTGAGACTGCATTTAGAATATTGTGTTCAATTTTGGGCACCATGTTATAGGAAAGATATCGTCAAGCTTGAAAGGGTTCAGAAAAGATTAACAAGGATGTCGCCAGGACTAGAGGGTGTGAGCTATAGGAGGAGGTTGAGTAGGCTGGATCTCTATTCTATGGAGCCTAGGAGGAAGAGGGGAGATCTTATAGAGGTATACAAAATCATGAGAGGAAGAGATCGGGTAGATGCACAGAGTCTTTTACCCAGAGTAGGGAAATCGAGGGCCAGAGTACTTAGGTTCAAGATGAAGGGGAAAAGATTTAATAGGAATCCGAGAGGTGACATTTTCACACAGAGGGTGGTTGTGTTGGTGTATGGAACAAGCCGCTCTTGAGGAAGTAGTTGAGGCTGGGAACTATCGCATCGTTTAAGAAACCAGTTGGACAGGTACATGGAATAAGGACAGGTTTGGAGGGTTATGACCCAAGCGGCGGCAAGTGGTTACGACGGTGGTACTGGGACATTGTTAGGCCGGTGTGAGCAAGTTGGGGCTGAAAGGATTTGATTATCCCCAACTGTATTAAATCCTATTGAATTCTATGACTATCCTTTGTTCCAATCTTGATTGGATGGACTTTGTTCTTCTGTGCAAATTTGGTTGTCAAGGTTGTGTTTACAGAAGTAACTGGGCAGGGCAGTTTTGCAGTGGGCCGTAATCCATTGAGTGAACTACTTTCATGCTGGTCTTACATTAAGAAAAAAAATGCTAATCTGTTTGGATTACATTTTTTCAAGTATTTCATAAAATGTTCCATTTGCTAGACTAATTCAACTACTAAAATAATCAGATAGAAAACTACCTGATTTATGGTGAACCCGTGAATTTTCTCTCCGACAACATAATGTGTCGCTCTCTCTCTTGCAGAGATGCTGTTCCATCGCCATGAATGAGACTTCACAGATCTGTTGGGGGAAAACAATAAATATTTTCAAAATGAACGAAGGCATAAAAGTTGTCAAAAACTTGTTTATCAAAGTTAGAACAATTATTTTAAGGAAAGGCCGTTTCAATTACATTTGAGCAGCATTCATACACTACTACTACTACCTGTCCTATCCATGAAGCCTACTACACAACCATAGTCTGAAGAAGGGTCTCGACCCGAAACAACACCTATTCCTTCTATTCATAGATGCTGCCTGTCCCGCCAAGTTTGCTGCCCTCCAGCTTTTTGTATCTATCTATAGGACAGCACTGTTGCATAGCTTGTAGAACTGCTTCCTCAAAGCGCCAAAGACCCAGGTTTAATCCTGACTGGTGATGCCTGGGTGTGTAGTTTGTACATTTTCTGGTTTCCTCCCAGATCCCAATCACGCGCTGCTTCATAGGCCTCTGCAGATTGCCCCTAACGTTTAAGGAGTTTATGAGCAAGTGGGATAATACAGAACTATTGTGAATAGGTCATCAATGGTCAGCATGGACTGTGGTCAAAGAGGCTATTTCCACAGTACAATTTAAACCAAAACTTAAAATAAATCAAAGTCCTGTTTGGGAATGTAGTACAGAAGGACAAATTAAACTTAGTCCAAAGCAGCACCATAATAACAGTGAAGAAACAAAGCACAAAGTATTTCAATTAAAAGTTTATGGATCGCCCAGCCACAGCTGGCTTGATGTCTGTTTCACAGGTTATACTGAAACCAGGATAGTAAACCTGCATTCCGAGGAGCTGATCTACCCATTGACCAAGCATAGTCCACTCCATATCTCTGAGATGAGGGCACAATATTGCCAGCATACAGCTGCATTCTTGGGATCAAGACTTTCAACCACCCCGATGCGAAGTTTCAACCGCCCCGACGGGGGCTTCAATTGGGGGCTTTGATCGCCCCAACTGCAGATGGTTTGACTGTCCCGACTGCAGGCGAACAAAGAGGAAGAAGATTGAATTTTATTGCCTTCCATCACAGTGAGGAATGGGAAATCCACTGTGGTGGATATTTATGTTAACCTTTATATGGTTGTGTGTCTTGTTGCTTTTCACTTAGTATGGCTGTTTGGTAACTCAAATTTCACTGTATCTTAGCTGGTACACGTAACAATAAACTGATCTTGAAACCGACCAAGTGTTTTCAAGTCTGAAGAAGGGTCCTGACCCGAAACATCACCCAGTCTTTTTCTGCCTGACCTGATGCTGCCCGACCCGCTGAGTTACACTTTCTGTCTATCAAAGTGTTTCCGCAACCCATCAACCGAACTCAGGTCAGCTATGTAGGAAGGAACTGCTGATGCTGGTTTTAATCGAAGATAGACACAAAATGCTGGAGTAACTCAGCCGGACAGGCAGCATCTCTGGGGAGAATGAATGGGTGATGTTTCGAGTCGACACCCTTCTTCAGTCTGAAGTCACCCATTGTTTCTATCTTCGAGCTCAGGTCAAACATTCATCACTGATACCAGGGCACTGGTGGCTGAGCCCAGCTGTTACCTTAAGCCGAAGATAGACACAGAATGCTGGAGTAACTCAGCGGGACAGGCTGCATCTACTTCTCTCCTGTGATGCTGCCTGTCCTGCTGAGTTACTAAGCATTTTGTGTATATCTTCGGTGTAAACCCGCATCTGCAGTTCCTTCCTACCCCTACACAGTTAAGAATCAACATTGTTGGTGAGTCTTGAATGACATAGAGGCCAGGCTGGGAATGGATGGTAAGTTTCTGTCCCTGAAGGTCATTAATGCAAAATGTTTGCACCATTCCAATATTTTCATGGTGAGCTTCTCTATGACTCGGGCCATGGTCACAGCTGGAATCGCGGACCAAATCCCAGCTGCACACCTAGGGTCAGGTTAGCTGTAGAGCGCCGGACCCTGACTCCGCCACACCAGGCCTGAAATCAGCAGCCAGCGTGGGATCTCAGCACACTCTGATTAGCGCTGTAGCCCTGCCGGCAGGCTGGGGCTTCACATCATGCCTTCCCCACACCACCACACATACTCCCATCACTACACCCATCCCACACACCACCAGACCCAGACCCACCCCCATAGGACCACTCACACCCACAGAACCCCCCCTAGCACCACACACTCCCACATAACACCACACACATCCTCAGACCTACCCACCCACCCCGATACCATTCACATCCCTCCATAGCAGAACACACCTCCAGACCTACCCCCAGGCACTGGACCACCAGACCCCCCACAGACACTAGACCGCCAGACACTAGACCCCCAGACCCACCACCACAGACACTGGACTCCCAGACACGGGATACCCAGACACTGGACCCCCAGACCCACCACCACAGGCACTGGACCCCCAGGCACCGTACCTCCAGGCACTGGACCCCCCCAGACACACCACCACAGACACTAGACCCCCCCAGGGACTGGACCCCAGACCCACCCCCACAGGCACTGGACCCCCCCATGCACTGGACCCCCCCAGACCCACCACCACAGTCACTAGACCCCCCAGGCACTGGACCCCCAGACACTGATCCCCAGACCCACCCCCACAGGCACTGGACCCCCAGGCACTGGACCCCCCCAGACCCACCACCACAGACACTAGACCCCCCCCCCAGGCACTGGACCCCAGACCCACCCCCACATGCACTGGACCCCCAGACACTGGACCCCCAGACCCACCCCCACAGACACTGGACCCCCAGACCCACCCCCACAGACACTGGACCCCCAGACCCACCACCACAGACAATGGACCCCCAGGCACTGGACCCCCAGACCCACCACCACAGACACTAGACCCCCCAGGCACTGGACCCCCAGACACTGGACCCCAGACCCACCCGCACAGGCACTGGACCTCCAGACACTGGACCCCCAGACCCACCCCCACAGACACTGGGACCCCCAAACACTGGACCCCCCAGACCCACTGGACCCCCAGACCCACCCGCACAGACACTGGACCCAAGGCACTGGACCCCCAGGCACTGGACCCCCCCAGACCCACCCCCAGGCACTGGACCCCCAGGCACTGGACCCCCAGGCACTGGACCCCCAGACACTGGACCCCCAGACACTGGACCCCCAGACACTGGAACCCCCCCCCAGGCACTGGACCCCCAAGGCACTGGACCCCCAGACACTGGACCCCCAGACACTGGACCCCCAGGCACTGGACCCCCAGGCACTGGACCCCCAGACACTGGACCCCAGGCACTGGACCCCCAGACACTGGACCCCCCAGACACTGGACCCCCAGACACTGGACCCCCCCCCCCCAGACCCACCACCACAGACACTAGACCCCCCAGACCCTGGACCCCCAGGCCCACCCCCACCCACACTGGACCCCCTGGCCGCTCACCGGGCCGCGAGCAGCAGCCGCCGCCAGAGCCCGCTGACGGAGGCCGCGCGCACCATCACGCCGCTTCTCCCGGACACGCTGACGCCGATTGATTGACGGCCTGGAACGTCACGGGGGGGGCGGGGCCTGGCGATGCGCACCGCGCGGTGCGGCAGGGGCGCATGCGCACTGAATACCCGGACAGGCACCGGCTGTTGCGCACGCGCATCGGAACCGGGCCCGGCAGCCGCTCATGCGCACTGGGCCAGAGCCCGGGCCCGGCGGCCGCTCATGCGCAGTGGGCTAGTGCCCGGGCCCGGAGGCCGCTCATGCGCAGTGGGCTAGTGCCCGGGCCCGGAGGCCGCTCATGCGCCTCTTATGCGTTTCGTCGCACAGCCGACCGGTGAGATTTCTCTCCACAGACGCTGCCCGTCCGCTGAGTTACTCCAGCATTTTGTGCCGATGTTGGCTGTAAACCAGCATCTGTGCAGTTCCTTCCTACACGAGATCTGGTGTCTGATGAAAGAAAGAGAAATTGCTGGATCAACTTCCCTTGTCACACAGATACATGGATAATAGGAGCAGGAGGAGGCCATTCGGCCCTTCGAGCCCGTACCGCCATTCAACGTGACCACGGCTGGTCATCCAGAATCAGTACCCCGTTCCTGCTTTCTCCCCATATCCCTTCATTCCATTAGCCCTAAGAGCTAAATCCAACTCTCTCTTGAAAACATCCAGTGAATTGGCCTCCACTGCCTTCTGTGGCAGAGATTTCCGCAGATTCACAACTCTCTGGGTGAAAAGGTTTTTCCTCATCTCAGTCCGAAATGGCCCATCCCTTAATCTTAAACTGTGACCCTTGGTTCTGGACTCATTCCCAGCTCAGTACATTTTTCTGCGCTCATGTCTTTTTAATATTCAACAGGTTTTTGATAACCTACTCATGGGCCAATCTGTGTTCAAAACATTGAATGTTGTGCTTTGTAGTGCCTGCTGTGCTTTGTAGTGCCTGTTGAATGTAAAATATGTTTCCAAGTGTAATGTGAAATTGAACAGTTGTATCACTTCACACTTCTTTGAGTTTGGCAACTAAGAAAGCACACCAATGCCTCTTAATTCCTGAGAAGGCTTAGGAAGTTCGACAACTCTCATTAACGTCTACACATGCACTGCAGAAAACATTGCATCAGGATACATCAAAGCTTGGTTTGGGAACAGCTCCATCCAAGACCGCAGGAAATTGCAGCGAATTATGATCGCAGCCCAGACCAGCACACAAACCATCCTCTCTTCTATTGACTCCATTTCCACCTTATGCTGCCTCAGCAAGGCCAGCAGCATATTCAAGGATGAGTCGCACCCTGGCCACACCCTCTTCCCACCTCTCCCATCAGGCGAAAGGTAAAGAAGTGTGAAAACGCACACCTCCAGATTCAGGGACAGTTTCTTCCCAGCTGTTATCAGGCAACTGAATCATCCTATCATAACCAGAGAGCAGTGCTGAACTGCTATCTACCTCATTGGTGACCCTTGGACTATCCTTGATCGGACTTTACCTTGCATTAAACATTATCCCCTTATCATGTAAATGGTTCGATTGTAATCATGTTTTGTCTTTCTGTTAACTGGTTAGGACACATCAAAAGCTTTGCACTCTACCTCAGTACACGTGACAATAAACTAAACAAAAGTCTATTTGACGTTGTCCATTTTCTCAGTTGATCTAAATTCCGCTATAACTTAGACAACTTTCTTCACATTCCACCAGACCACCAGTTTTGTTGTAATCTGCAAGGTCTGCAATCATGCCACCTACATTTGGATCTAAGTCGCTTATATCTATATATCACAAACAGCAGTGGATCCAAAACTAATGCCTGTGGCACCAAACTGCTCGCACGCTTTCAATTTGAAAATCATCTATCCACTCGTCAGGGGTTATGGGAAGAATGCAGTAGAATGGGGTTCGGAGGGAGAGATGGATCAGCCATGGTTGAATGGCAGGGGAGACTTGATGGGCCGAATGGCCTAATTCTGCCCCTATCGCTTATGAACTAACCACCCCATGGTTCCTTCCACCAAGCAAATTTTGTATCCAGTTGGTGAGCTGACGACGAATTTGTAATCAGTCCTTGTCTTTCTGAATGCAGATAAATAATTCTAGGAGTCCCTTAGAATCCCTCCAGTGAATTATTCACCAAGGTAAGGCCCTGGGAATGCTGAATAGAGGGGCTTATGGGTGCAGGGATATAGTTCCACAAAAGTGGTAACACAAGTAGGCAGGGTGTATTCTTCGACTATAGATGAGGCTCTCACCAGGGTCTCCTCTATATCCCGTAGCTCCGCTCTCACTCCCAATCCCCCCCACTCGTTAGAAGGACAGAGTCCCCCTTGTCCTCACCGTCCACCCTACCAGCGGTCACATACAACAGATTATTCTCCAACATTTTTGCCACCTCCAACGGGATCCCACCACTGGCCACATCTTCCCATCTCCTCTTTCTGCTTTCCGCAGAGACCGCTCCCTCCATAACTCTTTGGTCAATTTGTCCCTTCCCACCCAAACCACCCCCTCCCCTGGTACTTTCCCTTGCAACCCTTGTCGCTTTACCTCCCCCCTTGACTCCATCCAAGGACCCAAGCAGTCTTTCCATGTGAGGCAGAGGTTCACCTGTACCTCCTCCATTGTCATCTATTGCATCCGCTGTTCTCGGTGTCAACTGATCTACATCGGTTAGACCAAGCGCAGGAGCACACAGGGTTAGGAATCCTCCACTCAGTTCGCAATAACCAACCTGATCTCTCGGTGGCTCAGCACTTCATGTCCCCCTCCCATTCCGAATCCAACTATTCTGTCCTGGGCCTCCTCCATGACCAGAGTGAGTCCCACCGCAAATTGGAGGGGCAGCACCTCATATTTCGTTTGGGTAGTTTACACCCCAGCGGTATGAACATTGACTTCTCCAATTTCAGGTAGTCCTTGCTTTCTCCCTCCTTCCCCTCCCCTCCCCTTCCCAGCTCTCCCACAGCCTACTGTCTCCGCCTCCTCCTTTCTTCTTCCCGCCTGCAGATTTGCTATTGCATGTTAGCCAATCAGAATGCTTAGTAATAATAACTCCGCCTAATTATATGATTTATAGTGTAAGAACTCGCCTGCTGCCTGGCAGTAGCTGCAGTGGACTGAACGTGTGATGTACTGCATATGTAATGATGAACTAGACAATAAAGATGCTTATGCTTCAACCTGTGTGAGACTAAGGTATTTACATGGTGTCAGAAGTGGGATAGAAGGGGCTGCTTCTGCGGATGGGGTGATTGACTGTTGCAGATCGGGCACGTATGTACTTGGTCATCCCGAGCCAGTAGATCATTTCCTTGGCTCGTTTTAGGGTAGCTCCCGTGCCAGGGTGGCCTCCATGGATTTCCTCATAGTACTCGTTTCGCATGGTTGGGGGAATGACCGCCTTGTGACCATTGACAATTATTCCGTCCTGTAACACCAGTTCGTCACGGACCAGGAAGTAGGGTCGTATTTCAAACGGGGTGCTTGACTGCTTGTTTGGCCACCTGCCTCTTATGACGGAGGTCAGCAGCTGTGAGGTTTTGTCTGCAGCTGTGTGTTCGGCAAGGCGGCGCAGGCGATCAGTGGGCATGAACGAGACCTTCAGGACAAAGAATTCGTCCTGTTCAAACGGGTGTCATTCGCTGGTGGTGCGCGGGGTGTGGATAGTGTGTCTGCGATGTGCATGAATTTACTTTTTTTGTAGACAATGCGTCGATCTGGGGCAGCATGGATAGGCTTGCTCAGGATGGTGACTAATGGCTGATGGTCGGTTTCGACTGTGAAGGTTTTGCCAAAGATAAAGTCTTTAAATTTTGAACAGGCAAATACCACGGCGAGCAGTTCCTTCTCTATCTGAGCATAGCGTTGTTCAATTTCAGTCAGGGTGCGTGATGCGTAGGAAATGGGCCTCACGTCGCCGTCAAAGGATGTTTGTAGGCATGCTGTGCCTAGCCCATACTGGGATGCATCGCAGGTGATAGTGACTGGCAGATTGAGATTGAAGTATACCAGTGTAGGTGCGCTAGCTAGCTGTAATTTAAAAGTCTCGAAAACTCTTTAGTGTTGTGGGTACCAAGACCATGCATTGTCCTTGTGGGTTAGTTGTCGTAAGGGAGCCAAAAGTTCACTGAGGTTGGGAATAAACTTGCCCAAGTAATTGACCACGCCGATAAATCATTGCAAGCTGGTGACGTCGGTTGGGACCGGCAGTTCGTTGATGGCTGCAGTCTTTAGTGGATCAGGTTTTACTCCATTGCTGGTGAACACGTGACTGACGTATGTGACTTCGGAGACTCTGAATTTGCATTTGAGAGGGTTGAGTTTCAGATTAATATCTCTGGCACGGTTCAATACCTTTTTCAGGTTGGCATCATGTTCGGTCACATCGCGACCGTATACTAGGATGTCTTCAACAATGATGGCACAGTTCATTGGCTATATTTAAGAGTGAGTTGGATGTGGCCCTTGTGGCTAAGGGGATCAGAGGGTATGGAGAGAAGGCAGGTACGGGATACTGAGTTGGATGATCAGCCATGATCATATTGAATGGCGGTGCAGGCTCGAAGGGCTGAATGGCCTACTCCTGCACCTAATTTCTATGTTTCTATGTTTCTATGATGGCACATGGATATTCTGCGAATAGATGTCCCATTGCACGCTGAAAGACTTCGCTAGCAGAGTTGATACCAAAGGGCATTCTTAAAAACCTGTAGTGGCCGAATGGTGTGGCAAAAGTTGTTAGGGCAGATGATGCTCGGTCCAGCGGTATTTGCCATAAAGAGCTTTTGGCATTGGGGACTGAGAATACCGTTGCATTACCAATCTGTGCCGCTACATCCTCAGTAGTTCTCATCGGATAGTTTTGCCGTTTGATTGCTGTGTTCAAATCTTTGGGTTGATGCAGATGCGTAATTCTTTCTTCTCTATTTTTGTGGTGACGACCATAGTGGAGACCCAGTCTGAGGGTTCACTGACCTCGGCAATGACTGCAATGGAGACCATACGCTTGAGTTTGGTGTGTATTTTCTCCCGCATGCCATGAGGGACGCGGTGAGGTGCACAAATTATTGGGGTGACCATATGATCTACAGTGATCTTGTATATTGTAGGCAGTTTGTCAAGTTTGTCGTCAAATAAGTCTTTATAGTTGGATAACGTCTGTTGTGTTGATTCCTCTGTCAAACAGAGTTTGTGGACAGCACGCCCAAAATAAACCAGACCCAGGTCGTGGCATGCATTGATGCCAAGCAAACTTTCTGAGTTTCGTTGGACAATGTAGAAGATTAAGTTTTTTGTCTGCTCGTTGACAGTGCACTTTAAATCGGCTTTACCCAGCGGCTGAAGAATTTCCCCCCCATAAGCATGAGTTCAGTGGTTCTTATCTTGTTGAACTCTTTGAGTGACATAACGTTTACTCTGACCCCGGTGTCGACTTTGGTACTCAAAGGTTCAAAGGTTCAAATGTTCATTTATTGTCACATACACCAATTGGTGTAGTGAAATTCAAGTTGCCATTGCAGCACATTAAAAATAATACAAACAGAACAATGATAAAGAAATGTAAACATAAAAACATCCTCCCACAATGGTTCCCACTGTGAGGGAAGGCACAAAGTCCAGTCCCATCCCCATGTCCAACCATGTTGGGAGTAACCCTCTCAGCGGCTTGGGATGCCTGGAACGGCCGCATCCTTACCGGAGACCACGGCTTCGGAAGCCAACACTGGCGATCTCGGCGAGAGATCCCAGGCTTCACGATGTTTAACTTCAGTACCACCGCCTGCGGCTGGCCGCTCCACAGTCCCGCAGCTCCGCGATGTTTCATCGCGGTCTCAGCTCACCGGAGCTCCAGCGCGGTGATCCAGGTAGGGCATCGCCTGCTCCACTCCGCGATAGCGCTCCAGCACTGTGCCGCCGCCGAAGCCGTGATTCTGGCCGGTCCCATCAGGAAACGCCGCTCCAGACCCCGATGGAAGGCCACGAGGACGGGTCGAAGTTGCTGCTCGGAGGAAAGCCGCTCCCCCGATCAGGTAGGGACTTAGAGATGCAGTTTCCCCCTTCCCCCCACCCCCCACATAAAAAAGACTAAAACCTCCACACAAAACACTTTAACTCACTAAAAATTAAAAAAAAGAGGTGAAATAACGGACAGCGGCAGGCTGGGCAGCCATACCCATACAGGACGGCGCCATCAGAGATTTATTATTGATTATCATGGTCACCGCAGGATCCATCAGTTTGCCTGGGGAGCGCAGGTTTAGGGAGATTACGGTAGAGTCCGTGTCTGTGTTATCGGAATCGTTCCCGTGGGAAACATCGTCTTGTTCTTAGGAATCAGAATCAGAATCAGACGGCTCTTGTTGAATCAGGTGCAGATTTGTCCTTGAAGCAGTGCTCCCACGGGACCAACAGCAATAAGCAAAGTGGTTGAGTTTCTAGCACTTGTGACATACTTTCCCATGGGCAACGCAGAATTGGCGCCCCCTTGAGTGGAAATAGTTGCAGTTTGGGCATCTCGTGGGAGGCATATTTGGATCTTTGCGGAACGCATTTAAAATTTCTGCGGAGAATAGTTAGCTAGGTTTACATTATGTTGCTGTTGAGGATTTGTGCTATCAAAATCAGCTTGTGGGCTACAGTTTCTGTCATCCCACGTGCATGAATGGCTTGCTCTAAAGTCAGTTTAGCGTTCCGCAGTAATTCAGCTTTAGCTTAGGGTCGCTCATTCCTCCCACTATTTTATCTCCCACAAGCTCATTTGTCAACTCACCAAAGCAACACCGTGAGCTGATATGTCTTAGGTTGCTGATAAATCGTTCCACAGGCTCGTCAGCCTGTTGCTGTCGGGCAAAAAATCTTGTTCTCTCCAGTAGGCGATTCTATGGCAGGTCACACAGTTCTCTAAACTTTTGCAGCTGGACCGCTGGGTTGTCGATAGGCTCGGCCGGCACCACTACCAGATCGTTCGTGTCGAGGTGTGCTGGTGCGAATTCAAAGGAGTCAGCGCGGATCACAACTTCGGGACCCACTAGATTCAACAGTAGTGATGCCTTTAGGTACTCGGTGGCGCTTTGGTGAATGATGCGGATATAATGAGCATAGTCTCACTCAAACATTCGCCAGCGTTCGGCTATATCAGAGTCAAACACATGCGGGCTTGGCTTTCGACAAGAATTAGCCATGTCATCAAAATCACTCACAAATTAAAAACTGGGTAAAAACAAAATAAATGGCGGCAAACAGACACGGGCTAGACCCGATTCTCTGACACCATGTACGCGCCCTCCACCGGACACGCCCTCCACTGCCTGTCTCACGGCAACAGCTACGACCAAAAGTCTGCCCCCCTGCTGTAATACAGAAGCGTGTACAGTTTAATCGAGACACACAGAAACGCTGTTATGATAAGACCAGCAAACCACTTAAATCACTTATACAAGGCCATGTGGTACGATTGCAAACAGATAAAGGACATACCAAACTTGGACACATTGACAGCCCCTCTAAGGAACCACGCTCATACCTGGTCGAAGTCGATGGTGCCATCTATAGACGCAACCGTCAACACCTCCTTCCTGTGAAGGAACAGCATCAGGCATCCCAGGGTCCTGATGCCCCGCCGCTCAAGTTTAAACCAACGCCTATTGCAGCCGTTCCAGCACCTGCCGCTGCCGGATCCACCCACTCCCCACGTCGGTCTGTCTCTGCGTCCCCTGTTGTAACCGGCTCCCCGGGATCCCCGCGTCGGTCCACCCCAGGTTCCCCTGCGGTCTCCCCACGCAGACCCACGGATTTACCCACCCCAGCTCCCAACCTTTCTGAGGAAAAGGTTGATGAGGCAGCCCCATACCATACAAGGACCGGGCGGGTCAGCAAGCCACCTATTAGATATGGCAATTATGTTTAACCCCATTATTATTATCCACGATTATGTTTAACTATTATTAGTTACTCGATTTATAGTTTGAAATGCCTTAGTTGCGTTTTCATTTATACAAGAAGAGATGTAGATTTGCTATTGCATGTTAGCCAATCAGAATGCTTAGCAACTATAACTCTGACTAATTATATGATTTATAGTGTAAGAACTCGTCTGCTGCCTGGAGTAGCTGCAGTAGACGGAACGTGTGATGTACTGTAATGATGAACTAGACAATAAAGATGCTTATGCTTCAACCTGCGTGAGACTAAGGCATTTACACCGCCCCCCACCCCCACGTCAGTCTGAAGAAGGGTCTCGACCCGAAACGTCACCCATTTCTTCGCTCCGTAAATGCTGCCTCACTCGCTGAGTTTCTCCAGCCTTTTGTCTACCTTCAATTTTTCCAGCATCTGCTGTTCTTTCTTAAACAGGGTGTTAAAGAAGTCATTTAGCACATTTGCCTTCATCAGTCTGGCTATTAAGTACATTGAGTTGGATGTCGAGTTGTAACTGTTCAAAACTTTGGAAAGGCTACATTTAGAGTACTGTGTACATTTCTGATAGGTTGACTGTAGAAAGAATACGATTAAACTGGAAGGGGTCCAAAAAAAGATTTACAATTACGTTACCAGTGATCGAGGGTTTGAGTTGTAAGCAGTGGCTGGATAGGCTAGGATTCATAATTGGAACGATCAACTAGAGGTAGTGGTGGATGAAAGTACAATTATGAGATTTAAAAGATGCCTGGATATGCTCCGATACGATCCGATAGAACTATATTTATCCCAGGAGGGAAATTAGTCTGCCAACAGTCATAAAACACAACAAGGTACATGAAACATGAAATTAAAGTGAAGAGTGTTAAGTCCAGGATTGGGGATGTGCAAAGATTGGGGTGGGTGGGGGGGGGAAAGGAGTCAGTCTACCCCATGACAGAAGGGGGATGAGTTGTACAGTTTGATAGCCACAGGGAAAAAGGATCTCCTGTGGAGTTCTATGCTGCATCTTGGTGGAACCAGTCTGTTACTGAAGGTGCTCAGGTTGACCAGAGTGTCGTTGAGGGGGTGAGTTTGAGGTGCATCCTCCAAGACCATCTCGGGTGAATCCAACAAAGTCATTGGTACTTTGATAGGTAAGGTTTGGAAGGAATATGGGCCAGGTGGGGACATGGACGGCAGCCAAGAACAGGAGCTATGAGGTAACAGCACCAACTACTATGCCATCTGGGATTTAGCCTAATATATTTCAAGACAAATGTATTATCTGTAAAGAAAGTGTCAGAACTTAAGATTCCTTGGCATTTGCAATAAGTTGAAGTTTTTCATTGAATTGTCAGTATTAATATGAAAGAACACAATTAAATAATTCTGTTCCACGCATAAGCTGCCAGTAGATATTGCAATCATATTTGCCATGTTATACATAATTATAAAGACATTCATCGGAACACTGTAAATATTGAGAACACATAAATTTGTATGTGACCAGAGGCCGCAGGCACTTGTGGTAATGCTGGACATAGCCATTGGTAAAGATCATCAAATTGGTGCAAGGCTCTTAATCTTGGAACAAACAATGCACCCTCTGTATTGGAAACAACTAAAAAAAACAATTCAGTCTTGACTGCCAGATTGTTGCACCTTGAGACAAACTGCCATTGGATGTTATTTCAGTGCATGTTATGACCTTGGCAAGTACAAATGTGTGCTTTATTGCTTCCTTAACTTCAAGGGTTCTTGCACGGAAAGAAACATGACAAGAGCCAAAAAAAAACTGAATGTGAAAGAACTGCCGAGACTGTTTACCTTGTGTTAACGAAGAAACTGCAGATGCTGGAGAATCGAGGGTTACACAAAAAGCTGGAGAAACTCAGCGGGTGCAGCAGCATCTAAGGAGCGAAGGAGATAGGCGACGTTTCGGGTCGAGACCCTACTGTTTACCTTATTGGAGTTGTTAAGCTACAAAATTTCACGAGGGAATAATTTCTCAGAAGTACGCTGCTTTGTTAAAGCATACACCAGAAGCTGGAAGTTGTGTCAATGTAGACCTGCTAACCTTTAGAGTTAACTTTGGTCAGCGAGGAGAGACAGTAATAACACAATGTGAAAGCCTGTTCAAGTACAACACCAAATTAATAACCCATTATCTGGTATTTGCACTTTATCAGTTTATTTATTCATGTGTGTATATATTTATATAATGGTATATGGACACACTGATCTGTTTTGTAGTCAATGCCTACTATGTTCTGTTGTGCTGCAGCAAAGCAAGAATTTCATTGTCCTATCAGGGACACATGACAATAAACTCACTTGAACTTGAACAGCAAGGAGGAGGATCTCGCATTAGAAATTAAAATAAACGGCATCCAGAATAGAATGCATTCATGCAGAATATCCTATTGGCAAGTAAAGATCATATTGACTCCAAAACTATTGAAATATCTTAGAATAAATCTAATTAACTGAGATGATTACTGTTTTTAAAACCTGATTATTTCACGTGACTGCTTAGATTATAGTGTAAGGGGAAGTGTGATGGGTGTAAGGGTCACTTTCTTATAGTTTCAAAGACGAATGTTGAGCTTGTAGCATTGTAACAAATTTCTGGCGGGGTGGTGAGATGAAACCCCAACACCTAGTCTACAAACGATCTAGCATTTATCTTCTCCGCTAGGAATGAATGTGACCTAGATCGTTTTTATGTATTCACATTTGAAATTGGTCATTCACTTTCATGAACCCCTGCAATCTTGCTGGAGAAAATCCTTTCCACAGTGTAACTGGAGGGGAACTTTCACAAGGTGGTATTCCCCAGATGCCTGGTGCCCTTGTCTTTCTCGATGGAAGAGGTGGCAAGTTTGAGAGTTTCTGATGGATTAATTTAGGAAATAAACTGTAGTGCTAGTCTGAAGAAGGGTTTTGACCTGAAATATCACCTACCAGGGAAGCTGCCTAACCCACTGAGTTACTCTAACACATTGTGTCTTTTATTGAAATAAACCAGCATCTGTAGTTTCTTGTTTCTACTACAGTAGCGCACTGCAGCACTGTGCACCAATGGGTGAGAGAGTAAAGGGCCTGTCCCATTTACGCGTCCTTGGCTTGCAAATTACACAACCTCGTGGTCGCTTGAGGCGTATGGGCACCGTATGGCTGCGTGGGCCGGTCCCACTTAGAAGTGCGGAGGGGTATGGAGTTGTGCGCGGCGGGTTCCGACATCGCACGGGGCTCCGAAATTCTTGCAGTGAACAAAATCTTTGCGCGCCTACGGCCTGTCACAGAACTGACAGTCAAAGTGGGACAGGCCCAAGACCCTGGTACGACGCAACATCTCACCTTCAACAGCAGCAGAAGCAGGCAAACGATCTCCTGGGGCTCACGGCCGTTGTAGTCCGGATCCGCTCCCACTTCAACTCCCAGAGTGGGGCCAAGAAAATTGAAGATAGACGCAAAATGCAGGAGTAACTCAGCGGGATCGGCAGCATCTCTGGAGAGAAGCAATGGGTGATGTTTCGGGTCAAGACCCTTCTTTTCAGACTGAAGAAGGGTCTCGAGACGAAATGTCACCCCTTCCTTCTCTCCAGAGATGCTGCCGGTCCCGCTGAGTTACTCCAGCTTTGTGTCCATCTTCAAATGACGTCACGCACTCCAGAAGGCTGTGCGTACGCATGTAATCGCGCCCGACCTTCACTCGACCGTCTCGGCTCAACGCGACCAAGAAATCGCGTACTTTGCGTGCCATGGACACGTAAGTGGGACAGGCCCTTAAGTGTTTGAGCAGCTTGATGAGGTGCTAATCAAATTAACTAATTTGTCCTCGGCGACGTTGTGCTTCTTGAGAACTGTTAGAGCGCCAATGGTCCAAGTAATTAGAGAGCATCCCTATTCCTGAATTGTTCTTCTGGAGGCTGAAATAATTTTGGGTATCTGGAGGTGTGCCTCTGCTACAGGAAATCCAGCCCCATACCAGTTCTGATAATCGATATGTTATCGTGGTTGGTCCAGTTGAGATTTTAGTCCTTGATGATCCAAGGGTTAGCTTAGATTATTTCTCAGAGATAGTCATTGCCTGCCGCTTATATGACATGAATGGTACATGCCACTGATCTTCCCTTGCCTGAATGTTGCTTGGGTATTTGTGCAGGTCGTTTAGGAATTGTAATCAAATTGATCTTTGTCCAATTATTAAAGAGCATCCCCAATCCCCATCCTTCTCATCTTTTCTGGTGAACTGATCAATCAACCAGCATGTCTTTGGGATGAGGGAAATAACTGGATGTAAATTCACACAGTCAATCGGTGAATATGCAAAGTGCACGAAAATAGCACCCGTGGACTTTATGGCGAGGACTGAATCCAGGTCACTGGAACTGTGAGGCAGCGTCCCTGCTTGCTGCACCACTGTGCCACTCTTTACTAGAGTACCAGATGGAAACCCATTGAAGCACAGGGTGAAAATGAAAATGTTGTACAAAATGCACTGAGGTCTGCATCAAGACTGGGGCTCTGCAGGGAGCAACACTAACTGCCACCCCAATGATGAATGAAGGTAATTGAGTCAAAGAGTGAAGATGATTGTGCTGAAGATTGTTGGTCTGAGGATACTCTCTTAGGGAATTCTTGCAGTGATGCCCTTTGGATGGAATGATAGACTTCCAGCAACTCAATCATTTTCCTTTGTTCAGGGTACGACTCTAAACATTGGAATGTTTTCTCCTTAGTGCCCATCAAAGATCCTATAGCGAGCAAGATAGATCACTCAACGAAAATGACGTAGAACGGTTATGGGCCGATTCATGGGTAATTTTCGGCCCCATTTCCATAACCGGCTTCCGTCTCCGCACCAAAGATCCTATAGGATACTAGTGCGGAGACGGAAGCCGGTTACGGAAACATTCTCGTAAAAATAAAAGTTATTTGGGAAAAATCTTCTCCTCATTTTCAGAATTATAATTTATTAACACAAACTGTTCCCCCGCAACGCTGATTACACTGCGAGTCGGGTCGGGTCGGGTCGGGTTATTGAAATGGATGAAAAAAAGGCCCACGTTCCGCTCCGTTGCGTACTGCACGTCAGCCCATTGCATTTAGAAGTAGTGGTCTATCTTGCTCCGCTATAGGATCTTTGGTGCCCATTGCCTTCAGTTTTACAAGGAGCCCTTAATGATATACATGATCAAGTCAGATCAAGAGAGTTTATTGTCATGTGTCCCAGATAGGACAATGACATTCTTGCTTTGCTTCAGCACAACAGGCCACCTCAGGAATTTGCACTCACCTCAGGAATTCGACTCTTTTTATGTTTACTTCAATACTGCCAAGGAGAAACTCTTAGATATAGTGAAGGACAGAACAGAGCAGGAGTTTGAATATGTAACAGTGACCCTTCTTGGATGAGATAAGCGAGTAAGAGAGATAACGTACACAATCACCCAATGGAGAATACAAACAGCCATCAGATAACAACTAATCACGCCTTATATAACCAATATTTAACCTATACACTACTACTAACCTCCTCACAAATAATAAACTTAGTACATTTCTTTAATCAGCTCCAATGCCGGAGTTAAAGCAATTGATGGTAACCTCAATGAAGAAGGGTCTCGACCTGAAATGTCATCCTATTCCTTTTCTCCAAAGACGCTGAGTTACTCTGGCATTTTGTATCTATCTTTTGTTTAAACCAGCATCTGCAGTTCCTTCCTACACAGGAATATATCCTCGAAATGAATGCATCATGTTATAAAATATATGTGCTGAACTCCATTTCTGCACACTGATGAAATTCCTCTGCATTGAAGGCAATAAAAGTGAGTTCAATGCTCCTATACATCCACTAAGTCATTAGTGTATACAGCAGAAGATGACATTGACTTATGACATTGTCCCTCTTAGGCGATTTTCCAGACGACTGCCGGCGACTGTCAAGTGATGGGACAGGGCAAGCGGGGGGAGTGCTGTCTGAGTGAAATTCACACGGTGCAAAGCCAATGTGACACACACCGCGATGAACAGGAAGGTTGGCGCTGTAAGACGATGAAAGCACAGTGTGCGGGAAGGGTCACGTAAGTCCTTTAAAAGAGGTGGGGGGGGGGGGAGGAGGGGGGGAGAAGGAGTGGAGGCAACTTTTAAGAAGCCAGAGATACACGGTCGGTTATCCTCGGTTCTGAAAACTACTGCTTATGGGGTTTTTTTTCCCAATGAGCCAATGAAATTCACTGGTCAGCACCGGCTACAACCTACGAGAACCTACGACAACTTTCGACCTCCTGGCAACTCACTACCACTGCACCTACGGCACGAGAATTCTCGCTACTGTCCATGGCGGCTTCATCCTGGTCGCGACTAGTTCCTAGAATGCGGGAACTCCTCACCACCGAATGTGGCGACCGCATAGTCAACTGCAGTTGCCTAAAATGTCGCCTAAGTGGGACAGGCCCATTAGTTATACACCATAGAAACAGGTCCTTCAGCCCATCATGTTCATGTTAGCCATTAAGTGTGAATCTGCACTAATTCAGCACTTGGTCCGTGGCCTTTTACGCTTTGACAATTGAAGTACAAGAGCTTGTCTTGATTCTTGAATGTTACTCGGTAACTGATGTAAATATCAATGCGTCTTGTGGGACAATTTATGCTTTACTTTCTTTCACAACTGAATCTAATTGACTAGGGTAGCACATATCTTTGGTGGTTTTTTGATTGATGCAATGACAAAGTCACAAGTTTCAATAGATCTTCTGCATGGCTGGATATTTCATCCATGGCTGGAAATCTTGTGAAAAACTGGCGATCGTGGGTGGAATTCTCAACTCCCTGGGCCAATGCAGAGTCAGGAAATACAGCTCACTTCCAGCAATCTCTTTCCAAACATGCTCTCTGGTGGCCAAATACTACATGGAATTATTCCACTGGATTCACAAAGAATACAAATCACAAGGATTTAGTTTAGTTTGGAGATGAGGTGCGGAAACAGCCCATTCGGCCCAACGAGTCCCCGCCGACCAGAGATCCCCGCACATTGTGGAGTTGGCTGTCCCTTTGTTAGGGATCAACTGCGGGAGCTTCGACCGTTCCGATCGTGGGAGCTTCGATCGCCCCGATGTGGGAGCTTCGATCGACGACTGCAGGAGCTTCGATCACCCCGACTGCTGAGGTTTCGATTGCCTCGACTGCGGGAGAAAAGGAGGAAAGAAGGTATAAGTTATTTGCCTGCCATCACAGTGGAGAATGTGAGGTTGCCGAAAAAACCCTGGGGATTCCCACACGCTGTTGTGGTTTATGTTTATGTTTATGTTTATGTTGAATTTTTATGTGGTTATATATCTTGTTGCTTTTTTTTGTATGACTGAAGGCAAATCAAATTCTTTGTATGTTTGCATTCTTGGCTGATAAATTAATTACAATTACAATATTACTGCTACCCTAGGGACACACGCCAGGGACAATTCACACTTATTTGTTACTGTCATTCGTAACTGTCACTGTATGTCATGTTGTTACTTGTGGGCGGAGCACCAAGGCAAATTCCTTGCATGTGAATACTTGGCCAATAAACTTACTTACTTACTTATACCAGGCCAATTAATCTACAAACCTGTACGTCTTTGGAGTGTGGGAGGAAACCGAAGATCTCAGAGAAAAACCACGCAGTCACGGGGAGAACGTACAAACTTCATACAGACAGTACCCGTAGTTGGGATCGAACCTGGGTCTCTGATGCTGAGAGCGCTGTAAGGCAGCAACTCTACCGCTGCGCCACCCTGCTGCTCTTAAAGGATTCCAGGATTAGATTTAAGTGTCAGAGATTGAATTTATTTCTCTACCCTTGTCAATCTCCAACTCAAGAGATGGCTGGTATTTGCACCTGGGGCGAAAATACTGATTTTGGGGAAGAGGTTTGCCAATCTCATTTAAATATATGTTGTCTTAAAATTGTTTCTGCTTTAAATAGCTGAGTTTGGAAATCATAATTGCATTCACATTGTCACTTTTGTACAGCAGCCAAAATAAATTCGGAACGATTTTCCAGCCTGCACATCTTTCACCTCGATTCCTTTGTTTTAGACTAACACTGATCTTCCGACGCAAGTAGAAAGTATTAGTTTGACAGCAAAGGTTCAAAGGTCAGTTTATTGACACATGTACCCGATTAAGGTACAGTGAAATCCGAATCACCATACAGCCATACTAAAAAAAAGCAACAAGACACACAGCTACATGAAAGTTAATATAAACATCCACCACAGCGGATTCCCCACACTCCTCACTGTGATGGAAGGCAATAAAGTCCAATCTTCTTCCTCTTTATTCTCTCGCGGTCGGGTCAGTTGAACCATCCGCAGTCGGGCCGATCGAAGCTCCCACAGCTGACGATCGAAGCCCCCACGTCGGGGTGGTCGAAGCTCCTGCGTCAGGGTTGAAGCTCTTGCGGCTTGGAGCTCCCGAAGTCGGTCTCTAACCAGGGACCAAGAGCTCCACGATGTTAACGTCCGCAGGCTCCCGCGGTTGGAGCTCCAAAGTCGATCCCCGACAGGGACTGCCAGCTCTACAATGTTAAGTCTGCAGGCTCCCAAAGTCGGTCTCCAGCAAAGGACGCCAACTGCTCGTTGTTAGGCCGCAGTGCGAACGAGATACGATACGGAAAAAAGTCACATCTACGTCGAGGTAAGTGATTAAAAAAAGTTTCCCCATCCCCCACATAAAACAAGCTAAAGAATACTAAAACATACAGGCGGAGTAGACATGATTGGCCGAATGGCCTAAAACTACTATCATTTATGATCTTACGTTCTTGCTAATCAAGTCCCCCTCCTCCATCATCTCCACTTATATTGCACCTGTGATATCTGTACCTGCAACACTGAGCCACCAGTCCTGCCCAGGCCTTAAACATGTTTCTCTAAATCGAAGTGTGTACAATGTTCTTCCGACAGAGGATGATAAATCTCTGGAATTTTCTACCCCAGAGGATTATGGAAGTCAGATACCTGGGTGTTTAAAGAGGAAGTAAATCTCCATTTTGAAAAATTAGAGAATTGAATGTGTAGAAAGGACGTGCAGATGTTGGTATAAACTGAAGATAGACACAAAATGATGACGTAACTTAGCGGGCCAGACAGCATCTCCGGATGGAATGCAGAGATTACTTGGAATTAGAGAAATCAACGTTCATACCACTGGGTTGCAAGCTGCCCAAGCCAAATATGAGGTGCCGTTCTGCCAATTTGCGAAACGTCACTGTTCCTTTTCCCCAAGAGATGCTGCCTGACCCGCTGAGTTGCTCCAGCATTTTGTAGCTATCTTGAGTGTAATAGGGATCTGGCACAGAACAGCAGATGAGTTCTGGTGCCACAAGCATATTGAATGTTAGGGTAGGCTTAACCAGTGGAGTGGCTTATTCCTGTCCCTAATTTCTTATATTCCAAGGGTCTTATTTCACCAATGAAATCTTTAAACAAATGAATTCACGCACAAAAACTGCATCAAGTCCAAACACAGAACACTGGAAGAACTTAGAGGATCAATTTGCAGAGAATTAAGGTACATGTCAACATTTTGGGTTTGAGAACCTGCATCAGAAAAGAAAGGGGAAGAGGAAAGATTAACTGTATACAACGTAGTGAGTACTTCCGGCGTTCTGTTTTTTTTTGTTCCAGGTTCAGGCATCTGCATTCTCTTTTTGTCCGCATCACGTCTAGTCTGTTGCACTTTATTGAGCAGATTCCTGAGCTGCACAGTTAGATGTTATGTTGGGGCCAGCAATAGAGCACAGAGAAAGCTTCACTGGCAGGAATTTACTTGCAACTCTGGGTCGTCCGCGCATGGGTACTCACAAGTCAAAGTCCCGAGCTTGCCTGCAATTAAGCCACTGAACTTCTAGCAAAAGTGTTTCACGTTTAACTCAGATACTAAACACAATAAACCAATTGCTCTGCAGAGAGAACGGTTAATTGAAGTAGGAACATCTGGTCTGCGTGCCGGTTTTCTGATGGCTGAATAATTATCAAGGCTTTCAGTTTCCTAGAATTCTTTCTGCTGAAATTTCTTAGAAACTTCCAAGATTTGGACGAAGGATCTGCCAGAGGCTGACGTTGCTGGATTGCCAGTCAAATCTGGCACTGAACCTTCTGTTTTGGCTTTGTGCCTGGAGTTAGCAAAAGCAGCATCTAAATCGTATTACCTTTTGAAACTTGGCACCAAGATCTGACGGTTTTTTTCACTTTAAGTATTGTACACTGTTGAAAGGAGTGTTGAGCAGCAGCAACAAGAGCTTCTATTCATTCAAGACCTTTAATGCAGGGAAAATGTCCCAAGGATCTTCAAAAGAGCTTTACCAAACAAAAAAAAGGAATGATGGCAAGCCTCAAAAGGTTATATAAAGGCAATTGTCCAAAAGCTTAGACAAAGGGATGCAGGCGACACGGTGGCGCAGAGGTAGAACTGCTGCCTGACAGCTCCAGAGACCCGGGTTCAATCCTGTCCGCGGGTACTGTGGGTATGGAATATGAACATTCCCCCCAGTGCGTTTTTTCCGGGTGCTTCAGTTTCCTCCCACATTTCAAAGACATGCAGGTTTGTAGGTTAATTGGCCTTTGTATATTGCCCCTGGTGTCTAGTAGTCAATAGTTAGCTCGAACTCAGTGGGCAGAAGGGCCTGTTTTCATGCTGCATCTCTAAAACTAAAACTAAACGCACCTTGAAGGAGGATGAGAGGAAGAAGGGAAGATTATTGGGGATGGATTTCCAGCAGTCAATCCTCCAGCAGTTGGGGGGGGGAGGAGGGGGAGGAGGAGGGTGGGGGGAAGAAAGAGAGAGAGAGAGAGAGAGAGAGAGAGAGAAAGAGAGAGAGAGAGAGAGAAAGCCAAGCTAACAACATTAGATGCTGCAATGCATTTTCAATCATCAAGATGTTTTCTCAACTGGAAGAGACCAATTGGGCGGCGCAGTGACGCAGCAGTAGAGTTGCTGCCTCACCACGCCAGCACCCGGGTTCTTTCCCGACTCTGATGCTGTCCGTATGGAGTTTGTACGTTCTCCCCATGACCCCGTAGGTTTTCTCCGAGTGCTTTGGTTTCCTCCCACACTCCAAAGGCATACAGGTTTTTTCGGCAAATTTGCTTGGTGAAATTGTAAATTGTCCCTAGTGTGCGTAGGATAGTGTTCATGTGCAGGGATCGCTGGTTGGCGCGTACGTGGTGGGACGAAGGGCCTGTTTCCGCGCTGTATCTCTAAACTAAACTAAACTAACTTGATGAGACACTTCATTGCTTGTTTTGGCAGAATAATCTTCACCAACCCACCTCCTCACTGCATCACTGAACCTATGTTCTCTCCAGATATGAACGAGTGCTGCTTAAACTGAGGGTAGTTGACAGGATTGAAGTCAAAGCATCCACCATGATTTGTACCCCATCTCCCACATGGGTCGTGTACTGTTAATAAAATTCACTGACCCAGGCTACTCCCAAGAGCACCTTCCAAACCAGCAACCTTTTGCTATCAAGAGGGACAAGAGCAGCAGCTGCAGTGGATCGCAAGATACCTATCATTCTGACTTGGAAATTATATCACTGGTCCTTCATCAATACTACATCTATATCATGAAAGCCCCCACCTGTAGTGCTATTAAAAAAGATGGCTCATCGCCACCTTCTCAAATGAAACAAATGATGGATTATAAATGCTGATCTTGCCTGTCATACAGTATGTATATGTGAGTATGTGCATATACAGTATATACACACACTGAACTTTTTATTGAAGATAGACACAAAAAGCTGGAGTAACAGCGAGACTGGCAGCATCTCTAGAGAGAAGGAATGGGTGATGTCTCGGGTCAAGACCCTTCTTCAGTCTCGACCCGAAACGTCACCCATTCCTTCTCTCCAGAGATGCTGCGTGACCCGCTGAGTAATTCCAGCTTTTTGTGTCTATCTTCGGTTTAAACCAGCATCTGCAGTTCCTTCCTACACTTAACTTGTTTTTTCTCGTTTATTATATTGTTCACAGTGTACTATATTTACATATTCTGTTGTCCTGCTGCAAGTAAGAATTTCATTGTCCTATCTGGGACATCTGACAATAAAACACTCTTGACTCTCTTCACTCCACTCATGTCAACAGGCCAAAGATAGACCCAAAAAGCTGGAGTTTCCCTTTCCTCTGACTCTCAGTCCGTAGAAGGGACACGACCCGACACGTCGCCTATTCATTCTCTCCGGAGATGCTGTCTGACCCACTGAGTTACTCCAGCTTTTTGTGTCTATCATTGGTTTAAACCAGCACCTGCAGTTCCTTCCTACACACCCTGCATCCTTTCAACAAAAAAAAATTCTATCTGTAGATAGATACTATTTGTATGTTTCTGATTTAGGGATTCTTAAATGTAGACATGCCCTTTAAGGTTGTAATCCGTGACTGACCAATTATTTAGGTTAGGCAACAATCAATTGCACTGTAATTTCAAGTAGGTTAACACAGAAATAATCTGCATTCATTTAGCTGGGAAAACCTGGACCGCTCGATAAGAAAGGAGTGATCTGTGGAGCTAGTTTGAGAATATTGACCTGATCTATTGTTTCAATAGCCCTAGGCGGCGTTAGGAGTGGATGAGCACCCTTGTAAAGGAACAAGGAAATAATTTTCAATTTTCTTTTCAAATATATGATTATAAATTTATTTTCATGAACACAAGATTGACTCTCAGAATGTCCCTGCTTTCTCGAACAGTCACCTATTTCAGATCACCACAACAGTGAATCTTCAGTAAGAATATTTTACAAGCAGAAGCCTCTTTGAAAATTGCTTGGGATGGGATCGCTGATATTTACTTCATAGGAGACCGAAAGAAGCACTCAATTCCAACCTATCTTGTTCGGTCACCCTGTCCTAATATGTCCTTCGGTGGAGGATGCCATTCCTGGGAATTTTTTTAGATGTTTTAGTACATTAAAGAAACTATATAAGTCCAAAGTGTTGGTTGTTGTGTAACCTAGCTTTGGATCTACTTTCTACCGGCCAAACCCAAGGAGTTATTCTTGATGCTCAGTAATGTACCAGATAATAGTAAGATTAAATGAGAACTTACCAGTTTGAAGTTTGATCTTTATTTTATGAGGAGTTGCGATGAGCGATTACGTGAAGAACCCCGCCAGTCGGCATGCGCGTCAATCTCCAAAGCAGCGGTGTGAAATCACAGAAGAACAACAAATTGAAGTATTATAGTAAGATTATAAATCTTGTGAGAATGCATATGAAACATACAGGTGATTAAGTCTGGAGCTTCTGCATCCTATACCAGTTTCGATTCAACGTCCACTCGGTGTGGAATTTGATGTGGTGGGAAATCCAAATATTCTTTTTTTATGCACCAGTAATTGCTCATCGTAACCACCCATGCCGCCACTCATAAAGTAAAATAAGTGATGGTGCTTTGGTCAAAATGGTGCCATAACAATTTAATATGTTTTGAATCCACCACTGTACCTCTGCGATGGCTTCAGATGGTAAGTGCATGGGCCGGTTGTAATGATTTGTATGTATTCTCAGTGCCTGTACCTATGCCCTCTGTAAATGCTGAAAATGCAAAGGTCCATATTGGGCTGCTGGAAAAGCTGCTACCAATTTACCAATTAAGCTCGCAACCTGTTTAATTGAAGGTGATTTTCCCTTTAAGAGCTTGATACAGCCTTCAATTAAATCTACTCTCTTGCCCTGGGGCAGAGTTGCAGACATGTGATTGGAATCAACTGTGAAACCCAGATAGTCAATTAGGTTAACAGGCACCAATTTTTATTTAACTGGGTGGACAATGAAACCTAACCTCTGCACCATGAGTTGAACAGCTGAAACTGATAACTCAGCTTTGTCAAATGTGTTTCCAATGATTACAATGTCATCCAAATACGCCATGATTATATGGCTTTGTGACCGTAATAACCCAAGTACTGGTTTTAGCAATTTTGTAAATTGGCGAGGGGCTGAGGTTAATCCATTAGGTAGAGCTCGAAATTGCCACAATTGTCCCATCCAGTTAAATTTCAAATATCTGCGATAGTCTTTATGAACAGGCACTGAATAATACGCTTGGAGATCTATACATGCCATATAACACCCCCTGGAAAACAGTTGCTTGGCAGTAGCAAAGGTTTCCATTTTTAAATGTTGATACTGCACAAATGGATTAAGTTCTGTTAAATCCAAGATAATCATACTCCCACCATCCTTCTTTGGTCTAGGGAACACATTATACATGAATTGATGGGTCTGATAAACTTGAGATCTATCAGCTTGGATCATCAAATTCTCTTTTTGTGAGAAGATGTGCCCGTTTCTGTTTGTGCTGGGTGGGTGGACACAGGTTGGGAATAAATTGTATTTATAATTTGTACAGAGTATAAACCCTTGAATACTCTGCAGTATAAACGCATTCGAGGTTATTTTATACCATTCTCCCAGAAACCTGTGTAACCACCCCCCAACTGGTAGGCAATTCTCTCGTAATATGTTTCAACAAGAGCCAGACCCACCTACGTCCATGGTTACCGGTGCTCTTTGCCTGGTTCTGGGTGGAAAGGGCATGTTTGCCCTTGCTGCTGCTGGGGAACGCCAGTTGTGGACATTAAACGGTCGGCTTGGTCCTTGCCCAGCCCCGGTTTCAGCAAACTGCTTGTAGGGGTACTGGCGTTGGAGGGTTCTGCTGGTCACCGGCGCCTTGATGAGCCCGACGGTTTTGGCCACGTCGTCCAGCTCCTTGACTCTTTTAGCCAGGTCTTCCCCAAATAGCAGGTTCGGCGGCTGGATGGTGCCAGGCTTGCACAGTGCAGCAAATCTGGGATTAATGGTGGGGCTGATAGCCTCTTTCTGAGACAATTAATCTCAAAGTGCACATTGCACATGAGAGCCAGGGCATCCTGCTGAACTTCAGTCAGGAGCCCACCATCCATCGACCGACCAAACACCGTTATTCCAGACGCCAGCAGCTTGAGCACCCGCTGCAGTTTAATTTCCTGCGCTCGGATGCCTACCCCCATGTGGCCCCAAATGGCATGGTTTACTGTCGGCACCTTCAGCAGAATACAGTTCTCTGGGGTCTCGTATTTTTTGGCAGTAGTGTCCATAGCCAGCTCCTGGAGCTGGTGGGAGGCCAGGTAGTTTATGCTGGCAGCCAGCTCCTCTCCAAGCGGCTCGCCAGAGTCTGTAGGGACGGCAAACCTGGCCGACAGGAATGGGACCTCTGGCGTTTGCACCTCGTCCCGTGGGGCAGCCTCCATCGCTGAGCCCTCTGAATCGGCGTCAGATTCAATCTGACCCGGTACACTCTCCTCGTCCTGGAAGGAGATACTTGACAGCCCTGTAGGTGCTGCTGGCACAAGCCCTTGGGGAGACCGGCGCTCTTGATGGAGCATCCTCTCCAACAGGAGCTCCATCCTGGATATCCGTTCCGTGGTATCCATTTCTAGGATCGAACCCTCTCGGCCGGACTCATCTGAGTCTAACGGCCGGACAGACCTTTGGGTAGCCTTACGCCCATTCCGGCGTAGGCACCATGTTCTTGGACACCAAGTCTGTGGTCGTTGGTTTGACAACCAACGACTCCGTGGGGAGCTAGGCGGCCGCCCGCTACCCGCACTCCTGCGTGCTTGAGATATCTTCGCTGCGGCTCGCCTCGCTGTTCCGGACTTTTTCATGTTTGTACTTGTCCTCCTGCAACAAGAATTACCAAACGCAGACGGTGAGATCAAGAAAGGGGAGGGAGGTGTCGGAGATGGTCCAAGTAAATTTGAGTGCAGGATTGAAATTGGTGGTGAAATTGATAAAGTCTGTGAGTTCTGCATGGGTGCAGGAGGTAGCACCGATGCAGTTGTCATTGTAACGGGATAGAGTTCGGGGATAGGGCCAGTGTACAGGTATGCCTGGAACAGGAATTGTTCAACTGTTTTCTTTGTCATCGTTACTTTTTTGCATATCTTTCATTCACTGTTCTTTATCTCTTTACATCATCGTCTATATCTCTTGTTTCCCTTATCCCTAACCAGTCTGAAGAAGGGCCTCGACCCGAAACGTCACCCATTCCTTCTCTCCAGAGATGCTGCCTGTCCCGCTGAGTTACTCCAGCTTTTTGTGTCTGTCTTAGTTTCATTTATTACTCTTCCCCCGATAAACCCACTCGGTCTCCCCTTTCCAGATTGAACCACTCATGTACACACTACAAGCAATAATTTACAGTAGCCAATTCACTCAATAACCAGTGCATCTTCAGGGTGTGGGAGGAATCAGGATCACCCGGCAGAAACACACATGGTCAGAGGGTGAACATGTAAACTCCACAAAGACAGCCCCACAAATCAGGATTAAACCCAAATCACTGAGCTGTAAGATAGTCGCTTTAATTGCTGCACCATCGGTGGGGTAGACAAGCCAGGTCTATGCGACCTGTCTTGATGATTCAATCCCAAAGTGAATTGAAATCTCCATCTCATCATCATCATCCTCGGTGGTCACTCGAAACGAGTATGACTGTCCTCTCAGGGAGGATGCCTGTGCGTGCCTTTGTTTAACATGGGGAGACTGGTGCACAGACAGCCACCTTGACAGACAGTCACAGACAGCCACATTTGTCCTTGGCAAATCTGGGTCAGAATCCAGAGGCATGGAGTCCAAGACTACCGGAGACTCTGCTGCAGCCTTCATCCACCTTCCCAGCTGTTGTGACGCTCCACTGAAGTCAGCCATCGTCCTCTGCCTGTTCCACCGTTGAGGTCTTGGTTGGATTGCTCTTTGTCAGAGACCTCCTCTAGACCTTACCACCTGATGTCCACAGGTTGGCAAACACTAATTTCCCTTCCCATTCCCACATAGACCTTTCTGTCCGAGGTCTCCTCCATTGTCCGAGTGACGCTAAACATAAATTGGAGGAACAGCATCTCATGTTTCACTTGGGCAGCCTACAGCCCAGTGGTTGAATATTGATTTCTCTAATGCCCCTGTCCCACTTAGGAAACTTGAACGGAAGCCTCTGGAGACTTTGCGCCCCACCCAAGGTTTCCGTGCGGTTCCCGGAGGTTTTTGTCCTCCGGCAACCACCTTCAACTAGCATCGCAGCCGACTTTGACTAAAAAATTACCGATTTTTAAAACGGAAACCACTTTCGACCTTTAGGGAGACTGACAAAAACCTCCGGGAACCTCCGGGAACCGCACCAAAACCTTGGGTGGGGCACAAAGTCTCCAGAGGTTTCCGTTCAGGTTTCCTAAGTGCGACAGGGGCATTACTTTACATGACCCCAACATCCCCTCTCTATCCCTCACCGAAACGTCACCCATTCCTTCTCTCCAGAGATGATGCCTGTCTCACTGAGTTACTCCAGCATTTTGTGTCTATCTTCGGTTTAGACCAGCATCTGCAGTTCCTTCCTGCACAATAAATGAAACTATTTAGGATTAGGGAAAATGTGAGTTTCATGGTCGGTGCAAACTCAAGCAGTTGAAGGACTTATTTCTGCATCGAATGACAATATCATTCCAATCAAAATCTGCAAAATAATTGGAATAGATCCAAAACATGTGTTTATTCCGTGGATGGAGCTGGCAAAGCAAGGGAGCAATAGCTAAAATCACAATTAAGAGTGAAGTTTAGTTTAAGTTTAGTTTAAAGCTACAATGCAGAAACAGGCCCTTTGGTGCACGAAGTCCACGCCGACCAATGTTACCCCATACACTAGCACTTTCCTTTTAACTTTTTAAGCCAATTAACTTATAAGCCTGTACGTCTTTGTAGTGGGGGAGGAAACTGCAGCAACCGGAGAAAACCCACGGGGAGCACGTACAAAATCCGTACAGACAGCACCCACAGTCAGGATCGAACCCGGGTCTCTGGTGTTGTAATGTAGCAACACTACCACTACGCCACTGTGCCGCCATCCATTAACAAACAGTTTTTCCAAACAAATTTCCATGTCCTCTGATTTTCTTATTGTCCAAAAAATCTATCGTAATCTGCCTGGGAGTGGGCCCTTTGAAGTAGAGCATTTCTGCAGTAAAAACACTTTATCACAACTCAGTCCTGAACACTTGACTTTTCAATCTGAGATAATGCCGCAGATTTAGACTTTCCAACTAGAGGAAAGTAGCCTCTCACCATCAACCTTATCAAGCCCACATGGATATAAATATCTCATTCATCACTCATTCCTTGACATGCTAGTGTTTTAAAGGCGAATATGACTTAAATTCAGATATATCTTTTGCTGCACAAGTTTATCGGTGTTTTAACACGTGAAATTAATTTTGCTGCACAAGTTCCCATTGAATTCATGTTTAACTGTAATGAGATTGTCTGGTACATTTGGCCTGATTATAGAACAAGTGAAACATCAGCTTGTTGGCCAGCATTTACAGTAATTGGCTTCAGAGAAGAATTGCTTTGTGACATGACGCTCATAGTTCCAGCACTGCATTGATAAGTAATTGTCTTGGAGAATTAGTGAAATACCTCAACAGAATGTGATTATTTTGCAGCAAAGCCAAGATTGAGAGATGAAGTGCCCGAGTTTAAAAGGAAACGCGTTGAAAAATAGTGGATATCTGAGGTAGGTGCCTGTAGTTAACCTGATACCAGAAGCAAATTAAAACATGGGTGCCTTTGCATAACAGCTAATCCCATAAAAATATTGCACAGCTTTTCATTCCATTTCACAAAAGAATCATAATGTAGGCAATTTCTTCAGCTCTAGCATTATCCAGATAATAACTGTAGAGGCTCAATCAAATAAGATCAAATAGAACAAATTGTCCTACAACTTTAGGCTGTGCATGCCATACGCAAGAAGAAGAAGACTAAAACCCACCAGATTTTTTTTAATGCTCGTGTTTAAGGAGAAGGGGGGGAAGGGGGGGAATTGTAAATTGTCGCTAGTGTGGAGGATAGTGCTAGTGTACAGCGTGATCACCATTCGGGGCATACTCGGTGTGCCAAAAGGCCTGTTTATACACTGTATCTTGAAAGTCGAAAGCTTGAAGTCTCTTCAGCATTCTTTGAAATGCGTTGAAACATGCATTAGTTTCATGCTGAATTCTTTAGGTAGAAAGTGCGTCACAGGAATAAATTCACACATTCATATAGCAAGCCAATGATCACTGCTGCACAAGTTGTGTGGAGGGTTTCAGATCTTGACCTTCAAACACTTCATTCCATAGATAACCTATAGAGCCACTGGGCCTCTACTCGCTGGAGATTAGACGGATGAGGGGGGATATCATTGAAATTTACCAAACAGTGAAAGGCTTGGATGGAGTGGATGTGGAGAGGATGTTTCCACTAGTGGGAGAGTCTAGGACCAGAGGTCATTGCCTCATAATAAAAGGATGTTCCATAAGGAAGGAGATGAGGAGGAATTTATTTTGTCACAGGGTGATGCATCTGTGGAGTTCTTTGCCACAGACGGCTGTGGAGGCCATCAACTGATAGGCAGAGATTTAAGGCAGAGATTGATAGATTCTTGATTAGTATGGGTGTCAGTAGTTATGGGGAGAAGGCAGGAGAATGGGGTTAAGAAGGAAAGATAGATCAGCCCTGATTGAATGGCGGAGTAGACTTGATGGGCCGAATGGCCTAATGCTGTTCCTATCACTTATGAACAATGTCATTTTGCTAATATCGTCACTGTCTTCAATGCTTTGCTTGATGGTTATTCATGATTATCCGAAAGAGGTTTCAAGTCATGCTTTGAACTAATATCATTCCCTTTGGCAGGCTTGCCTTAGCAAGTTAGCATAATGGCTCTGCAGCTTGCAGACTGTAGTTTGACCATAAGTTCATGGTCAGTTCCCTGCTTTGACAATGTACTGAATCATGACCAGATCGCTCCATGCAAAGAGAAGCCCTGCTCATTACCAGATTGTAACATCCCACTGCATGGAATAAGAAGATTTATTTCCACATTGGAAAACTGAAGTTCCAGAACAACACTGTGGTAATGAAGGAAACGTGACACTGTACAACTGCTACTCGTCAGTAGGTGGCAGTGCAGAATTAGCGATAAGCCATTTTTGCTCTTGGTGATTCTAAAGGCGTATGGTGTGCTGTTGGTGAGATTTGTCCTTGCACGTTAGAATGACTTTTACATTTTTGCAAGGAAAATGCTTAATATTTAAACTGTTTATGCCCATATGCAAATAGAAAAAGGCAACTGATCTTTACCAAATCAAGAACCTATGTAGTGGTGACAAGAAGGGTTTATTCCCCTTTGCAGTGTGACAGAAAACACAATGCAAATAAAATGGCTGGATGTGATCTGAGTGTTTGGATTCTGTAAAATGCAGAATATACATAATATGACCACAGCATTATTTTACTGTACATCTTTGAAACTAACACTGCAATAACACTGCAATATTAGCAGCCATTGTATGGGCAATGTACAGCCATTTTACCGTTTGGATTTTTAAGATGTAGTTGAAAGATAGGAAAGCTCAGCTGCTCAGGCAGCATCTGAGTTGAGAGAAATAATATTTGATTGATTCATTGAATGACAACAACATGGAAACGGGTCCTTCGGCCCACACCGTGCAAACTGACCATCGATCACTCATTCACACTAGTTCTACAAATCCTACATTTGGGTGGCACAGGGGCGCTGTGGTAAAGTTGGTGCCTTACAGTGCAGGAGACCCAGGTTCGATCCTGACCATGGCTGCTGCCTGTACGGATTTGTTATGTTGTGACTGCGTGAGTTTTCTCCAGGTGCTCCGGGTTTCCTCTCATACTCCAAAAACATACAGGTTTGTAGGTTAATCATCTTTTTAAAAAAAAATGTAAAGGGCCTGTCCCACTTAGGCGACTTTTTAGGCGAGTGCAGGAGACTCTGCGCTCGCCTCATGATCGCCACGTGGTCTCTGGTGAGTCTCCTTCATGGTCGCGAGGAGTTCCCGCATTCTGGGAACTCGTCGCGGCCTCAGTATGGTCGCAGCAAATTTTTCAACATGTTGAAAGATTTTCTGCGACCAAAAATTGGTCGCCATGGAGAAAATCGATACGTTTGTAGTCGTAGGTGCAGTGGTAGTGGGGTCGCCATGTAGGTAGTCGAGATAGCCGTAGGTAGTTTTAGTTAATCTCCTTTGCTGACCGGGTATTTTCATTGGCTCATTGCGGGAAAAAAACATAAGCACGAGTTTTCAGAACCAAGGCAAACCGACCGGTAATGTTAAATGCCCGCCAAACCTCACAGCTCTGTATCTCTGGCTTATTAAAAGTTGTCTGGCTTCTTAAAATTGTCTCCACTCCTTTTCCCCCTTCTCCCCCTTCTCCCCCCTTCTCTCCCCCCCCTTCTCCCCCCCTTCTCCCTCCATTCTCTCCTCCCTCCCTCCCCCCCCCGCCTCACTTTTTTAAAGGACTTACCGTACACTGTGTCAGTCGTCTTAACCTTCCTGTTCATCGCTCTGTGTGTCTGTTTCACCTTGGCTTTGCACCGTGTGAATTTCAGAAAGTGCTCCCCTGCTTTCCCTGGCCCCCGCCTTTGCGATGTGTTTGTGTGTGTTCCACTCGCCGTTCCACTACCCGTTTTTTCAGCGAGTGCCGCGAGCTTGACACTCACGGGCAGTCCGCTGAAAAATCGCCTAAGTGGGACGGGCCCTTAGGTTGTCCCTAGTGTGCAGGATAGTGCTAATGTACGGGGTGATTGCTGGTCGACGCGGACTCTGTGAGCTGAAGAGCTGTATCTCTTTATATCTGCTCATAATCATACTTACTTTATTAGCCAAGTATGTTTTGCAACATACAAGGAATTTGATTTGCCATACAGTCATACTAATAAAAAGCAACAGAACACAAAAAATACATTTTAACATAAACATCCATCATAGTGACTCCTCCACATTCCTCACTGTGATGGAAGGTGAAAAAAAGATAAATCTCTCACTTCTTTGTTCTCCAGCAGTCGGGGGTCTCTGACCTTCCGTTGACGGGATGATCTTACTGCAGTAGCCGGATGCGGGCCTCCTCGTCGCAGAGATCAAGCTCCTGCATCGGGGGGAAATCTCAGCTCCCCCGCGCCGGGCGATCTACCTCGGGTAGGGGCTAGTTGATGTCATGCGACTTCCGGAGCTTCCCGACTCGGTCTCTCCCGCGACTGCAAGCCCTTGATGTTAAAGTCGGCGGGCTGCGGTTGGTGCGTTGATCCCGGGCAAGGAATCGGCTCCCATGGTAAGTCCATGCCCTGCAGTGGGGCTCAAAGTCAGACCCGAGCAAGTCCTCCAGCTCCACGATGTTAGGCCACAGAGCGAACGGAGATACGATCCGGAAAACAATCGCATCTCCGGCAAGGTCAGAGATTGAAATAAAAGTTTTGCATTTGGAGTGCCGTGTTCGGGTTTGGAAGAGGAAGGCTATCATTAAGCTGGGAAAGAATGCAGAGAAGATTTACGATGTTGCCAGCTACAGAGTGCCTGACCTGTGGGGAGAGATTGGGCAAGCTGGGACCTTATTCCTTGGGGGCCAGGTGGCTGAAGAGTGATTTTATTGAGGTGCGTAAAACTATGATTGATTGATTGATTGATACTTCATTATCACATGCGACGTGTCATAGTGAAATTCTTTGTGTTGCATACCATACACAAAGTATGCAAAGAGTATTGGCTGCCGACAAACGAACAAAAGTATTCAGTATAGTTCCCAATGGTCCCTTTTTGTTCTCGGCGGATCCCCCACGCTGGGTCCCTCTGTTCTCTCAGCACCCCCCCCCCCCCCCCCCTCACGCTGGGCCCTGGGTCCTCTTTGTTCTTTCAGCGGAGCGTCCTCGACCGACCTCCGGCACCCACCGTGGGCCCACCCGGTCTATTATGAGGGGAATTGATATAGGAATCAGGAACCAAAGGACATTGGTTTAAGGTGTGAGGGAAAAGATTCAATGGGACCCTGAGGGGCAACTTTTTCACATAGAAAATGTTGGGTATATGGAACGACTTGTCAGAGGAGGTAGTTGAGGCAAGTACGATAACAGCATTTAAAAGGCACTTGGATGGGTATATGGATAGGAATGGTTTAGAGGGATATGGGTAAATTGCAGGCAAATATGCTTAGTTTAGATGGGGCATCTTGCATGGTGTGGATGAGTTGGGCCCGAGGGCTGTTTTGGTGTTGTATGACTCTATGACTATAAAAAGAGGGGACAGATAGGAAATTAAATTACACTGTGAAAAATCAGCAAGAATGAAAACATATGGGATTAAGATCATTTCTTGGTAATGGGCTGGAATTGCCAATGACTTCATGTTTGGTGCTGAAATTACTTTATAAAATCTAGCAGCTGTATCCGTCAATGGATAACAGTGGTGAGGTTGACAGTGGGATGGTGTTCATGTGAAACTAACATCAGAACTGAGCATCTGATTCTTATGGAATCAATTTGGGCTGAGGAACCTGTTTCCTTGCTGAATAATACTATGACTTTAACTAAAACAAGAACATATGGATATTTGTGCAGAAAGGAACTGCAACTGCTGGTTTATACCGAAGAATGTCAGCGGACCAACTCAGCAGATCAGGGAGTATCTCTGGAGGAAATGGATGGTGACGTTTCGGGTTGGAAGCCTTCGTCAGACATCTGTATTGATTTCCCAATCTGCCCCTCGTTTGTGCAGGAATAGTCACGCTATGAGCCTCCGTGTTATTTTAGACTTTGGGCCATTAAAACAGATTCATGGAATCACAACACCAAAGGAGGCCATTCAGCCCATGGGTCTGCATTGATCATGTTAGATTGTAGCATATGCAAAGCTAACGTGGGGTAAAACATCTATCGGAGCCTGACCTCTTGCCTAAATATACTTTCGGGTGTTTCTGCCTGTGCTCCAACTCAAAACTAATCAGGCAACTGAACAACCCTACCAACAGCTAGAGAGTGGTCCTGGGCTGATATCAACCTCATTGGAGGCCCTCAGACTATCTTTGATTGGACTTTATCTTGCACTAAACATTATTTACATTATTCCGTTTATCATGTAGCTCCACTGTGGATGGCTCGATTATAATCGTATATTGACTTTCTGCCGACTGGATAGCATGCAATAAAAGCTTTTCACTGTAACTCGGTGCGTGTGGCAATAAATTAAACTCAACTCAACTAGCATCGATGTCCAGCCGAAGATATGTTTCAAATAGAAGTTGTTCATAAGGCATAGAAGCAGAATTAAGCCATTCAGCACATCGTGTCTACTCCACCATTCAATCATGGCTGATCTATCTTTCCCTCTCGACCCCATTCTCCTGTCTTCTCCCTTAAGCCTTACATTGTCAAGAACCTATCAATTTCCTCTTTAAAAATACCCACTGATTTAGCTTCCACAGCTGTCTTTGGCAATGAATTCCATAGATTTACCACCCGCTGACGAAAGCAATTCCTCCTCATCTCAATACTAAAGGTACGTCATTTTATTGAGTCCTAGACTCTCTCACCCCTGGAAGCATCCTCTCCACATCCACTCCAGCTTTTTTCTCACTGGAGCTCGGGAAGCTGAGGGGCGACCTTTTTGAGGTTTATAAAATGATGATTTTCAGAGGGTGGGGGAATCTAAAATGAGAAGGCATAGGTTTAAGATGAGAGGGTAGAAAGTTAAGGAAGATCTGAGAGGAAGGCTTTTCCCACAGAGGATGGTGATTATAAGGAACATGCTGCCGGAGGAGGTGGTAGAGATAGATACAACTACAGTGTTTAAAAGTCATTTAGGCAGGTACTTGGATAGGAAAGGAGTAGACAGATAGGGGCCTGATGTGGGCAAGTGGGATAAATGTAGAGAGGCATCTTGGTTGAAATGGAGTTGTTGGGCTGAAGGACCTGTTTCTATGATGTAAAACACTATGACTCTGACAATCCTTTTGCTCACACTCTCCCCATAGCCCTGGAAACTCTTAAGGGCCTGTCCCACTTGACGATTTTTTTCGGCGACTGCCTGCGTCCTATCGGTGTCGCCAAAAGATTTTGCACATTTCAAAATCCAGCGGCGACAAAAAAAAAATGTTGCGACACTTGAAAAAACACCGTGCGTCATCATGCCGCGTCACGTCGCGTCACCGCCACATCGGGTCGCGCCACGCCGAATGCACGCCGCAAATTTTTTGGTGACCTGATACATCAGTCCATGATGCCGGCAGTGATCGCTGACAAAAATCGCCAAGTGGAACAGGCCCTTTAAACGTGTCCTTTGAATCTGGCTCCACCAGAAGAAAATACCGTGTGAAGAAAATACTGCTCAGGTTTCTTTTAAGTCTTTCCCTTTGTACCCTAAACCTTTGCCCTCTAGAACTGATGCGTAGGAAGGAACTGCAGATGCTGGTTTACAACGAAGAGAGACACAAATGATCTATTCCTTCTCTCCAGAGATGCTGCCTGACCCGCTGAGTTACTCCAGCATTTCGTGTCTGCCCTCCAGATCTGAACTGCTCTAACCTGAGAAAAAGACTATGATAAATCCCATTATCTATGCCTCCCATGCTTTGGTGCACCTCTGAAGGATTGCAGCCTCGGGTGCTCCAGGGGAAATAGCCCCAAGCGATCCAACAACTACTTAATGATCTACATGTGAGTACCATTCCTTCTCTCTAGAGATGCACAGAGTTACTCCAGTGTTTTAGTTTGGAGTTACAGCGCGTAAACAGGCCCTTCGGCCCACCGGGACCACGCCGACCAGCGAACCCCATTTATTAACACTATCCTATACCCACTAGGGACAATTTTTACATTCACCAAGCCAATTAACCTACATACCTGTGTGTCTTTTGAGTGTGGGAGGAAACCGAAGATCTCAGAGAAAATCCACACAGGCCACGGGGAGAACGTACAGACTCCGTAGTCGGGATCGAACCCGGGTCTTTGGCGTTGCATTCATTGTAAGGCAGCAACTCTACTGCTGTGCCACTATGCCGCCCATTTTGTGTCTATCTATATGCAGGGATCTCTAGAACCAATAGTGCCAAGATGTTGCTTCGGGCTGGCACTAAGAAGGACACAGGGGACTGGTGGTTGTCCAACCTCTGCAGATGGAATGTCTCCAGGAATCTTTCTCGAGCGAGTCCAAGGGAAAATGGTAAATGATGATAGGAAGGTGGACATATTACCATATGAGGTTCAGAGAGATATGTACCTTCCCCGATACTAATGTGGGGTCATGGTGGCTGGATGGGAAGATTCATCTCAGGAGGAAGGAGGAGAAGGGTGGTGCGGAGAGATGCAGTGCCGCCAGGTGACCAGGGCAAAACTGTCGATGAACAGAACAAGTAGCTATCGAGAGCTAATCGTTGAGTACATCTGTGACGCTGACGTTGAAACCCATGGTCCACAGGGCATGAGCAGTCTCTGTGAGACTGTGGAAGCCAGTTTCAGAGTGCCTTCCTCTGGATTCCTCATCTCAGTCCTAAATGGCCTATCCCTCGTCTGGCGTTCTTTCACATCACCTTCCAGGCTCTCAGCTTTGACCCCCTAATGGGCACGGACCACAATAGAATGGAAATAACGCCATCTCCAATTTTCCATCCAGGATGTGCACCATGCATGAGAAGCATATTGCCTTATCCTACATTTGTCATGGGATAAAAGTCACATACAGATCTCTCTGTCCAGCAGCATTTTCTGAGTAGCTTCCTATATAGATAGCGGAAACTGAAGAAGATGGAGCAATCAGGGACAGCATTAATGCTTGGTCCTGTCAGAAATAATCACCCTCTGAGAATGACTGCAAATAAAAGGGATATGTTTTTTCCTGGGAATGTTCCTCGTCTCAATCAGCGAGCAAGCGGCGCGGTGGCGCAGCCTTACCTTTGCTGCCGAACAGCTCTTGCAGCGCCGGAGACCTGGGTTCGATCCCGATTACGGGTGCTGGTCTGTACGGAGTTTGTACGTTCTCCCCGTGACCAGCCAGGGTGCTCTCCGAGATCTACGGTTTCCTCCCGCACTCCAAAGACGTGCAGGTTTGTCGGTTAATTGGCTTGGTATAAGTATAAATTGTCCCCAGTGTGTGTAGGATAGTGTTAATGTGTGGAGATCACTGGTCGCTGTGAACTCGGTGGGCCGAAGGGCCTGTTTCCGTGCTGTATCTCTAAACTAAACTAAATAAATTAAACAAAACTAAATTCTGCATGCAGGTTCCTTACTCTGAGACCTATTTGTATGTGCAAAGTAGTTTTTAACTTGGCCTCCAACTCTTGGCTGAGTATTTAGATTGGCCTTTGGGGAATGCCTTGATTGTTGGCCATCAATTAAAAGACTAATTATAAATGTAGTGTCTGCATTAAAAAGAACCTGAAGAATTTAGAAAGGTGGTAAGAGGAGAATTTCAATTGCTGTGCTCCCTAATTTGTGATGTCTCTACTGACATTATTTCCATTTTGCTTCTAATGTTCTCTCTCTGGTATTAAACGCACGTAAATGGCTTTTGTTCTTCGCAATGTTAATTAACAGGAAGTGTAGCAAACACTTTTATCTTGCTCATCTTGATACCAACCACGTCCTTGTGGCAGAAGAAGAAATGACACTCAAAGATACCAGATTACAACAAAATACATGATGTAGTTGCATGTTACGTTATCTTTCCCACCACATTGTAAACGATTCATTTGAGAGATTAGTGCAGGTTTAGGTACAAAAACCACCGAGCTCCAGGGACGTGGGTCTGATCCTGATCACCGGTGACGCTGTGTGGAGTTTGCACTTCCTTCCTGAGACTGTGTGGGTTTCCTCCAGGTGCTCTGGTTTCCTGCCACATTCCCTCAACACGCTGTTTGGGAGGTCAATAGACCATTATAAATGGCCCTGAGTGGAGCTGAGTGGCAGAGTTAACGGGCATATCTGTGAGCATAGGTTACCAGGATATAACTGGGGGAATAGTCACAGATCTATACAGATAGACACAAAGTGCTGGAGTAACACAGCGGGGACAGGCAGCATCTCTGGAGAGAAGGAATGGATAAGATCGTTGTTAGTTCAGAGAAGGTAACAACAAAGCAAACAGATAAAAATGTAGTCGGAGACAGTAAGATTGGGCGGAGAACTGGGAAGGGGAGGGATAGAGAGCGAGGGAAAGCAAGGGTTACTTGAAGTTAGAGAAGTCAATGTTCATACTGCTGGAGTGTAAGCCCCAAGTGAAATATGAGGTGCTGTTCCTCCAATTTACGCATAGGTAAATACATAGCTATATACAACACAGAAACAGGCCCTTTAGCCTGAAACGTCCTTGCTGACTAAGTTGCCTACTCAAGCTAACCCCACTTGCCTGCACTTGACCCATAACCCTCCAAACCATTACTATCCATTACCTCTCCAAATGACCATTAAACGTCTGGGTCAGTTGCATTCGTCAGATTCACTCTTAGAAAGACAGATCTGCCACAGTGACTACGGGTGCATGTGTACTTGGCGCTGACAGGGCAGATGATGCCCTTCCACTGACCTTCTGTTCAAAGCGAGAGTAGAATATATACTGTATAGCTCACCAGGAAGGGATGGGCTTACCAGCAGTATGCTGGGGAGGGGGAACTTGAAACCATCTTTCTCAGTCCCACTAGAGTGCAGCGCTTCCCCCACAGGACTTCAGATACACAAGATTCATACGAGTTATTGGAGTAGAATTAGGCCATTCACCCATCGAGTCTATTACGCCATTCAATCATGGCTCATCTCTGCCTCCTAATCCCATTTTCCTGCCTTCTCCCTGTAACCCTTGATACCTGTCCTAATCAAGAATTTGTGTATCTCAGCCTTAAAAATATCCACTGTCTTGGCCACTACAGCCTTCTGTGGCAATGACTTCCACAGATTAACTACCCTCTGACTAAAGAAGTTCCTCCTCACCTCCTTTCTAAAAGAGAAACCCTTTAATTCTGAGGCTATGACTTCTGGTCCTAGACTCTTCCACCAGTGGAAACATCCTTTCCACATCCACTGTATCTATGCCTTTCATTATTCTGTAATGTTCAATGAGGTCCCCCCTCAACCTTCTAAACTCCAGCGAGTAGAGGACCAGTGCTGTCAAACGTTCATCATACGCTAACGCACTCATTCCTGGAATAATTATTGTAAACCTCCTCTGGACCCTCTCCAGAGCCAGTTCATCCTTCCTCAGTTATGGGGCCCAAATTTCCTCACAGTGCTCCAAATGCGGCCTGAGCAGTGCCTTATAGAGCCTCGGCAAGGCTTCTCCTGTGTAGACACAAAAAACTGGAGAAACTCAGTGGGACGGGACAGGCAGCATCTCTGGAGAGAAAAAAAGAGTGACGTTTTGGGTTGAGACCCTTCTTCAGACCCCCCCCCCCCCCCCAGCCCCAGTGATTTCTCCTGGGTAGGTGTCTGGTCCTGGTTGGACCCAGGATTGGTGCGTGGACCCTGCCACTCCGTGAGGTAGGTGGGTGCACTTGGTGTGATCCAGGAGTCCGATCACGGTGTTCAGTGTAGAACACTTGTAATTGGTTTTCCAAAGAGAAAAACTGGGTGAGATAGCTGAGTGACTGGACTGTGACTATTCTGCTCAGGCCCCGATGTAGGGTCACGGCGACAGGCAAGGTCGGGCCCCTCTCGGTCGGGCCCAGTGATCAGGTTGTGGGGTGTGCAGCACTGGAACGACGTCCCTTGAACTCGTTGGTCGCAGTGGGCCTCGCTGGTTGAGTCTGTTCGGTTCCAGGAGTCCGTCCGATACATTCTTTAAACCTGGAGCTCGTGCGATCGCCAGACCTGAAAGAAAATTTTAAAGAATATTGTTTGTGCAGCAAGAAATTCTGATAGATTTTAAATCAGTGCTTTAAAGGCATGCATTCTGGAGCGGGGCAAACTTCAGTGAAAAAGGTGGTGGAATGCTGTATTAGGTTCACTTGCTCAAAACGAGCTGTCTGACGAGTAGAGTGTGTCTGATGCTATCGCTGTTCAGTGTAGAACACTTGTAATTGGTTTTCCAAAGAGGAAAACTGGGTGAGATAGCTGAGTGACTGGACTGTGACTATTCTGTAACAATTGAAGTGTGATTTTTGTTCACTGTGTCGCGTTTCTGCACACTTTACAAAGTACCAGAACTCTATCTGCCAAGAGCTTTTGTTTGTTCCATTTTACGATAAAACCAAGATTTATTATTCATCTGAAGTTGCCTCCCCTGATGACGCTCCATCTGAAACTGCCATTGCTTCATAATTCTCCGCGCTTCACATTTACATTGTAAGATTGGTTTTGTTGGTTTTGGAGTGTGCAGCAGTAAAGGTGCAACCCCGGGTTCGATCCCGACTACGGGTGCTGTCTGTGCGGAGTTCGTGTGTTCTCCCTGCATGGGTTTTCTCCGACATCTTCAGTTTGCTCCCAGACTCCAAAGACGTGCAGGTACGTAAGTTAATTGGCTTGGTACGAGTGTAAAAATTGTTCCAAGTGTATGTGTGCGATAGTGTTAATGTGCGGGGTTCGCTGATCGGCGTGGACCCGGTGGTCCAAAGGGCCTTGTTTTTGTGCTGTATCGCTCAAAGTAAACTAAAACTAAATTGATCATATATATCTTCCATATTTGTAATAGGAGGCCATTCAGCCCATTGAGTTTACGCCAGCTCATGGGCAATCTCCTACTGGCCCAGTTTCCCAAAAATGCTCAGCTAGCATCATGGAAGAGTAAAGAAGAGAAAGAGATCATTCGGCTCACCATTCCGTACTACCCATTCCATTCCCTGTGTCTTAAGCAGATACACCCTGGAACTGGTGAACACGTTTAAGCAGCTGGTTATTCACCTCACCTCTCTATCACTCTCATTCTCAGCCCCTCCTCTTGCTCAGCTCTATTTATTCTCTCCCAGATGTGGTACCCAGTCACACAGTATTCCATGCGCACAGGGTTTTCACCTCAATGCATCATCTTGTAGCACTTCACAGAAGCATTATTAAACAGTCAACACTGAACCACAAGAAGAGATTTCTGCGAGCACAAGGCGGTGAAACTCTGGAGGGTCGTGGAAGCTGGATCATTGGGGAGATTTATTGAAGATGCGGATACATTCTTGAAACACCGGTTAAATTAATCACTTTGCGTGGATCAGCCATGATCATATTGAATGGCGGGATATTTTTATGGGGTCAAGTAGCCTACACATGCTCCTATTCACTTTAAAGCACGGAAACAGACATTTTGGCTCATCAGGTTCACGCCATCCATCAATCACCCATCCACACTAGTCCTGTTTTCTCATCCACACCCTACACATTAGGGGCAACTTATAGCAGCCAATTATCCTACAAACCCGCACGCCATTGGGATGTGGGAAGAAACCCACGCAGTCACCGGGAGAGCGTGCAAACTCCACTTAGAGAGCACTCTGGGGTGAGGCTCGAACCCGGGTCTCTGGGGCAGTGAGGCAGCAGCTCTACCTGCTGCATCACTGTGCCGCATTTTTGTTCTTTGGTTCAAAGGCTTGATGGAAAAGATTTCAAGACCGTTTCCATAGGAGCGAGCGTGGAATGGTGAAGATGTGCAGAATAAATCTTAGGACCTTTTCAGGTAAAGGTTTGATCAGCGAAGATGAAGCTTTGGGTGCAGGTATCTCAGAGGTTATAACCCTGGAGGAGCTTACAGAGGTAGGCTGGGGGTGCACGACCACACGAGGATCTGGAAGGATGGTATTTCTTACATGGTGACATTTATTAACCAGGCACCAATGTATTGCTTCATTATTGTCACATGTGCTGAGATACAGAGTAAAACAGTTTTGCATACTATTCAGGCAAATAGTTTTGTTTAATTTATTGTCGTGTGTACCGAGGTACGGTGAAAAGCTTTTGTTGCGTGCTATCCCGTGAGCGGAAAGATAATACATGATTACAATCGAGACATTTTCAGTGCATAGATACATGTATAGGTAGTCGCCAATGGAATTCACCAAAGTGAGCACCGGCCACAACCTACGTCACCTGGCGACAACCTACCACTGCACCTACTTCAGGAAAAGTCAAGCTACGCTCAACCCACTGTCGCCAACATTTTTTGAACATGTTGAAAATCCTGTGGCGACCAGAAAGACGCTAGGCGACCAAAAAATAGCCTAAGTGCAGGCACGGAAATTGCTATCAAAATATGGAGGGGACCGGGGGACAGGGGTGGCACAATTTCTTGGCGGCCGCACGTGCATGCGCACACTCACACACACGCGCGAGGCTTCGGAAGCTCAATCCAGCGCTAAATCCAGCTCAACTCTGCCTGTCTCGCCGGGTTAACCTACAGCCCTGCCTGGACTGACGGGACACCAGCGCTGCTGCTCCACGCTGGCTGTAAACCTGGGCCATATTTCCCGCAAGTCCAGGCAGGATTGTGAGTTAACCTGGCGGGACAGGCAAAGTTGAGCTGGGTTTAGCGCTGCTTCTCTACTCTGGCTGTGGGCCGGTGGGCACAGCTCCCGTCTGACTCCCGACATCTCTGGCCACCCCCGGGTGTGAGGAGGCGCTTGGGTGGGGACGGGACAGCGCCGGAGAGCCGGGATCGATCCTGGCTGCGGATGAGGCGCAGGTCTGTGCCGAGAATGTTTTGGCACGTCTCCCTCCTCCAATCACCGCACCCTATCCTCAGTCCCACCCCGACCCCTACTTCCGTCTCTGACTGACACCTCCCTCCTCCAATGATTACGCTGAATCATCATGTCCTGCCCTCATTGCCTGCTGACCGACGTCTCACTCGTCCAATCGGCGCCCTCGATCGGCAGTCCCATCCCCACTGTCTCGCGGAAAGCGGAGATTTCACCGGGTTTTAAAATCTGGATTACAGAAACTGGGGGGGGTGGGGGGAATCGTCCCCCACCTCTCAAAACAGAGGGGAGGGACATGTCCCCCCTGCCCTGCACCCCCCCACGGATTTCCACCCCTGCCTAAGTGAGACTGTGTATAATTTATGTTTAATTTGTTGTGCGTTTATCTCAGTCTACCTGTCGGAGTTGCTGCTGTCAACAAGATTTTCATCGTACCTCCATTTCACCGCACTTATGCGTCTGACAAAAGAAACATGATTTGCCACAGAGCACAGATTCTCTCTTCCAAAAAGCAGACGGCATGGGAATTCTTAGCAGGTCAGGCATTAACCGCACAGAGTAAAATAAAGTTAAGATTTTTTAATAGGGAACCTTAGTTCGGAGCCAGGTATAATTAGAATTACGACATCTTTGGCGGGGATGTGAGGGTCACTTTTATTTACACAGTGGTGGGTGCCAGGAACACGTTGCTGGGGGGCGGTTTGGGAGGGGAGTGATGGAGGCACACACGATAGGGGCAGCTAAGAGGCTTTTAGATCGGCACATGAATAGGCAGGGGAATGGAGGGGTATGGATCAGGTGCAGACAGAGGAGATTAGTTTGACTTGGCTTCATGTTTGGCACGGACATTGTGGGCTGAAGGGCCTCTTCCTGTACTGTACTGTTCATTTCCTATGTTCTATAACTTGCACAGAGAAAGGAATGGAGAGGATAATGAGATGTGAGGGAGACTAAAAGGATGGAGAATTTTTAGAATTGACTACTTCCAGGGTCTGTGCAGGCTCACTCATTACATTCATTCAAACCAGTGACTTGATATTTCTAGGCTTTAATGACATCAGAGGATAAGGAGATAGTGCTCGGAAACAGATCAGACATAATCTTGATGAATACTAGAGTGGGTTTGATAACCTGCTCCTACTTCCATTCTTAAGTTCTTCTCTTTTTATGTCTTTTTAGGTGAGGCAGCATATGTGGAGAGAAATAAACCCAGTTTCATCGCAACTGGCCAGGATTGGAAAGCGACGCTGAAAATCTGAAACAGAAACAGAAATGATCTGACCGGATATCGCACAAACAAATAGTTCCACTGTATCTTTGAACACGTGACAGGATAGTACGGTAGCGCAGTGGTGGAGCTACTGCCTTTCCGCGCCAGGGACGCTGGTTCGATCCCCACTACAGGTGCTTGTCTGTACGGAGTTTGTACGTTCTCCCCGTGACCGTGTGGGTTTTCTCCGAGATCTTTGGTTTCCTCCCACACTCCACAGACGTTCAGGTTTGCAGGTTAATTGGCTTGGTGCATGTGTAAATTGTCCTGAGGGTGTGTAGGATTGTGTTAATGTGCGGGGATCACTGGTCGGTGCGGACTCGGTGGGCCGAAGGGCCTGTTTCCATGCTGTATCTCTAAACTAAACTAAATAATAAAACAATACCAATACCAATACCAAACGCTAGTAAGACTCAGCAGGTCAGACAGCAGCTATGGAGGGACATACCAAGCAATTGCCCAAGTCTTCTGCCTCCTCCATGTCAATGTTGGCAATGGCATTCCCCTCCTCACAATGCCAGCTAATCTGCTACTGAGACACAGCCTTCCTTGCTCTTACACCAGAACTGGCCAGTTCTCACACAAGATGAAGTGTTTACTCCTCAAGCTTTCTTTGATCTTCCGGACAGGAATGAAAGAGGGTAAAGAAAGAGAATGTAGAGTAGAAGTTGGATTGGGGTTTAATGTGAGAGGCGACTGGGATATCAGAGTCACCCTCTTGGACTAAAGATGGATGTACTGGAAATCAGTCGCACAATCTATGTTTGGTTTGTGCAACGGCAAGGAAGTCACATTGTGTGAAATGACCCAATTGCAGAAGCGTCCACGTCGCGGGGCTGGAAACTGGAAGCATCCTGAGCTAATTCTGCTACCGCCAGCATCTATTGCAACAAGTGATGGCTTCCACTGATTGTCGCCGGAAGCTTGCGTCCTTTTCAGGACGGACGATGGCAGCGAGGTCAACATTTGTAACAAGATGGACACAAAAAGAAGAAGCAGCACTGAAATGTGGTGCGTTAAAGTGATAGAAGTGCAAGTGAATTGTTGCCATTCCTGGAAAGTGAATTCAGGTTCCTGTATGGGGGAAGAGGGGGGGGGGGGGGGGGGCAAAAATTCCTATGTTTGCCTGGGAAATGGTTTGAATTGTGAGACGGAAGAGTGGACAAGAGAGTTACTAGAGACAGCAGATGCTGTAATCTGGAACACAAACCAAGTTGCTGGAAGAGCCAAATGTCTGGGGCCAAAGAGATAGTCAAGGTTTTGAGTCAAGATATTGCATCAGGACTGATAGTTTAATGCAGAGATGGCCAATAAAGTGGTGAGAGGGGAGGAGAGAGGTAGGAGCTGACAAGCAACAGATGGCCAGACTAGACTCTCTGGCCATCAGGGTGAAGAAGGGTCTCGACCCGAAACGTCACCACTCTGCCTGACCCGCTGAGTTACTCCAGCATTTTGTGTCTGTCTTCGGTGTAAAACGGCATCTGCAGTTCCTTCCTACAAAACCAATAGATGGATCCAGGTGAGGAAGAGTTGATGGCGATATGGGATGGATGGAAAAAGCGATTGAACCTAAAAGGTAGACAAAAAAGCTGGAGAAACTCAGCAGGTGAGGCAGCATCTATGGAGCGAAGGAATGGGCGACGTTTCGGGTCGAGACCCTTCTTCAGACTGTGATAAGTGGAGACAACAAAGAGCTGCACATTATGGAATTTACAAAGAAAATAAATTGATGAGTAGAACCAGATAAGGGAGGGATGTCAGGCTGATGGGAACATTGGGGGTGGTAGATTGGGGGACTCACTGGATTGAGTGTGCGGGTCATAAGAAGATGGAACCAGGTGAGAGAGGGAAAGAAACTGGGTAACAGGAGGTGGTGAGGGGGGGGGGGGGGGGGGGGGGGGGGGGGGGGGGTGAAAGGACCTGTGTGGATTAGCAGAGAGAAAGGAACAGAATGGTGCGGGCTACTTGAAAAGGAAGTTGTGGAAGGAATGGACCCTTAAGAATGCGACAGGGGAAGATGCGGCTAATGGGTGCATCATTTTCAAGGTAAGAAAAATTATGGAGGAGGACCAATTGAAGGTTTAGATTGGTGGGATGAAAGTGATGGCAACGTAACCCTATCCACCCCCTGGGTTCACCAGTATTACTGGCTCTGCTAGTCTTTTGGATATTAAGACTTTCACAAAAGTATGGTTCAAGACAAACCGATTGAAACAATGTTTTCAGTATCGTCAACCTTGCACTGTTCCCGTCCCTACACCATGCTGGAGATCTGCGGCCAAAGTTTTTTTCCCGCAGGGATCAGTGCTAGGACCGCTGGCGATTGTGATAAATATCAATGACTTGGATGAAAATGTAGATGAATTGGTTAGTTAAGGGCCTGTCCCACTTGGGCGTCATTTGCGCGTAATTTACGCGGCATAATTTACGCGACATAATTTAAGCGTAATGCGCACCATGCGCACATCACGTGCACGGCACGACGCATGACGCGTGCATCGTGCCGTGCACGCGATGGTGGTCATTACGCGTGCATGGTGACGTAGGCAGTGATGCGCGGCGCCCCAGGATTTTGTGGTGTACAAAATCTTTGCGCGCCATCTGCGTGACACGCAAATGACACCCAAGTGGGACAGGCCCTTTAGTTTGCACAAAACGCAAAGTTTGGTGGTGTTGCAGACCGTATAGTAGGCTATCAAAGAATTCAGAAGGTTATAGACGACTTATAGATACGAGTGGAGAAATGACAGAGTTTAATCTAAGCAAGTGCGAGGTGTTCCATTTTTGGAGGTCAAATGTAAGGGAAAAATACACAGTTAATGGAAAGACCATTAACAAGTTTGGTGTATAGAGGGATCTTGGGGTCCCTAGCTCCTTGAAAGTAACTACACAATCAGAGAGAGTGGTAAAGAAGGCATACGGTATGCTTGCCTCCATTGGCCAGGTAATTGATTATAAGAGTCAGGACGTCATGTTGTATCTTTATAAAATTTGGTAAGGCTGCATTTGGAGTATTGTGTACATTTTGGGTTGCCCCATTACTGGAAAGGAGTGGAGGTTTTAAAGAGGATGCTGAAGAGATTTTCCAGGATGCTGCTTGGATTAGAAGATATTATCTGTCAGGAGAGTTTTGAAAAACGTGGATTGTTCTCTCTAGCATGTCAGCGGCTGAGAGAAAACCTGATAGAAGTATATTAAGGATCAGTTCAGTTCAGTTTATTATCGCTGATTTTTCCTCCTTTTCATCAAGTCTGCTGTCCACAATGGTTTCTAGCGCAGCAACAACAGTGTCGGTTCAGTTTAGTTTATCATCACGTGTACCAAGTTACAGTGAAAAACCTTTGGTTACGTAGTGAGCAGAAAGCCGATACATGATTACAATCAATCCATTTACAGTGTATAGTTACACGATAAGGGAATAACGTTTAGTGCAAGGTAAAGCCGGCAAAGTCCGGTCAAGGATAGTCCGAGAGACACCAGTGAGGTAGATAGTAGTTCAGCACTGCTCTCTGGTTGTGGTAGGATGATTCAGTTGCCTGATAACAAAGGCATAGATAGGGTAGCACACTCAGGGCTTTGGATAGCCAGAACGGTGGAAATATCAATGGCTAAAGAGCATAGCTCTAAGGTGGGAGGCACAAAGTTTAAAGAAGATAAGCATGACCTGGAATGTGCTGCAAGGAGAGGTGGTAGAAGCAGATATGATATTAACCTCAAAAATACGCTTTTTAGATTATGCAGGGAATGGAGGGATATACAATACGTGTTGGCAGAATAGTTTTATTGAAGTAGGCAACATGATCGGCATTGTAAGACAAAGGTGAAGTCTTGCGTGACTAATCTTCTGGAATTTTTTGAGGATGTAACAAGTAAAATGGATAATAGAGAGCTAGTGGATGTAGTGTATCTGGACTTTCAGAAAGCGTTTGATAAGGTCCTACACAGGAGATTAGTGGGCAAAATTAGAGCACATGGTATTGGGGGTAGGGTATTGACATGGATAGAACATTGGTTGGCAGAGGAAACAAAGAGTAGGAATGAACAAATCCCTTTCAGAATGGCAGGTAGTGACAAGTGGGGTGCCGCAAGGCTCAGTGCTGGGACCCCAGCTATTTATTATATATATTAATGATTTACATGAAGGAATTAAAAGTAACATTAGCAAATTTGCAGATAACACAAAGCTGGGTGGCAGTGTGAACTGTGAAAAGGATGCTATGAGGATGCAGGGTGACTTGGACAGGTTGGGTGGGTGAGCAGATGCATGGTAGATGCAGTATATTTTGGATAAATGTGAGGTCATCCACATTGGTGGAAAGAACAAGAAGGGAGATTCTTTTCTGAATGGTGTCAGATGAGGAAAAGGGGAAGTGCAACGAGACCTGGTTGTCATTGTACATCAGTCACTGAAAGTAAGCATGCAGGTACAGCAGGCAGTGAAGAATGCTATTAGCATGTGGCCTTCATAACGAGAGGATTTCAGTATTGGAGTAAAGAGGTCCTGCTGCAGTTATACAGGGCCTTTGTGAGATCTCACCTGGAGTATTGTGTGCAGTTTTGGTCTCCAAATTTGAGGAAGGACATTCTTGCTATTGAGGGAGTGCAGCGTAGGTTCATGAGGTTAATTCCTGGGATGGCGGGACTGTCAAATGATGAAAGAATGGAACGACTGGGCTTCTATTCACTGGAATTTAGAAGGATGTGAGGGGGTCTTACAGGAACATATAAAATTATTAATGATTGGACACACTAGATGCAGGAAACATGTTCCCGATGTTGGGGGAGTCCAGAACTGGGGCCACAGTTTAAGAATAAGGGGTAGGCCATTTAGAACTGAGATGAGAAAAAACGTTTTCACCCAGAGATTTGTGAATTTGTGGAATTCTCTGCCTCAGAAGTTAGTGGGGGCCGATTCACTGGATGCATTCAAAAGAGAGTTAGATAGAGCTCTTACGTCTAGCAGAATCAAGGGATATGGGGAGAAGGCAGGAATGGGGTACTGATTGTGGATGATCAGCCATGATCACATTGAATGGCAGTGCTGGCTCAAAGGGTCTAATGGCCTACTCCTGCACCTATTTTCTACGTATCTATGTAAAGGGCTTGTTCCTGTGTTGTACTGTTCTATGTTCTAATGTTCTTGAGGCTGGAGGGATTAAGGAGAAAGCTGAAACAAGGGGACTGGATTTTGATGGTCAGCCCATATCATTGAAAGGTACAGCAGACTCCAAAGGCTGAATTCTCCACTTCTATGTTTCTATAATTCTGTTATGATGATAAATTGTACTTGGATTCAATTCAAAGCAGATAGTGATGGAAATGCCCAGCAGTTCAGGAAGCATTAGTGGAGAAAGAAAATTAACATTTTGGATCAACAACTTTTCTTCGGAGCTCATTCACAAGCAGGCAAGGCGATTTTTTTGTGGCTGGCTTGGACTGTATCTGCTGCACAAGTATAGCAATTCCCTGACATCTAATGAATTTTGCTGCTGAGATAGCTAATGTGGTGACAGCTGAGCAAATTACAAGATAGAGAAATTTCTCCGAGTTCCAAGAGCTGAAGCGATAGCAAACTCCCAATGTCCTCATTGAGATATGTTATATCAGCGACGCTCCTGTCTGCTGAAGGTGACTTTGAGTAGCTGTTCTCAGTTACACTGCTTGCTCTGGATAGCTCATCGGTTGGAGGGCACAGAGCAGTGAAAGCGTGACATAGCCGGGCTCCCTGGTTACATTTTTATGTCACCAGATGGCTTTCTGTTAATTTAACTCATTATAAAATTAATTTTAAAAAGTTCCCTAATGCCACTTTACACCATCTGGGAACCTTTTCAATTTGGGTTGCATTGGCCGTGTTAGAAAGCAGCAGATGCAAAGCCAACATGGTGCGAAACAATTGATGGAACCAGACCTCTTCTGTAAGTACGCTTTCAGATGTTTCTACCTGTGCTGCATTTCAAAGCTTGCACAAAAGCCTTTCTTTAAATGAAGTTTTATTCGAGCTGACCTGTAATACACAGATAAAATCCCTCATAACACATCCCACTATAAACCACAAACTGAGAAAATACAGTGTAACATTTCCATTTCTATTCACAGCACCCTGAATGAACCATAGCATAATTATTCCATTGATTTTTTTTCTCTCTAGGTGCAGGCATTAATCAAAAACGTTAATGGGAGAGGAAGTCATGTGAGTATAGAGGACTCAAAACCTCCATTGGTGAAGCACCTGAGAAGTGTCTCGACCCAAAACGTCACCTATTCCTTTTCTCCAGAGATGCTGGCTGACACACTGAGTTACTCCTGCATTTTGTGTCTGTCTTCAGAGAAATGAAGACTCTTGTATATAGGAATACAAAAGGAACTGCAGATGCTGGAATTGTGAGTCAAACATAAAGTGCAGGAGTAACTCAGTGGGTTGGGCAGCATCTCTGGAGGGAATGGATAGGCGACATTTTGTGTCAGGATCTTTCTTTAGCCCTTGTGTTTATCGTTGTTTTCCTTAGTTTAGTTTAGTGTAGAGATACAGCACGGAAACAGGCCCTTCAGCCCACCGAGCCCGCACTGAGCAGCAATCCCCGCACATTAACACAATCATCTTGGGACAATTTGTACATTTATACCAAGCCAATTGACCGACAAACCTGTACGTCTTTGGAGCGTGAGAGGAAACTGAAGATCTCAGAGAAAACCCATGCGGTCACGGGGAGAGCATACAAACTCTGTACAGACAGCACCTGTAGTCAGGATCGAACCCGGGTCTCTGGCGCTGTGAGGCAGCAGCTCCAGCGCTGCACCACCTCTGCAATGATAGGTAGGGTTTCATCAATCAGAAACTGCACTGAAGAACATGTGATTTGATTTGGGGGATTGTATTCCATAGCATCTGATTTTGGCCTTTTCATTTTGCAGTGTTTACACGTATTTCCTTGTGAGGTTGCATCAGGTATTTTTTGGTGTGAGTCGCCCCAAGGCAGGTGCCATTCTCCTGCCATAATTTGGGGCATGTAATAATATCATCAACTTGAGCAGCACTTTTTATCGACTGAAAAGCAGAAATCAGACCATAAAATCCGTGATTTACAACTTGTGCTATCCGTTCGAAAGTGGCACGTTATGTTGAAACTAGTGAAACCGATGTGATTTAGAGGTTTATTGCTGGGGGGGGCCTTGTTTAATAACGCAGCCACTGTTTCTACAGGGTTTTATTTTATTAAACATGTCAGGAATGGAATGGAGTTGTGCGGCCTACGGCAAATTCTCTGGCCCACCTGGCCCTGTCGTGCTGGATTACGGCATCTGGGCCCTCTGCCTGACATCGGGTGCCCCATGGTTTACGAGATACTTCACTGTTCATCTCATTTGACACCCAGCATCAAATCACAGCTACATAGTCTATGAAGCATCTTGCGACATTGTATTTTCAGTAAAGGCATTTTATAACCAATTGAATGTACTTTATTGTCACCTGCTCCTAGACACATATATCTACAGGTGCTCGGTAGAAAACATCCTATTGGGTTGAATCGCATCATGGTTTGACAACTGCTCTGCCCAAAACTGCAAGAAACGTTTTGGACACCACACAATGTATTACACAAACCAGCATCCTCTTCCACTGACTCCATTTATATTTCAAGCTGCTTTGGGAAAGTATAATCAAGGACCACTCACACCCTGATCATGCGGTGCTGGCTCAAAGGGCCGAATGGTCTACTCCTGCACCTATTGTCCATTGTCTATTGTCTATTCCCTCTTCTCCCCTCTCTCATAAGGCAGCAGGTACAAAAGTTTGAAAACACGTAAGACTCAATTCAGGAATAGCTTCTTATCTGCAGTTAATAGACTGCTGAGCACTCCTCCCATAAGCTAAGGGTGAAGTCCTGATCTTCCAACCTGCCTCATTGAGGCCCTTGCACTTTTCTTTATCAGCAGTTTCTCTATCGCTGTAGCACTGCAACACTATACTCTGCACTTTGGTCATTTTTCTCTTGTTGTAGTTGTGTATGGCTTGATTGCATGGATGGTATGATTTATCCGGAGAACACAGGAAATGACGTCTTTCACTGTATCACGGTACACATGACAATAATAAATGCAAGCTATTAACGATGTGTGTTTACTGTTCGGTTGTAAGATTGGATCCGCAGTAGTACAAGTTGTAGTTTGAAACCTGCTTTCTCACAATAAAGCTGCATGTCAATGTAAGCCAGTGTTACATTTCTCACAAACAATAAAGTATTTTGAAGTTCAGCAACTACTTCTTGGGTAAACATGACAGTCATCTTGGAGGATAAGAAGCAATTTGATTGAAGAGCAGTTAACCTGTTTTTGGGTAGTGTTTGTTGAACGCCACAAAAGGGAACACAAACCTCCCTGCTTTTTTTCAAACTTCATGGGATCTCGAAATACCCACCTGAACCAGAAGAACGAGAATGCACAAATGTTTTTTTTTGTTTGCTTATTTAATTGTTGAAACGTCTGTCCTGCTCGTTTAGTCTGACAAGACTGCAGCGCCCAAAAGCACATTTGAAAGCTTGTTTTAAAGGTGTGAGCTACACACAATACTCCCAAGTGCAGTCAAGTCATGTTTATTGCTTGTCACCGATGATTGTCTTACAATTCTAATGATCTTCAGAAGTTATTAGAGGATTTAGAGATTGTCATTTGGAGGCCAAAATAGATCCTTTGTTTCGCGACAAATCCAGACAATAGTGAATTGATGCTTTTTCGGAAGTTAAATAAGAGTAGGAGATGTACAATAAATGGGAATGTCCAAAAGAATGTTGAGGAACAGAGAAACCTAAGGGTAAAGGTTCATAGTTCTCTGAAAGTAGCAACGTTGAAATAGATGGGATGGTGAAGAAGACATAAGGCATGTAGGTCAGGGCACAGAATATAAAAGTCTGAAGAGGGGTTTCGACCCGAAACGTTGTCTATTTAGTCTGAAGAAGGGTTTTGACCCGAAAACGATGTCTATTTCTAGTAATGTTACAAAATTTTGAGATTTAAAAAAATCAAGTCTGCAATTTATCCCGTCAGATAAAGCATAAAAAGAAGTTTAATTTGACACCTAATTTACTTTCACATCTTCAGTATTAAAAAAGGTATGGCCATTTTCATACTCGGAAATTAGCATCTTGTTCCCCATTGCATTTCCATTGACTTAACTCAAAAGCTGTGATCAAGGACAGTCAAAAGCCTATTTTCTTAAAAATTAAAAGTACTCAAAGAAATTTTCAGTTATTATAGATTGAAGCATTCTGAAACAAATATGAAACAATCTTACTTGGATGACCTGAAATTAAAGCATATAATTAGTTAGTTACCTAATTGTAGCTAATTACAAAATTCAATTACTAGATCTAAACATCTATCCATTTCTTAAGAAAAGATAAGCCTAAGTGTCCAAATAACATTCACACAATAATTCACCATATAACATGATTTTTAAATCTAATTTTCATGAATTTATAGGCCAAATGGAAGGAATTTAGTGTTTAATTCCCGTAAATTAATGGCCATTTAAATCAACTTGCGAGTGGGTTTTAGTGGAATGCGGTGGATTAGAACGTTGCGGTTTGCGGTGAATTTAACCCACAGTCGGCAGGAAAAATACAGCCGGATCGTATATATTTTTTGTCCCCTTTTCGCAACATGAAAATTTGATTAAAGGCTTCCTAAGAACAACGTTTTTATGTAAAAATAAACCGTGTACCTTCTTTTATCCCCTACGTAAAATCCTTCCCATTGTTGGCACTCACGGCTTCAGAAGATGATTTTTAAATTACTCTAGCTAATAAATGATCCAGCGTAGTTTAAAAATACCTTCATAAAACAAATGTCGGAGCAATTTCTCTTTAGCAACGAAATCCCCCGAGATGGATCGATTTGCCCTGTCTGGAGAAAAACGGCATTTTAAACCCGCCCCCCTCTGAAAGGCGCCAAAGGCGCGCACACGGGGAGCGGCAGAACTGCAGCGCCGCTCAAGGTAATTTTTGTAACATACCTACAATATGATTTGACTTGATAGCACGCAAAGCTTTTCACTGTCTCTTGGTAAACATGGAAAACAAGGCTAAGTTCTAACCTTATGGAAGTTTATAAAATCATGAGGGGCGAAGGTAAGGTGCGAGGGGAAAGATTTAAAAAGGACCTGAGGGGCAACCTTTTCACACAGAAGGTGGTGCACATATGGAACAGGCTGCCAGAGGGCTTGGTGGAAATGGGTACATTGATGTAGAAAAGACACATAGACAAGTACATGGACTGGAAAGGATTAGAGGGATATGGGACAAGTACAGGCAAGTGGAACTAGTTTGATTAGGCAACTTGATTGGAATGGACAGGTTGGGCCAAAGGTCATGTTTCATGCAGTATAGCTCTATTGAGGTTTTAGTCACCTGATCTTATTATGAGGCTTTGTTTTCCATGAGAAGGCACCTTGGAACATTTTACCAGAGGGCGGGCTTGGCAGACATTAATCCAGTAAGTTTAACATAAGTTAGGAAGAGAAAGAGCAAATAAATGGGTGAACAGAAATAAACCAAATACAAATAATGGAGGAACACAGCAGGTTCAAGCAGCAGCTCTGAAGGCTAAGGGATGGCCGGTGTTTTCAGTCGTGACTCTGCATTAGAACTGAAAGTGTAGAGGGAGGATAGCTAATATGAAGATATGAAGTAAGGTGTGAGATAGTAGTTGATAGGTAAGAATCGATTGAGATGGGACGTGGGGTGGTGGTTGATGGTCAGATAGAAGGGGTGGGGGAGTTTTGAAACTGTGGCTGGTGGGTGATAGGTGGATACAGGTAATGTAAAAGAAATAAAATAATTACGCAAAATAAGACAGATAGGGGGAGAGGATAGGGAAGGTAGAGATGGAGGTTGGAAGGGGATTGGAACCAGATACAGAAGAAATTTTGAGATTTTAAAAATCAAGTCTGCAATTTATCCCATCAGATAAAGCATGAAAAAAAAGTTTAATTTGACACCTAATTCACTTTCATATCTTCAGCATTAAAAATGTTATGGCCATTTTCATACTCGGAAATTAACATCTTGTTCCCTATTGCTTTTCCATTGACATAACACAAAAGTTGTGATCGAGGACAGTCAAAAGCCCATAACTTTCTTAAAAATTAAGAGAACTGTAAAAAAATGTCAGTTATTATAGATTGAAGCATTCTGAAACAAATATGACACAATCTTACTTGGATGACCTGAAATTAAAGCATATAATTAATTAGTTACCCAATTGGAGCTAATTACAAAATTCAATTATATAAACCATATAAGCATATAACAATTACAGCACGGAAACAGGCCCTCTCGGCCCTTCCAGTCCGTGCCGACCATTTGTTTTTCCCCTAGTCCCATCTACCTGCACTCAGACCATACCCCTCCATTCCCTTCACGTCCATATACTTATCCACTTTACTCTTAAATGTTAAAATCGATCCTGCCTCCACCACTTCTGCTGGAAGCTGATTCCACACAGCCACCACCCTCTGAGTAAAGAAGTTCCCCCTCACGTTACCCCGAAACCTCTGTCCCTTAATTCTCATGTCATGCCCTCTTGTTTGAATCTTCCCTACCCTCAATGGGAAAAACGTATCCACGTCAACTCTGTCTATCCCTTTCATCATTTTAAAGACCTCAATCAAGTCCCCCCTTAACCTTCTGCGCTCCAAAGAATAAAGACCTAACTTGTTCAACCTTTCTCTGTAACATAGTTGCTGGAACCCTGGCAACATTCTAGTAAATCTCCTCTGTACTCTCTCTATTTTTCTAGATTCATTTCTTAATTCTATCCATTTCTTAAGAAAATATTACCATTTTTAAATAGCCTGTTTTCAAATAACACTCACACAAGAATTCACAATATAACATGATTTTTAAATCTAATTGTCATGAATTTATAGGCCAAATAGAAGGAATTTAGTGTTTAATTCCTGTAAATTAATGGCCATTTAAATCATCTTGTGAGTGGGATTTTGTGGAACGCGATCGATTGGAACATTGCGGTTGCGGTGAATTTAAACCCCATATCGGCAGGAAAAATACTCGTATGGGGAATAAATCACCCTTTCGCAACATGAAATGTTGATTAAGGTCATCTTAACAAGCAAGTTTATATGTAAAAATAAACAGCTTTCCTTTACCTGTCCCCTACGTGAAATCCGTCCCCGTTGTCGACGTCAACGGCAGTAAAAGCTAATTTTTATTTTACTCCAGTGCTGAAATTGTCGGGCGATTAAAAAAAATAATTTTATAGACCGGCAGTTGGAACGAATCTTCAGCAAAAGCTCACACCCTGAGAAAATAAAACTCCGGAAGGCAGGGGAAAATAGAATTTTAACCCCGCACCCCCCCCCAAAGGCGCCAAAGTCGCGCACACGGCCAGTGACAGAACTGCACCGTTGCTGAATGTAAGTTTTGTAACATACCTACAATCTTACTATTCATTAGGCACTACTATACTTACAGTGGCTTGCAAAAGTTTTCATACCCCTTGAACTTTTCCGCATTTTGTCACGTTACAACCACAAACATAAATGTATTTTATTGGGATTTTATGTGATAGACCAACACAAAGTGGCACATAATTGTGAAGTGGAAGGAAAATGATACATGGTTTCCAAATTTTATTACAAATAAAAACTTAAAAGTGTGGCGTGCAAAAGTATTCAGCCCCCCCTGAGTAAATACTTTGTAGAACCACCTTTCACAATTACAGCTGCAAGTCATTTGGGGCATGTCTCTACCAGCTTTGCACATCTAGAGACTGAAATCTTTGCCCATTCTTCTTTGCAAAATAACTCAAGCTCAGTCAGATTGGATGGAGAGCGTCTATGAACAGCAATTTTCAAGTCTTGCCAGAGATTCTCAATTGGATTTAGGTCTGGACTTTGACTGGGCCATTCTAACACATGAATATGCTTTGATCTAAACCATTCCGTTGTAGCTCTGGCTGTATGTTTAGGGTCGTTATCCTGCTGGAAGGTGAACCTCCGCCCCAGTCTCAAGCCTTTTGCAGACTCTAACAGGTTTTCTTCCAAGATTTCCCTGTATTTGGCTCCATCCATCTTCCCATCAACTCTGATCAGCTTTCCTGTCCCTGCTGAAGAAAAGCATCCCCACAGTATGATGCTGTCACCACCATGTTTCACAGTGGGAATGGTGTGTTCAGGGTGATGTGCAGTGTTAGTTTTCCGCCACACATAGCGTTTTGCATTAAGGCCAAAAACTTCAATTTTGGTCTCATCAGACCAGAGCACCTTCCTCCACATGTTTGCTGTGTCCCCCACACTAGATGAGAGGGAATCTTATTGAAACATATAAGATTATTAAGGGTTTGGACACTCTAGAGGCAGGAAACATGTTCCCGATGTTGGGGGAGTCCAGAACCAGGGGCCACAGTTTAAGAATAAGGGGTAAGCAATTTAGAACGAAGATGAGAAAACACTTTTTCACATAGTGAGTTGTGAGTGTGTGGAATTCTCTGCCTCAGAGGGCAGTGGTGGCCGGTTCTCTGGATACTTTCAAGAGAGAGTTGGATAGGGCTGTTAAAGATAGCAGAGTCAGGGATATGGGGAGGAGGTAGGAGCGGGGTACTGCCATGATCACATTGAATGGCAGTGCTGGCTCGAAGGGCCGAATGGCCTACTCCTGCACCTATTGTTGATTGTCCATTGTCTATTGACCATCCCTAACAAGCATTAAATGGAATGTCTTGTTGGGCTGTTTTAGAGTCAGTTGCAATGGTGAGTTTGGAGTCATGTATCAGCCACACAAAGCAAGAGTGACAGGGTCCCTCCATTGAAAGAGCAGCATTTTGGCACAGCTAGAAGTGCCACTGGCTCACAATTCCAGGGTTAAATCCTCACCTCAGGTGTTGTGTACATAGAGTTTTCACACTGATTAGAAAGGATGTTAACGGTTATGGGGAGAAGGCAAGAGAATGGGGTTGAGAAGGAAAGATAGATCAGCATGATTGAATGGAAGAGTAGACTTGATGGACCATAATGGCCTAATTCTGCACCTATGACTTTTGAACTTATTCTCCTAGTGCCTACATGGGATTCCTCCAGCTGTCCTGGTTTTCTGCCTCATTCCAAAAAAGTGCGAGATGACAGGTTAATTGGTCCATTGTAAATTGTAGATAGACTCAAAATGCTGGAGTAACTCAGCAGAACAGGCAGCATATCTGGATAAAATGGGTGACATTTCGGTTTGAGACCCTTCTTCAGGCTGAGTTACTCCAGCATTTTGTGTCTATCTACGGTGTAAGCCAACATCTGCAGTTCATTCCTACACTTTTGTAAATTGTCCCTTGTATGTGCAGATGAATGGTAGAATTAGGGGCTGTGAGAACTGATGATAATGGTGGGAGAATAAATAAAGCGATTGATTAATGTAGGTTTAGTGTAAAATGGACGTCTGCTGTTTTGGTGTTGATTAGGTGGACCAATGGTCGTTTCTCTGTGCTGTATGTCTCTATGACTATTGCTCTCTAGTGCACCAAATGGGTTTTTAATAACAATCCAGTCAGTTTCATGTTCATCATATTCAGATTAGTTTTTGTTGTGTACTTCGGGGTGAAATAAAATTCCCTAGTCGCATGAAGCTCATGGAGCCAACAGCATACATGATAATGATGGATACAACAATAAACACAATGACAAATGCAAAACAACTGAATGGTGCAAAAAGAGGCAAAGCGTCGGGGAAACTCGGTGGGTCAGGCAGCGTCTAATGGTGCAAAGTTTGTAGTGCAATCTGAAGCAGTGCAAAATAATACCAAAGTGCAATAGCGGAATAACCAAATGAGATAGAATTAAGAGAAAGAATGAGGAAGATTAAGAACTTTTGCAGCATTAAACTGAATTTAAATGACACATCTGGTGTGGGAGGATTAGATCTTTGGATTGATAATTCATTCGTTTGGATTTTCAATGCAGCATTTAAACCACTGCTCCACCACTGTGCCCAAATGTGTGCACAATAAAACAATCAAATGATTGGGGAATAGTTTATTGCAACTCCAATTCTCCGCTACCACTTTACTTAAGCTGGTAATATCGTTTTACTGAAGCTTAGCTTAACGGAGCAAAATGCGCGTTGTTACTCAGAAATTGGATGCGAGTCGTGAATTCAGTAGAAAAGCATATTTTATGAGTTGTTCTTGAAGTTAAGCTTGCGCATCTCTGTGTCGTTGCTCCCTGGAATTTGCTATCATGTAATGAGAGGCTATTCGATGCACTGCTTCAGTGAGGCTCTGCACAGCAGGCGCTTGCATCTCAGAACTCTGCTGAACAATCAGTTTAGAAAGAGCTCAGGGTGGAAATTAAACCTCCAGATTCAGCCAACATATGGCATTAGCATTAAAAGAGAACACAGTTAAATAAAGGTAGGAGAACTGGAGCACTAGTCAATCTTTTGATGGCGCACGCAGATTCACTCATCGATGTGATGCAACTGTTAATTTGGAGCTGGCTCCTGCTCTCTGTAATCATAAAGTCATAAATTCCTCCAGTCAAGCAAAGATGCTACAAAATTAGAGTCAATTATCTTTGGAACGACAACGGCATTTTGGAAATAGATCCCAGAATATTAAAAGTCATTTAATGAAAATAAAATTATTCTCTGCTTGGTAGAGCGCATTTCGGGAACATCACCACTTATTGGTCAGAACTGCTGCTACACTGTAAAATGCATAATGTGTTGTCTAATTTGCTGTTGCTGGTGGCGCTGCTCCCGATAATTAGAAGGAGGTAGGAATAGAGGTCTAGGGGTTCATAGCTGCCAGGAACACACAGGTCCTACCAAAAGTCACCCTCATTAAAATCAGAAGCAGATGGATATCATATGATTATTATTGCAACCAACTATTCTCATGTTCCCTTTGCAGTACTGTTCTCCTCCTATGCCCCATCTGTAAACTTGACCTCATCCGTATACCTAGCAATAGGAATGCTATGTCAGGTGTTCATTCAAATACACATCTGAGTCCTTTAGCTGTCTTCCCTGTTTCAGCAGTTCAGTTTTGTGCTTCCTGTTAGCAAAGCAAATTATTATGGCTGGTTTATCCGTCTTTCTTCTCCATGGGAGCGGGTGACAAGCCTCGATGTTGTCCCTGTCCAACTCAATCCCTCTTGAGTGGAGGAACGCCATCACCTGTTGCTCCACAGATGCAGCGTCCTGCTCGCTCCCCTCCCCTCCATTCTGCGTTGTCACCGTCCGTGCATATGAGCGGGGTTTCGTCTCCAGGCCAGTGACAATGATATCGTTCATTCTGGTGTACTGCTCCAGATCAGCCACCCGGTTCTCCAGCAACATAATCCGCTTGTCCTTCTCTGAGTTTTGTAGCCTCAGGGCTACACACGTGACGAGGCACAATGAGATTCTTTGCTTGCATACACAATGCATACAAATAGCAGCCACCTACGGCGCTGATAAAGTTACAAAGCACGCCGGCTCCTTCCTTTTGTCCCCCCTCCCCCCCACAACAGTTCCCCCACGCCAGGTCCTCCATTGTTCTTCCCCGTCCCCCATCAAGGCGGTACTCCACGCTCTCATCGACCGTCAACCACGGGTCGACCCGCGAGGCATCGCCGCTCCCGAGGCCCCATCGTCGCGTTCTCTGTGCTATCCAATTTCAGCTCAACACTGGGTCTCCCTTGCCCTCACTGATTTTTGTTATTCCAGAGTCTGAAATATACCATATTTGTATTTATGTTTAAAATACTCGTGGCTAACATCTTGTTGGTTACTATCATTTTGTCTAATGAATTCCTGGGACAATCTTGGTTAAATTATTGGATTAGTATCCTGGGACCTGGACTATCGGTCAGGAGATATTGAGTTTGCTTCCACTTCAGCAAGCGGGGAATCCAAATTCAAGCAATGGATAAGTCAGTAATGTTAACTATGGGGCTATCAACTTGTGTTAAAACACATATGGTTTACTGATGCCCTTCACAAAAGGAACCTGGTCGTCTTTACAAATCTGATCCATATGTGGTTTCAAACCATCAATGGGGTCAATTCTTCATTGGAATAAGAAGAAAAATTCTGCAAGACAAACAGCATAGGTGGGGCGAGATGGGGGAATGGGGGGGGGGAGATGGGCGAGAACATTAGATAAGTTTTGCGTTATTAGGAAACAAGCTTGAGTCACATTGTGTCAGCGAGGATTGAAAGATGGAAGACAGTGTAAAGAGAATTGGGAGTGCTGGTGCAGGATTCCCGAAAGGTTAATTTGCAAGTGGAATTGGTAATAATGGCAAATGCAATGTCATCAGTTATTTCAAAATGACTAAAATATGAAAACAGGGATGAAATTCCGAGGCTTTATAAGGCACTGGTCATACTGCATTTGGGGTATTGTGAGCTGTTTTGGGCCCCATACCTGAGAAAGTATGTGCTCGCATTCTAGAGGGTCCAGAGGGAGGTTTATGAGAATTATCCCAGTAATGAGTGGGTTAACCTTTGATGAGCATTTGATGGCACTGGGCCTGTCCTCGCTGGCGTTTAGAAAAATGAGAAGGGACCTCATTGAAACTTACCGAATAGTGAAAGGCCTGGATAGAGTGGATGTGGAGAGGTTGTTCCAATAGTGGGAGAGTATAGAACCAGAGGGCATAGATTCAGAATAAATTGACGTGCCTTCAGAACGGAGATGAGGAATTTCTTTAGTTTAGAAGGTAGTGAATCTGTGGAATTCTTTGCCACAAAAGGCTGTGGAGGCCGTCAATGGATATTTTTTAAGGCAGAGATAGATAGATTCTTGAATAGTACGGGTGTCAGGGGTTATAGGGAGAAGGCAGGAGAATGGAGTTAGGAGGGAGAGATAGATTAGCCATGATTATATGGCTGAGTAACTTGATGGGCCAAATGGCCTAATTGGCTCCTATCACATGAATTTTCTGATTATCTTCTTCAATGGTATTGCATCTCTTTTGCTTTATTAGGCTTCTGAGCAGCATTTCGGGACAATCTTTTATGTTGAGTAAAACGCAAAAATGCCCAGTTGCTGAATGCATTGGTATTGATCGGCTATTGTGTTCACCAATTCCTACCCCAGATAAATTTGTTCTTGCCTTAGTAGATAAACAGAACAAGATTAGTTAACACAAATTAATCCTCTTTCTTCTGTTTGGGAATCTAAGACAGAGTAGCTCTGATGTAAGAAAGACATCAGAAGACAGCTCAGACAGTTAAGTGTTATGATTCCTGGCTTCTACTGTGCTATTTCAATACTAAGATGTGCTAATGTGGTCTTGGGACATCACCATGCTCGTGTGAGGAAGGATAGCATTTCAATCCAATTCCATCCCGTCTACGGGTAATGGTGGCACAGCGGTAGAGTTGCTGTCTCACATCGCCAGAGACCCGGGTTCAATCCTGACTGCGGGTGCTATCTGTATGGAGTTTGTACTTGTGACCCTGTGGGTTTTCTCCGTGTGATCCGGTTTCCTCCCATGTCGAATTGGGGGGATATGGATCATGTGCAGTTGGATTGGATTAGTTTACCATTGCATCATATTTGGCATCACAGGGATAAAGAGCCAGTTCCCGTGTTGCACTGGGTTATGTTCCATCTTCAGAGATAGAGAAAATAATTAAAGATGACACAACAAAAATCTTAGTACTCTAACGAGTAGTTATAATCTGGAACATACTTCGTGAAAGAGTGGTAGAAACACATTCATTACTGGCTTTCAAATACCAGTTGGATAAGGGGCCGAGTCATGCAAGGATTCAAAGAAATACCAGACAGTGGAATGAACCAGACTGCACGTATCAGAACAGATCTGATGGGTCACATTGCTTCCTTCTGTGATATATTGTTTCTCCGATTTCATGGTTTCATATCGCACAACGTATTCCATCACTACAAAAGGATGCAGCTCTCTGAGTTCAAGGCATTGAGACAAATAAGGGAGACAAAGGGTGAGCAACAGGAGATGAACGTGACGTGACAGCTAAAGTGTTCTGGAGCATGTAAAAGATAAGGTTCAAAAACAAGGCATTATTGAAAAGCACGTTGGTAAGGAGGGAGAAAACAATGAACAGTGTGCACTGGAAATGCATTCTCTTGCTATAGATCCTGGGGAAGATCTTCCCCGTTAGCTAGTATAGTTTTTAGTTTAATTTAGAGATACAGCTTGGAAATAGGCCCTTCGACTCACCGAGTTCGCATCAACCAGCGATACCCGCACTAGCATTAAAACTATCCTACACACACGAGCGACAATTTACATTTATACCAAACCAATTAACCTACAAACCTGTACGTCTTTGGAGTTTGGGAGGAAACCGGAGGTCCCGGAGAAAAACCCACGCAGGTCACGGGGAGAAGGTACAAACTCCATACAGACAGCACCCATAGTCAGGATCGAACCAGAGTCTCTGGCGCTGTGAGGCAGCAACTCTACCGCTACACCACCCTGCCGCCCTTGGTCACCTCGTTTATTCACACAATGTTCAGCAAGGTGCCATACTCTCTGTAGTTTTTACATTGAGAACAGTGGTATTGCATGTCAAATAATTTATCCTGCTGGGACTAACATAGAGGAATGTCACCAACAGTAACTGGAATCCCAGAATAAACTGCGCCTGTTGGAATGCCAGAAGTTGCCGTCAGTTGCACAGTGCTGTGACAATGGGCGCTGACAAATATGACTGTCATTATAACCATATGTCCGCAGCTGAGCAAAGAAACCCACGGATTATCCCCTACTGCCTCACGCGACTCCTGCGCTCAGCAATTTGTACAATTGAACACTGCCTGCTGGTTAGTCAGAGGGTGGTGAATCTGTGGAACTCATCGCCACGGATGGCTGTGGAGGCCAAGTCAGTGGAGATTTTTAAAGTGGCGATTGATAGATTTTTGATTAGTATGGGTGTCAGAGGTTATGGGGTGAAGGCAGGAGAATGGGTTTAAGAGGGAGAGATAGATCAGCCATGATTGAATTGGGGAGTAGACTCGATGGGCCGAATGACCTAATTCTGCTCCATGAACTTACGAACTTTAAAATGCACCTTGCATTATAGTTGAGGCCCTTCTTCAGACTAGCATACTTTGAGGAGATTTTGCAGTGGAGGAGTCAAAATGCAGAAGCAAAGAACTGAAGTCAACAAAGGTGAACATTAACGTTCGTGCCAGAAACGGCTAGGAAATACAGGCAATCCAGCCACTGAATTCTGAAGGAGACAATGCGAGTGAAATAAGACATTCTTTTAAACCCCACATTTTACATCACCGAATACTTCCACTGAATATATTGCCTGGCCTTTTCCAATCTTATAAACACCACTGTCTGTCGTACATTATTGGCTTCACCCTATACCAAGGACAAGCAATAAAAAGACCTGTTCGCATTTACAACTCTGATCCAAAAGCTTCTTTCTCTTACACAAACCCGCAGTTGTTTCATTTTTAATATTGTTCCTGAGATAACCTTTATGATGGGGATCTGGTATATACATTATTCATCAAGGAGTCTTGATATTTATTGCTGTTCTGTGGGGAAGAATGAACACAAAGCACAATATAAATACAAATCCAAGGTTACAGTGTGGCAAAAATGAGTCCCACTCCTTTGCTTTTGTGACTAATAAATTAAGTTACTTTTTGTGTGGTGCAAGGAAGCATTTGACCTGCGACCTGTGGAGGATTTAAGCTTGTGTATGGCATGCTGTGACTTTTTGGCCCATGTGACGTATGTCGCCTACACGTATATGCAATGAAAATCTTTATTAAACGCACCACGTTGCAGAAAGGCTGCTGAAGGTTTTGGATTTTAATTTTGGTGTCCACGTGGGGCTGTTTGGCTGTTTTTTTTTAAAATCAGCATTCAGCAAAGTCAAGTATTTCCAGTTGGAAACAACAATTTCTTGGAATGTATGCGGGATAGTTTTCTAAACCAACATATAGAGGAACCAATGAGAGAGCAGGCTATTCTAGACTGGGTATTGAGTAATGAGGAATGGTTAGTTAGCAGTCTTGATGTGCGTGGCCCCTTGGGCAAGAGTGACCATAATATAGTTGAGTTCTTCATTAGGATGGAGAGTGACATTGTTAATTCAGAAACATGGGTCCTGAACTTAAAGAAAGGTAACTTTGAGGGTATGAGACGTGAATTGGCCAAGATAGACTGGCAATTGATTCTTAAAGGGTTGACGATGGATTTAACGACTGCATGGATGAACTACAACAATTGTTCATCCCAATTTGGCAAAAGAATAAATCAAGGAAGGTAGTGCATCCATGGATAACAAGGGAAATCAGGGATAGTATCAAAACAAAAGATGAAGCGAACAAATTTGCCAGAATAAGCAGCCTACCAGAGGACTGGGAGAAATTCAGTCCAGCAGAGGAGGACAAAGGGCTTAATTAGAAAAGAGAAAATAGATTATGAAAGAAAACTGGCAGGGAACATAAAAACTGACTGCCAAAGTTTTTATAGATATGTGAAGAGAAAACGATTAGTTAAAACAAATGTAGGTCCCTTGCAGTCAGAAACTGGTGAATTGATCATGGGGAACAAGGACATGGCAGATCAATTGAATAACTACTTTGGTTCTGTCTTCACTAAGGAAGACAGAAATAATCTGCCAGAAATAGCAGGGGACCGCGGATCAATTGAGATGGAGGAACAGAGTGAAATCCAGGTTAGCCGGGAAGTGGTGTTAGGTAAATTGAATTGATTAAAGGCCGATAAATCCCCAGGGCCATATAGGTTGCATCCCAGAGTACTTAAGGAAGTAGCCTCAGAAATAGTGGATGACGTAGTGATAATTTTTCAAAACTCTTTAGATTCTGGAGTAGTTCCTGAGGATTGGAGGGTAGCTAATGTAACCCCACTTTTTCAAAAGGGAGGGAGAGAGAAAACGGGGAATTACAGACCAGTTAGTCTAACGTCGGTAGTGAGGAAACTGCTAGAGTCAGTCATTAAAGATGGGATAGCAGCACATTTGGAAGGTGGTGAAATCATTGGACAAAGTCAGCATAGATTTACGAAAGGTAAATCATGTCTGACGAATCTTATAGAATTTTACGAGGATGTAACTAGTAGAGTGGATAAGGGAGAACCAGTGGATGTGTTATATCTGGACTTTCAGAAGGCTTTCGACAAGGTCCCACATAAGAGATTAATATACAAACTTAAAGCACAAGGTATTGGGGGGTCAGTATTGCTGTGGATAGAGAACTGGCTGGCAAACAGGAAGCAAAGAGTAGGAGTAAACGGGTCCTTTTCAGAATGGCAGGCAGTGACTAGTGGCGTACCGCAAGGCTCAGTGCTGGGACCCCAGCTATTTACAATATATATATATGATTTGGACGAGGGAATTGAATGCAACATCTCCAAGTTTGCGGATGACACGAAGCTGGGGGCAGTGTTAGCTGTGAGGAGGATGCTAGGAGGCTGCAAGGTGACTTGGATAGGCTGGGTGAGTGGGCAAATGCATGGCATATGCAGTATAATATGGATAAATGTGAGGTTATCCACTTTGGTGGCAAAAACACGAAAGTAGAGTATTATCTGAATGGTGGCCAATTAGGAAAAGGGGAGATGCAACTAGACCTGGGTGTCATGATACACCAGTCATTGAAAGTAGGCAGGGTACACAAAAGGCTGGAGAAACTCAGCGGGTGCAGCAGCATCTAAGGAGCGAAGGAGATAGGCGACGTTTCAGGACGAAACCCTTCCTGAGACTGATGGGAGGTGGGGCGGCGGGGAGAAGAAAGGAAAAAGGAGGAGGAGGAGGAGCCCGAGGGCGGAGGGAGAGGTGGGAAGGGGAGGAGACAGCAAGGGTTAACAGAATTGAGAAAATTCAATGTTCAAGCCCAGAGGATGCAGACTCCCCAAGCGGAATATGAGGTGCCGTTCCTCCAACTTGCGGTGTTGCTCACTCTGGCTGTGGAGGAGGCCCAGGACAGAGAGGTCGGATACGGAATGGGAGGGGGAGTTGATATGCTGAGCCACCGGGAGGTCGGGTTGGTTATTGCAGACCGAGCGGAGGTGTTTGGCGAAACCATCGTCAAGCCTCCGCTTGGTCTCACTGATATAGATCAGCTGGCATCTGGAGCAGCAGATGCAGTAGATGAGGTTGGAGGAGGTGCAGGTGAACCTCTGTCGGACCTGGAAGGACTGCTTGTGTCCCTGAAAGGAATGGAGGGGGGAGGTAAAGGGACAAGTGTAGCATCTCTTGCGGTTTCAAGGGAAAGTGCCCGGGGAAGTGGTGGAGCGGGAGGGAAGGGAAGACTTGACAAGGGAGTTGCGGAGGGAGCGGTCTTTGCAGAAGGCAGACAGGGGGGGGAGATGGGAAGATGTGGCGAGTGGTGGGGTCATGTTGGAGGTGGCGAAACTGGCGGAGGACTATGTGTTGTATGTGCCGGCTGGTGGGGTGAAAGGTGAGGACCAGGGGGATTCTGCCCTTGTTGCGAGTGGGGGAATGGGGAGAGAGGGCATTGTTGCGGGGTATGAAGGAGACCCTGGTGCGAGCCTCATCTATAGTGGGGGAGGGGAATTCCCATTCTCTGAAGAATGAGGACATTTGTGATGACCTGGTGTGGAACACCTCATGCTGGGAGCAGATGCGGCGTAGACGGAGGAATTGGGAATAGGGGATGGAGTCCTTACAGGAAGCAGGGTGGGAGGAAGAGTAGTCCAGGTAGCTGTGGGTGTCAGTTGGTTTGAAGTGGATGCCGGTCAGGGTGTATCACCTGCAATAGAGATGGTGAGGTCAAGGAATGGTAGGGAAGTGTCGGAAATGGTCCGTGTATTTGAGTGCCTGATGGAAGTTGGTGGTGAAATGAAGCGAATGGTATGTTAGCATTCATAGCAAAAGGATTTGAGTATAGGAGCAGGGAGGTTCTCCTGCAGTTGTACAGGGTCTTGGTGATACCACACCTGGAGTATTGCGTGAAGTTTTGGTCTCCAAATCTGAGGAAATACATTCTTGCCATAGAGGAAGTATAGAGAACGTTCACCAGACTGATTCCTGGGATGTCAGGACTTTCATATGAAGAAAGACTGTATAGTCTTGGCTTGTACTCGCTAGAATTTAGAAGATTGAGGGGGGATCTTATAGAAACTTACAAAATTCTTAAGGGGTTAGACAGGCTAGATGCAGGAAAATTGTTCCCTGTTGGGGAAGTCCAGGACAAGGGGTGACAGTTTAAGGATAAGGGGGAAATCTTTTAGGACCGAGATGAGAAAAACATTTTTCACACAGAGAGTGGTGAATCTCTGGAATTCTCTGCCTCAGAAGATAGTTGAGGACAGTTCATTGGCTATATTTAAGAGGGAGTTAGATGTGGCCCTTGTGGCTAAAGGGATCAGGGAGTATGGAGAGAAGGCAGGTACAGGATACTGAGTTGGATGATCAGCCATGATCATATTGAATGGCGGTGCAGGCTCGAGGGGCCGAATGGCCTTCTCTTGCACTATTTTCTATGTTTCTATGTTTCTAAATGGTCAAAGGATGGTTTCTTCAAAGCACAGCTGGCAGAGCAGCTGCCTCACAGCGCCAGAGTCCAAGGTTCGATCCTGACTCCCGGGTGCTGTCTGTGTGGAGTTTGAATGTTCTCCCTGTGTCCATGTGGTTTTTTATCCCCGGGGGTGCTCTGGTTTCCTCCACATCCCAAAGATATGCAGATATGTAGGTTAATTGTGTTCTGTGAATTGCCCCAAGTGTGTGATAGAACTAGTGTGATCAGGGATTACTGGGAGAGGATGAGAAAGTGGGATAACCTAGAACTAGTGTGAATGGTTGATTGATGGGCTCAATGGGCTGGGCAGCGCCTGTTTCCATTCTGTATCTCTAAACTATACTAAAATAAATTAAAGAGTAGGCACAAGTAACTGCAGATGCTTGCTTACAAAAAAAAATACAACATGCTGGAGTAACTCAGCAGGTCAGGCAGCATCCCTGGAGAACATGGATAGGTGATGTTTCAGTTCTGGACCCTTGTTCATACTGAAAAAGTGTCCCAATTGAAATGTCATGTTCTCCATGTGCTCCAGAGATGCTGCTTGACCCGTTGAGTTACTACAGCACTTTGCGTCCTTTCCTTTCGAACTGCATCTGCAGTCCCATGCTTCTACATTTCGCCAGAGACGCGGCCTGACCTGCTGAGTTACTCCAGCACTTTGTGTCTTTTTTTGTAAACTAAATCAGCCATAAACATAATTGCAGGCTGATTCCGATAAAACCTTCATCCACAAACACTCAATTTTCTTTGATGGAATCATCTGCAGTTCCTTCTTAAACATTTTCCTTCATGGGATCATCTGCACCACTTGTTTTTACCCCCCATTTTTCTTGCTTTTGTTCTTCTAGCCTGCATCATTTCGATGTGTTCATCGATGTGTGCATTCTGTAATCGAAAGGAATTGGACACTGAGCACTTTTTTAAAAAGCCACACGCGGCCTTCGTAATGCAAAATGCATACAAATATAAATTCTGTGTGGTAGACATTTATTGCCGGTGCAGAGGGCTATTGGAGAAAATATTTGGACTGGGTCATGCCTGCCACCTGCAATTGCCATCTGCACTATTCCTGCGGTTCCAACTTATTTTTGCAGTATAGCGGTCCAATTATCCTGGAGGACTCGATGTTATGGTCATTATGTAAAAATGAGCAGTCCACAAAAAACACTTTATCATTTATTTCCAAAGTATACTCTTAAAAATAGAGGCAGGAAAAACAATACTGATAGTACATGTATTTATTTACATTCATTGTGCCTTAAAATCAATACATTCACGGTGTCATTAAGCACAATGCAAACTGTTTCAAAGATCTTAAACCAAATATTTTTCCTCTCTAACATATCGGCACATATTAAGACCTCTCCCTGCTGAATGCTCTGATGCTTTTAATAACAACGTCTCTCTCATGCCCAACTAACATTCAGTAGAAGAAAACATAGTTTAGTTTAGTTTTAGAGATACAGTGTGGAAACAGTCCCTCCAGCCGGCCGAGTCCACACTGACCATCGATCACCCATTCACATTAGTTCCATGTTATGCCAATTTCTCACATACCTGGGGGAATTTGCAGAGGCCAATTAACCTACAAACCCGCACGTCTTTCGGATGTGGGAGGAAACTGGAGCAGCTGGAGGAAATCTATGCGGTTACAGGGCAAACGTGCAAGATTCACACAGGCAGCACCGGTGAGGTCAGGATCGAACCTGGATCTACGGCGCTGTAAGACAAATGCTCTACCAGCTGTGTCACTGTTCCGCCTCTAAATATATGTGGAATGCTGGAACCAATTATTGGAAATACTCAGCAGGTCAGGCAGCGTCTTGAATTCTAATGCAGTATCCGCTCCAAATGTCAAACAAAATTGACTTAAAAGACCTACAGTATAAACATTCCAGCACAGCAACCAGTAGAATAATGAGACTACAGACAGTGTTACATTTGTTTTTGTAATTGCGGCAGAATAAAGCAACCATTTCTCAATGCTTCACCAGTCTTTGTGTCACTGAATTTTTACAGGGATAGTGCGTGGCAAATTCGAACGCAATGCAGCTTGGAGGAAAGCAAGAGGATAATGTTAGATAGACACAAAAAGCTGGAGTAACTCAGTGGGTCAGACAGCGTCTCTGGTGAAGGGCCTCGAACCGAAAACGTCACATATTCCTTTTCTCCAGAGGTGCTGTCTGACCCGCTGAGGTAATCCAGCTTTTTGTGTCCATCTTCAGTTTAAACCAGCATCTGCAGTTCCTTCCAACACAAGAGGAAAAAGTTTCTTTCAAGAATCCTGGCTCCATAATGAAAACCTCAACAAGCAGTACCAAGTTAAGAAACACTTACATTAGCATATATAGCAATTGTTTAACGTCTAAATTCAGCATGCTTCCCAATTCCGCTGAGAAAAAGGAGGAGAAATAATTTCAAACAGCCACCTGAAGAAAAAGTTATTCTAGCAGAGTTCATCTCTGTTCCCATGACAACCGTGTTGTGACTTGCACGCTCAATACTAATGAATTTGTCTTTACAGCTTACTCTTTCTCAATAATGTTACTCACATTCCACGTGAACTTTGCCTCCCAAATGAACCTTGTCAGCAGACTGTATCCCAAGTTTGTGGAGCTTTCACCTTTTCCTATAGAGTGCTTCATGAAATGGAACATTCCTGGTGACCCAACTTGTTCCAAACCCAAGCAATGTGAAAAAGTATTCATAGAGGCATGGTGTGATACAGAGTGGAAATAGGCCCTTCAGCCCAACTTGCCCACACTGGCCAACATGTCCTAGCTGCACTAGTCCCACCTGCCTGTGTTTGGTCCATATCCCTCCAAACCTGTCCTATCCATGTACCTGTCAAACTGTTTCTTAAACGTTGGGTTAGTCCCAGCCTCAACTACCCTCATCTGGCAGCTTGCTCCATACACCCACCACCCTTTGTGTGAAAAAAATTACCCCTCAGATTCCTATTAAATCTTTTCATCTTGAACCTATGTCCTCTGGCCCTCGATTCCCCTACTCTGGGCAAGAGACTCTGTGCATCTACCTGATACATTCCTCTCATGATTTTATACACCTCTATAAGATCACCCCTCATCCTCCTGCGCTCCAAGAAACAGCCTACTCAACCTCTCCCTACAGCTCAGACCCTCTAGTCCTGGCAACATCCTTGTAAATCTTCTCTAAACCCTTTCAAGCTTGACAATATCTTTCCTATAACATGATGCCCAAAACTGAACCGGAAGAATCGTTCATCGCCAGTAAATTCCGCCCATCTAGTTATTTTTTTTCACAAACATGCCTTTACTTCCACGACCATATGGAATATGAACTGGGGCATTAAAACAAATTGGACGTTCAGAGTATGATGGAATAAAGAGCACCCTAGTAAGAAACATGTGAGGATGTGCCAAAGTAATTAAAACAAGCCCTTTATTCAAAGTTTTCTGGGCACCGCCATGGTTGACACTTGGGACTGGCAAGCCCGTGCTTTACATTATTTAATAACCAAAGAATATTAAAAAATGTTTGAATATGAGCAATGCAATAAGTAGGTCTTTATTGCTAATTGCAATGAGTCAGTTCATGGGAGATAAATGTCAATATGTCCCATTCTGCTTAATTGCAGCATATTTTTGTGAAGTTCATGAGGCGAATAAAAACGACAAAATATTTTCTGGTTGGGTTGACTATATTAAAATGTGATCATTGTAAATTGCAAGTTGGCATTTTTCAAGTTAACCCATTGTGACTCAGATTGCTCCAAGGACAATAGACCTCTCTCTTTCAGAATGCTGAACGCTTAGTTTAATTCAGGGTTATGAATCACTAACTTCCATGCTTCGGAAACAGTCTGAGGCTTTGGGGGTCGCATTGAATTGCAACCAAATGCCGCGTTTTTCACCGGCCAAACATAGTGCCTCATTAACACACAAGTGCAGGAGAATTCATAGTTTGATGCTGCCATGGTATTCATTATCCAACAGACATTGCTTGGAGACGTACTGGCTGGGAGTAGAAGACAGCTCTGAGTTAAATGTAAATATTATTAAGAGGGCTGGAATGGTTTGAGTTCAGTAAAAGGATCTACTTCCAATTCACTCAACCACCATGCCATCAAGCTTAATAGCGTGTTTCTGAACAAACATATGGTGTAATTCAGAGAGACAGATCATTCATAGTTGGGTTAGATAGGAAAATGGATTAATAAGCTTGACTTAGTTTACAACACCATTGACTGAACAAACACTCGGAGGATGGAATGGCCAGCCGTTGTTTTATATGTGGATCCTTTGCCCGTAGAGGATCAGCTGTGCAAGGAATTTACAGAAGCTGGAGAGAGATGGCAAGTGGGTATATTGGCAAACTGAATGGTTGGACGACAACATGGCAGATGGCGTGCAATGTGGAAAGATGTGATGTTATTTGCTTCACCAGACACGATACATATGCTGAGCCTTTGTAAAAGCGGTGAGAGATTTGGTAATATTAATTTTCAAAGGGAACTAGGTGCCTTGTACATAAGTCGCCAAAATAGCATCTGGTTGCAGTGGGCTATTAGCAAGGCAAATGTTATGTTGTCTTGATAATACCAACTTTTATTTAATTCCTCTTGCAATATCCCTAACAATCCGCAAACCGTCCGCTAACCCTCTGCAATATTCCAGAGATTCACCACTTTGCCAGGAAGTTAACTGTACTTGCAGTAAATGGATCATCCAGTCTAGGTGAGGTCTCATTGCTGAGGGAGGTAGGGGTGGATAGTACTGATGCTTTAGCCATTGATGGGCAGCACAGTAGCACAGCGGTAGAGCTGCTGCCTTACAGTGTCAGAGACCTGGGTTTGATCCTGACTATGGGCGCTGTCTGTATGGAGTTTGTCCGTCCTCTCTGTGACCGTGTGGGTTTTCTCTGGGTGCTCCGGTTTCCTCCCATATTCCAAAGATGTGCGGGTTTGTAGGTTAATCGGCTTCTGTAAATTGTCCTTTACGCACAGGATAGAACCAATCTATGCATAATCCTTGGTCAGTGTGGACTGGGTACGCCAAAGAGCCTGTGTCTCTAAAGTCTAAACTCTAAAGTCATGAACTCCCAAACATTTGTTCACATCAGACTGGTGCCTAAGTATAGGAGAATTACACACATACACTTATTCAAACAAGGGTAAACACAGGAATCACAGGTCAATTAGTTGAACTCGGTATTGGTGAAGCTTTTAGAAATGATAGCCTAAGGCACAACCAGCAATCACTAAAGGGCCTGTCCACCTTTACGAGTCATCCCAACTATTTTTTTACTCGTGGACATTTTTCAACGGGATGAAAAAAACGTCCCGACTTACCTGATGCCCCGAGTGCCTACGGCTAGCGTAACGAGCCGCTACGAAATATCTACAAACTCCTACGGCCTCCTACGGACTCGTCACGAACAATCTGTGAATTTGAATCAGGGGAAAACTCGGGAGAATTTGTGAATTACCTCGTAAAGTGGGACAGGCCCTTTAGACAGCCAGGCATGGATTGTGGAGTCATAATAGAGACAAGTCATGAAAGAGACAATCATATTTAACCAATGTGATAATGATGAAACAAAGATGGCAGATGATGAAAATGCTTTTGAGATCGTGTACATGAAATTTTGAATGGCATTTGATGAAGTGCCACTTAATAGACACCATCAAAGCTGACAGCCATGGAATACAAATGGCAGCAGTGTGGATACAAGAATGTTTAACTCACAGAGGGAGATAGTGAACTGTTGTTTTTTTAGAACATAGGGGATTATACAATGGAGTAACCCTGAGGTTGACACTAGGACCACTGGTTCTCTTAATATAAATTAGTGACCTGACACAGGCCCTGTTTCCAAAGATGACACACAACCTGGATCCACAGTGAAATGCAAGGACTACCTGGTGGTAGCATGGGCAGGGTGGTGGGAATGTCTGCGTCATGACAAATAAGCTTTAAGTCTTATGGAAGGAAAAACAAGGCGAAGCAATATCGATTGGAGGGTATGATTCTAAAAGGCGAACTAACAAGAGAATATTCACATGCAAGGGCAGTTTGAGATTGAGAACGAGGAGGTGATGGGGCTCTTGAAGAGCATTTAGGTGGATAAATCACCAGGCCCTGATGGGATTTGTCTTAGGCTAGCTATTGAGAGAGGCGATTGCAGGAGCCTTGATGATGATCTTTGCATCTTCCCTAGCCACAGTCGAGGTTCCAGAGGACTGGAGTAGCTAATCTTGACCCCTTTATGGAAGAAGGGAAGTAGAGAGAATCCCGGGAATTATAGGCCAGTGAGCCTCAGGTCAGTAAATCTCCGGCAGCTCATTCCATATTCCCACCACCCCCTATGTGAAAAAGTTGCCCCTCATATAACCATATAACCATATGACAATTACAGCACAGAAACAGGCCATCTCCACCCTTCTAGTCCGTGCTGAACACTTACTCTCACCTAGTCCCATCTACCTGCACTCAGACCATAACCCTCCATTTCTTTCCCATCCATATGCCTATCCAATTTATTTTTAAATGATAAAATTGAACCTGCCTCCATCACTTCCACTGGAAGCTCATTCCACACAGCTACCACTCTCTGAGTAAAGAGGTTCCCCCTCATGTTACCCCTAAGCTTTTGTCCCTTAATTCTCAAATCATGTCCTCTTGTTTGAATCTTCCCTACTCTCAATAGAAAAAGATTAACCACGTCAACTCTGTCTATCCCTCTCATCATTTTAAAGTCCTCTATCAAGTCCCCCCTTAACCTTCTGTGCTCTAAAGACCTAACTTGTTCAACCTTTCTCTGTAACTTAGGTGCTGAAACCCAGGCAACATTCTAGTAAATCTCCTCAATACTTTCTCTATTTTCTTGACATCGTTCCTATAATTTGGTGACCAGAATTGTACTCCATATTCCAGAATTGGCCTCACCAATGCCTTGTACAATGTTAACATTACATACTCAATGCTCTGATTTATATAGGCCAGCAAACCAAAAGCTTTCTTTACCACCCTATCTACATGAGATTCCACCTTCAGGGTACTATGCAGGGAGTTATTCCTAGATCCCTCTGTTCTACTGCATTCCTCAATTCGCTATAATTTACCATGTACATCCTATTTTGATTTGTCCTACCAAGATGTAGCACCTTACACTTATCAGAAACTCCATCTGCCATCTTTCAGCCCATTCTTCCAAATGGCCTAAATCTCTTTGTAGACTTTGAAAATCTACTTAATTACTTGGCCAAGATAGACTGGCAAGTGATTCTTAAAGGGTTGATGGTGGATATGCAATGGAAGGCATTTAAAGACTGCATGGATGAACTACAACAATTGTTCATCCCAGTTTGGCAAAAGAATAAATCAGGAAAGGTAGTGCATCCGTGGATAACAAGGGAAATCAGGGATAGTATCAAAACTAAAGATGAAGCATACAAATTAGCCAGAAAAAGCAGCCTACCAGAGGACTGGAGAAATTCAGAGTCCAGCAGAGGAGGACAAAGTGCTTAATTAGGAAAGGGAAAATAGATTATGAAAGAAAACTGGCAGGGAACATAAAAATGGACTGCAAAAGTTTTTATAGATATGTGAAGAGAAAAAGGTTAGTTAAAAACAAATGTAGGTCCCTTGCAGTCAGAAACAGGTGAATTGATCATGGGGAACAAGGACATGGCAGACCAATTGAATAACTACTTTGGTTCTGTCTTCACTAAGGAAGACATAAATAATCTGCCAGAAATAGCAGGGGACCGGGGATCAAATGAGATGGAGGAACTGAGTGAAATCCAGGTTAGCCGGGAAGTGGTGTTAGGTAAATTGAATGGATTAAAGGCCGATAAATCCCCAGGGCCAGATAGGCTGCATCCCAGAGTACTTAAGGAAGTAGCCCCAGAAATAGTGGATGCATTAGTGATAATTTTTCAAAACTCTTTAGATTCTGGAGTAGTTCCTGAGGATTGGAGGGGAGCTAATGTAACCTCACTTTTTCAAAAGGGAGGGAGAGAGAAAATGGGGAATTACAGACCAGTTAGTCTAACATCGGTAGTGGGGAAAATGCTAGTGTCAGTTATTAAAGATGGGATAGCAGCACATATCGAAAGTGGTGAAATCATTGGACAAAGTCAGCATGGATTTATGAAAGGTAAATCATGTCTGACGAATCTTATAGAATTTTACGAGGTAACTAGTAGAGTGGATAAGGGAGAACCTGTGGATGTGTTATATCTAGACTTTCAGAAGGCTATCGACAAGGTCCCACATAAAAACTTAAAGCACATGGTATTGTGGGTTCAGTATTGATGTGGATAGAGAACTGGCTGGCAGACAGGAAGCAAAGAGTAGGAGTAAACGGGTCATTTTCAGAATGGCAGGCAGTGACCAGTGGGATACTGCAAGGCTCAGTGCTGGGACCCCAGCTATTTACAATATATATTAATGATCTGGATGAGGGAATTGAATGCAACATCTCCAAGTTTTTGGATGACACGAAGCTGGGGGGCAGTGTTAGCTGTGACGAGGATGATAGGAGGCTGCAAGGTGACTTGGATAGGTTGGGTGAGTGGGCAAATGCATGGCAGATGCAGTATAATGTGGGTAAATGTGAGGTTATCCACTTTGGCGGAAAAAACAAGAGGGTAGACTATTATCTGAACGGTGGCCGATTAGGAAAAGGGGAGATGCAACGAGACCTGGGTGTCATGGTTCAAAAAGGCATTTGAAGAAAGCGAATGGTACATTCATAACAAAAGAATTTGAGATCAGGGGGAGGTTCTACTGCAGTTGTACAGGGTCTTAGTGAGGTCACACCTGGAGTATTGCGTACAGTTTTGGTCTCCTAATCTGAGGAAAGACATTCTTGCCATAGAGGGAGTACAGTGAAGGTTCACCAGACTGATTCCTGGGATGGCAGGACTTCCATATGAAGACAGACTGGATAGACTCGGCTTGTACTCTCTGGAATTTAGGAGATTGAGGACCAATGTTGGGGATCTTATAGAAACTTACAAAATTCTTAAGGGGTTGGACAGGCTAGATGCAGGAAGATTGTTCCCGATGTTGGGGAACTCCAGAACAAGGGATCACAGTTTAAGGATAAGGGGGAAGTCTTTTAGGACCGTGATGAGAAGATCATTTTTCACACAGAGAGTGGTGAGTCTGTGGAATTCTCTGCCACAGAAGGTAGTTGAGGCCAGTTCATTGGCTGTATTTAAGAGGGAGTTAGATGTGGCCCTTGTGGCTAAGGGGATTAGGGGGTATGGAGAGAAGGCAGGTACAGGATACTGAGTTGAATGATCAGCCATGATCATATTGAATGGCAGTGCAGGCTCGAAGGGCCGAATGGCCTACTCCTGCACCTATTTTCTATGATTCTATGATTCTATGATTCTATGATTATCCATAACACCACCTATCTTAGTATCATCTGCATACTTACTAATCCCTCAGATTCCTATAAATCTTTCCCCTCTCACCTTAAACCTACGTCTTCTGGTTCTTGATTCCCCTACTCTGGGTACAAGACTGTGCATTCATCCTGTCTATTCCCCTCGTAAACTTATACACCTCTATAAGATCACCCTCGTCCTCCTGCACTTCAAGAAATAAAGTCCTACCCTGGTCAAGCTCCCCCTTTTGCTCAGGCCCTCTGGTCCTGGCAACATCCTTGTAAATCTTGGTGAATTTTTATTAATTTATTTGTACTGAACCTTGACTGGTTTAGCACCACTGAAGTGTGGTGTCCTATTCTCAGAGCCAGGTGTTAGGAAAGATGCCTTAATGAAGGGAATTCAAATTTCAGAGAATGATTCCACAAATAATGGATTTTAGACAGGAGAAACTGGTGTTATATCCTTTGGAAAAAAATAGATTGAAAGGGGATCTGAAAGAACTATGTGAAGTCATGGTATGGAGAGGAACTATTCCAGAAGTTTAGAATGGAAGTTAAGTTTAGTTAAGTTTGGTTTAGTTTAGAGATGCAGCACAGAAACAGGCCCTTCGACCTACCGAGTCAGCACCGACCAGCGATCCCCGCACATTAACATTATGCTACACACACTAGGGACAATTTTACATTTACATTTGTACCAAGCCAATTAACCCACAAACCTGTACATATTTAGAGTGTGGGAAGAAACCGAAGATCTCGGAGAAAACCCACGTGGTCTTGGGGAGAACGTACAAACTGGTTGGTCAGGATCAAACCTGGGTTTCCGGCGCTGTAAGGCAGTAGCTCTACCGCTTGATTGGCTGAAGAGTTAAAAGAACATTTATATGCATTGCACCATTAGCATTGAGAATATTCTGCCAGCGAATTCAGGACAAAAATTACTGTAAATGTTGGAAATTGGAACTGAAGACAGAAAAAGCTGGAAATGCTCGATAGGTCAGGCAACATCTTTGGAAGGAGAAGCAGAGTTACGATCCTGCTTAATGATCCTTCAGCAGAACTAGTAAAATTGTGAAACAGGTGCGTTTTAATAGTTCTGCTCTCACCCCCCCCCCCCCCCCCCCCTCCCACCCCCACCAAACGGAACGAGGACAGAGTTTCTCTGGTCCTCACCTTTCACCCCTCCAGCCTCCGCATCCAACATTATCCTTCGACATTCCCCAGCATGGATAAGACAACGTCTTCAATGTATCCACCTCAACAACAGGGAAGCGACCCGTGAGATGAACGTCATGGTGGATAACGCCCGGTTACGGTCCCAGCCTGTCCCCACGTACCTCGGGGTGAAGCTCGACAGAACGTTGTCATTCAAACAACACCTGGAAGGTGCCAAGGCAAAGACAAGTGCCCGTGCCGCACTGATTCGCCGCTTGGCCGGTACCACATGGGGAGCCACGACGAAGACACTGCGCATGTCCACAGTGGCCCTGGTGTTCTTAGCCGCCGAGTACTGCGCCCCGGTCTGGTGCCATAGCCCTCACACCAAGAAGCTGGATGCTGCCCTCAACAGCGCCCTGCGGACTGTCTCCGGATGCCTACGAGCCACCCCAGTCAACCAACTGCCCGTCCTCGCCGGCATCGCCCCAGCCAACATCAGACGAGAAGCAGCCACGCTGGCCCTTTCTCGAAAGGCACAGACCAGTGAATCCCACCTCCTCCATCAGATCGTCACAGAGACACCACGACGAGTGCGCCTCAAGTCGCGGCACCCCTTTGCCACGCAAGCCCAAGAGCTTCTCTGCACAACACCAGCTGACGCTTCTAAGGCCGCCTGGATCAGGACGAGATGGAGAGACCAATGGAAGTCAGTGGAACCATCTAGGCTACACCATTACATCGATGACCCCATGGATGTCCCTGGCCAGGACCTGCCCCGAAAGCAGTGGACAACCCTCAACCGCTTGAGGACAGGCATCGGACGCTATGGAGTAGCGATGAATAGGTGGGGCCTCGTGGACAGCGCCTGCTGCGAGTGTGGGTACCCAACACAAACAGTAGAGCACATAGTCACCAGTTGCTCCAAACACCGGCCACCAAATGGTGAACGAGGTCTGATTGACCTGGACGATGACACGCTGGCCTGGCTCGCCTCAACGGAGCTGTAGGTCTAAAAGACACACGACTAAAGAAGAAGACGACATTCCCCTCACCTCCAATGTGATCCCACCACTAATCACATCTTCCCATCTCCTCTCCTTTCCGCCTTCTGCAGAGACTGTTCCCTCTGCAACTCCTTGGTTCACTCGTCCCTTCCCTCCTAAATCACCCCCTCCTCAGGTACTTTCCCTTGCAATTTCTATGCCTTTGGTCTCCTACACTGTTCTAATGAGTCCCAACGAGAACCCCATATTTTATATAAGCATCTAAAATCAATATGGTATTCAACAATTTCAGATAACCAACCTTTCTTGTTTGTGCCAGATCTTGCCAGTTCTGATGTATGGTCAGCCTTCTGTGTCATTGACTCAGTTTTTCTGGGTCGAAATACAACACATTTCCCAGCATAACATCTGGAAAACTGCAAGGGATGTATTCTTCATCTCACCACTGAGTCTTAGAGGAGTCCAATGCTGGACTAATTGCTGATGAGGACCTCTCATCACATTTGGGTTTTCTGTTTTTTTGCGGGAATCCTAGTTATGCATCAAATTGTAGTGACTCCTGCATTACAAGTGGCTGCATTCCTAGAGAACCATCCATTTTCCCATGGAGTTCCATGTTATTTTACTTCGGAGTCATGTGAGTGATTCCGTGAAGAAGTCCCGCCAGTCCGCATGTACGTCATTACATCTGACGCATTGCGCACCAATGGGCTGGCAGGCACGTACCTCCACCAGCGGTAAGTTAAAAACCCTGAGGTAAGTTTTAAACTTAGCTGAGGTCATTTTCTGCGGTCGGTAAATCTTGTTTGCAGGAACAAGTCGGCTATGGAGAAAATGGTTAAGGGAAGGTCGAGGCGGTCGGCTGGGAGAGCAGCTACAGAAGACCGCGGGGGTGCGGGTAGCGGGCAGCCGTACATCTCGACTTCAGAGTCGCTGGCGGCACAGCCAGTGGCTTCCGACTTGGTGCCGGTGGAAGGCACCATGGCTACTCCGGTGGGCCGGAAAGCCAACAAAAAGTCGGTAGACTCTGATGAGTTGGGTCAGGAGGATAGTCCTCCCACGATGGATGCCGTTTTTGGGCAGCTGTCCAGGATGGAGCTCCTGATGGAGAGGATGCTCCATCCCAATGTGCTCGAGGACGAGGAGCTTTATGTCCGCGGGTCTCCTCGGGGGCCCGTGGCTGTGCGCTATTACGACTCCCAAATGCAGGTACTTCAGAGCCGTGTAACATAGTCAAAAACCAGGCTCAAGTTCAAGAAAATAGTCTTTTATTTTGTTAAAACCCAAACCTGATTCAAACAACCCAGTCAAGGACAAGAATAAACTAATAAACAAAGATAACGGTGCTCCAGCCAGCCTCGCAATGGGCCGTCAAACTAGAGTCTCTAACCTGCCTAAATGGAAATAACCCTGAAACAAAATACACAAAAACCCTCAGGTCAGCCCTTATCCGTCCCAATTCAATATTACTTGACAAATGTAGGTAATAATACACAAAGTTCTATGCCATGTGGCCAGGCCTCCTACAGTTCAAACCACAGTCTGCTCATGAGTCAGGGTCGACGAAGAGAGAGAGAATTCTGGGATCTTCTGGTATTTAAGCTTTCGATGAGTCACCCGTCATCTGACGCAGATTGGCCATTCGAGTACAGGAGCCCTTAACCCCTTGATTCCTGACTCCCAGCCATGGGGCCTGCACTCAGGAGAGAAACAGAAGAGTTAAGTACATAGCATTCACCAGGGGGGGGGGGGGGGGTACCTAACAAGCACCTGCAGAAGGGCTGCGTAATGTCTCCCTCTTGGAGGAGGAGAGTACACGGAGTCAGTTTTGTTCTGACTCCGAGGTCGGGGATATGGCTAGTGAGCATACCTCCAGGCAAGAAGGCCAGGAATCTGGGGTGCCAAGCATGGCATCTAAATTTGCTATCCTGGCCGGAACTGGGGGACCACTGAATGAGGATCTGGCCATGACCATAAACTACATGGTCTCACACCAGCTACAAGACCTCACGATGGTGGAAACTTCCAAAAAATACCAGACACCCGCCAATTGTGCCTCACTCAAAGTCCCAACCATGAACCACCCAATCAGGGGTCACATGGGTGCGTGTATAGAGCCCAAGAACTGAAGCTCCAAAAGATTCTAAAGCTGCTTGCTTCAGGAATTACAGCTTTCTCTAGGTCGGTTGATGGTGGGGCTCTGTCTGAGGTGCAGCAGGATGCTCTTGCCCTAATGTGCAATGCACATTTTGAGATAAACTGTCTGAGGAAGAGTGCAATCCATGTCCTATGCTGAACTCAAAATTTGCGGCACTATGCAAGGCAAGCAACGTGCAGCCGCCGAATTTACTGTTCGGTGACAACCTATCGAAACAGGTCTGAGAATTGGACGAGGAGGCGAAAACGGTTGGCCTCATAAAGCCCAACCGACCAGCAAAAATCCCCTCCGGCGGCAGCACCCCTACCAACGGTTCGCTGCATTGGCTTCAGGCCAAGGACCAAGCCGGCCCCTTGCCAACTATGCGCAATTGGTGTACGCCAACATTCTTCCCCTCCAGGACATGAGGGCAGAGGTTTATACCACCAACCGTGGAGGTAGGTGGATCTGGTTCTTTTCAGAAATGTATGGGCCAGTCACAAGTTGGTTGGTGGTTACATTTGTTTTTCAATGAGTGGTGTTGTATAAGCTCAGATTTGTTTATACTGCACAGTATACTAGGGTTCCGAATTGAATTCATTTTCAAATTATGTCCACCTACACAGCATACACCTTGCCGGACATTGTGTTTTTCACAACAAGAGTTTTAGATGTACAAGCTGAAATTGAAACGCTAGCTGCAAAAGGGGTAATTGAGAAATCTTTTCATCAGTCTCACCAATTTGTGTCTAATATATTCCCTAGACAAATGAAGAATGCTGGGTGTCGCATCGTTCTTGATCTAACTCAGTTTAACTCCTATCTGCAGTATAAACATTTAAAAATGTAAACTTTTGTTACTGCCAAACAACTGGTTTCCAAAGGATGCTATATTGCATGCATAGACCTCAAAGATGCATACTATTCAGTACCCATTCATTACAATCACCAGAGATATTTGAAATTTAGCTGGATGAAGCAATTATGGCAGGTTAAAGCATTGCCTAGTGGATTAACTTCGGCTCCTAGATTATTTACAAAATTGTTAAAACCGGTGTTGGGCCTACTCCGGGCTCAGAATCATATTGTCATGGCCTATTTAGATGATATCCTAATCATAGGCAAGACTCAGCAATCAGCTCAATTATCTGTTTCAGCTACCAAACTCATGTTTTAGAGATTGGGGTTTCTCATCCATCCAGTTAAATCCAAATTGACACCATCTAGATTCATTGATTATTTGGGGTTCACCATTAATTCAACTCACATGTCTGTGACTCTGCCTCCAGGCAAGAATTCAGAGTTAATAGAAACTTGTAACAACCTCGTTGATGAGCAACAATCTTCTATTCGGCAGATGGCTATTATAATTGGCAAATTAGTGGCTGCTTTTCTAGCCGCACAGTTTGGACCTTTACATTATCAACATTTGCAACATGCAAAGGAGCAGGCACTCATAAGGCATGCAGGTCATTTCGATAGACCTATGCGGTTACCAGCTGAAGCCGTTGCTGAGTTACAATGGTGGATAGCGAATATTTGGCATTGCTCCAGTAAAATTCGGATTGATACATCTTCAGTTATTTTACAAACTGATGTTAGTGCTCTAGGATGCGGAGCTACTGATTCCACCTCCAGCTGTGGGGGCAGATGGAATATGCATGAGGCATTAATTCTTCAACCCCGTGGTATTAACTATTTAGAGTTGTTGCGAGCACTCTATGGATTAAAGGCGTATTGTACTAGTATGCATGATTTGCATGTGCAGCTTCAGATTGACAACACTACAGCAGTAGCTTACGTTAATCACATGGGTGGAATCAAGCCGGAATCATGTGATAAGTGGGTTAACCTTATTTGGCACTGGTGTATTACAAGAAACATCTGGATTTTAGCTATCTACTTACCAGGTAGATTTAACATGGTGGCAGACACCAGGTCACGAAAATTATTGGATGTCATGAATAATTATTCATTCATTTCCCCCATTTTGCCTCATCAGTCGGTGCTTGATAGGACTGGCCGACACAGCCATGATAGTTCTGTAATAACACAACGTATTAGCGTTATTCATAAGCTTTGGCCGGAGTGGACACTGATGTTTTTAAATCTTACTCCACTAGGGCGGTATCAACATCAGCAGCGAGGGCACTCGACGTCCCTCTCGACCTAATCACCGAGGCCGCAGGATGGTCCAATGAACTGATGTTTGAAAGGTTCTATCATAAACCTCTTGCCACACCGGGGGTATTTGGCCACTCCATTTTGAATTCTGTTTTGTAGCTTCCCCCGGGAGGGAGGGGTTGCTATTGATTTTCTTTTTTGTTAATTAAAGCATCAACGTGTTTAAGTCTGTATCATGTTTGAATGCATTATTTGTTATTACTCATCCTGTGGCAACCGAGGCAGTGTGTCGCATGGACTCGTATCCACGGCATGAAATCACAGAGCTTTGAAGTCTTCACGGAATCACTCACGTGACTCCGAAGTAAAATAGTAAGATTAAACGAGAACTTACCAGTTTGAAGTTTGATCTTTATTTTATGAGGAGTTACGATGAGCGAATATGTGCCCACCGCTCCCAACCCTCATATCACAAAGGTCATCTGGTTGTTCTAGGTTTCTAATCTTACTATGTTACTTCAATTACCGTTACCTATGAGTTCACACCGCTGCTTTGAAGATTGACGTGCATGCGGACTGGCGGGACTTCTTCACGTAATCGCTCATCGTAACTTCTCATAAAATAAAGATCAAACTTCAAACTCGTAAGGTCTCGTTTAATCTTACTATTTTTCCATCGCCATATTCCCATTGAGATCCATGTTATTAGCAAAGATTTAGATTAGATTCCTTTATTGTCACTCAGACCTTTCGGTCTGAACGAAATTGTTACCATGCAGTCATAACATATAATGAAAAAAACAAAACACACAATAAACACATATTTAACATCCACCACAATGAGTTCACCAGGCACCTCCTCACTGGTGGAAGGCAAAAGTCTTAAGTCATTGTCTTCATCCGTCCTAGTTCTCCCTCTGCGCTGAGACAATCCAGGCCTCCGACGCTGCTGGAGCACCACAGCTCTAAGCTGGGCTGCCGCCGCTGCTGGAGCACCACAGCTCTAAGCTGGGCCGCCGCCGCTGCTGGAGCACCACAGCTCTAAGCTGGGCCACCGCCGCAGCTGGTGCACCGCAGCTCTAAGCTGTGCCACCGCCGCAGCTGGTGCACCGCAGCTCTAAGCTGGGCCGCCGCCGCTGCTGGAGCACCACAGCTCTAAGCCAGACCACTGCCACCGCTGTAGCACCGCAGCTCTAAGCCGGACCGCCGCCGCTGCTGGAGAACCGCAGCTCCAAGCCGGACCGCTGCCGCTGGAGCACCGCAGCTCTGAGCCAGACTGCCACCGCAACTGGAGCACCGCAGCTCTAAGCCGGTCTGCCGCCACCGCTGGAGCACAGCAGCTCTAAGCCGGGCCGACCTCTGGAGCACCGCAGATCCAAATCAGGCCGCCGCCGAACGCCGCCACAGCTCCGCCATTAGGCCTCAGCACAGACGGTGACGGGGGACACGCATCCCCCCGAAGGGAGAGACTAAAACCCTGTTTCTCCCACCCCACACATACACAACCTAATAAAACAAAATTCTACTAAAACAAACACGAGAAGACAACAAAAAAAGATAAAAAACAGACGGACTGCAGGTGAGCCGCAGCTGCTAGCCAGCGCGGACGCTTCCGGATGGTTGTGACCGATAAATTAGTTTAATATGGGAGAAAAACCTCCCATAAGAACACATCTTATGTGTTCTTATGGGAGGTTTTTCTCTCATATTAAACTAATTTATCGGTGATGACAAAGCTGATGCCCAACATTCGACTTTGGGTGGACAAGGTTCATGGATTAGGATGGGTTTAGGAAGTGGGGGTATCAGAGAAAGGGTTGGGATTCAACAAATCTATCCATCCATCCATCCATCCATCCATCCATCCATCCATCCATCTATCCATCCATCCATCCATCCATCCATCCATCCATCCATCCATCCATCCATCCATCCATCCATCCATGCAGATTCCAGGTCAATTTCTCGACCAACTACAGTACGCATACCGCCACAACAGGTCAACGGTAGATGCAATTTCAATGGCTCTCCACTCCGCACTGGAACACTTGGACAATAAAAACACCTACGTCACGCTGTTGTTTATAGACTACAGCTCGGCGTTTAATACCATAATCCCTTCCAAGCTACCCCTTCCAATCCCTTCCATTAGTACAGGAGCACCTCAAGGCTGAGTGCTCAGCCCCCTGCTTTACTCACTCTATACCCATGATTGCGTAGCCTGTCATAGTGTGTACTCCATCATCAAGTTCGCCGATGACACCACTGTGGTTGGACGAATCACAGATGAGGACGAGTCAGAGTATAGAAGTGAGATCGACCAACTGACCAAATGGTGCCAGCACAACAACCTGGCTCTCAACATCAGTAAGACCAATTAAATGATTGTGGACTTTAGTAGGGGAAGGATGAGGGCACACAATCCTGTTTATAACAACGGGACGATGGTGGAGAGGGTCAATAACTTCAAATTCCTGGGTGTGCATATATCAGATGATCTTTCCTGGACCCAGCACATGGATGCAATTGTAAAGAACGCACATCAGCGACTCTACATCCTGAGAATATTACGGAGATTCGGCACGTCGAAGAGGATTCTCCTAAATTTCTACTGGTACACTGTAGAGAGCATTCTGACTGGTTGCATCATGGCCTGGTTCAGCAAATTGAACGTCCAGGAGCGAAAAAGACTACAGAAAGTTGTGACCACTGCCCAGTCCATCATCGGCTTTGACCTCCCACTGTTGAAGGGATCCATCGCAGTCACTGCCTCAAAAAGGCAGCCAAAATCATCAAGGACCCACACCATCCTGGCCACACACTTAACGCACCACTGCCATCAGGAAAAAGGTACAGGAGCCTGAAGACAGGAACAGCTTCTTCCCCACAGCCATCAGGCTATTAAACACAATAAATAAACTATGAGCTCTGAACTGCAAAAGACTATATTATTATTTGTTATTTGCACTATATTTGATATTTATTGAACTTTTACTTTTTCTCCTCCCATTATATACAAATTTATTTACATATTCACATATTCTGTTGTGCTGCATTGGATTTCATTGTCCCGTCCGGGACATATAACAATAAAACACTCTTGACTTCTTAAAATTGCTCGCTTTGAATAACGCAAATATTTTTGCGAAAATAAACAACTAATTTCCGTTTAATACACATTTACAACAGCTCATATTTTACCATACCACAACTTTTCTTTGCAGCTCCTCTTTGCAATTTTATCAAGCCATATCTCACCATGCTACAGTATTTATTAAATTAATTCAATACTGCAGTGCAGAGATTTGATATCACTACAGAAAGATACCCACCGTTTTCAGCAGATAATTAAAGCAGTTCTTTTTACCCTGGTTGGATCTCATAAATGCAAAGATAAAGAGTCATCTTTAATTTCCTGTTGGTTGAGGAGGTGGGTCTAAGGCATTATTTTCACTCTGGTTTGCGCTCATAACTATTTAAGGCATCTGCATGTGAAGAGATATATGAACATTCTTCTCACTGATCCTTTGCTAACATAATCAAGTTAATGATAGTTTTGCTTAAGATTCCTGCATCTGCCATCTCTTGTACCTCCATTATTAAGCACATTTTTTCCAGAGTTCCGATTTCAAGCATTGGAAATTTCATTGAATTCAAATCCACATTCCGCAGAATCCCCCCTCCCCTCTGCCTTTGTGTGAGAAATGAGTCAGTGTTTAAAATTATTATTCTCAGGGAGTAATGCATATGAGACTATGTTCTTGTGTTAAAAGAGGAAAATATTGACAGGGTTAAGAGAAATACAGATTAAATTTAGGGGCTTCCCAGATAACAGCTAACCTGACTTCGGGAAATCCGATTTCATGAAATTTCTCCCATACATTTTAAAAGCATTTTTTGAACCCTGTGATAATAATAATAATAATAATAATAATAATAATAATAATAATAATAATAATAATAATAATAATAATAATAATAATAATATGCTTCATGGTGTTCATTAGTGACTGGATACAGCATATATTCTCCATTAGTTTAATTAAAGGTAGTGTTAGGGTGGTTATTTCAATGAAATGAAATAATTATAGCAAGAATATATGGAGAGATATGGAATGGAATACTTTATTGTCACATGTGGCTAAGTACTGTTCTCAGGAATGGAACCCTTACATAATCCGGATATTGCCTGTATGCCGGGATATAATGCTGAGGCTCTTATAATGTGCTGGTCAGGCTGCATTTGGAGTATTGTGTGCAATTTTGGGCATTATATCTGAGGAAGGATGTGCTGGCTCTGAAGAGCTTCCAGAGGAGGTTTACAAGAACGATCCAAAAAATGAGTGGGTTAATCTGTGATGAGCGTTTGACAGCACTGGGCCTGTACTTGCTGGAGTTTAGAAGGAGGAGTGAAAGGCTTGGATAGAGTGGATGTGGCGAGGATGTTTCCACGAGTGGGAGAGTCTAGGACCAGAGATCATAGCCTCAGAATTATAGGACATCCCTTTAGGAAGGAGATGAGGAGGAATTTCTTTAGTCAGAGGGTGGTGAATCTGTGGAACTCTTTGCCACAGAAGGCTGTGGAAGCCAAGTCAATGGATATTTTTTAACATCAAGGAGCTCGCAGTCATGGGTTGAGACCAACGTCGGGAAGCTCCAAAAGCCGCACGATGGCCCGGCACATTCCCCCCCGATGCAGGAGCTTGATTGCCCCAACGAGGAGGCCCACCGGCAGCTATGGGAGTAAGATCGTCCCATCAACGGAAGGTTAGAGGCCCCTGACCGCTTCAAACTGAAGAAGAGTCTCGACCCGAAATGTCAACCGTTCCTTCTCTCCAGAGATGCTGCCTGTCCCACTGAGTTACTCCAGCATTTTGTTCCTATCTCTGGTGTAAACCTGCATCAGCAGCTACTTCCTACACAATGGACATTGCTATATGTATTTTTAACCAGCTGGTTGCGAGTGGACAGAATTTTGCCTACCAACAGCGGTCCCCTTACTCACTGCATGGGGCTACATGGAAATTATGCTCTCTTGTGCGAATTCCTGGAGACTGCTAATGCAAGAATAAAATTAAATCATCCTAGGACACGAATGGCTCAATGAAGGTGAAATTGGGAAGAGTAAATCTAACACACAGAATTTTACCATCGTAATGGCACTGCCAAAGAAGGTGAAGTAGATTGGTGACGTGGTACAATCACTGACTAATGATGCTAAGGATTGCATAATGCTACATTGGGCATCTCTGGAGACCTGGCCAATATGTTCTGTCAATGTCATGGAACCAGACTATCTGTTCACTATTCCTCAGCTACAGTATTTGCAGGACCTGATTTCTTTCTCACATTATAACAATGGGTACATTGCAAATCCTTAAAAGCTTCTAGATACCTTGAGTTTGCAAGGAACCGCAGATGCTGTTTGACACAAAATAATGCAAAGTGCTGGCGTAACTCAGTGGGTCAGGCGGTATCTCTGGAGATAGCTGATGTTTTGCGTTGGTCCCTTTCTTCAGACTTTTCTTTTCTTTTCTGGTTCTTCAGGCAAATGGACAAGTCATCCACCGGCATGTAGATCAAATATGAGCAAGGGTCACTGGGGAATTGTTCACCATCTGAAAGATGTTCTGAGATGCTGCTGGGAATAATATCTTCTGAAATACATTGAATGCATGTCGTCAATAACTATTCTCCTTCAATCCAACAGGGATCATGTAAAAGGTGGGAACTACAGATGCTGGTTCAAACTGAAGGCACATGCAAAAATCTGGAGAAACTCAGCGGGACATGACTAATCTATATCTCCTGTTTCCCTTTTCCCTGACCAGTCTGAAGAAGGGTCTTGACCCAAAACGTCACCCATTCCTTCCACCCAGAGATGCTGTCTGTCCCGTTGAGCTATTTCAGCGTTTTGTGTCATCAATCCTTTCCAGCTTAAACATTAAGTGGAGCATTGGTGTATTGTCAAGGATCTGGGAGATTTTGTCAGTGGCTGATGTTACAGCATCCCAAAACCAGGCGGGAGTTGAGCCATTGATTGTGATTAAGTGATTAAGTGATTAAGGCAGGGATAGTGCAGTGATTAAGGCAGGGATAGAAAGATTCTTGATTAGTACGAGTGTCAGGGGTTAAGGGGAGAAGGAATGAGAATGAGGCGTGAGGGAGCGATGGATCAGCCATGATTGAATGGCAGAGTAAACTTGATGGGCCGAATGGCCTAATTCTGCTCCTATCCCTTATGACCTTATTATTGTGGTCTCTTAAACTTGTTCTAATCAACTTTGGACGTGAAGGGCGAATTTCACAGGTTCATTCCCTTGAAATTTCATGTTTTGCTTCTCCCACAAGAAAAATCAGTGGCTGCTGGCGGAGAGTTTGAGTGGAATCAGTGTCACAACGAGCAATCATGACGTATAATCAAGTCAAGTCATGAGTATTGTCACATGTACAATGAGGGACAGGTAGATGGAAAAGTACTGCTTGCAGCAGCATTAAGGGCACATGCACTCAAACAAGCACACAAAAAATATAAATTAAACATGAATTATGCATCAATTTCATGGAAATTCGGCAAGATGATAAAAAGAAAAGACTTCAAAAAAGCAAGATATTTGTGCAAAACACAATTGAGTAAAAACAAGTCCATGGTAGACTGTAGCGTTGTGTTGCTTAAGTAGGTATAGGGCTGCACAGGTTAGTTCAAGAACCTGAAAGGTGTTGGAAAGTAGACACAAAATGCTGGAGTAACTTAGCAGGACAGGCAGCATCTCTGGAGAGAAGGAATGGGTGACGTTTCGGGTTGAGACCCTTCTTCAGACTGAAAGTCAGGGGAAAGGGAAACAAGAGCGATAGACGGTGATGTAGAGAAAGATATAGAACAAATGAATGAAAGGTACACAAACAAAACTTCCCCCTTTCTTTCTCTCCAGAGATGTTGCCTATCCCGCTGAGTTACTCCATCACTTTGTGTCTTTTTTGATTTTAAGCAGCATCTGCAGTTCTTTCCTACACACACAGTTGTTGGAAAGTAGTCGTTTCTGAGTCTGGTGATTTAACATCCTATCCGATGGTAGCAGCGAGAAGAGGACATGGCCTAAATGGTGTGGATCAGATAGATTCTTTCTTCTTGAGGCAGTGAACCATGCAGATGCTTTTGATGGTGGTGAGGGCTGTGCCTGTGATCAACTGGGCTGAATCCATCAGGTCGCCTCTTGAATAGCCTCTTGCATTCCAATGCATTACAATTGCCATACCAGGTCTTGCCATATCAGGATACTTTCCACAGCACATCAGCAGAAGTCTGTTAGAGTATTCGGTGACTTGACAAATCTCTTTAATAGTTGCACTGTTGTTGCTTGGGCTAAGTTTGATGAACCAGTAGCTTAAAGCAAAAGACACAAAGTGTTGGAGTAACTTAACGGATCAGGCAGCATTCCTGGAGATCATGGATCGGAGGCATTTCGGGTCAGGAAACGTCTCCAGTCTGAAGAAGAGTCCCGACCCAAACCATCACTTATCCATGTTCTCCAGGGATGCTGCCCGGCCTGCTGAGTTATTCCAACACTTTGTGTGTCTTTGTTTTGTAAACCAGCATCTGCAGTTCCTTGTTTCTATGTTTTGACTGAACCCGCAGTTTATGAAATTCATAATTTTATACACAGCAATTTACAATAATCAACCAGGCCCCCAATCCAACAACTTGCCAATGTCAACATTCCTCTCTGCCATATTCCACCAATATATCCTTTAAGTCCATTTTGTTGTTGACTGGCTTATCTCTGAGAATGTATCCTCTTAAAAAAACATCTTTGCAACCCGTTGAGAAAAGGGTGTTCTCCACTGCCTGTTTCCATTGCTTGGACATTACATTGAACCTATCATTGACTTCTCCCACATATTTATTATTTTCTTTGTAGCTTTGAATCTCACTTCTGGTGCCAAGGTCATAAAATGCGCTTTCATCTGTTGGCTAAATATTGCAATATGTTTTAAGTAACTCATTACTTGCACAGAATGTGTCATAAGATAATAATAATAATAATAATAATAATAATAATAATAATAATAATAATAATAATAATAATAATAATAATAATAATAATAATAATACCTTTTATTGTCAATGCACAGAGGTACAACAAGATTTGGTATGCAGCTTCCATCTGATGTAATAACTTAATTAACTAAAAATTTAGACACCCAGAGAAACAAGATTTAAAAAAACCCCAGTAAAACAGTATATTGCGGGAAATAAAACAATCATTGCGGGAAGTCCATAACTGGTGGGGAATACGTATTTCTCGCTCCAGGAATCACACGTCAACTGTGTACAGTTGAGATTACATGAGGACATTTGTGAATTTATCATTTTACTGAAGGGAAGAAAATGTGAATCTGCCATGTTCGATTACCAGGGGCTAAATTTTTCGGAAATTACATATGTCAATCCAACACTAATTCTATAGTCTACAAAGCAGCTGTAAATCATTTCTTCATCCACAACGCGTCACAATTCTGTTGTGGTGAATGACTCCATTTACCGCGTAGTTTCAAAGTCTGTGAACTCAAATGTACAACAATGCAGCATCATTGTTCACACTTGCAATTAATCATGTTCTCCTTTACTTTTGTGTGTCAAAGCTGCCAGTGTAACCATTAGTGTAACATCTAACTGTTTTCCACATCAAAAGTATGGCAAAATGGGACTAGTGAAGATAAGTAAAATAGTTGGAACTAGACCAAGGGGGGGGGGGGACAGCAGGGATGGGTGAACGCAGAGAGGAGGGGGGAGGGGGGGTAGAGAGGGAGGGGGAGGGGTTTAGAGGGAGGGGGTAGGGAGGGAGGGGGAGGGGGGAGGGCAGTGACTTCCAACTCTCCCGCTTCCGGGCGGGAGAAGGGGGAGAGGGGAGAGCTAAAATGGCCTTTCCAGGGAAAGGGAGGGGGAGGGGGGGGGAGGGGGAGGGAGTAAAGGGGGAGAGGGAGGGGAGTAGAGTGGGAGGGTAGAGGCAGGGGGAGGGGGGTAGAGAGGGAGAGGGGCAGACGGGGAGGGAGGAAGAGAACCTACCCCATCTCCCTCCTCATTTCCCTCATCCTCCTCCCATTCCCTGCCCCAGGACCTAACCATGTCGTAGAACAGCGCCAGGGCCTGGAACTCGGCCTGGTTCTCGTGCTCCACCCGGCCCTGGCTGTAGACCCAGGCTCGCCCTTGGTTTCAGCGGCAACCTCCATCCGTCTGCTCGGCCGCTGCCTGGGCTCAAGTGCAGGTTCCGACTTCACCGTCCCTGACCCTGGACCCAGGCTCGTCCTTGGTTCCACCGGTGGCTTCTTTCTCTGCCCCAGTCACGGCCCCATCCCAAGCACCGGGCTCGGCTCTCACTCCAGCTCGAGCACCAGGCTCGGCTCCAGCCAGGGCCCACGGCTCCACTCTCGCCACCAGCATCTGCCGCACAAGCGCTGGAGTGGCCCTCCTTCCCGGAGTTTCCCGTCCTGCCTTGCGAGTGCATTGTGACGTCTCTCAGTTTTTTTTTCTGAAATGGGTGAGTTTTCGGGCTGTTTTTAAAACTTTAAAGGATTAAAAAGTTTGGAAGTATAAGTGGGAATGCGACGGGAAGATGTTTATCGCCTCGAGGGTAAAAATGTGAGTTGAATGTGTGAAAATGGGAAGGCGTTTGTAAGGAAATGAGAATCAAGCAGATTTTGTCCAGATGATACACCCACACACACACACACACATATACATACACACAAACAAGATGAGAGTTTTAGTTATATAGATGTCATGGTTGTTGAAAGGCCGGTTTCCTTGCTATATAGCTTGATGAGTCTCCTTTAAAATTCAATAGATCCATCTTTCTCAGGCTAACATCTTAACTTGCCAGGAAGTTCTCAAACGTACTCTTTTAGCTTTTTGGTATGCAAGCCATTAATTCCATGAAATTGTATCAACACCAGAATATTTGTTACCATATCGGTGGTGACGCAGCAGTAAAGTTGCTGCTGACACCCAGGTTCAATCCTGACCACGGGTGCTATCTGTATGGAGTTCGTACCTTCTCCCTGTGACCGTGTTGGTTTACTCCGGGTGTACAAATATGTACAGGTTCACAGGTAAATTGGCTTTGGTGAAATTGCAAATTGTCCCTTGTGTAGGATAGTGTTAGTGTACGGCGTGATCGCCGGTCGGCGCGGACCCGGTGGGCCAAAGGGCCCATTTCCATGCTGTATCTCTAATGTCTAAAGTCTAAATCTGGTCCACAACTGAGATGACAATTGGTCAACAGAAGGCTTGATGTTTGGATCTAAATGCTCGCTCTTGTTCCAAGTTAAGACAAGATACAGGTTTCTGTTTTAACCGTCGCACTGGCGCAACTGTGTTTAAATTATTTTTTTCTTGCGATATGATATAATTGATTAATCCAATATTTATTCAGAAGGCAGATCAAAGTCAACCATTTACTGAGCGCCTGGATTTAAATATATCCTTCAATGAAGGACATTAGCAGATATTTGCTCAAATTGGAGTAATAATCATTGGAGTCCATGTGTTATCCTGATACTAAAGTGCAGTGTTGGATGTGAGTGATTAAAGCACCAAAGTACTGTGAAGTTGCAGAATTTTCCTCTCCAGGTTCCCCATGTCCCTTTATTATTAATTACTTGAATTTCTGGATTAATACTTCATACCAAAGCAGATTTTTCAGATTGAAAGCTATTGTTTGACAGATGTCTCGGTATTATTATAACATCAGGAAAGATTAGGTTTGAATGGAATCCAGGAGTTTGGAAGGATGATTGCGGTCAGCTACACTCGGTTATCCATAGTCTTGTCACTCTTTTTGTGGATACGTCAGTATTGAAATAGCCGAAGTAACTTTATTCTCAGTAAAGAAGGATTTATGTACTTTTCATAACGATAAGAAACTGGCAGGTGAATTGGCCATGATGGCCCTCAAGACATTCAGTATAATTCAGTATGTTTTTTCATTAGCTGGTCTGATAACAGGCCTTAGATCCACTTACGATAGACACAAATGTTTGTGTAACTCAGTGGGACAGACAGCATCGCTGGAGAGAAGGAATGGGCGGAGTTTCGGGTCGAGACCGTTCTTCAGACTGTACAGACTGATAACAGGACTTAGATCCATTTCCCTGCCTCACCCTTGAGAAATACAACAGTATGAGTGTCAGAGGTTATGGGGAGAAGGCAACAAAATGGGGTTAGGAGGGAGATATAGATCAGCCATGATTGAATGGCAGAGTAGATTGGATGGGCTGAATAGCCTAATTCTACTATCACATATCTTATGATCCAATGCATAAAGAGACAGGAAACTGGGTGCAGAGTATAGAAACAAGTAAAACTAGATGCCTGTTCACAAAAAGAGACACAAAAGTGCAGGAGTAACTCAGCGGGTCAGGCAGCATTCCTGTAGTACATGGATGGGTGATGTTTTGGGTTGGGGCTCTTCTTCAGATTGAAGAACATAGTGTTGCATCATTAGAGAATGTGCAGATGAAACAATGTTAATACTGGAACAAGATAGGTAAATCATAATAGACTGGCCAGATGGACCACAACGCACCAACCATATTGTCTGCATGGAGCAGTAAAGCAGACTGTGTAGCATGCCACGTGTAATTCAATGAACTGAGGGGAAGGACAATCAGCAGTGTGGTGTTCGTTCCTAATGAAGACCTGTGGAAATACACAGCACCTAAAAAAAATTGTTAATAAATCATATTTGCGTGCAAATGGTTTGACATTTGCTCCATTACCGTGGAGAATAATTAATTTCTTTGGAATCAAACCTGAGATGTCTATCACACTGTGACTGAAATACCAAGTTTAGAAGTTCATTTTCAGGATGTGGCCAACACAGGTAAGACCAGAATTGATCATCCCCCACCTTATACCCTGAAGTGGTGATGGTTTTCTTGCATTGCTGCAGTCTTTCCGGTTAAAGATACTCTAAGGACGTTATCAGAGTTGGCGTTTCACAATCACAATAATACTTTATTAGCCAAGTATGTTTTGCAACATACGAGGAATTTCATTTGCCAAGTCAGTCATACAAATAAAAAGCAACGGAACACACAAAACACATTTTAACATAAACATCCATTGCAGAGACTCCTCCACATTCCTCGCTGTGATGGAAGGCGAAAAAAAGTTCAATCTCTCCGTTGATCTTGACTCCCATAGCCGGCGGCGGGCTCTCCGCATTGAGGCGATCAGCTTCCTGCATCGGGGGGATGTCAGCTCCCCCGCGCCGGATGATCGAACCCCGCGTCGAACCCTCCATGATGTTGGAGCTCCCGACATCCACGGCCTCTCCCGAGACTGCAATCTCCCAATGTAAGTCCACAGGCCGCAGTTGGAGCGATCCCAGGCAAGGGATCGACTCCGATGTAAGTCCACGGCCCGTGATGGGGCCCATGGTCAGTTCGCGGAGGCCTCCAGCTCCATCGATGGTAGGCCGCAGAACGACCGTAGAATGCCATCCGAAAATTAATCGCATCTCTGGCAAGGTAAGAAACTGAGAAAAAAGTTTCCCCCACCCCCAACAGAAAACAAACAGGCGAACATTTACACACAAAAAAAAAAATAATCTGTTGGTGAGGCTGCCAATCTTACGACGCCCACCAAAAACTGATTCAAGAGTTGGACCCAATAACCATGAAAGAATGGAGATACATTTGCAAGTCAGAACGATGTGTGATTTGAGGGGGACCTGGCATGGTGGTGTTCCTGTGCACCCGACGACTTTGTCTTTCTGTGATGGCATTTGCAGGATTGGGAGCAGCAACTCACTCGTGTTAACTCATTAGATAAGGCGGCAAGTCTGAAAGGCAGTCCAAAGTCTATGTTTACATATTCTGTTGTGCTGCCGCACGTAAGAATGTAATTGTTCTATCTGGGACATCTGACAATAAAACACTCTTGCATCTCTTCACTCTTGACTCATGTCAACAGCACAAAGATAGACACAAAAAGCTGGAGTTTCCCTCTCCCCTGACTCTCAGTCTGAAGAAGAGTCTCGACCCGAAACGTCACCTGTTCCTTTCCTCCAGAGATGCTGCCTGGCCCTCTGAGTTACTCCAGCATTTTGTGCCTATCTTTGGAGTAAACCAGCATCTGCAGTTCCTTCCTGCACATGTTTAACTCATTGATATCCGCCGGTGGCGTAATTATACAAATCAGATAAAAGAGGCATACACATTGCTGAGTAAACTTTCAATCGTTTTTCAAACAGAGCACTATTTTTAGTGACTCCAAGTTAACTTCCTGAGTATCCATTCGATTAGTTTACCATAAAGGGTTTCACAGCTAGATTAAATTGGGCTCAGCCAAGCTAATTCATCAGTCAAAAAACAACTCGCAGGTGGATGAAAAGGTCTCAAAGCCAGCTGCACGCTTCTTCCTCATACTGTACTCACTAGTAGATTTCCTCTGATTCCTTTGTGTGTGAATAATGAGTGGTGACAGCAGGAGGGAAACACTTGCAACATACCCTTCCCACGCCCCCACCCGCACCCACCTGCGCCGCGCACTGTGACAGGTTCTCAGGGATCAAACTCACTTTACTGCTGTGTGATTCACTGCCGGGGCCGGCTAGCAGGTGGATTCTGCCTCAAGCTGCTCACAGCAGCCCGCCTGAGGACGCAGGAATAATGACCACAATATTTTAAATGCTGCTAACTTTGTCAGCTGGCAGTGAGACCGATGGGCTCTGTGAGGTGTAATGGGGAAACCATTCATCGCAGAAGGCTGACAATTCAGTTCCACGTCGCACGTCGATATATACCCTTGTCCAGTGTTGTCAATACCATCGCAATACTGGCACGTTAAGAGTCCAAACTCCTGGGAATTATTGTAGGAAGTAACTTGCAGATGCTGGAGGCAGCATCTCTGGAGAAAAGGAATGGGTGACATTTTGGGTCAAGACCCTTCATCAGTCGTCATTCTCAGTAGATAGACAAAATGCTGGAGTAACTCAGCATCTCTGGGGAGAAGGCACACTCCTATCCAGAAATCCTGCCTGTCCCACTGAGTTACTCCAGCATTTTATGTCTATCTACTGAGAATGACGTCTGAAGAAGGGTCTTGACCCGAAATGTTACCCATTCCTTTTCTGCAGAGATGCTATGTGACCCTCTGCAGTTACTCCAGCTTTTTGTGTGTATCTTTGGTTTAAACCAGCATCTTCAGTTCCTACTGCTGGAGAATGATAAAGTTGTTACAGTTGGACTTTTTTTTGTATTTTCCCCTTTATTAGCTGCTACCAAGCTTGCTGTGGCTGGATAACAATAGTGCATCAAGGAATGGTGTATAAATAGTCTTTGATTTACAAATTTTGTTATAACACCATTAAATCTTCAATTTACAAAGAAACAAACAACTAAACAGAATTTTGTAAATTATAAAAGCTGGATGAAATACATTATGTATTCCTATCCATGGAGCGTTGTCTTTCATTATCACAGATAGGTTTAGGTTTATCATTGCCACATGTATCGAAGTACAGTGAAAATCTCTGTTTTGCATGCTGTCGAAACAGATCACATGTACCATACAACCAGTTCAAACTCAAGTGCAAAAGTAGTGAAAATGGGAAGGTGCAGAGTGCAGGATATAGTTCTCAGCATTGCAGCACATTGCAGCTCCTAAGAAAAAGTCCAGTGTCCTCTTTGGGATAGAGGGGAATTGAACAGTACCCTAGCTTATAGAAGGACCGTTCAGAAGCCTGATATCGGAGCAGAAGAAGCTGTAACATCCCTAAGGAATTATTGCAAAAGTTCCAAAGCAAACACTCATACGTCTAGGAACACCTGTGAAAGTGAATTATATAATTGTGGCAATAGTGATTGGAGAGTATAAATTCCTTGCAGAAATTCTTGGGACGCTCTAGCAGTATTATTCAGAGTAAATTGCATTGAGTACAAGAGCATTCTTAGCTCCCTCAGTCTAAGAGCTCTACTTCCACTAGTTTGCCTCCTTCTGATAATGGAGGAGGCCCAGGACAGAAATCTCAGTGTAGGAATGGGAAGGGGAGGTAAAATGGTTAGCAACCGGGAGATCCAGTGGGCCTTGGCAGACCGAGCGCAAGTGTTCGACGAAACGGTTGCTGAGTCTACGCTTAGTCTCGCCGATGTACAGGACGCCACATCGGGAATACCAGATGCAGTAGATGAGGTTAGAGGAGCCACACCTCAACATCTGTCTCACTTGGATGGACTTCTCGGGTCGCTGGATGGATGTGAGGGAGGAGGTATGGGAACAGGTGTTGCATCTCCCGTGGTTGGAGGGGAAAGTACATGGGGAGGGGGTGGTTTGGGTGGGAAGGGATGAGTGAACCAAGGAGTTGCGGAGGGAATGGTCTCTGCAGAAGTGGAAAGGGATGGAGATGGGAAGATGTGCCTAGTGGTGGGATCATGTTGGAGGTGATGAAATGTTGGAGAATGATGTGTTGGATGCGATGTGTCTGGTGGGGTGAAAGGTGAGTACCAGGGGAACTACATCCTTGTTCTGTCTGGGGGGAAGGGGGAGCAAGAGCAGAACTAAAGAGACAGAGGAAACGCGGTTAAGGGATCCATCTAAGACAGAAGTGGGAAAACAACACTTGCTAAAGAAAGAGGACATCTTGGATGTCCTCAATTGGAAGGTTTAATCTTGGAAACTGATGCGGCAGAGCTGGAGGAATTGGGAGTAGGGAACAATGTATTTGCAAGAGGCAGGGTGGGAGGAAGTTTAGTGGGAGGTAGGTTTGTAGTAGGATGTCAATTGATAGTCTGTCACCTGTGGCGGAGACAGAGAGATCAAGAAAGGGGATAGAGGTGTCAGAGAATTTGTTCTATTTCCTCCACTGCTTTTTTGTTAATGTTTTTTTGATAATGTCGTTAATGTTGTTGTCAGGCCTAAGTTTTGACTTTCCTCTTTGGCAGTGAGGTGGTGTGGCATTTGTGGGAGTCTGTGCTTTCCCTTTGCAGCCGTGTGGAAATTGTAGACTGTGACTCCTTTCCGGTTTCTCTCCCGACCCCCTTTCCCTACTTCATTTGTTTGCATAATCCCTGCTTCTCCTCTGTTGCTTCCCACCATTGTGACTTTCCACTGCCCTCACACTGGTGCTGTTGTTGTTTAAAAAGTGCAAGGCACATTTTTGTATCATTGAGCAAAACACAAAGGGAGGCAAGGTGGCCCAGCCTTACAGCGCCTGAGACCTGGGTTCGATCTTGCCTGCAGGTGCTGTCTTCACCGAGTTTGTACAATCTCCCCATGACCTGCGTGGGATTTCTCAGGGTATTCGGGCTTCCTCTCACACTCCAAAATTGTACAGGTTTGTAGGTTAGTTGGCGTGGTATTATTGCAAATTGTCCCTAATGTGTGTCGGATAATTGTTAATGTGCAGGAATCGCTGGTCAGCGTGGATCGGATGGGTCGAAGTGCCTGTTTCCGTGATGTATCTCTAAACTAACGTACACAAAATGTTGGAGGGACTCAGTAGGTCAGGTAACATCTGTGGTGGAAATGGACAGACAGAATTTTGTGTTGGGATCCATTCTACTGCATTATTTATTTGTCCTTTCTTGGACAACGCTCTGACAACCACAGCAGAATTCCAGTTTGCTATCAATACTTTATGAACTCCAAAAGCCAATTAACACAAGCTGCCTTCTGCTTAATTACCCATATAAGAACTCCAGCTGCTTTCAACAGGAATTGTAACCATGCTCTGCGTAGAGGGATGCCATTCAGCCTAGGGAGTCTATGCCAGGTTCTTGGACAGCAATCTTGTCCATTCCCATTTCCATGCCCAATCCCATGCCCATTTCCATTTCCATTCCCATTCCCATTCCCACATTCCCATTCCCGTCCATTCCCAAGCCAATGCCGATGCCCATGCCCATGCCCATGCCCATGCCCATTCCAATATCCATTCCTATGTCCATTTCCATTCCCATTCGCACATTCCCACATTCATTCCAATGACCATTCCCATTCCCATTTCCATTCCTATGTCCATTCCCAATCTCAGCCCATTCCCATTTCCATTCCTATTCCCATTTTCATTCCCATGCCCATGCCCATGCCCATGTCAATTCCTATGTCCATTCCCATTCTCATTCTCATTCTTATTCCCATTCCCATGTCCATTCTCATTCCCATTCCCATTTCCATTCCCATGCCCATGCCATGCCCATGCCCATGCCCATTCCTATTCCCAATTCCCATTCCCATTTCCATGTCCAAGTCCATTCCCACTCCTCTCCCCATTCCCCTCAAATACGCTTCCTTGACCTTGTCAATTATACTTTTTTAAAGTGTGCTGTCCAATTCCGTTTTGATAGCGTGCTTGGTTCTGCTTTCATCAAAGATCAAGTGATTGAAGCTCCCGGTGAAAACCCACGCAGAGAACGTTCAGACTGTAGTCAGGATCGAACCTGGGTCTCTGGCGCTGTAAGGCAGCAACTCTACCGCTGCACCACCATGCCACTGGTGTACGGAAAGGCTTGCAAGATCAGTACTTAAATTTAGAGTCAGCTTAAAATCAATGCCAGGCTTTGGCAAACTGTGTGAAGCATGTGACACTCTGCGATGAGAGTCAGGAGGCAAGGGTGTCTAAAGCAAAATAATGCATTTACTGGAAATCTGAATTAAAAATAGAAAATACTGCAATTAGGCCATTCCGTGTCTATGAAGGAAGGAGTGACCTTTCCAGCATTTGCGATTATTTCAGTAGGATGCCCAATATGGTTTACTAGCCAGGCATAAGCCTTTGAACGATAACATCAAATAACAAATACGAGAGGGCATATGTTTAAGATTAAAAGGGGAAAGTTTAAGGGAGATGTGGGGGGCGTTTTTTTTACAGAGTGAGCGGTGGGTGCCTGAAATGTGCTGCCAGGGGTGGTGGTGAAGGCAAATGTGATAGTGCATTTAAAAAGCTTATAGATAGGCACACAGATATTTTCTTAGTTTAGTTTAGTTTATTGTCACGTGTACTGAGGTACAGTGAAAATCTTTTTTGTTGCGTGCTATCTAGTCAGTGGAAAGACTATACATGATTACAATCAAGCTGTCCACAGTGTACAGATACAGGATAAAGGGAATGACTTATAGTGCAAGATAAAGTCCAGTAAAGTCCGATGAAAGATAATCCGAGGGTCACCAGTTAGGTAGATGGTAGGTCAGGACAGCACTCTAGTTGGTGATAAGATGGTTCAGTTGTGAGACAGAGGAGATTCGTTGAACCTGGCATCATGTTTGACACAGATACTGTGGGTGGAAGGGCCTTCTGCTGTGCTGTACTGTTCTGCGTATATGAGATTTGTGAGGCTAGAGTTTTTACACAGTGTGGTGGTTGTTGGTTGAAGGGCTGGATTTAGATATGATAGTAATGTTTAAGAGGCATTCAGACAGACTCATGGGCTGGCAGGGATTAGAGAGGTCAAGCTGGAAAGGGTGGAGAGAAGATTCACGAGAATGTTGCCAGGACTAGAGGGTCGAGGTTGAGTAGGCTGAGACTCTACACCTTGGAGCGCAGGAGGATGAGGGGTGATCTTATTGGGGTATTTTAAATCATGAGAGGAATAGATCGGGTAGATGCACTTGCCCAGAAGACATAGGTTTAGGTGAAAGGGAAAAAAAAATAATAGCAATCTGAGGGGTGACTTTTTATACAAAGGGTGATGGGTGTATGGAACAAGCTGCCAGAGGAGGTAGTTGAGGCTGGGACTATCCCAACGTTTAGGAAACAGTTAGGTATATGGATAGGACAGGTTTGAAGGGATATGGACCAAATGTTGGCAGGTAGGACTAGTGTTGCTGGGACATGTTGGCTGGCGAGGGCAAGTTGGGCCGAAGGACCTGTTTCCAAACTGTATCATTCTATAACTCTATGTGCTTGTAAATGTAGTTAGTTAGATTAGCATCATAGTTGATGCAGATGTGATGGGTTGAAGGGCCTGTTCCTGCACTGTTCTGTTCAATAAATATAGTGACTGCTTTAAATTACCCTTGCTTACTTAATAAATGAAGGCAAAAGCCTAAGTGCGTTCTCTTAACATTCTTTCTAATTGACAATAGTTCCTGGCGAAATGGAATTATGAATCTTTAATAAAATCACTCTCTTAGGATGGCTATTACTACGTTTTAATTAAACTAGATCCATTACAATTGGTTCAGTAAACAGGCAATTGTTCATTAACTTTTAAGACGCACTCCCTTTAAAGTGCAATCACTGAAGTTAGCATTATAATTTGACTAACCGTCACAGTAACAGAAATTTGCTACAGCCTGGGCGGCTATTCGGCCCATCACGTCAGTGGTTTTACCTGACAGAGCAAAGTTGCCCTGCTCATTCCTTGGCTTTCCCCCCTGGGGCTCTGCAAATTAACCATTTCTTAAATTTGGAATTAATTGAATTTGAATTGAATTGAATTCAAATTGAATTAATTCAAACTCAGCATCCTGTGAGACTGCTGAGACAGCAGTGCGTAATGCTTGGGGTTGATTTTATCTTCAATCTTTCTTTTTAATGCATCTTCAAGGTCTGGGAATCACTGGCATTTATTCCCCATTCTGAGATGCCTTTGTTAAAATGGTGGTGAATGACTGCAGTTCTTCTGGTGAAGGTTCTCACACAAAGAAAGAGTTGGGAAAGAGTTCCAGGGTTTAAACCCAGTAACAATAAACGATCAGCGATATCTTTCCAAGTCCAGAGAGTGGTGCTGAACTGCTATCTACTTTATTGGTGACGCTCAGACTATCCATGATCGGAATTTGCTGGCTTTACCTTGCACTAATGATTATTCCCTTATCACGTATCTCTACACTGTAAATGGCTTGATTGTAATCATGTATTGTCTTTTCGCTGACTTGTTAGCTCGCAACAAAAGCTTCTCACTGTACCTCGGTACACGTGACAATAAATTAAACTGAACTGAACTGATGTCTTGGAGGTAACATGCAATTTAATAATTCAATGACACTTTATTGTCACTTGTGCTTGGTACAGTGAAACCTTTGTTTTTGTATACAATCCGGTAAAATCATACAACTGAATTCACCCAGGATGTACACTTCGAGCCGCCATGTTTCTTGCGCTAACAAAGTTTCACAAGTTCTTCGTACACTTATCTTCTGGTAGCGGCGAACCAGTCCAGCCGGGTCCTTCTCCGTTCTCAGCGGCACTAGCGCCAGGTCCCTCTCAGTTCTCGGCGACGCTCCCCCCCCCACCGGCTGTGTCCCTCTTAGTTCTCAGCGGCCTGTCTGGCTGGGTTGCTCTCGGTGGCCCGTCCAGGTCGTGGTGTTCCCATGCATTTGCTGCCCTTGCCCTTCTTGTTGGTTAGAGGTCTTGCACTAGGAATATGCTGTCAAAACAGCTTGGGTTGACTGCAGCATGTTATGTAGAAGGCGCACACTGCAGTCATGTTGCACGGTGCCACCCTCGTTGAATGTTGCTCGAGTCACACTTATCCAGACGACTTGAAGGTAGTCCTCACATTCCTGGCCTGTGTCTTCCAGATGCTGGAAAGTCTTTGGATTTCTGGAGTTGTCTAACTTGCTGCTGTTGATTTTACTCCCCCTCCCCTGATTCGTAGCAAGGACAGAGTCCCCCTTGCCCTCACCTTCCATCCCATCAGCCGTCGCATACAACATATAATCCTCCGACATTTTCGCTGCCTCCAACGGGATAGCACTCACTACTGGCCACAACTTCCCATCACCTCCCATTTCTGCTTTCCGCAGAAACCATTCCCTCTGGAACTCCCTGGTCAATTTGTCACTTCCCACCCAAACCACTCCTTCCCCAGGTACTTTCCCTTGCAACACCTGTCCCTTTACCTCCCCCCTCAACTCCATCTAAGAACCTAATCAGTTTTTCCAGGTGAGGCAGAGGTTCACTTGCACTTCCTCCAACCTCGTCTACTGCATCCACTGTTCGTAGTGTCAACTCCTCTATATCAGCGAGACCAAGCGCAGGCTCGGCGATAGTTTCGCTGAACACCTCCGCTCAGTCCGTGTTAACCTACCTGATCTCCCGGTGGCCCAGCACTTCAACTCCCCCTCCCATTCCCAATCTGATCTTTCTGTCCTGGGCCTCCTCCATGGTCAGAGTGAGCACCTATTTTACTTGGGCTGCTTACACCCCAGCGGAAATTGGAGGAACAGCACCTCATATTTCGCTTGGGTAGTCTACACCCCAGTGGTATGAACAATGACTTCTCTAATATTAGACAGTCCTTGCTTTCTCCCTTCTTCCCCTCACCCTTCTCAGTTCTCCCACAGTCCTACTCCTACTTCCTTTCTTATTACCGCCCCCCCCATCCCGACATCAGTCTGAAGAAAGGTTTAGACCCGAAACATCGCCTATTCCTTCTCTCCATAGATGCTGCCTCACCTGCTGAGTTTCTCCAGCACACGTTGGTCTACTTCAGGTTTGTAGGTTAATTGGCTTTGTATAAATGTAAAAAAATGTCCCTAGTGTGCGTTGGATGGTGGTACTGTGCAGACTCAAGTCCTGGCAACATACCCGTATATCTTTAGATTCTTCCCAGTTTAACGGAGTGAGGATTGTAATAACATTTACTTCATTGCTTATGTTTAGATTCCCCTTATGAAAAATTCCTTTAATAAAATCCTCTTCCTGAGCTAAAATGCCAATATATCTTCAATGGTTTGTTTACTGAGCAGCAGGACATCAACCTATTGACAGATTTATACAGAGAATAGAGGTTGTTTGAACTGAAAGACCTCAAAACTGCCTTCAATAGAAAACTGAGCTGTACAGGATTCACAGATCAACATCAAATCTTTTTCAGTGTGTAGATGCCCTGTACATATTTTTGACTTTTTAGACTTTAAGAGACACAGCCCTTTGGTCCACCAAATCCACACCGACCAACGATCACCCCGCACACTAGCACTACCCTACACACTGGGGACAATTTACAATATGCTTTCACAAATGTCCATTAACCTACAAACCTGTACGTCTTTGGAATGTGGTAGAAAACAGTAGCACCCAGAGAAAGCCCGCGCGATCACAGGGAGAACGGACAAACTCCAGACAGACAGCACCCGTAGTCAGGATTGAACCCGGCTCTCTGGCGCTGCAAGGCAGCAATTCCACCGCTGCGCCAGCGTGCCGCCCCATTTTCTTTATTGCAAGTTTATAAGCTGCAAGGTCATAAGTGATAAGCCTGTCCGGCCCATCAAATCCACTCCACCATCAGATAAGATGTTAAGGGCTTGGACACACTAGAGGCAGGAAACATGTTCCTGATGTTGGGGGAGTCCAGAACCAGGGGCCACAGTTTGAGAATAAGGAGTAAGCCATTTAGAACGGAGACGAGGAAACACTTTTTCTCACAGAGAGTTGTGAGTCTGTGGAATTCTCTGCCTCAGAGGGCGGTGGAGGCAGGTTCTCTGGATGCTTTCAAGAGGGAGCTAGATCGGGCTCTTAAAATAGCGGAGTCAGGGGATATGGGGAGAAGGCAGGAACGGGGTACTGATTGTGGATGATCAGCCATGATCACTTTGAATGGCGGTACTGGCTCGAAGGGCCAAATGGCAGTTGCTCGGCAGTTGCACTGCTGAGCCTGCCACAATATCCTATGGAGATCCTTGTCTTTCTTTTTGATTTCTGCTTACACTTTCACTGGTTCTTTCTGACCTTCGTTAGCGTCTTCAAGCCTTCACAAAGCAATTTGTAGGCCAAAGATTGCAAATAGTGCAGTTGACACATGGTATGTATACTTCTGGGCACAAATGCAGGAGCATTGCCAAAGAAAACAGACGAAGAGATCATCCATCCCAAAGCCAGCGCAGCGTATATAAACAATTTGGATGCAAATGTAGATAGGCTGGTTAGTACGTTTGCAGATGACATGAACGTTGTTGGATCTGCGGACAGTGAGGAAAGCTGTCAAGGTATACAGCAGGATATAGATCAGCCACAGAAATGGGTAGAGTAATGGCAGATGAAGTTTAATTCGTGCAAATATGAGACATTGCATTTGGGAGGTCCTATGGTGGACAAGAAACAGTTCATGGCAAGACACTTAACAGAATTGATGTAAAGAGGCTCCTTGAGATCCAAGTTCATGGCTCCCTGAAAGTGGCAACACAAGTGGATAGAGTGGTAAATAAACCTTTGAGCTTGCTTTATTGCAAGTTTATAAGCTGCACTTTCCCAAATGGAAAGCAAAACTTCGACACGACTTCTGGCTCAGGTCAGGATGATTGCAGAAGGTTTGAAATATTCGCCAACCCAAGTTATACTGCAGGCAGTGAATCACTTTTGCCTCCTGTTTCGACTAATTCTTGCGTTCAGGAAGATGTTTCTTCACTTTCCCAGGGCATCTGCTGACCCCAAAGAATGTCGAGGAGCTAAAAGAGTGACTACGCAGGCCGGAGAACCGTGAAGCCCCTCTTTGACTCCCCAATGCACTGGCGGGGAGCAGGCACGAAGAACATCAAGAGATTCTTTATCCTCAAAGGTGGTCAGAAAGCAAGACAGGGAATTGTGCCAACTCCTGCCAGACCTGCACCAATTTGCCCTGCTGCAGTCATAGAAACATAGAAACATAGAAAATAGGTGCAGGAGTAGGCCATTTGGTCCTTCAAGCTAGCACTGCCATTCAATATGATCATGGCTGATCATCCAGAATCAGTACCCCGTTCCTGCTTTCACCCCATATCCCTTGATTTTGTTACCGCTAAGAGCTATATCTAACACTCTCTTAAAAAACCTTCAGTGAATTGGCCTCCATGCCTTCTGTGGCAGAGAATTCCACAGATTCACAACTCTCTGGGTGAAAAGGTTTTTCCTCATCTCGGTCCTAAATGGCCTACCCCTTATTCTTAAACTGTGACCCCTGGTTCTAGACTCTCCCAACATGGGGAACATTTTTCCTGCATCCAGCCTGCCTAAACCCTTAAGAATTGTATATGTTTCTATAAGATCACCTCTCATCCTTCTAAATTCCAGTGAACGTGCCCAGTGAAAATAAGCCCAATCGATCCATTTTCCAATGAATATAAGCCCAGTCGATCTGTTTTCGAGTGAATATGCCCAGTTGATCCATTAGTCAAGAGGGTGGACATAAGGGAGGAACTTCGAGAGGTGAAGAGCCAACAACCTGCGCTCTTTGTCTCAAAATCCTCGAAGATCAACTTCCGATCCAGAGACCACCAGTTGGAGCAGGATGAGATGTGCTCAAGCTTCTTCTTCCACAAGTTCACAAGTTCACAAGTTATAAGAGAAGAATTAGGCCATTTGGCCCATTGAGTCTGCTCAGCCAGTCAATCATGGCTGATCTCTGCCTCCTAATCCCATTTTCCTGCCTTGTCCCCATAACCCTTGATACCCATAAGTTCACATGTTATAGGAGTAGAATTAGGCCATTGTAAATGGCTAACTGGGGGAACGCAGTCATCCATAGCCTCAAGGAAGAGGACGGCTCGGTGACATCCTCGCAGACGGACATGTTGAAGATCTGCAGATCCTGGAGTAACTCAGTGGGACAGGCAAATGTTAGAGTAACTCAGCAGGACAGGCAGCATATCTGGAGAAAAGGGATTGGCGACGTTTCGGATCGAGAGCCTTCTTCAGACGGCCATGTTGAAGATCTGCAGATGCTTCTATGCTGGCCTGTGTGACAGAAAGTCCACAGACAGCACAGCCTCCCAGAACTTCCTGTCCTCCATCACGGAGGTAATAGAGAACAGCAAGCAGGAAGGTCTTGATTAATCACTTACCCTGGATGAGTTGACTGGCTCCATCCATTCCTTTGACTTGAATAAAACTGCTGGAGGCGATGGCTTGCCGGCTGAGTTGTCTGTGGGACTGGATGGGCGGGGATCTGCTGGAAGTGTACAATGCTATGCTTCTAGCTGGTAGCATGTCCGACTTTATGAGCAGGGGCATCATCAAAATGAATGTCACTTTATCTCGGTACATGTGACAAATAAAGAACTGTACCATACCATCACCCTCATCTACAAGCACAAGGGGAGAGAAGAATGTTATCAGGAATTGGAGATCCATCTGACTGCTAAATGTGGACTGTAAGATCCTGCCCAAGCCCACCACCAACTGAGTCAAGTCTGGTCTATGACAAATGATAGTCTGGACGGTGTCCACAATTTGCTGCAATTTCTTGCAGTCTTGGATGGAGCTATTTCCAAACGATGGTGCGATGCATCCCGATAAAATGCTTTCTATGGAGCATCTGGAGAGGTGAGGGCAGTTGGGGACATGCCAAACTTCCAAAGCCTTCTAAGGATGTAGAAGCATTAGTGTGCTTCCTTGGCCATTGCATTGATGTGGCTTCAAGTGCTGCTGGAAGATCATCAACGATGAACGGATGCTCTTTGGTTTGGCCAAAAGCTGTTGGTCTCCCAGCACAGCAAGATGTCCATTGGGGCATGTTGCCAACTGGCTTTAAAATACATTTGGACAGGTACACGGGTAGGAAAGGTTTAGAGGGATATGGCCCAAATGCTGGTAGGTGGGATTAGTGTAGATTGGCCATCTTGGTCGGCATGGGCAAGTTGGGCTGAAGGGCCTGTCTCTGTGCCGAATGACCGTATGACCCTAAAGCCGATTCCAGACAATAGGAGCAAATGCGGAGGAATGCACTGAAGCATGGTGCAGCTGACGCCAAGGCTCCGTGGGGGAGGACCACAGTCTAGGTTCCTTGTGCTTCTGTGCATGGAGGGATAGTCCAGTGGAGACATCCTTCAAACAAGAGGAGGGACATCATTCCAGGGGACCACATGAGTGGCAATGGTGTTTGGCTTTGAAATAGGAGCAATCATTGTTGAGGGTGACTCTATTGAATGTAGAGACATTGAGAAGGTGTGAAGAGTTTTTAAATAGATTTTGTATTAACCATTATTAATCACCAGCAACAGTAAGCACATTAGTACAATTTTCAATATAGTATTAAACTGAACCATATAATTTGTTACTTGGATTTATTTATTTACTTCTTTATGCCTCAGTCTTGCGTTCTGAATTCCCATTAGATGTCAGACAAGGCCTCTTTCCTCCTGTCCAATGCCGTCACCTCCGACATTCCCTCTCCAGACTGTCTCCAAGGTTTGCCATTTGGCCATCACTGATTTTTGGCTCTCCTGGTGCGCTCTGTCAACAGTGTATAGAGCAGGAAGTGCAGGCCAGGTGTAACGTCACTCCTGGGATCTGTGCGACTCTTGGAATGCCCCCATAAAGCAATACAGTCCTCCCCCATTCAGAACCCTGCTGAATGTGAGCTTGATTTCCCACTCCCTTGCTGGATTCCTGCAAGCAAATAGAAGCCCTGGTGGCATCAACTTCTTTCCAATAATTGTGCAGACTCACTGCAGCAGTATCGTCTCTCTTGATTGCTTTCAGTTCCTGTATTTCCTGCTCCTTCTCCGAGAGTAAAACCTAACACTGAATATCCTTCAACTCTCTTAATTGGGTATTTTGCTACAATCCCCCGTAGGACATAGAACACTATAGCACAATAACAGGCTCTTTGGCAGGTGATGTCTGGGCTGTACATGAAACCAACATAAACTAATCTCATCTGCCTGCACCTGATACAAATCACCTCCATTCCCTGCATATCCATGTGGTCATGTAATGGCCTCTTAAATGCCACTATCCTAAATGGCTCCAACACCTCCACCGGCAGCAGATTCCACGCCATGTCTGAGCGAAACGATACGATAGAAATTTATTTAACCCAGGAGGGAAATTGATCTGCCAACAGTCACAAAACACAAAAACACAAAAGACATGAAACATGAAATTAGAGTGATGAGTGGAAAGGATTGGGGAGGTCCAATGAATGGGGAAGGGAAGGGGGTGGGGAGTCAGTCTCAGTCTCAGTCTACCCAACGACAGAAGGAGTAGTTGTACAGTTTGATAGCCACAGGGAAGAAGGATCTCCTGTGACGTTCTGTCCTGCACGATGGGCCTTTGCAATGGGCACCATGACGCTATGATGAACACTTTACCCAATGCTGTCCATACAGATTACATGCGATTGAGAACTGAGATTATTGCCACTGCAATGAAATGACAAACTCTCTGTCCAAATGACTTTTTGAACTCTAAATTAACTATTCTTCACTTCACCATGGATCTGTCTTCCTGGGTAGTTTGATGCTCTGTTCTGCCACACCGTGCATTGCAAGACCCTTCAGTAAAAGACACCTTCCACTACGTATGCCTGTTATCGTACAACAGAATTGCACTGCCTACTTCTTTCGTGTCCTTATGCTATATAGTGGCTCGCCACTGCTGTACACATCGTTACGCTATTGGAGTGTTAAGTGCAAGGTCTGCAGTAGTACATGGACTATCCAGCAATGGGCATTGCAGTAGGTGTTGCATTGTCTGGGTCTGTGCGCCACAGCCACAGGTGGTTGTACCCTCGATGTAGCTCCATTTGTGCATTGTCACCCTTGACCGCCCGACCCCGGTTCGCAGTCGGTTGAGACATCTCCACTTCATCAGCATCTTGTGGTAAGTGCTCTACTGCTGTTATCTGCCCATCTTGGTGGAAATAGGGACAGTGGCTAGTCTGCTCTTCCATATTTGGAGGTGAGCTTCAGTTGGTGGTGCTTCCAATGGGGAGACGCTGGTTAGGAAGCTTTTATGGGATTTTAACCTACTGGCTACTGACCTGCAGTGATGTGAATTTGTGTACAGCTCTTTTTAGCTGAGGCTTTTAAACAATCCTTTCTTCCTACATTGCTGAGTATTTCACCAACTGATGTGCTCTGCCAGTCCCTGCATTGTTTGTCGTTGTTCTCTCTTCTGCCCTTGTGTATCCCCCTCTTTTTACTCTTTCACCAGCCAAATAGGCCAAGACTATCAGTAGTGACAGTGGCAAGGGTGGCACTTTGGCACAGCAGTAAAGCTGCGGCCTTACAGCAGTAAAGCCCCGGGTTCCATCCTGACCACAGGTGCTGTCCGTAAAGAGTTTGTACATTCTCCCCGTGACCACGTGGATTTTCTCCAGGTGCTCCAGTTTCCTCCCACATCCCAAAGACGCGTAGGTTTGTAGTTGGCTTCTGGAAAAAAATGTCCGTGGCGTGTAGGATAGAACTAGTGTACGGGTGATCGCTGGTCGGTGCGGACCTGGTGGGTCAAAGGGCCTGTTTCCGTGCTGCATCTCTAAAGTAAACTAGACTAACAAGTATCCACCACCCTCTCTTAGATGTAACCAAAACCAATTGTGCAACATTTATTCTCATGGCCTCCACCCTATCACACACCATTCCTTTATTGTCTCCACACCTAACCCTTAACCATCGGAGGGTGGCGCCATTGTGTATGGCTGCCCCGCCTGCAGCTGTTCGTCCTTTCAGCCGTTAACATTTTTTTTTAGTGTGTTAAAAAGTTTTGTTTTGGAGGTCTTCTAGTCTTTTTACGTGAGGCGTGGGGGGGTGGGGGGTGGGAGGGGGAAACTGTATTTCTCAGTCCATACCTGGTCGGAGATGCGTCTTTCCTCCAAGCCGCATCTTCGCCCCCTCCTCGCGGCGTACCAACTGGACAGGAGCGGCGTTTCCTGCCGGAGACCGGCCAGAGCTCCAGCTTCGCCGGCGGCGCAGCGCTGAGGTACCATCGTGGAACGGGCGATGCCTTACCAAGGATCGGCGTGTGGTAAGCTCCGGAGTGCTGAGACCGTTGCGGAGCTTCCAGCTGCTGGCGGCGCTGACTTTAACATCGCGGAGGCCTGGGATCTTTCGCCGAGGTCGCCAGTGTTGGAGCTCCGCCCAGCTCGGCCTGTGGACGTCGGAAGCCGCGGTCTCCGGGAGGAAGCGGCCGATACAGAAACTCCAAGCCGCTGAGAGTGTTCTTCCGAAGCCGGAGCTCCATCATCCGGCGAGAGGGCCTGAAACATCGGGCCTCGTGACTGCGGAGGCCTCAATAGGCCCCGACCTTGGGTGAACACAGAGGAAGAGGACTGACCTTTTATTGCCTTCACTCACAGTAGAAAATGTTGATTTCGCTGTGGGGGGACGTTCATGTTAAATTCTATAGTGTGTTGTGTTTTTCTTTTTATTTGTATGGCTGTATGGCAACCCAAATTCTTCTATGTACAGCACTTTGGTTCAACGTGAGTTGATTTTAAATGTGCTATTTGAATTAAAATTGATTGATTGATTGATTGATTAAGCATTATTTCCTCCTATTTCTAGTTCTGATGAAAGATCGAAACATGAACTCTGTCTCTTTGCCCACATTCGCTGCCTGAGTATCTTCCGCATTCTCTGGGTTTTATGTTACGTTAAAAATAGCATTGGGTGAATGCACGATGGCAGAGCTAGGTGACCTAAAACAACGACTTGAGTTTCTATAAAAACATTCTCAGTACTCTTCACAGACCACATATAATTTGATACTGATCGATATTTGCAACACGCAAGGAAATATTAGGGCAGATGATCACAAGCGTTACCACAGAGATAAACACCTTAAAGATGGTAAGAGAGGTATAGAGGTTTGAGGTGGAAATTCTGCATAAGGGAGATATATTTCTGATAAGCACCAGAGGTAATCTTATGTGCATGGGAAGAGAAGCCATGAAATGAGATACCGTCGAACCAGAGCCAACATCACCAACAGAGGTCGATGATGGAGTCTATCAAACTGAGATGTTGTCAACTGTGGCAAATATTGCGGATGGGTTAGGGAAGCATTTTATCGGGATGCTCCACAGCTCGGTTTGGGAACAGCTCCATCCAATGTGGCAAGAAATTGCAACGAATTGTGGTCGCAGCCGAGACCATCACACAAACCAACCTCCCTTCTATTGACTCAATTTACATCTCACGCTGCCTCGGCAAGGCCAGCAGCATAATCAAGGACGAGCCACACCCTGGCCACTCCTTCTTCTCCCCTCTCCCATTGGACAAAAGGTATAGAAGTGTGAAAACGCACACCTCCAGATTCAGAGGTAGACAAAAATGCTGGAGAAACTCAGCGGGTGAGGCAGCATCTAAGGAGCGAAGGAAATAGCCGACAATTCGGGTCGAGACCCTTCTTCAGACTGATGTGAGGTTTGGGGGGGGGGGGGGGGCGGGAAGAAGAAAGGAAGAGGCGGAGACAGTGGGGTGAGGGAGAGCTGGGTAGGGGAGGAGAAAGCAGGGACTACCTGAAATTGGAAAAGTCAATGTTCATACCGCTGGGGTGTAAACTGCCCAAGCGAAATATGAGGTGCTGCTCCTCCAATTTATGGTGGGCCTCACTCTGGCCATGGAGGAGGCCCAGGACAGAAAGGTCGGATTCGGAATGGGAGAGGGAGTTGAAGTGCTGAGCCACCGGGAGATCAGGTTGGTTATTGTGAACCGAGCGGAGGTGTTTCAGGGACAGTTTCTACCCAACTGTTATCAGGCAACTGAACCTTCCTACCACAACCAGAGATTGATCCTGAACTACTATCTACCTCATCAGGCACCCTCGGATTATCTTTGTTCAGACTTTGCGGGCTTTACCTTGCACTAAACATTAATACCTTATCATGTATCTGTACACTGTGGATGGCTCGATTGTAATCATGTATTGTCTTCCCGCTGGCTGGTTAGCACGCAACAGTTCACTGTATCTCCGTACACTCGGCAATCAACTAAACTGAATAAACTAAACTGAACTGAAACAAATAGACAAAGTGGGATATATTTCTTTGTCACTAACCTGTTAGGAGACTTGCACAGATTTATTGGGCAATGCAGCCATCTTCCAGGATGTAACACCTCACAAAGAATGCAATGGACAGCCAGGGTCATCTTTCACACAGTACCATGATGTAACCAGACCACATACTGGTGCCTACATATAAATCTTGACATATAGATAATATCTTTCATAGACAGATAATAAGGTATATTTATGCAGGTACTTCAGTGCGAGGATAACTCAAAAACTAGGACAATTAACATGAATGTATTAGTATAAAGGAGATGAGAATTTCCAGGAAGCATGCCATTTCATACAGATTATTTTTCAAGTACAGTCACTGTTCTGAGTTGGGAAACTTTATGGTTTCTGGAGCAGCAATGAAATGAATAACCAGCTGAACTGTTTTGTTAACGGCATCTTTATATTATGTCTTCAGCTGATGTGACATTTGCTGCCATACCAAGAGGTTGTTTGGAATATTCCATACAATCGTCCTCTTTGCCAGCCTCAGGAAGCCATTAACCACAACTGGCCTTGACGTGTGCTGGAAGACCCTGGCAGTTTCGTGCCAGGTGGTTGGCCTCCGTCCCACGGTGAGGAAGTTCAGGACTCCTACTCAAACGCAGGGGTTTGAAACCCAGCTGGCCAAGTTCCCTCTGCGTTCTGAAGTCGGGCTCAGTGGGAGAAGCATAAATCTGCTGCAGTTGCCATTTCTATAGAGTCCTCCCATGGATCCCGCACCACATCGGATTTGATCCAGAAAGAATGCCCCTATGCATTAGAATGGAGAGCAATGGCCATGGGAGAGAAAGGTGGGAACAATGCAATAAACAATTATTATTATTATTGTTATTAATTTCATGCTTTTAATTACTTGCTAGCGTTTTTAATTCATGCATTTAGAGTGTTGCGAGCAATTTTGGGCCCCATATCTGAGGAAGGAAGTGTTGGCATTGGAAAGGGTTCAGAGGAGGTTTACAAGAATGAACCCAGGAATGAGTGGGTTAGCATATGATGAGCTTTTGATGACACTGGGCCAAGACTCGCAGGAGTTTACAAGGATGAGGGCGGACCTTATTGAAACTTATCAAATAGTGAAAGGCCTGTATAGCGTGGAAGTGGAGAGGATGTTTCCACTAATGGGAGAGTCTTGAACCAGAGATCATAGTCTTAGAATTAAAGGATGTACCTTTAGTCCAGGGGTCGGCAACCTATGGCCCCCAGGCCGAATGCGGCCCAAAACACGAAATCATGTGGTCCGCAGGCGTTTTTTTTTTCCCTATATATTTATCCGACCCGCAGACTTCCGTCTTCTCCGGTATCTCCGGATCCGAGGCCGCAACGCCCAGGAGCGGTGACGCAAGGAGGCCTGCGCAGGCGGCCGCAATAGCGGAGCCGCGCCAAGCTGCCGAGCTGGCGAGCAGCAGCATGTGGGAAACTGTGTCATTGTTAGCATGAAAATGTCAAGCCAGCCATTCAGCTCACTTTTGACCTGCACAGAACTGCACCATGTTGCTAGATCGCAGAACTCCATGAGGGGCACTTTGTCTCAGAATGCCAATAATTCGTCATTTTAAACTGCCGAGCTGTCGAGCAGCGCCGAGCTCTGGCTGTACCGCATCCTGCGCAAAGCCGCCGTCACGGGCGCGCACCTTCTGCGTCTGGGCTTCGCTGTCAGGATCGGGGTTGTCAATAGGCCGGGGACCACCTTCAGGGAACCAAGATTGCCATGTACCATACTCGTAACTAGATAGATGTGAACACGTGATTTGATGCTCGCCATCTGCTCACAGACATGCGTCCTGGCCCCTATGCAGAACAAGGTTGCCGACCCCTGGTTTAGTCTGTGGTGAATCTGTGGAATTAATTGCCACAGAAGGCTGTGGAGGCCGTCAATGGATATTTTTAAGGCAGAGATAGATAGATTCTAGATTAGTATGAGTGTTCAGGGCCTGTCCCACTGCAGCGACCTAATTGGCGAGTTTAGAAGAGTTTACCCCCGACTCACACTCGCAGCATGGTCGACACAAGGTCCTAGGAGGTCTTTGTAACTCTCTTTCATGCTCGTGAGTAGTCCCCTTGTACTCAAGGCCTCAGCTAGGTCGCGGCGTATCTTTCAACAGGTTGAAAAATGCCTACGAGTGAAAAAAGGTCGCCATGGAAAAAAATCAATATTTTGTTACTCGTAGGTTTAAACGCCCGGTAGTGTTAAATGCCCACTAAATGCCCAGTAGTGTTAAATGCCCGCTAAACTTTATTAAAAGTGTTAAATTTTTTTGGAGACGGGAAAAGGGATCATCAGTGGGGGGCGAGGACTCCTTCCTATGGAGTCCTAACTTTTATTAAAAGTTGTCTAGCTTCTTAAAAGTGTCTCCACTCCTTCTCCCCCCTTCTCCCCCCCTTCTCTCCTCTTCTCTCCCATTCTCTCCCATTCTCTCCCCCTCTCTCCTCTTCTCTCCCATTCTCTCCCCTTCTCTCCCACTCTCTCCCTCTACACATTCTCTAAAGGACTTACCGAACTGTGCCAGCCATCTTTTACTGTGCCAGCCATCTTTTACCTTCCTGTTCATCGTGGGTGTGAATTTCAGTCAGCACTCCCCCACTTTCCATGGCCCCCACCTTTGCGATGTGTGTGTGTGTGTGTGTGTGTGTGTGTGTGTGTGTGTGTGTGTGTGTGTGTGTGTGTGTGTGTGTGCGTGTGTGAGTGTGTGTGTGTGTGTGTGTGTGTGTGTGTGTGTGTGTGACAGTGTGTGTGTGTGTGTGACAGTGTGTGTGTGTGTGTGTGTGTGTGTGTGTGACAGTGTGTGTGTGTGTGTGTGTGTGTGTGTGTGTGTGTGTGTGTGTGTGTGTGTGTGACAGTGTGTGTGTGTGTGTGTGTGTGTGTGTGTGTGTGTGTGTGTGTGTGTGTGTGTGTGTGTGTGTGTGTGTGTGTGTGTGTGTGTGTGTGTGTGTGTGTGTGTGTGTGTGTGTGTGTGTGTGTGTGTGTGTGTGTGTGACAGTGTGTGTGTGTGTGTGTGTGTGTGTGTGTGACAGTGTGTGTGTGTGTGTGTGTGTGTGTGTGTGTGTGTGTGTGTGTGTGTGTGTGTGTGTGTGTGTGTGTGTGTGTGTGTGTGTGTGTGTGTGTGTGCGTGTGTGTGTGTGTGTGTGCGTGTGCACGCAGATGGTCGATCCGGCTCGCGGTTTCATCGCTGACAGTCGACCCGGCTCGAGATTTTTCAGGCGAGTGCCCTCAGGCTTGAAGGTCGAAGACAGTCGCTGATAAGTCACGTTAGTGGGACAGGCCCTTTAGGAGTTATGAGGAGAAGACAGGAGAATGGGGTTAAGAGGGAAAGATAGATCAGCCATGATTGGATGGTAGAGTAGACTTGATGGGCCAAATGGCCTAATTCTACTCCTATCACATAGGAACTCATGAAGTTTAATTTTAGTTTTTCATGACTTTTAATACTTTGAATATTTTCTCTGACTGAGTGGCACAGTGGTGCAGCAGTAGAGTCGCTGCCTTACAGCACCAGAGAATCGGGTTCAATCCTGACTACGGGTCCTGTCTGTATAGAGTTTGTACGTTCTCCCTGTGACCGCATGGGTTGTCTAGAGGTAGTCTTGTTTACACCCACACTCCAAAGAAGTGCAAGTTTCCTCGGTTAATTGGTTCTGTAAATTTCCCCTGGTTAGAACTAGTGTATGGGGTGAGTGTTGGTCAGCATGGACCCGGTGGGCCAAAGGCCCTGTGTCCACGCTGTATCTCTAAACAAGGTCAGGCAATAAAAGCCAGGGGAAGCGACTCAGTGGGCTGTCTGAGTTTTACTCAGCCATTCCATCGATGGAGTTTGTTCTAACCCTGCCCAATCCCCCATCATAAGAGCGGAACTGGGCCTTGCCATTTCAGATTGGGGTGGCACTTGCCAATGAACCAGGAATTAGTTGTGTCTCGCTGGCAGGTACGTCTGCAGCCTGGGTAAGTCCGAGTAGACCCGATGGGCCGAATAGCCTAATTCTGCTCCTCTGACCTATGACTTACGGACCTCCCAAATTTTGGATCCTTGTTTGCCCCCGTAAAAAACAAAACAACTTTTGGCAACCTTTAAGGTATAGCTATTTGTAAACATGTTGAATCCAGACACCAAGAATTAAGAATAGCCCTTTGTTACATTTTTATCTTCCATATTCTCAGTGTACATTAAGATCGATATAGGTCAATATAGACAGGTCCGGATTGTTACGGGTAGCTCTCCGCTGGTGATTAACAAAGTCTAGGTCCAGCTTTTCACAGCTAGGCTAATTATGCAAGGACTTTACTTTCCCACAAAGATGTTGCAGCAGAATTGATGAACTCTTTCACCTAGCCAGCGATCTAGGGGAGATCCCATCGATTCTATTGATGCATCCTCGTGTTGCAAACCCACCGATGCATTTCTTTTCTCTAGCTATTAATTACAGGAAACAGGTTCAAATGCGTGCACTCACCAGCCATGGGTCTGTGCAGAATGCACCCTGGACTATCATTGAATTGTTGATCACAGAATGATACAGTGCAGGAGTCCACTTAGCCCTTGGTATCTCTATCAAAGAGACACCTAATTAGTGATTCTCCTTTAGTTTCTGTAGATGATATGTGTATACACCTTTAATTGATAGTAACGATGTCCATGCTAACCACTCCCCCCACCAGTTAGTATAATTGTAACCCACACGCCCCTAGCTCGCTCTCTAGTGATCGTGACAGACCACGTACAGCCAGGGCTATATATATAATGTATGCTTAATAAAGTAGTCAAGACTTAAAAAAAAAATAAAAAATAAAAAAAAAACACCTTGTCAACCACGACGGAAGGGTGTACCGCCGGTCCCGCCAGCATCTCCGGCTCATGAACGAGCCTCTCCTCCCCCGGCGGCTCTGTTTGCCCCCCCGCTGCCACTGTCGCGGCCCTGTGCTTTGCCCGTTCCTCTGGGGCCAACCTCCCCTCGTCCTCCTCCTGAACACCTCCCGGCTGCAGTCCCGCTTTCTCCGGCTTCCTCGCCCTTCTCTTCACCGTCCCCCCCCCCCCCCCCCCCCCCCGATGCCTTCATCGCCAAGGGGTTCTCCTGTCCGTAGCCCCCACCATGCCCCAGCGTCCCCGCTTGTTCCCGTCGGGGAAGGAGGTGATGGCGAGGTGCGGACCCGGTCTGGTCGCCTGGTCAGGCCGCCGGTCCGTTACGGCGATTACGTGTGATCCTGTATTCCTGTGCTTTACTGTTTGCACTCACCCTAGCGCATGAGACGTGGTCGCCCTGTCACTCACTGTTTGTTTTGGTAGAGGAAGGATGTAGATGATATGTGTATACACCTTTAATTGATAGTAACGATGTCCATGCTAACCACTCCCCCACCAGTTAGTATAATTGAAACCCACACGCCCCTAGCTCGCTCTCTAGTGATCGTGACAGACCACGTACAGCCAGGGCTATGTATATAATGTATGCTTAATAAAGTAGTGAAGACTTAAGGTGTCTGTGTACCTTCTCTACAGTTTCCTCATAGCCTAGTGTTAATATAGTACTGATTTGAATGCAGCTACTACATCCCACCACCCTTTACGATTTCATGTCAACTCACTGAATTAAAGAAAAATGTAAACCTGTGACATTAGGACAGTCCCAGCCTCAACTACCTCCTCTGGCAGCTTGTTCCATACACCCACCACCCTTTGTGTGAAAAAGCTACCCCTCAGATTGCTATTAAATCTTTTCCCCTTCACCTTGAAGCTATGTTCTATGGTCCTCGATTCCCCTACTCTGGGCAAGGGATTCTGTGCATCTACCTGATCTATTCCTCTCATGATTTTATACACCTCAATAAGTTCACCCCTCATCCTCCTGTGCTCCAGGAATAGAGACCTAGCCTACTCAACCTCTCCCTATAGCGCACACCCTCTAGTCATGGCAACACCCTTGTAAATCTTCTCTGAACCCTCTCAAGCTTGACAATATCGTTCCTATAACTTGGTGCCCAGAACTGAACACAATACTCTAAATGCGGTCTCACCAACGTCTTATACATCTGCAACATGACCTCCCAACTTCTATACTCAATACTCTGACCGCTGAAGGCAGGAATTTCATTCCTTTCTTTCCTTATCTGACTCACTTTTAGTCTCCTTTTCACCCCCCCGCCCCCTCCCTTTTTCACTTAGCTACCTGTGTCAATCTATCACTTAGATAGATACAAAGTGCTGGAGTAACTCAGCGGGTCAGGCAGCATCTCTGGGTCTCTGGGGAAAAAGGATTGGTGAGGTTGCAGATCGGAACTGTTCTTCAAACTCTGAGTCTTCATCCATCCATCCAGCATTTTGTGTCTATCTTCAGTATAACCCAGCATCAGCAATTGCTTTCGACACACTCCATCTTTGCCATGCTTTGTCCCACCCATCTCTCTTGCCCCAGCTTTCTCCTCCCTACTGCAATCAGCCTGAAGACTGGTCCCGGCTCGAAATATCACATGTGCATTCTCTTCATAGATACTGCCCGACTCACTGCAGAAATGTGTTTTGCTCAGTATTTTCAATTCACTGCTTCCGTGTTTCTGTACTTGTTTGTGTATCCACATCCCTGTGTGGGAAGGAACTGCTGGTTTAAACCGAAAATGGACACAAAAAGCTGGAGTAAATCAGTGGGTCGGACAGCATCTCTGGAGAGAACAAATGGGTGACTTTTCGGGTCTGAAGAAGGCGGCTGGACCTGAAACGTCACCCATTCCTTTTCTCCAGAGATGCAGTCCAACCCACTGAGTTACTCCAGCTTTTTGTTTCTATTGTCCTGATCGCATTGCTCTTCTCTCACTTTCAAGCCTCCTTGCCCTTCAAGGTAGGTGGTTTTGTAATTGTCCCAGGGAAATGTATCTCATTATTTTCTTTTTTATTTTGCATCAACAGCCAGTTCAGCGATCTAACTGAGAGATTTAGCTTTGGTGTAATGGAATTAGTTTATTGTCGCATGTACCAAAATACAGTGAATGGCTTTATTTGCATGCTATATTGCACATCATACCATGCACGAGTGCAATCAAACCATACCCAAGTACATCTGCGTGGATGGTCACCTTGTCATGGTGGAGAAGCTTGTGTGGTCCTGAGATCCTGAGAGCGATGCCGTCTGGAGCTATGCTCCTGGTAGGGCCACCCATGGTGGTGAGGTCGAAGGGGAGGTCTCTGACAAAGAGCAATCCAACCAAGACGTCAACGGTGGAACAGGCGGAGGACGATGGCTGACCTTAGTGGAGCGCCACAACGGCTGGGAAGGCGCATGAAGGCTGCAGCAGAAAAGGGTCTCCGGTCGTCTTGGACTCCATGCCATCGGATCCTGACCCAGATCTGCCAAGGACCGTGGGGTGGCTGTCTGTGCACCAGTCTCCCCACGTTAAACAAAGTCACACACAGGCGTCTCCATATAGCACAATGGAGGGGTGAAGGAAAACACCAAATGCAAACCTCCTCTGCCTTGTGGCTATTACCTTATTCAGGAAAGGTGAAGGCTAGATCCGGCGGAATACGCGGAGGAGGCCACCATTCGGCAGTCCAACGGGTAGGAAGGCGGATCCAGCAAAGCATCGTAGAGCGCAATTAGGGCACAATGTTCACGAAGAACACTGGTGGCCATCCACTGCATCCTGACCTATCGCCAGCCGTATTGACTGTGTCTTGTCACTGGATCAAGATAGGCCAGGACGAGAGAGTGAGGCTGACGATTTGACGATTTGCGCTACTCTCCCTCACTTCAATCCAAGTCAAGCACAAATCATGACTTCAGGACAACTGGGCGAAGCAAGATCGCTACAGGAGCGCGTGCAGCTGAGAAGAAGCGCACCGCAGAAGCTCACATGAAATGCGCCGCGCGTAAGGCTCGAGCCATTTCAACTTCTACTGCAGCGCCCACCCAACTGTGTCCCATGTGTGGGCGAGCCTTCCGGGCCCGGATCGGTCTGACCAGTCACCTCCGGACCCACAAACAAAAACACTGACATCATGGTCTTCTTCGACGATGAAGGACGAACAACAACAAAATCAAAACAGGTAGTGCGAAGAGAAAAATATCAGAGTGCAGAATATAGTGGTACAGCATTAGTGGTACAGAGAAAGTGCATGGTTCTCAATGAGGGAGGTTGAGAGATCAAGAGCACATCCTAATTTACGGGAGGACATTCAGTAATCTGTACGGAGTTAGATAGAGCTCTTAGAGCTAACGGAATCAAGGGATATGGGGAGAAAGCAGGAACAGGGTACTGATTTTGAATGATCAGCCGTGATAATATTAGACAATAGACTATAGACAATAGGTGCAGGAGTAGGCCATTCGGCCCTTCGAGCTAGCACCGCCATTCAATGTGATCATGGCTGATCATCCCAAATCAGTACCCCGTTCCTGCCTTCTCCCCATATCCCCTGACTCCGCTATTTTTAAGAGCCCTATCTAGCTCCCTCCACCACCCTCTGAGGTAAAGAATTCCACAGACTCACCACTCTCTGTGAGAAAAAGTGTTTCCTCGTCTCCGTTCTAAATGGCTTACTCCTTATTCTTAAACTGTGGCCCCTGGTTCTGGACTCCCCCAACATCGGGAACGGGAATATTGAAAGGCGGTGCTGGCTGGAAGGGCCGAATGGCCTACACCTGCACTATTTTTTATGTTTTCTATGTTCCCTGGAGTGGGACAGTGAGAGGGGATGAGGAAACAGGGAATATCCTGTGGATCTTGGACAACATAGATATGGTGAGAGAGACACAAAGAGTTGAACACCTTCGCCCGGTCCGCCTGGGCCTACCTGATCTCTCGCTTGCAAAACACTTTAATTCCCCTTCTCATTTCCACACTGACTTTTCTGAGCATCTCATATTTTGCTTGGGCAGCTTACAACCCAGTGGTATGAATATTGATTTCTCTAACTTCAAGTAACCCCTGCATTCCCTCTTGCTCTATCCCTCCCCCACACCCACATCGGACCAGCTTCAAAGTCGTCTTGCTGAGTCTCATTGTCTATAACTCGTTCTCATCTAACAAGCAGCTAACAATGGCCTGCTTCCTTTATCACCTTAACTTTTCTGCATATCTTTCATTCATTTGTTCTATATCTCTCTACATCGTCATCTATATCTCTCGTTTCCCTTTCCCCTGACTCTCAGTCTGAAGAAGGGTCTCAACCCAAAACATCACCTATTCATTTTCTCCAGAGATGCTGTCTGACCCGCTGAGTTACTCCAGTTTCTTCTGTCTATCTTCAGTTTAAACCAGCATCTGCAGTTCCTTCCTGCACATTAGATATGGTGAGGATACTTTCCCTTGTGAAAGAATCTAGAACCAGGGAACATGGTGTAACCATATAACCATATAACAATTACAGCACGGAAACAGGCCCTCTCGGCCCTTCCAGTCCGTGCCGACCATTTGTTTTCCCCTAGTCCCATCTACCTGCACTCAGACCATACCCCTCCATTCCCTTCACGTCCATATACCTATCCACTTTACTCTTAAATGTTAAAATCGATCCTGCCTCCACCACTTCTGCTGGAAGCTGATTCCACACAGCCACCACCCTCTGAGTAAAGAAGTTCCCCCTCACGTTACCCCGAAACCTCTGTCCCTTAATTCTCATGTCACGCCCTCTTGTTTGAATCTTCCCTACCCTCAATGGGAAAAACGTATCCACGTCAACTCTGTCTATCCCTTTCATCATTTTAAAGACCTCAATCAAGTCCCCCCTTAACCTTCTGCGCTCCAAAGAATAAAGACCTAACTTGTTCAACCTTTCTCTGTAACATAGTTGCTGGAACCCTGGCAACATTCTAGTAAATCTCCTCTGTACTCTCTCTATTTTGTTGACGTTTTGTGTAATAATAAGAGGTCACCTTTTAAAAAATAGATGATTTTATTTTCTCAGAAGTCTTTGTAATTCTCTTCCTGAAAGGTTGGTGGAAGCAGAGCTATTTAACTATTTTTAAGACAGCAATAGATAGACACAAAGTGCTGGATTAACTCAGCGGGTAAGGCAGCATCTCTGGAGAAAAGGGATTGGTGAGGTTTCAGGTCTTGTGTAGGAAGGAACTGCAGATGCTGGTTTAAACCAAAGATAGACACAAAATACTGGAGTAACTCAGCGGGACAGGCAACATCGCTGGAGAGAAGGAATGGGTGACGTTTTGGGTCGAGACCCTTCTCCAGACTGAGAGTCAGGGGAAAAGGAAACGAGAGATATAGACAGATTCTTGGTGAGCAAGTGATGGGAAGCTCCTTCCACTAGGTGGAACTGTGGAGCAATCAGATCACCCATGATTTTATCAGATGGCAGGAAGGACTCGACGGGCTGAATGGCCTGCTCCAAATTGGTATCTTTGTACGTGCTTTTCCATCTCCCCCTTCCCAACCCACAAAACACAACTCCTCACCATTCACCAGTTTAAATTTCATTTGCCAGTTCATGCAGCCGTTCTGTAAATGCTGCGTTTCTTGGGCAGTCTTCCTCGTTATTTCCAGCCTCCCCCACCCTAGTCGTCCTACTAATCCTCCTCCCCCAGCCTAGTTCCACTGTTCGCATCTTTGTATCCCTCTCATTAGCACATCTTCCCTCAGCCAACAATGGGCCATTATGGGCTTCACCCTTCCTGAGGTCATCTACCAGATCTCCCCTCCCAACTCCACCCACCCACTACTATCTTCAGTCTCAAGAAGGGTCTCGACCCGAAACATCACCGATTCCTTTTCTCCAGAGATGTTGCCTGACCCATTGAGTTACTCCAACTTTTTGCGTCTACCTTCCAGGTTACGAGCTCGATGGCCCCCTCCGCCAATTCCCCAGCATCATGCAGCTTGCTTCTGAGTCCCAATTACTTATGTTCATGATGAACGATGATGATTGCTCCAGACACCACAGGCAGCATTGGGATAAAGGCTGCAGATAGACACAAAAAACCGGAGTAGCTCAGCAGGTCAGATCGCATCTCTGGAGAAAAGGAATAGGTGACGTTTCGGGTCGAGACCCTTCTTCAGACTCCCGAACATAGATGTCTGGAACCGGAGCTGGATTTTCCGAGGTGGAAGATGGAGATGCAGGCAAGCACCGAGAAAACACAGGTGGCTGCGGCAGCGAGTCTGGGTTAAAACGTGGTAGGAGAGTCGGTGAGCAGGAGGAATAACAGAGGGGGAGCAGCGAGAGAGGGTGTTGCAGAACTCTCGTCGGAGAGAGGGGGAGAATTTCTTCAAGGTGGGCATTCCTTGATGAGATTTTACAGTGGAGTAGACACAATGTGCAGGAAGGAACTGCAGATGCTGGTTTACACCGAAGAAAGACACAAATAGCTGGGGTAACTCAGCGGGTCAGCCATCAACTCTGGAGAAAAGGAATAGGTGACGTTTTGGGTCGAGACCCTTCTTCAGAACTGTCAGACATTCAAATGTTACCGTTTTGTTTTCTTTAGCATCATTACATTTTTGCATGTCTTTCATTCATTGTTCTCTATCTCTCTACATCATGGTGATGTAGAGAGATCTACATCTCTCTACGTCACCCATTCCTTCCCTCCAGAGATGCTGCCTGCCCCGCTGAGTTACTCCAACTTTTTGTGTCTACCTTTGCAAAAAAAAATCACAAAGTCTTTGTCGAGTAGCCTTTTGAGATGTGTCGCATTTTAATTCTCTTTGCAGCCTCAAGTTTACTTGTTTCTCCAAAGTCCTTGATGCAGCAAAGCAGGCAGTTACCAGGGGCTCCCCAGTGGCGCCCCCAGGTGGTGATCCCATTTTGCGCTCAGACAATGAATATTCAACCAGGGGCATGGCTGCTGCCAGTCCTGACCTGCCTTCCCTTGAAGTCCACACTTGCATACTAAACACCAGTAAAAAGGACTGCCACTTGCTCCCGCTTGGCCCAGGGGCCACCGAGACCAACCCCTCCTCCAATCCTCCACCCTGGCTGAGATTAATTATCTCATCGCGGACGGCGGATGCTGCAATTATTTTTATTAGCTTGCATAAGACCCCCAAGATAGGTGAGAAATGGGCAGCCCGCTGCAAGTGATGCTGCTGGTTTATTGTAGCAGCATGGATCCAGCACTGAGGTTTAAATGTGTTCGCAGACAGTTTTTTATTTACGGCCGCAATATAAAAAAAAGCAAATGTTGTAGCCAGAGACTATATGAGAACCTTTTTGTTAACGGTGGTTGCATTCAGAAGTGCAGTTTAACGCATTAGGTTCTATAACTGTTCAAGCTTCATGGTGCATAACTGTGCTGCTCTGTGATGCATCAGGACTTTGTTAATTATTTGGACGAGGAATCTAACAATGTGGAATCCTGACTTACAGTGGCTTGCAAAAGTATTCATACCCCTTGAACTTTTCCACATTTTGGCACGTAACAACCACAAACATAAATATACTTTATTGGGATTTCATGTGATAGACCAACACAAAGTGGCGCATAATTGTGAAGTGGAAGGAAAATGATACATGGTTTCCAAATTTTATTACAAATAAAAAACTGAAAAGTGTGGCGTGCAAAAGTATTCAGCCCCCCTGAGTCAAGACTTTGTAGAACCACCTTTCGCTGCAATTACAGCTGCAAGTCTTTTGGGGTATGTCTCTACCAGCTTTGCACATCTAGAGACTGAAATTTTTGCCCATTCTTCTTTGCAAAATAGCTCAAGCTCAGTCAGATTGGATGGAGAGCGTCGGTGAACAGCAATTTTCAAGTCTTGCCAGAGATTCTCAATTGGATTTAGGTCTGGAATTTGACTGGGCCATTCAAATACATGAATATGCTTTGATCTAAACCATTCCATTATAGCTCTGGCTGTATGTTTAGGGTCGTTGTCCTGCTGGAAGGTGAACTGCCGCCCCAGTCTCAAGTCTTTTGCAGACTCAAACAGGTTTTCTTCCAAGATTGCCCTGTATTTGGCTCCATCCATCTTCCCATGAACTCTGACCAGCTTCCCTGTCCCTGCTGAAGAAAAGCATCCCCACAGCATGATGCTGTCACCACCATGTTTCACAGTGGGGATGGTGTGTTCAGGGTGATGTGCAGTGTTAGTTTTCCGCCACACATAGCGTTTTGCATTTAGGCCAAAAACTTCAATTTTGGTCTCATTAGACCAGAGCACCTTCCTCCACATGTTTGTTGTGTCCCCCACATGGCTTGTGGCAAACTGCAAACGGGACCTCTTATGGCTTTGTTTCAGCAATGGCTTTCTTCTTGCCACTCTTCCATAAAGGCCCAATTTGTGGAGTGCACGACTAATAGTTGTCCTGTGGACAGATTCTCCCACCTGAGCTGTGGACCTCTGCAGCTCCTCCAGAGTTACCATGGGTCTCTTGGCTGCTTCTCTGATCAATGCTCTCCTTGCCCGGCCTGTCAGTTTAGGTGGACGGCCATGTCTTGGTAGGATTGCAGTTGTGCCATACTCTTTCCATTTTCGGATGATGGATTGAACAGTGCTCCGTGAGATGTTCAAAGCTTGGGATATTTTTTTATAAGCTAACCTGCTTTAAACTTCCCCACAACTTTATCCCTGACCTGTCTGGTGTGTTCCTTGGGCTTCATGATGCTGTTTGTTCACTAATGTTCTCTAACAAACCTCTGAGGCCTTCACAGAACAGCTGTATTGATACTCAGTTTAGATTACACACAAGTGGACTCTATTTACTAATTAGGTGACTTCTGAAGGCAATTGGTTGCACTGGATTTTATTTAGGGGTATCAGAGTAAAGGGGGCTGAATACTTTTGCACGTCACACTTTTCAGTTATTAATTTGTAAAAAAAATTTGAAAACCATGTATCATTTTCCTTCCACTTCACAATTATGCGCCACTTTGTGTTGGTCTATCACATAAAATCCCAATAAAATACATTTACGTTTGTGGTTGTAACGTGACAAAATGTGGAAAAGTTCAAGGGGTATGAAAACTTTTGCAAGCCACTGTAAATGCCATCACAGTAACTGTGGCATATTAGGGCAGCACGGTGGCACAGCAGTAGAGTTGCTGCCTTACAGTGCCCACAGCGTCAGAGACCCGGGTTCGAACCTGACAACGGGTGCTGTCCGTATAGAGTTTGTACCTTCTCCCCGTGACCGCGTGGGTTTTCTCCGGGTGCTCCGGTTTCCTCCCACACTCCAAAGACGTACAGGTTTGTAGGTTAATTGGCTTGGTATAAATGTAAATTGTCCCTAGTGTGTGTAGGATAGTGTTAGTGTGTGGGGATCGATGGTCAGTGCGGACTCGGTGGGCTGAAGGGCCTGTTTCTGTGCTGTAACTCTAAATAAAGAAGTAAGGAATGAAAGGGAAACTAGTATCAGCAGCAGTGTATGTAAAGTCCCCTTTGGCTTACTCATGTTCTTCAGGGAGGAAAATCTGCCAACTTTGCCTGGTTTAGCCTGTCTGTGACTATGACACCACAGGAATGTGGTTGCATTGAAAAAGCCCCACATATCATTTTAGACTTTTTTTTAGAGATACAGTGCAGGAACAGGCGGCCCTTCAGCCCACCAAAACCCTCACACTAGGAACTATTTGCACTATTTGAACTATTTCCCTGACGCCAATTAACCTACAAAACTGTGCGTCTTTGGAGTGTGGGAGGAAGCCGCGGCACCCGGAGAAAACCCTCGCGATCACAGGGAGGACGTATAAACTCCATACGGACAGCTCTCGTAGTCAGGATCGAACCTGGGTCTCTGGCGCTGTAAGGCAGCAACTCTACCGCTGCACCACAATGCTGCTGCAATTCAAGGAGCATGGGCAATAAATGTCCATTGAGATGGACAATAAACGGTGTCCATATCCCCCCCCCCCCCCGTGAACAAAGAAAAAACACCTCCGAGAAATTTCGACAAACTCCCACAAATATTCTCTGCTAAAACTAAATGGTACTTTCTTAAAAGTAGTCATATTTTGTGTTTTGTTTTTGTGTTTTTTATAGTCGATTGATGTGAGATCTGAAAGAAAAGCAGTTAAAAAAATTGCTTCAATGGTCAAGATCTGCGCATTAAATGATCCTTTTAAAGTTAAATTCCTTTCCACTGGTAACTCTCAACAGAGGTACATTGGCCCAGTACACCTTATGGGGCAGGTGAGTGGCTTCATAAGACATTAGGTCATTCGGCCCATCGAGACTGCTCCGCTATTTGATCATGGCTGATCTAATTTGCCCTCTCAACCCCATTCTTCTGCCTTCTCCCCATAACATTTGACACCCTTAAGGGCCTGTCTCACTTATGTGTCCTTGGCACGCAAATTACGCGACCTCGTGGTCGCGTTGAGCTGCGATGGTCCCGCGAAGGTCGCGCGCGATTTCATGTGTACGCACAGCCATCTGGAGCGCGTGCTGTCATTTGAAGATGGACACAAAGCTGGAGTAACTCAGCGGGACCGGCAGCATCTCTGGAGAGAAGCAATGGGTGACGTTTCGTGTCGAGACTCTTCTTCAGTCTGAAAAGAAGGGTCTCGACTCGAAACGTCACCCATTGCTTCTCTCCAGGGATGCTGCCAGTCCCGCTGAGTTACTCTTGCATTTTGTGTCCATCTTGAATGTTCATGGCCCTGCTCTGGGAGTAGACGTGGGGGTGGACCCGGACTGCAACGGCCGTGAGTCCCAGGCTGAGTTCGGCGATCATTTGCCTGCTTCTGCTGCTGTTGGAGGTGCGAGGTTTCGTCGCGCCAGGGTCTTGGGCCTGTCCCACTTTGGCCGTCAGTTACGCGACAGGCCATTGGCGAGCGAAGATTTCTTGAATTTCTTCACAAAAATTTTGGAGCCCCGTGCGATGTCGCGCACAAGTACAAACACCTCCGCGCTTCTCAGTGGGACCGGCCCCGCGCGGCCATACGATGCCCATGCGCCTCAACGTGAGGTCGCGTAATTTGCGTGCCAAGGACACGTAAGTGGGCCAGGCCCTTTACTAATCAAACACAACTTAATCTCCGCATTAAAAATACCCAAATGACATGGCCTCCGCAGCCATCTGTTACAATGAATTCCACAGATGTTCCACCTTCTGGCTGAAGAAATTCCTCCTCATCTCCATTTTAAAGATACAACCTTTTATTCTGAGGCTGTGACCTATGGTCCTAGACTCTCCCACTCGTGGAAATATCCTTTCCACATCCACTCTCTCTTGACCTTTCATTATTCAATAGGTTTCAATGAGGTCCTCCCTCATCCTAAACGTCCCTAAAATCTCTGCCTCAGAGGGTGGTGGAGGCAGGTTCTCTGGATGCTTTCAAGAGAGAGCTAGATAGGGCTCTTAAAGATAGCGGAGTCAGGGGATATGGGGAGAAGGCAGGAACAGGGTACTGATTGGGGATGATCAGCCATGATCACGTTGAATGGTGGTGTTGGCTCGAAGGGCCGAATGGCCTACTCCTGCACCTATTGTCTATTGTCTAAATTCCAATGAATACAGGCTTAGAAGCATCAATTCTCGCCATACACTCACCCAATCATGTCCAGGATCATTCTTGTAAACCTCCTCTGGAACCTCTCCAATGCCAGCACATCCCTCCTCAAATATGGGGTCCAAAACTGCTCACAGTTCTCACTGCTCAATGGTTGTCTCTGTATCTATGGAATCCATGGAGAGTTATAGTGACCTGCAGCCCAGAAATAGGCTCTTCGGCCCATCAAGTCCATGCCAGCCATCAAGCACCCGTCCTCATTAATCATATACATTCTTGATACATTCCCAGCAGCACACCTTCCCATGTTGCAATACTCACCTCGACACAATCGGCAAAATGCAGAGGATAATTAATTTCGCAACAGATACATTTATTTATGACCTTGTAGGAGACCTTGGAGGAAACACACAGGGAGAGTGTGCAGACTCCACTCGGGCAGCAGTAGATGTCAGGATTGAACGTGGCTTGCTGCATCTCAACTACCTGCAGCACTTTGTCACCCCAGTGCTGGAGTTTGATAGGCATGTACCATTACGATCGCCTGGTACAGCGCGTAAATAGACCATTCGGTCCTCCGAGTCCGCAACAACCAGCAATCCCTGCACGTTAACACAATCCTACACACACCAGGGGACAATTTTACATTGATGCCAAGACAATCTTCTTCTTCTTGCGTATGGCGTGCATAGCCTAAAGTTGTAGGGCAACTTGTTCTATTTAATCTTATTTGATTGTGCACACCAGGTTGATTGCATTCGTCGAAACAGGGCGGACCACGTGAAGGTTGCAATCTCCCACCCCACCAAGACAATTAACCTACAAAACTCTACGTCTTTGGAGTGTGGGAGCACACCACAGATCTCTGCGAGAACCCACGCAGGTCACAGGGAGAACGCCCAAACTTCGTTCAGACAAGCACCCGTAGTCAGGATCGAACCCGGGTGTGTGGCGCTGCAAGGCAGCAACTCTACCATGCCGCTTTATCTTTGGATATACATTCTCTTGACAAGGTAGCCCTTGAATCCAGACCTTGGAAGAGGTTTCCAAGGGAGGCAGCATGGCACACCAAGTGTGTGGAGCACTGAGATGCTTCAAAGGGTGGATATCAGTCAACAAGCAGCAGGTTCAATTATATATTTAACTTGCTATCAGGAACATGGAGATGTGGAATGCTAAAAGATGATACAATCTACATCAGTGACTATAATCATGAATACTAAAAGCAACAAGACATTATTCCTGAACCATAAGCTGTTAAGGCAGCACAATGTAAACCCATAATTTTGTTTGGTTTTTCCGTTTTAGAGACATAGCATGGAAACAGGTCCTTCTGCCTACCGAATCCGTGCCGACCAATGTCCCCTGTACCCTAGTTAAATCCTACACACATAAAATTATTATAGGAAGGATGTCAACAAAATAGAGAGAGTACAGAGGAGATTTACTAGAATGTTGCCAGGGTTCCAGCAACTATGTTACAGAGAAAGGTTGAACAAGTTAGGTCTTTATTCTTTGGAGCGCAGAAGGTTAAGGGGGGACTTGATTGAGGTCTTTAAAATGATGAAAGGGATAGACAGAGTTGACGAGGATAAGCTTTTCCCATTGAGGGTAGGGAAGATTCAAACAAGAGGGCATGACATGAGAATTAAGGGACAGAAGTTTAGGGGTAACGTGAGGGGGAACTTCTTTACTCAGAGGGTGGTGGCTGTGTGGAATGAGCTTCCAGCAGAAGTGGTGGAGGCAGGATCGATTTTAACATTTAAAAGTAAAGTGGATAGGTATATGGACGTGAAGGGAATGGAGGGGTATGGTCTGAGTGCAGGTAGATGGGACTAGGGGAAAACAAATGGTCGGCACGGACTGGAAGGGCCGAGAGGGCCTGTTTCCGTGCTGTAATTGTTATATGTTATTGAGTTTACAGAAGACAATTAACCTACAAACATGCACATCTTTGGGATCTGGTAGGAAACCCAGAAAAAACTCAGGCGGTCACAGGGAGAATGTAGACACTCGGCACAGAGAGCACCCGTAGTCAGGATGGAACCCGGGCCTTTGGCGCTGTAAGGCAGCAACTCTACTGCTGCGTCACTATGCACTGTAATTATATTAATGGTTATTCTTAAAGGATGACAGTGAACACGAAATGGGGGGCGAGTTAGACTTTAGGAAATGGAGGATAGATGAGAGTGGAAGTCACTGTTGAAAGAATGTCTCTTAAGGGCACCCCTTAAGGATTTTGTTCCTAAAAGATGACAAAGCCCCTAAACAAATGTCTCCTAAAAAGACGCTTCTCTGGCTGAATTCTTCAACATATAGAAAAGGCCAATCTAATAAATAGGTCAGAAAAAGGAAAGTTTGCCCTATGGAGAAATGAAGGAAAACATCTGATTTTTGAGGTTATTTTGATGCAAAAAGCTGGAGTAACTCAGCGGGACAGGCAGCATCACTGGAGAGAAGGAATGGGTGACATTTCGGCCTTCTTCAGACGCTGACTGAAACGACACACATTGCTTCTCTTCAGAGATGCTGCCTGTCCCGCAGTTACTCCAACATTTTGTGTCTACCTTTGATTTAAACCAGCACCTGCAGTTCATTCCTAGGTTATTTTGATGGAAGCCTTCAACCAACTGAATCAAATTCGGGAATACCCAAGTGGCTCAGAAACTGGTACAGAAAGTATTATACATGACTACATCCTGACAAAGTGAGTCAGGGAAACCACAGGAAGCAGTGCACAGCTTAACATTGTTATTGCAATTGACTCGCATAATAGACAGGGTTGAAAGAAGGCAAAATCTTGGACTGGTAGTAAACATAGAAGAAATAAGTTGAAAGTGATTTGTGTTTCGCTAATACTGAACAGCAAGAGGCGATCTCATGTGATTTTGCAAACAACAACTTCAATGACTTGAGGGTTTAAACATATCAAATAGCAAATAAATAGTAGATCCTTAAAGGTATGACGGTGGCTGTATAAGATAAACACAAGGAGAACGAAGGAGGTCCTGCTCTCTCCTTCTTTGCTGCCTATTTTTCGTTTGCTTCCTCTCCCGTGAACCCTCCTGTGTCTCGTGAGCTCACTGATGGCGCTGCAGAAGCAAGACACCGATGTCGACTTTAACCGGATGAATCAAAGGCAAAGCAGGGAGCAAGGCAAATCTTCACTGCTCCTGAAGGGGGAGTGATGAGACAGAACACAGGCTCGTGAGGGAGACGTTTAGAAGCACATTAAAATATTGGTTGGGGGAGGTGGGGGGGGGGGGGGGGGGGGGGGGTGGGAAAAGAGCAATGCAGAAAATGAGCATAACCCTGGATGTAAAATCGAATAAATCAGCACATAACTTTAGGGGAGCAGCCAAATGGGAAGCAAGTTACACTCCCACCACAGAGCAAATGATAGTGCAGCCAAAACAATGAGCATAAAATGGTTAGCATCTGAAATTCTGCTGCTCTCACTAAGAGCCTGAATAATAATGGGCAAATGGCCTTTATCTGTATCGATTAGTGTGCCATTAGCAGAGGCTTGAGTGCAACTTGCCAGAATGTCTCTTGAGAAATGGTGCGTGGAGTCTTAAGGAGGAACGTGAAAAAGTTCAAAACCGCACTTTAACATGTGGCAGAGAAACAATATTTAATGCCGCAACCCCAACTTTTCACAGCACAATACTTAGTGGATTGCTTATGTGTCATATGCTTTTACAGTGCCTGATGTAGAATCATAGATATTTCCATGCAAGTGTTCGTGCCAACTTCATGCAAAGATATTACTCATTTAAGCCCATTTTCAAACACTCTCCACACAAGCTGGCTTTTATAGAGTAATACGAATGTGCCACATTGTAACCAGTGGCATCTGCACTTGTGGTAATGAGTTTCTGACAAGCATGTTATTCAAAGGATAACTTGCATCCCAAAACGGGGCACCGAGAACCATGGACAATAGGTGCAGGAGTAGGCCATTCAGCCCTTCGAGCCAGCACCGCCATTCAATATGATCATGGCTGATCATGCAGAACCAGTACCCCGTTCCTGCTTTCTCCCCATATCACTTGATTCTGTTCGCCCTAAGAGCTATATCTAGTAGTACATCCTTGAATTTATCCAGTGAATTGGCCTCCATTGCTTTCTGTGGCAGAGAATTCCACAGATTCACAACTCTCTGGGTAAAAAGGTTTTTCCTTATCTCAGTCCTAAATGACCTACCCCTTATTCGTAAACTGTGACCCCTGGTTCTGGACCCCCAACATCGGGATACATTTTCCTGCATCTACCCTGTCCAATCCCTTGAGAATTGTATATGTTTCTATAAGATCCCCTCTCATCCTTCTAAATTCCAGTGAATATAAGCCCAGTCAATCCATTCCTTCATCAATATGTCAGTCCCGCCATCCTGGGAATTAACCTGGTGAACCTACGCTGCACTCCCTCCATAGCAAGAATGTCCTTCCCCAAATTAGGAGACCAAAACTGCACAAAATACTTCAGGTGTGGTCTCACCAGGGCACTGTACAAGTGCAGTAGGACCTCCTTGCTCCTGTACGCAAATCCTCCTTGCTCCTACACTCAAATTTGACTGGGGCAGCAGAGTTACAGAAGCCCACCAAATAGCCTAAGTATCCATGCAAAGAATACAAGCCCCATCTGGCTGCTCATCAGTTCTTTGCAATCGGCACATTTTTTGGAAAGCACGTGAACAGGTCGGATCTCAGAAGGCCGAGACATTCACTTTGCTATGTTTACAGTTGGAAGAGCTTGAATTAAATATTTATATTTGTTATTTTCAGTCTGCACTTAGCTGCTGGTTAATGCAGATGACTGGCCTTCTCTCTGTGTTCCTTTTGCAAGTCGCGGACGTTGGAGCAGAGGCTCATCGTCAGAAAGAAATTTAACAATGTAAGGAAAAAAAGGGCACTTCCCTGTTTTCCTCGGCTGCGAAAAATCACTATTATTCAGCCATTGCGGTGCAGCGATAGATTTTTGTTAATTGATTTTCTGATGAAGGAGATGTATGACCTTTAACCTCCCAGAGGTACCAATGCAGAAGGTCACCGGAGAAGTGGTTGCTGCTGGAAAATGGCGCAGACGGACTGAATATTGGCCGTGCATTTCAATAAAACATTCAACCTCATCAGCTCCGGCTGATGGTATAAACAATTACCTCATGCATCATGCATGTGTCCAAGAAGCAGAGAAATAATTTTACTCTTGGGGTGGGGATTTCATGAGGTGCCGGGGTTTGCTGAAGGCATTTTTTTAAGTTCTTCTGAGCTATATTTTGTGCTTAAACGTAGAATAATTATCACCAAGCAGAGGATTGAAATAGGCTGCACAGTTGACAATGTAGCCTATTGTCACCTCCACTGTGATAAATCACATACATTGGTAGGGAAAGAGCATGGGCCCCAAAAATTCGTCTTTTTAGAAAAAAAATTCAGAACCGCCCGGCAATTAAACATGAACATCTGAGAAAGAGTAAAAAAAATTGCGATTCCTTTTCTACATCTTTCCTTTTCACATGGCTTTTGTTCGGAGCAGTAGACAGAAAAAGGTTAGATTAGGTTCATTTTTCTTGTTGTATTAATTGCTTGTTACCTAACATTAATTCAGGTAGGGGGAAATAACACGTGGAGTCAGGTAAAGGCATTGTTACTAAATGGGCAAAGGCTCATTTATCTATGACACTTGACAGAAATAGTTAAAGCATTAGATTTATGCCCCTGAATGAAGTGCTTACCCATCTCACTGGGATGTAGATGATTGAGATATATATCATTTGTATGTCCGACATTGCCATCTACATTAGATCTCATTGCTCAAATCATTGAATATCTCTGTTCATATAATTCAATCAAGTGTTTTGAAGCTGTAAAAATTAATGGGATGAAGCTTTAATAAACACCAAGTCGCAGTTTAATCCAACAACCATAATGGCTTTAGTGTGAAAATAATACGCAGCTCAATATTGCAGAATAACATCAAGAAATATGGTTGCAGGAAAGATGATGCAGACTCCAGGAATGCAGTTGGAGGTTTTTTACGACTTTGGCTGAATCAGATCTTTGAAGAGGAATTACCCTCCTCGACCACAATGACTGAGTCATTGAATCTTGATCATTTCCATATCCTTCAATGCACGTGAAAACATTAACCCGAGAAGTTGTCTTTGATCGCACTATATGGTAACAATATAGTAACTACTCCATCATTTACTCCAGCATTTTGCGTCTATCTTTGGTATAAACCAACATCTGCAGTTTCTCTTGATTAAATATAGTAAGTACCTTGTGGTCCACTTACGAAATTTGGACTGGAATTTTGGTAGCAGATTTTAACGTTTATAGTCACTGCCACATTATATGAGGCTCAGGGCTATTTTCTATGGCTGTTTCCTTCCATCATTCAGTTAACCAATTTCTTTATTTGGAGAGATCCAGCCGGGAAACAGGCCCTTCGGCCCACTCAGTGCATACTGACCATCGATCACCCACTTTCACATCCACTTCCTACACACTGGGGTATTTTTTTTTTTAAATAGAGGCCAATTAACCTACAATTCCACATGTCTTTGGGATGTGGGAGAAAACCGGAGTATTGGGACGAAACAGGGAGAATATGAAAACACCACAAAGACAGCACCTGAGGTCAGGATTGAACCCGGGTCTCTGGCTCTGTGAGGCACCTTCTACAGGTGCACCATACAAAACATTTTATCGGGACGCATCACAGCATGCTTTGGGAACGGCTCCATCCAGGAAAAGATGGATCCATCACACAAAGCTACCTCCCTTCTATTAACGCCATTTATACGTCACGCTGCCTCGACAAGGCCAGCGGCATAATTAAAGACGAGTCGTAACCCGGCCACTCCCTCTTTTCCCCTCTCTCATCTGGCAAGAGGTATAGAAGTGTGAAAAAGCACACTTCCAGGTTCAAGAACAGTTTCTTCCCAGCTGTTGTCAGGCAACTGAGCCATCCTACCAACAACTAGAGAGCGGTCCCGAGCTACTATCTACCTCATTGGAGACACTTGGACTATCTTTAATCGGAGTTTACTAGACTTTATCTTGGACAAAACATTATTCACGTTATTCCCTTTATCATGTATCTGTACACTGTGGATGGCTCAATTGTAATCATGTATTGTCTTTCCGCTGTCAGGTTAGCACCCAACAAAAGCTTTTCACTGTACCTTGGTACGCGTGACAATAAACTAAACTAAACTAAACTGAACTAAACTAAACTAAACTCAACTCAACTCAACTAAACAACTGCCCTATTAGCTGCGCCACTGTGCTGACCTGTGGAGGGAAGTGGAGAGGTGACATTTTGGGTCAGGACCCTGCTTCATACCGATGTTCAGTCCAGTCTAACCAATAACGATCACCTCTAGTTGCTATGGGCGTTTCTTAGTCCCTTTTCATTTATTCCTTACATTTATCGGCTGTAAACAAAACAAAGTTGTTGGTTTATAAAAAAAGACACAAAGTGCTGGAGTAACTGAGTGGATCAGGCAGCAGCACTGGAGAACATGGGCAGGTAACGTTTCAGCTTGGGACCCTTCTTCAATCTGTTCAAGGAACACAACCAAGTTTGAGCGGCATTTGTGGGAGGAAAGTAATTGTCTCTGTTTTCGGTCGAGACCCTGCATCAGGTCCGGTTTTCACCCAAAACATTGACAATTCCTTTCCTCCCATGGATGCTGCTTGATCCATTGGTTGTTCCAGCTGATGGTGTGTCGCTCCAGATTACAGTATCTACGGGATTGCAATCCTTCACGTGGTCCGCCCTGTTTCGACTAATGCAATCAACTCGACGTGCACAAACAGAAGATCAAATAGAACAAATTGTCCAACAACTTTAGGCTGTGCACGCCACGCGAAAGAAGATGACAGTATCTGCAATATTTTGTTATCATTTTTCCTCACTTCAATTTTGAAAATGAACAATATGCAGCAAAGAAGCTCGACAAAATTTCTAGCAGAACTTCCGATAAGGCACTTTAAAATGCACAGAATTGCCCAGTTTTGGTCACCGGTTCGGTTGCAGGAAGGATGTCATTAAGCTGGAAAGAATGCAAGGAAGATTTATGATGCTGTTGGCAGGGCTCAAGGACCTGAGCTATAGGGAAAGATTGTGCAGGCTGGAACTTTATTCCTTGGCATGCAGGAGGCTGAGGGGTGATCTTATAGAGGTGTATAAAATCATGAGGGGATTAGATAGGGTGAATGCACAGAAACCTTTTACCCAGAGTATGATAATCAAAAGTCAGATGGCATAAGTTTAAGGTGAGAAGGGCAAGATGTAATAGGAATTTGAAGAGTAACTATTTCACTCAGAGGGTAATGGGTATATCGAACAAGCTGTCGGAGGAAGTATTTGAGGCAGGTACTAGGTGTGGCATTCCTTGCCACGTGGAATTCTCTAGAATATCAGTGAATATTTTTAAGGCAGAGATAGATAGATTTTTGATTAGTACAAGTGTCAGGGGTTATGGGGAGAAGGCAGGAGAATGGGGTTAGGAGGGAGAGATAGATCAGCCATGATTGAACGGCGGAGTAGATTTGATGGGCCGAATGGCCTAATTCTACTACTGCCACTTATGACCTTATGACCTGATGACTATATTAATCCAACCTAGTCGATTTAAAAGAAAACGGGGCAAATGCCAGTAAAAGGAACTAGCCTAGATGGGGCATCTTGGGGTGGCATGAATGAGTTGGGCTAAAAGGCTTGTTTCTGTACTGCATAACTCCAAAACATTCAAGTTTATCGTCCTAGATACAAGTATGGTGAGGTACAGTAGAATGAAAAACCTTGCTTACAAAACGTGTGGGTCGCAGAGCAGACCAAACAGTATCTGCCGAGAGTTATCAAAAAGAGTGCAAGTTTCAGCGGAACCAGGAAACCAGAGTGGGTGGTGGATCTGTGGAACTGTTTGGCATTGAGGTCTGCGGAGGCCAAGTCAGTGGATATTCTTAAGGCAGAGGTAGATCGATTCTTTATTAGAACGGGTGTCTGGGGTTATGGGGAGAAGGCAGGAGAATGGGGTTAGGAGGGAGAGATGATTGAATGGCGGAGTGGGCTCAATGGGCCGAATGGCCTAATCCTACTCCTATACTTTGTGACTCTTGTGAAAGTAAATACAGTAAATAAAGCACGGTAAGATTAATTAAATACAGAGGCATGGGAAGGTTGGTTGTGGAAGAAAAAAATAAAATGAAAATGTACTTAGAACATAGAGCATAAAACATGCAATGCAGGAAAATGCCCTTCAGTTCATGATGTTTGTGCTGACCATAATGTCAAATTAAACTAACCCCACATGCTGCACGTCATCCTTATCCCCTCCATTCCCTTCATGCTCACGTGCCTATTTAAAGAATTCTTCAATGTGACTATGTTGTCTCCTTCCCTCGCTCTCCCAGGTAGCGTGTTCCGGGCACCGGCCACTCTCAGTGTACGAAAACGTGCCCCGCACATCCCCTTTTAACTTTCCTCCTCTCACCTTAAAGCTGCGCCCTCTAGTATTTGACAATTCCACACTGCGAAATAGATTCTGACTGCCTCCCCCTATCGAAATCTCTCATAATATTATAGAGCGAAAAGAATGGCAATCGGACAAGTAAAGACTTGGCTCCGCTGTGGGAAGTGGTGAATCATAGGATCATAAGTGATAGGAGCAGAATTAGGCCATTCGGCCCATCAAGTCTACTCCACATTCAATCATGGCTGATCTATCTCTCCCTACTAACCCCATTCTCCTGCCTTCTCCCCATAACCTCTGTCACCCATACTAATCAAGAATCTATCTCTCTCTGCCATAAATATATCCACTGACTTGGCCTCCACAGCCTTCTGTGGCAACGAATTCCACAGATTCACCACACTCTGACTAACAAAATTCCTCCTCATCTCCTTCCTAAACGAACATCCTTGAATTCTGAGGCTATGACCTCTAGTCGTAGACTCTCCCACTAGTGGAAACATTCTCCCCACATCCATTCATTGCCAACAGCTGCCTAAAATATAGGAAGTAGTGGTCATGATCTGAAACTGTCAACCTCGCAGCTACAAAGTGCTTAACTAGAACTGTGATACAGAGGGACTATAACAATGATCTGCATTGTCAATGCTTTTGTCAGCATACATTGATTATAGTTATGCAGTAGAGGTGGGAGATTGCAACCTTCACGTGGTCCACCCTGTTTCAACGAATGCAATCAACCTGGCATGCACAAACAGAAGATCAAACAGAACAAGTTGTCTTACAACTTTAGGCTGTGCACGCCATACGCAAGAGGCCTTCTCCACTGCCTAGTAGTAGATAGATAGCATTAGTAGATAGGAAAAACATTAAGTAAAAAGGAGATATGTGGGGCAATTTATTTACACAGAAGGTGGTGGGGGTCTGGGGAGGTGGTGGAGGCAGACACGGTGGTGGGTTTTAGAGAGGTACATGGATATACATGAAACAAAGGGATGTGGATCATTTGCAGACAGATGTGATTAGGTTATCTTGGCATCATATCCAGCATAGTATCTGTGGGCTGAAGGGCCTATCCCTGTGAAGTACTATTCTATTGTACGTGAAAGAAATGGGTTTTGAAGCATGACCGCAATTTTCGGGTTGCAAATTCACGTTAGTGTTTCAGACCATTGCATTATCTAACAGATTGGTTACCTAATGATGCTTTAAATCTGTGCAAAGAGGAGCTGACCTTTAGTTAATAAAAGTCTAGTGAATGCTGAAAAGCTCGTTTTGCATGTAATGTTTTTTTTCTTCATTTGGAGTATGATCTTCTGTATGGGAAAACATAATCCAGCTAATGCTTTCATTTAATCTGCCATGCATGGAGAATGATAGTTGGCTGGAACAATATGCCACAGCAAATCATTTTAGTTAAGCAGTTCATGCAATGTTGTTAACTGGACACTACGTAAAATGGGCGGCACTGTAATGCAGCGGTAGAGCTACAGCGTCAGCTACATGGGTTCAATCCTGGCCACGGGTGATTATCTGTACGGAGTTTGTACGTTCACCCCGTGACCTGCGTGGGTTTTCTCCGAGATCTTCAGTTTCCTCCCACGCTCCAAAGGCGTAGAGGTTTGTAGGTTAATTGGCTTGGTACAAATGTAAATTGTCCCCAGTGTGTGCAGGATAGTGTTCGTGCGCGGGGATCGCTGGTCGGTGCCGACTCGGTGGGCTGAAGGGCCTGTTTCCACCCTGTATCTCTAATCTAAGCTAAATAATGGAAAAGTCTTAAAATAAATTGCACACTCTATCTAACTATGAGTTTTCATTCTCTGGTGATTTTTGCTAGTAATATAGCTAGACACTAAGTAAAACCTTAAACTAAACTACTGCTCTGTCGAATTATGAGTTTACTTTCCCTGATGTTTTTTCAGAGTCATAGTTATCTGCTCCCTGTTATTTCAGATTGTAAAATATCACTTTCAGTTATTACCATCAGTCTACGATATTCACTTAAAACTAAGCACCACTTTAATTGAATAGTATGGGTATACAGGGACATTAATTAACTTGCAATAGCAAGAAGGAAGCCTGGAGCAGAAACAGCATTTTTCTCTTGAAAGATATCCATCATCGTTCCACTTAATAAAATTACTCTTAATTAATATTCCCTGTTTCTGTGCAGCTTAAATAATTACATATCAATTTCTCCCTTCAATCTTGATATTAATGTGTTTTCCTTGAGGTCTATTATAATGCTGTGCAAAATAATGACTGTGAGTTTTATTAAGTGGATATTGTATTATAATTTTACAATTATTTATAAACATGATAAAGTTTATGGAAACAAATGTTGTCAGACCAACTAATATTCTTTCTGATTCATGAAGTCAAATGACCATAAGTAAGACACTCATCAAGTAGAACCATTATCTCTAGCCTATGTTTACTTTTCATTTACTAAAACTATTTGGGCAAGGGCACATTAGTCTCCTTCCATGCTATGATGGCCATCATGTTGCCAAATAAGCAAGATAACTGTGTGCGATTTACAACAGTCATTTTTTATTCACATGTATGTCATTGCTAGTAAACAATTGTAGGACATCATGAATTTGTGCAAACGCATGTCTATATTTCATTTAGAGACTCATGGAGTCATACAGCACAGGAACGGGCCCTTTAGCCCAACCCGTTCATCCTGGCCATGACGCCCATTTAAGCGAGTCCAATATGAATCCAATACGTGGATAAGCTTTTCCCATTGAGGGTAGGGAAGATTCAAACAAGAGGGCATGACATGCGAATTAAGGGACAGAAGTTTAGGGGTAACGTGAGGGGGAACTTCTTTACTCAGAGGGCGGTGGCTGTGTGGAATGAGCTTCCAGCAGAAGTGGTGGAGGCAGGATCGATTTTAACATTTAAAAGTAAAGTGGATAGGTATATGGACGGGAAGGGAATGGAGGGGTATGGTCTGAGTGCAGGTAGATGGGACTAGGGGAAAACAAATGGTCGGCACGGACTGGAAGGGCCGAGAGGGCCTGTTTCCGTGCTGTAATTGTTATATGGTTAATATAACCTGTGTTTGGCCCATATCCGTCTAAATTTTTCCTATCCAGATAGTTTTAGTTTAGTTTAGTTTGGAGGTGCAGCGCAAAAAACAGGCCCTTTGGCCCACCGTGCCGACCCGCAATTCCCGCACACTGCCACTCTCCTACACGCACTAGGGACAATTTACATTTATGCCAAGCCAATTAACCTACAAACCTGTTCAATTTAAACTGTGTTTGGTCCGTATCCCTCTCAACGTTTCCTATCCATATATCTGTCTAAATCTAGCTCTTAGGGTTAAAGGAATCAAGGGATATGGGGAGAAAGCAGGAACGGTGTACTAATTTTGGATGATCGGCCATGATCATATTAGAAAATAGGTGCAGGAGGAGGCCATTCGGCCCTTGGAGCCAGTACTGCCAATATTGAATGGCAGTGCTGGCTCAAAGGGCCGAATGGCCTACTCCTGCACCTATTTTCTATGTTTCTAAATGTTACTTTTGTACCTAGACAAAATCTTACCCCTAGGAATCTTCTCCACTAGCTTTACTGCCACTGATGTGAGACTCAAGGGCCTACAATTACCTATTTTCTATTTGTCTTCTTAAACAAAGGAACACCATCCCAGAGGTCTCAGAGGATGATGCTCCAGTCCTCTATGACATCTCAGAGGAGACCTGAGGAACAACACTGGTCACAGACCTCCAGCCAGAATGATCCACTTACACCTCTACACTCAGCGGGTAAACAGAGTCCCTGAATCCAAATCCAAACAAAGTCATCATGTTCAGTATCTTTGTCTTCTGGACAGTCTATCATGAAGGAGCTTGTCTGGCGACTTAGTCGAGATCATTCGGCACCAACCAGCACACTATCCTTAGCAATCTCCTTTGGCACTTTCTCAAAAAACAGTAATTTGTAAAACATGTCCAGCCCTGACAATGTCATGCTGACACAAAATGCTGGAGTAACTCAGTGGGACAGGCAGAACCTCTGGAGAGAAGGAATGGGTGACGTTTCGGGGTCGGGACCCTTCTTCATGCTGACGGTCACTAATTAGCCTATTCCCTTCCAAATGCGAGTAAATCCTGTCCCTAAGAATTCTCTCCACTAGCTGTACATGGACAATAGGTGCAGGAGTAGGCCAATCGCCCCTTTGAGCCAGCACCGTCATTCAATATGAACATGGCTGATCATCCAAAATCAGTTCTTGCTTTCTCCCCATATCACCTGCTTTATTTAGCCCTACTAGCTATATATATCTAACTCTCACTTGAATACATCTTTTTTTTTCTCTCTGTGGGCTGTTTTATTCTGCTACTGACATGAGGCTTAATGGCCTACAATTACCTATTTTCTATTTAACCATATAACCATATAACAATTACAGCACGGAAACAGGAAGTCCCATCTACCTGCACTCAGACCATACCCCTCCAGTTAAAATCGATCCTGCCTCTTCTGCTGGAAGCTGTCCACGCAGCCACCACCCTCTGATAAAGAAGTGTTATCTGGTCCCCTCTAGTGAATCTTCCCTACCCTCAATGGGAAAACGTATCCACTTCAACTCTGTCTATCCCTTTCATCATTTTAAAGTCGGAGGAGTCTCAGAGAATGTGGTCCACAGTCCTCTGTGGTCTTGTAGTAGAGAGATCCCAAAGGTATTTGTCATGGCTACAGCACTCTCCTCTTTTGCTCTCTCAAAACCCCTAGAAGAGATTCCATCAGATCCCGGGTACTTCTCTTCATGAGACCCAACACCTCCTCTTGCATGATCTCAAAATGCCTCATATTAAACTGCCCAAAGGGGCGGCCCAGTGGTAAATTGATAATACGTATTAAAACTCTGCAAACAAACTTAAATGCATTACTATGATAGGATTGCTTCAAAGGAATTGTAAATAATGTAAATAATGTTGCAAGACATTTACCCCACTGTTTGTTGATAGGCCAAAGTGTTAAGCCCTGGCAGAATTGTTTTGAGTTCCAGGGTAAATGTTGCATTATTCAGTTAGTTAGCTTCCTTCCAGAAGCTTCTCCAAGAAACAATGTATGGGAAACTCTGTAATTGGTTTGGGGAACTGTCAATAATGTACTGACGTAATTAATATGTTTGATTGGACTGTAAAGAGACCACCCCTATGTAGTTCGGCCCCTCAAGGTTTGCGGCCCTATAAAAGGTGGCTCTATCGTAGATCGAGGTCGATCTTCTGGAGGAACGCTTGGGGCTGCGTGACGCTTTGGAGTGTGTCTACGTGCACGAGGGTGAAGGGCTTGGCAGGGCAGAGACAAGGATTGAACCCGCGGTGGTTTCGGTATTGTATAGGGGAATTTGCTGTTCAATCCAAAAATAAAGTTCAGTTGTTCCAGTGCTTGAGTCAGTGTTTTTTACTGATCTAGACTAGGGGGGTAAGCTTGATAAGAACACATTTACAGGCTGAAAGCAGTATCTCTAAAACTACTGTCTTTCCATGTCCCTTTGCTAAATACCAATGCAAAGTACTACTTTAATAATTCAGGATATTCAGGATTTAATAATGTCTCCCCTGACTAGCCAGATGTTGACTTACCTGATAACTGCTGCTCCCAATTTACTTTTTCTAGCTTCTCCAGAATAAAGTCACCATTTACCCTCCCCCATTGTAATATATTTCTCCAAGGTAACGACTTATTCTAATTTATTACTAACTTACAAACCTGTGGAGTTGTGACCACAGATCTCAAAATGCTCTTGCGATGCAGCGTCATTCAACTGGCCATGCTTGTTCCCCAATGCCAGGCCTAGTGTTGTCCTTCCTCCAGCTGTACAATCCACATATTGATACAAAAAACCCTCTTGGATGCATACAGCAAATTCTGTCTAAACCTCATGCACGAAGGAAGTCCAGGTCAATATTGGGAAAGTTGTAGTCACCCATTGCGACGGAGATGAGACAATAGACAATAGACAATAGACAACACTTTTTCACACAGAGAGTTATGAGTCTGTGGAATTCTCTGCCTCAGAGGGCAGTGGAGGCAGGTTCTCTGGATACTTTCAAGAGAGAGCTAAATAGGGCTCTTGAAGATAGCAGAGTCAGGGTATATGGGGAGAAGGCAGGAATGGGGTACTGATTGGGGATGATCAGTCATGATCACATTGAATGGCAGTGCTGGTTTGAAGGGCTGAATGGACTACTCCTGTACCTACTGTCTATTGTCTACTGTCTATTGTCTATTGTCTATTGCGACAACCCTGTTGCTTTTACATCTTTCTATAATCTGCCTACATTCATATTACTTTTTCTCCTCTGTCTATTTGGAGGGTTCTGCTATAATCCTATCATTGTGTTTGGAATTTTCTTAATTTTGAATGTTGCCTCAGTGGATGAACCCTCCAGCATGCCCTATCTGAGAGCGGCTGGGATATTCTCTCTGATTAGTAATGTAACTTCCTCCACCTCTTTTATCTCGCTCTCCGCCACGTCTGAAACTTTGAAATGCTGAATGTTGAAGAGCCATTCCTGTCCTCACAACCACGTCTTTTTCATGACCCCCGCATCATGCTTCCATAAACAGCGGAATAGCAAGAAGATCGAGAAACAGCGGAATAGCAGAAGCAAACCCCTTGAAGAATGGGGGAGTGTTGCTACGATTGTACAGGGTGCTTGTGAAGCTGCAGCTCAATGCTGTCTACAATTTTGAGGTCTCTCTTTATCGAAAAATATATACCAGCTATGGATGCACTCCAGAAAGGATCTGCATAGCTATTGTTTGGAATCAGAGCATTATCCTGTCACAAAATGGCGAACAAGCCAATGACCAAATTGGCTTCTATCAATTGTAAAGCGTGCCTAGTGTGTAGGATAGTGCTAGTGCACGAGGTGATCACTGGTCGGCGTGGACTCAAGTGTCTTTTTCCAGGCTCTATGTCTAAAGTAAGGTCTAAAGTCTAAATCCGCCCAGCTGTAAATTTTCAGCTGGATGCTCATAAGGTCATAAGTGATATGGGAAGAATTAAGCCATTCAGCCCATCAAGTCTACTCTGCCATTCAATCATTCTCCTGCCTTCTCCTGCCTTCTCCCCATAACCCCCGACACCCAATGCTACAGTCAGATGTCATGGCAATACTTGCACAGTGGTCTGTCCTCTGTGTGGGAGGTTATACATTCCTTTCGTATCTATATTACCACCAAAACAGATTAGCTGATCACTCACTGTCTCAATGCTATTTGTGCAATGTCATTTGTCTAGAATTACTGCTAATTTATCTGCATGGCTACTGCTCTTCCATGTATTATTATTATTATTATTATTATTATTATTATTATTATTATTATTAATGTTTAGTGTTTTCTGAGTCATTCGTAACTGTCACTGTATGTCATGTTGTTACTTGTGGGTGGAGCACCAAGGCAAATTCCTTGTATGTGAATACTTGGCCAATAAACTTACTTACTTACTTACTTACTTACTTACTTACTTAAGAGTATCGGCACAAAATAAATAAATGAAAATATTGAATTCTCTAATTCTAGGTGAACAACTCTTCCCCTTTCTACCCCGTTTCCCCCCTCCCCCCCCTTTCTTCCCTGTACCCCACCTGGCTGTGCTCCCATTTCTCCCTTTACCCATCCCTTCCCTCCCATTCACCTCCACCTATTTTCCTTCTTTTGTCTTCACATCTCATGCCTCTTCTATCCTTTTCTCCCCAACTCACACCTTTGTACCTTTTCATCTATTGGACTTTGTCTAACATTCGGCCGGTTTCACTGTTCTTATCTCTTCAGCATCACCTTTTCCGCAGCAAACAATTGACCATTGTGGGCTCCACCTTTCTTGAGTCATCGGTGCCAGCTGTGATTTGTTCTTTACCTCGAGATTCCCTCTCCCCTGACTTTCAGTCCGAAGAAGGGTCTCAACCCCAAACTTCACCTATTCCTTTTCTCCAGAGATGCTGCCTGACCCACTGAGTTACTCCAGCATTTTGTGTCTATCACTTGCCAGGCTTTATCCCACCCCCATTTCTCTTCTAACTTTCTCCTCCCTAGTATAATCAGTTTGAAGAAGACGTTCTGACCCTGAAAGACTGACTATCGATGCTCTCCAGAGATGCTCAGCGACTCCAGCCACATCTGCATTTCCTTGCATCTAAATGAAAACATTACTTGTTTAATCAAACATCTTTTATTCAATGCTGCAGGAGAAGTCCTCGATTTACATCAAGGACAGCACGGTGGCACAGCAGTAGAGTTGCTGCCTTACAGCACCAGAGCCCCGAATTCGAACCTGTCTACGGGTGCTGTCTGTATGGAGGTTGTACGTTCTCCCTGTGACTTGCGTGGGTTATCTCCGGGATCTCTGGTTTCCTCCCACATTCCAAAGATGTACAGGTTTGTAGGTTAATTTTCTTGGTTTAATTGCGAATTTTCCCTCGTGTGTGTAGGATAGCGTTAGTGTGCAGACACGGTGGGCCGAAGGGCCTGTTTCCGCGCTGTATCTTTAAACTAAATTAAACCACATTCTATCTCCATTACAGTAGGATAAGATAGTAAGATTAAACGAGAACTTAGCAGTTTGAAGTTTGATCTTTATTTTATGAGGAGTTGCGCTGAGGGATTTCGTGAAGACCCCGCCAGCACGCATGCACGACATTCTTCAAAGTAGCGGTGTGGAATCAAAGATAACAACAATGACTGAAGATAGTAAGATTTAAGAGACTCTAATACCAGTTGACCTTATGATAGAGGGTTGTGAGCGGAGGGCACAGAATCACTCTTCGCAACTCCTCATAAAATAAAGATCAAACTTCAAACTGGTAAGTTCTCATTTAATCTTACTATTTTACTTCGGAGTCACGTGAGTGACTTCGTGCAGATTTCAAAGCTCTGTGATTCCATGCCCTGGACCACGTCCATGCTCACAAACTGACATAATTACTGATGGAGGAAGTATGTTAACGTATTTCAGACTTGAACAAGCTGAAAAGTAATAACATATTTGTTAATACAAACAATAAACCCCCGAACTTGGGGACAAACATTTAGGGAACAGCACTTAAACTGACTCCGCAAACGTTTCCGGGAGCGGCCACAAGTTTGTTATAAAAACGCTGAAATGTAGCTTCACTGGCCCAGCACGCTATTGCGAGGACATGATCCATAGGCACCTCCATGGTCCTCGCTGCTGATGTGGATGCAGCCCTGGTAGAATGAGATTTTAAAATGTTAGTGTCTATACCTGCTGCACCGAATACCACCCTGAGCCACCTGGAGATAGTCTGCACCGTCACCCTGTGATGTGGGTTTTCATGGCTGATAACAGACCCGTCTCCATATTCCTGATGGTGTGTGTGACATTAATATAATGTTGGATATAGGTGGCTATACAGAGTCTTACATCAACGAGGTATGCTAGGAATTCCATTTTCAGTCCTGTAGACCCAGGTCTGTGTTGTTTAAACAACTCATCTATAAAGAAAGTCACTTTATTGGGGGTCGAGACCATTCTATCCAGTTTTAGTTTCTGTAGAGTCTGGACCCGTTGTGCTGTGGTCAGTGCCCATTAACATCACCACTTTGAAGGTGAGTTAGTCCAGAGGTAAATCCGTCATAGGCGGCCAGCTCCTCAACACCCCTATATCCCAGGTAAATTATATCGTGGTCTGGGAGGGTTGGAATTGAATACCCCCCTCAAAGATTGGATACCACCTGGTGAGATCCCACTCCGATGTTGAGATAGGATGACAGTGCTCTCTTGACACTGTTATGGCACTGTAACTGAGGGCCTCATCATAATGAAGGCCCGCGAGGAATTCCAGCACATTGGAGATCGTAGCAGAGTTGTAGGTGCTCTGCACGATGCTGTTATGATGTCCATGGTTTTGATGACAGCCCGAATTTCAGTAGTGGCCTCTTCAGAACCTGCAAGCCAACAGGTTCAGATGACCATGGCACGGATGATTTTCCCCTGTTATGGGATTGGTCACCAAATTTGGGCATTTGGTACCTGTGCCCATGGTTCTTTTATCATATTGTGGACCACCGGGTACCATGGTTGTGTAGGCCAGTCGAGTATTATCAGCATACCTGTTGCAGAAGCTAGTTGAATTTTCTGCAATACCCGACTAATGAGGCAGAATGGGGGAAAAGCATAGAAACCCCATTTCCCCCAATGTAGCGAGAACGCGTCCATCGCCACTTCCCCAGGACCTGGTTCCCAAGAGACATATGTTGGTATCTGATGGTTCAACCTGGACGCAAAAAAAGGTCGATATCTGGTGTTCCATATTTGGCTATAATTTTAGCAAATATTTGGGGGTTCAACATCCACTCGATGTCGTTATTAATACTCGTGACCTGGTGTCTGCCACTGTATTGAGCTTACCCGGAAGGTACGTAGCTGATATCCAAATATTTCTTTCAATACACCAGAGCCAAATTAAATTTGCCAATTCATCACAAGATATTGACTTGATACCACCCATATGGTTTAAATACGCCACCTCAGTGGTATTATTTATTTGAAGATGGACATGCGTATGATGCAGATTAGTGCAGTAAGCCCGCAGCCCGTGACATGCTCCCAAGATTTCCATATGGTTTACCTTGTGATTGAAGAAAAGTAGACTTGTGCAAATCCCATCTGCCGCCACAACTGGAAGTGGTGTCGGTAGCTCCCCAGCCCTGGGCGCTTGCGTCGGTTTGTAACACGACTGATGGGTTTGATATAATGATGGGATTAAACAATCACAAAACATTGCTAATCCATCCTTGTAGCTCAATTTTGCCTTGTTTGGCAGCTGCATAGGCCTGTCAAAATGTCCAGCATTCGCTTTTAATGCTGAGATTTTGCTCTTTGCATAGTTTTGATAGTGTAACGGCCCAAATTGTGCAGCTGGAATCTAGTTACAAGCTTCCCAATTACCTTAGCAGCATGTCTAATAGTCGGTTTCCTGGCGCAAGCGAGGCTGTTACATGCCTCTACTATGTCTGTTGCTTGTTCCCTGGGACAGTGACAATCAAAACCCCATGCATCCCAGAATGTACACAACCTCCCTCCTACTTCTGAGGTTATACATGCAGCACTCCCAAGAGAACCAGACCCCCTTACCTCCATGGTTACTGGCGGGCTTGATGCTCTGGGCTTTTGTGTTCGTTGTGTTGCTGGGATGTGGGGTTGACGCATCTTCCACACCTGATTGGGCAGATTTTGACACTCCTTCCAGTAGTTCCTCTTCAGACATCTCTGACAACATCGGTTTTTGCACCAACCCCTCTTCAAAGTCACCTAACGGCTGATTTCTGGCACTCCCTTTTGATAAGGGAGAGATATTTGGAGGTTCTGCTGTGTGTCTCCTAGATCCTAGGGACACACGCTCTTGATGGAGAAGGTTCCGTTCGAGCAACTGCTCGACCATTCACTCCATGCGAGCCATGCGACCTCCGCCGCATCTACGGACGACGTCGACTTCCCCCAGGTTCTCCAGAACTACTGGGGCTTCTGCCAATGGACCGCACCTCATTGAGGTGATGTCTAGGGTACGTTGCTGGTAGTCGCTGCCTGCTGCTCCTGCGGGGCTCACGGCTCCCGCTAGTCCGCCGTCTTCCGGACTGTAGCGGTCCGCCTGTATGGATGAGAGAAGCGGAGACGAGTCGGTGCCTGGCTGCCGCAGCGGGGCTCCCCAACATACCGCCAATCCCGGTTATACAGGACTGAGATGGCGCATAGTCTCTGCCAGCCGCCTCAACTGGGGCCACGCGACTGAAATACACTGCCACCGGCCTGCACTCTGGCAACCTGCCCCGGTGGTGAGCCGGTACATCCCGCTCCTGTGGGGCTCCTCGATTTCCCAGCAGGTACGTCACCGGTTCGCGATCCGGCAGACTTCTCCGGTGGCATGTCGATGCCGGCCGCTGCAGCGGGGCTTCTCGACCTCGGTGCGGCTTTTCCCCGTGGTTTGCCCCCTGGAGACCTGTAACAGAGGGGAAACAGAACGTGCCGTTGAACGAGGCGCGGGTTTACGCACCTGTTTTTGCGCTGGCCCGGTGATGTTTGGGCAATAGCGGGAGGGAGTCAGGGTCTTGCCTACCCTGCTCCCGCGCGATGCTCCTATCACCATGTGGTTCCATAGCCAGCCGTGGTGGAGAGTCGGGTCCTGGCTGCGCAGGGCTCCCCGATTTCCGCGTTCTTATCCCGGCCCGCGGAGCGGGTGCTGCCGGTGTTGCGGGCAGCTCCGAGGCTAGTGGCCGCTGACAACCGTGGCCCTTGGAGGCATGCTTCGACGCCTTCATTCTCGTCTCCATCCATCGTTTCTGTAAGCAAAGTCTACTACAGAAGCTAAGCAACTCAAGGTTAGTATAACTTACCTGAGGCCTTTTTGAAGCTGCCGGTGAAGGAGTGCACACCTTAGTTTGTCACAGCTTAGTTTGGCTAAAACGCTGCCCAAAGCCGCAAGAAATTGCAGAGAGCTGTGGATTCAGACCAATCCATCACACAAACTAACCTCCCCACGTATCTAGGTATCTGGGCTGGCTGGGGTTTGAGAACGCAGGATGAAGAACTCAACCTCAAATCTTGATTTAATGGACATATCCCAGTCTCCTGAATGTGTCTGAGTCAGCGGAGTCTCAAAGCACCACCAAGACTGTCTTTCAAATCCACTGGAAGGATACATGAACCAACTTCCTCTACCAATAGACAATAGACAATAGGTGCAGGAGTAGGCCATTTGGCCCTTCGAGCTAGCACCGCCATTCACTGATCATGGCTGAGCATCCACATTCAGTATCCCGTTCCTGCCTTCTCCCCAAATCCCCTGACTCCGCTATCTTTAAGAGCTCTATCTAACTCTCTTGAAAGCATCCAAAGAATTGGCCTCCACTGTCTTCTGAGGCAGAGAATTCCACAGATTCACAACTCTCTGGGTGAAAAAGTGTTTCCTCTTCTCCGTTCTAAATGGCCTACCCCTTATTCTTAAACTGTGGCCAACATCTTCAGCATTGAGGTCCCAGTTACACTTGATCTTTAGAGATACGGTAGAGATGTTGGGCAGGCCACTTTATTCCCCAATCTGACACCAGAAATCCCAAAACAGTCTCCATTCTGAACTCCATCCTGGCAAGAGATTCGTAGGTGGAGGTAAGAATGGATGTAAGGATTTTCTCAAAGCCTACCTGAAGATGCATAACACCCCCATGGATCAAAGAAAATCTTTAGACATTAGACTTCAGATATGCAGCGCGGAAACAGGCCCTTCCGTCCACCTAGTCCGCGCTGACCAGCAATCACACTGTCTGTTAACAATCTCCAACACACCAGAGACAATTTACAATTTTACCAAAGCCAATTTACCAACAAATCTGTACATCTTTGGAGTGTGGGAGGAAACCAGAGCACTCAGAGAAAACACACCAGACTATGCCCAGAGACTGCACCCGCAATCGACATCGACAATTGTGAAACTAATGCCAAGGACAGGAAACTCTGGCAAACCATCATCCAAGAAGGAACAGCGACCTTCCAAGGCAACAGATGCGCAGAATTAGAAGAAAAGAGAAGAAAACGGAAAGAGAGGCAGCAACAACGAAAGCCCGATCTGCCATTCGGAATTACCTGCCCTGAATGCCGAAGAACCTTCAAAGCCAGGATTGGACTCATAAGCCACCTGAGAGTCCAAAAAAACAACGGAACATAGACCATCATCCTCGACCTCGAGGGATAAACACGACGACGAGTCAGGTTCGACCCCGGATCTCCAGTGCTGTAAGGCAGCGACTCTACCGTTGTGTCTCTGATCTTCCCCTGACGGTGTTGCTATGGTCCTTGATGGATCTGTGCAGATGAGTTAAGCAACAAATGAAAAATCTAGGGAGAAGATGAGGTTATGTACATCAGACTCCTTAATGTTTCAAAGTCAACCATTGGACTTGCAACCTGGACGGTGAGGACAACATTCTCAGGAAATTTGGGGTCTTGTGTATTTTAGGACAATGCTGGCTTAAAATCCTGAAGAAGGGTCTCGACCCGAAACGTCACCCATTGCTTCTATCCAGAGATGCTGCCTGTCCCGCTGAATTACTCCAGCATTTTGTGTCTATCTACACTTACAGTATAATCCACTTTCTTTTAGATGATACACAGTCGCACAATAAATTCTAAAGTGAACGAGGTGAGTTGAAAGGGAGTGTAGGAATAGGGCCCAGGTGAGTTTAAAGGAGGCACATAAAATGTCACCCAGTGAGTTAGCTGCCGAAGCGTACAGTTTTCCAAACAATCAGGTAGCAGATTATTGGAGTTTTACTAATTCTCCTTAATCTTCGTCTCTCAAACAATGTCATTGCAAAACAATCAAGACATTTGCCTCTGCTGTTTCACGTGCTACATAAGTAGATGAAGTGGTTGTTATCTGGACTGTGGGTCTGGCTGTTCACAAACCGTCAACACCAATGGCCATTTGTAACCTTCACTTCCACTAAAATTTCATTGCAAATCTCCGGATGTTAATAGGTTTTATGAAATGATCAAAGGCAAGCCGATCCAAAGTGGGGAAGAAATAAGTTGGAATTAATAAGATGGGAGATCTCTACAGGGAAAATTCATTCCTTTCATTTCAAGAATTACAACAAATTTATGGATTACATTCAAAAGATTACTTTAGATAGCTACAAATTAGAGGACTATGTAAAAGCAAATACACAGGAAATTAGAAATAGAAAGACAGAAATTTTAGATGAATGTCTAAATAAACACCCGAACGCAGAAAAATTGATATCATATATTTATAATATTTTACTGGAAAACGATGTCCCAATGACAGAAATATATAGGCAATCATGGGAAAATGAATTAGGTCAAATCATTAGACCTGAAATATGGGATGAAAGTCTACAACATATACACCACTGCTCGTTAAATGCTAGACACTCTCTTATACAATTTAAAATATTACATAGACTACATTATTCAGAATCCAAACTACATAGTATTTTTTCAAATGTATCTGCCATATGTGATAAATGTCAGCACTTAGAAGCTAACTTAACGCACTCATTTACAAATTGTGTGAAAATTACTACATTTTGGACAGAGATATTTAAGGTAATTTCGAATGTTGGTAATATGAATCTGATCCCTGACTCAAAGTTAATAATACTGGGAATATTAGAAACAGATCAATTAATAACAACGAATCAAATAATTTTTATTGATTACAGTTTAATAATTGGGAAAAAAAATAATTTCTGTCCTACATCCCCTACAATCAAAATGTGGATTACAGGAATGTCGGAGACACTTCATCTGGAAAGATTAAGGCTTATCCTATTGGACAGGCTGGATCTTTTCAGAGGAATATGGTCTCCATTTATTGAATATCTAAAGGGTCAAAATGGCTCGGTACGAGAGCCTGACTGAAGCCTGAATAATGGAATAGATGAAGAATCACGTATAACAAATCATGGATATATCTCCAATGATGGATAACTTTTTTAATACTCCATTCATTTCTTTATTTTTGATTTTCTACTCTTACTTTATTTTTCTCTATCTTTTCTTACTTGCAAAAAAAAAGTACAGAAATATATAAGACATAATTGTTAATATTAATAAAATTACTAATGTATGTGAGACGTATATTCTATTAACATGTACTTACGTCTAATAAAAATATTTAACAGAGAAATAAGTTGCTTCCAAACAGCAAAGTTTGCAATCTGAAATAAAATACCTCATCGTCTTTCGTAATATAATCGCACTTGTAGGCATGAGCACGGTGGTGCAGCGGTAGAGTTGCCACCTTACTAGACCAGAGACCCAGGTTCGATCCTGAATACGGGTGCTGTCTGTGCGGAGTTTGTACATTCTCCCTGTGACCACGTGAGTTTTCACTAGGTCCTCTGGTTTCCTCCCACACACCAAAGATGTACAAGTTAATTGGCTATTGTAAAATTGTCCCTAGTGTGTAGGATAGTGCTAGTGTACGGGTGATCATTGGTCGGGGCAGACTCGGTGGGCCTGTTTCCGTGCTGTGCCTCTTAAGTCTAAAGTGTGAAGCAAATGCAGCAACCAACTCGCAAGGAGCAATGTCCCTTAAATAGCAATGAACAAATGATCAGTTTTGATTTAAAAAATACTGAAGGTTGGACGTTTAAAAAAGATACCACAATTTAGTTTACTTTTAGTTTAGTTTTGGGATACAGCGTGGAAACAGGCCCTTTGGCCCACCGAATCCACTCCGACCAGCAATCACCCCATACACTAGCACTATCCCACACACACTATAGACAATTTTACATTCACACCAAGCCACTTAACCTACAAACCTGTATGTCTTTGGAGTGTGGTAGAAAACTGGAGCACCCGGGGAAAACACATGCAAGTCACGGGGAGAACGTACAAACTCCGTACAGACAGCACCCGCAGTCAGGATCGAACCCGGGACTCTGGCACTTCTTCTTCTTGCGTATGGCGTGCACAGCCTTCAGTAGTAGGTCAACTTGTTCTATTTGATCTTTTTTTTTTGCATGTCAGGTTGATTAGTCGAAACAGAGTGGACCACGTGAAGGTTCTAATCTCCCACCACCAGTCTCTGTCACTGTAAGGCAGCAACTCTCCCGCTGCGCCACCGTGCTGCTCTGTTCTCGGTTCTTCTTCAGTTTGTGTTATATTTGGTTTTAATTGATAGATGGTAAAATGCTAGCCTGGACTACAGAGAATTTCTTTAGGGTGCACTTGGGAGGTGGGAAGAGGTGGGAGCTCTAATATCCAGCCATAATTTAGGTGGAATCTCTGAGATATGTATAAATAGTCACTCACGGGTCTCGAAGAGACATCATAAGAGGAGATCCATAAAGTCCCAATGGGAATTATGTCCAAAAGCTATTAAATTATTCAAAGCAAAAACTTGGATTGCTTCCAGTTTCTCATTATAGCTTCCTGTAAAGGTGGGGTGGAATCATTCTTGGCTAAATTTCCTGTTGCATTATAACTGAAATCCATTAAAGGGATCAAAATTATTGTCACGTATCGTTGGATATTTATACATTCCAAGCAGCTCTATATCGCTAAAATCAGCGAGGAAAATTATTTTAAAGCAACGCGATTACAAGTCCGCGACTTTTTCTCAAATTAAATTGTGGCACTGGTTTGAATAACAACAATGAGCAACAAAAGAAAATGAGTACAAAAAGCTTATTCATAAAATGTCAAAAATCTTTGACAAAACACTTTTTTATTCAGGCAACTTTGCACGTTTTCATCATGGTAAGCACAAAAGAGCATTTGGTCTCCTTCCTGCCACTCAGGCATCGTACAGCACTATTTATCACTTAACCCTGTCAGTGCACTTTTCAAACCTCTCATCTTTGCTACTTCTTTACTTGCAGAAAAGAGTCCCATTACATTTCAGATACTGCGTATTCGCGGCCTTGGGGAAACTCATTTCGTCCTTTAGTGACTTACTTGCTTTTAAAAAAAAACCCACAATTGCCATCATTGTGTCGAACTGCTCCTTCCGAGCGCCCAGGGACTCGACTTGTTCTGCTGTTGACGATAAGTGCATTAACATAAATTTGGAGTGTTTTTTTTTAAACTTATTAGGCAGAATAATAAGTGTTCTACAAAAGCACACACAGGATTTCCAGAGGAAATGAGATTCTCTTTATTGTCTGCCATACAACTGTAAAGAGACCAAAGTCCTACTTTCAAGTTGTTTGAGGCTCCATTGTGTGTTACTTTTATAATTTATTTATGTTCTTTCCACTTTCTCGTTCCATTAATTGCGCAGCTAAGCGACTAACTGGAGGAGCAGAGCAGCTGCTCCCACACGTACTGCTATCCCGTTGGCCACTGGGATGCGTGCGAGTGTTACCCTGGGCTTTTTTGTCCCTTCATGTTTCTCAACCCTGAAGCACAATGGAGCCATTGCATTGTGCACGAGTTAATATTTTATTCGTGGGTCTGTGCTGCGAATGTCAGGAGCAATCAAGGTCTCTATGGTTGAGGGAGTTGCGAGGGCCTCAATGGGTAGGCCAGAGACAAATGCCCTACTTGGGAAGTTAGTGGAAAGATAAGGTCAGCTCCTCACATTTCCCTTGGGCAGCTTACAACCCAGTAGTTTGAACGTTGATTTCTCTCATTTCAAGTAACCCGTGCATTCTCTCTCTCCCCCCATCCATCACCCTAGATGCCCTGCTAGTTCCACTGTTCACATCCATGTACCCCTTCATAATCTCCTCTTCCCCACCAACAACGGGCCATTATGGGCTCCACCCTTCCCCGGTCATCTGTTGCTGGCCCTGATTTGATCTGGCCTTTTCTACCTCCAGATCCCCCTCCCCCTCTACATTCAGTCTGAAGAAGGGTTCCGACCCAAACCGTCACCCATCCTTTTTCTCCAGATTTGCTGCCTGAGCGGCTGAGTTACACCAGCACTTTGTGTCTGTCTAAGGTCAAGTCAAGGCAAGTTTATTATCATATGCACAGATAAAGGGAGGTACGGGTAAATCTTGCTTGCAGCAGCATCACAACCACAAATAGGCAGATATGTGGGCACCTCAGTGACACAGCGATACAGTTGCTGCCTCACAGCGCCAGTTTGATCCTGATTATGGGCGATGTCTGTGCGGTGTTTGTACGTTCTCCCTGTGACTGTGCGGGTTTTCTCTGGGTGCTCCAGTTTCCTCCCACATTCCAAAGGCATGTAGACATGCAAGTCAATGAGCTTTTGTAAATTGTCCCGAGTGTGTAGGACGCAAAAGTGGGATAACATGGAACTAATGCTCGTGGGCATTTATAGCCTGTTTTCACGCGGTACAATGGCTTGCAAAAGTATTCATACCCCTTGAACTTTTCCACATTTTGTCACGTTACAACCACAAACGTAAATGTATTTTATTGGGATTTTATGTGATAGACCAACACAAAGTGGTGCATAATTGTGAAGTGGAAGGAAAATGATACATGGTTTTCAATTTTTTTTACAAATAAAAAACTGAAAAATGTGGCGTGCAAAAGTATTCAGCCCCCTTTACTCTGATACCCCTAAATAAAATCCAGTGCAACCAATTTCCTTCAGAAGTCACCTAATTAGTAAATAGAGTCCACTTGTGTGTAATCTAATCTCAGTATAAATACAGCTGTTCTGTGAAGACCTCAGAGGTTTGTTAGAGAACATTCGTGAACAAACAATGTTCCTTGGGCATCATGAAGCCCAAGGGACACACCAGACAGGTCAGGGATAAAGTTGGGAAGAGGTTTAAAGCAGGGTTAGGTTATAAAAAATCCCAAGCTTTGAACATCTCAAGGAGCACTGTTCAATCCATCATCCAAAAATGGAAAGAGTATGGCACAACTGCAAACCTACCAAGACATGGCCGTCCACCTAAACTGACAGGCCGGGCAAGAAGAGCATTGATCAGAGAAGCAGCCAAGAGGCCCATGGTAACTCTGGAGGAGCTGCAGAGATCCACAGCTCAGGTGGGAGAATCTGTCCACAAGACAACTATTAGTCGTGCACTCCACAAATCGGGCCTTTATGGAAGAGTGGCAAGAAGAAAGCTATTGTTGAAACAAAGCCATAAGAAGTCCCATTTTCAGTTTGCCACAAGCCATGTGAGGGACACAGCAAACATGTGGAGGAAGGTGCTCTGGTCTGATGAGACCAAAATTGAAGCTTTTGGCCTAAATGCAAAACGCTATGTGTGGCGGAAAACTAACACTACACATCACCCTAAACACACCACCCCCACTGTGAAACATGGTGGTGGCAGCATCACGCTGTGGAGATGCTTTTCTTCAGCAGGGACAGGGAAGCTGGTCAGAGTTAATGGGAAGATGGATGGAGCCAAATACAGGGCAATCTTGGAAGAAAACCTGTTAGAGTCTGCAAAAGGCTTGAGACTGGGGCGGAGGTTCACCTTCCAGCAGGACAACGACCCTAAACATACAACCAGAGCTACAATGGAATGGTTTAGATCAAAGCATATTCATGTGTTAGAATGGCCCAGTTAAAGTCCAGACCTAAATCCAATTGAGAATCTCTGGCAAGACTTGAAAATTGCTGTTCACAGATGCTCTCCATCCAATCTGACTGAGCTTGAGCTATTTTGCAATGAAGAATGGGCAAAAATTTCAGTCTCTAGATGTGCAAAGCTGGTAGAGACATACCCCAAAAGACTTGCAGCTGTAATTGCAGCGAAAGGTGGTTCTACAAAGTATTGACTCAGGGGGGCTGAATACTTTTGCACGCCACACTTTTCAGTTTTTTATTTGTAATAAAATTTGGAAACTATGTATCATTTTCCTTCCACTTCACAATTATGCACCACTTTGTGTTGGTCTATCACATAAAAATCCCAATAAAATACATTTACGTTTGTGGTTGTAACGTGACAAAATGTGGAAAGGTTCAAGAGGTATGAATACTTTTGCAAGCCACTGTATCTCTAAAACTAAAAGCTAATATGAAAACCAAACACACAAAACATAATTTATACATCAATTCTGCGTAAAATGCTGCACAGCAGCTAAATGTAAATAAGTCTGCAAAAACCCAATTTTATATATATATATATATATATATATATATATATATATATAAATCCATTCCATGGTGGTGTAAGCGGTTGTCAGTAACATTCTGGTGTAGGATTAGGATTTTGTGCAAATTGGTTAAACCTTGAACCTTGTACCTTGTACCTTCCGAAGAGTCCACCAGGGACTATATTGGAAGTTGGACGATTTAATACTGGACAATTTTTACATTTATCAAGCCAATTAATCAAGCCAATTAACCTGCACATCTTTGGAGTGTGGGAGGAAACCAAAGATCTCGGAGAAAACCCACGCAGGTCACGGAGAGAACGTACAAACTCCGTATGGACAGCGCCCATAGTCGGCATCGAACCCGGGTCTCCGGTGCTGCATTTTGCTACAATGCAGCAACTGTGCCGCTGCGACACCGTGACTGCCCATGGTTGTAAACAACCTGATAGTTGTAGCAATGCAGCTGTTCTTAAACCTGTGAGGTGGGACTTCAAGCCTCTATGCCTCTTGCCTGACGGTAGCAGCGAGAAGAGTATAAGGCCTCGATATTGGGGATCTCTGATGATAGATTCCACCTTCTAGATCCAGGGCTTCCGATGGTGGGGAGATGTGTACCCACAAACGGAATGGGCTGAGTCATTCAACCCATTCCTGTGTGTTGGAATGAACCCTATACCAGGTCATGATATGGATGTGGAGAGGAAGTTTCCTACACTTGTGGGAGAGTCTTGGACTAAAGCTCAAAGCCGCAAAATTAAAGGACGTTCGTTTAGGAAGGAGATGAGGAGAACTTTCTTTAGTCGGAGGGTAGTGAATCTGTCGAACTCTTTGCCACAGAAGGCTGTGGAGGCCAGGTCAGTGGATATATTCATGGCAGAGATCGATAGATCCTTGAATAGTTAAGGTGTCAGAGGTTATGGGGAGAAGGCAGGAGAATGGATTTAGGAGGGAGAGATAGATCAGCCATGATTGAATGACGGAGTAGACACGATGGGCTGAATGGCCTAATTCTATCAATTATGGCCTTATGTCATAATGATGGTTGTCATAGTCTCTAGAATTAAGGGAATTGAGGCTAATGGCATGGTTGAATGTTTGGGCTGTTTGGGGATTTAGCTACTATTTTGCCTGCTGAGGTTTTGAGTACCTCCTCTTTCTTTAATAGGCCTCCATTACACTTCATCTTTTCCTTCAATGAGTTCTCCAACTACAAAGTCCATTTTCTTTGTGAATACCGTTGAAAGGTACTCCTTTAAGGGCCTGTCCCACTTACGCGATTTTTGTGGCGACTTGCCGGCACCCGTCATAGCTGCAGCAGGTCGTCGAAAAATGTCAAAATATTGAAAATCCAGCGGCGACCACAAATAGGTACGACTCTTTGGGCGACTGCTCACGACCAAGCAGGCATGCACCCCGCTTCCTGTTTGAGGTTTAATCTGCCCAAGTACAAAGTACCTTCCTCATCCACAGACCACAGTCTGTCCGTATTGGTGGAAACGTGTCATCCTTGATAACAATCAGCACAGGGGCACCTCAAGGCTGCCTGCTCAGCCCCCTGCTGTACTCACTCTATGAGTGTGTCGTCGGACATAGTGCGAACTCCATCATCAAGTTCGCCGACGACACCACTGTGGTTGGACGAATCACTGATGGTGATGAGGCAGAGTATAGATCGACTGATTGGCCAAATGGTGCCAGCACAACAACCTGGCTCTCAACATCAGCAAACCAAGTAACTGATTGTGGACTTTGGAAGGGGTATGATAGGGACTCAGAATCCTGTTTATATCAATGGTGGAAAGGGTCAAAAACTTCAAATTCCTGGGCATGCATATTTCCAAAGATCTTTCCTGGTCCCAGCACACGGATGCAATTATAAAGAAGGCTCATCAGTGCCTCTACTTCCTGAGAAGATTACGGAGAGTCGATATGTCAAGGAGGACTCTCTCGAACTTCTACAAGTGCACAGTAGAGAGCATACTGACTCTCTCCAACGTCTACAAGTGCACAGTAGAGAGCATACTGACTGGCTGCATCGTGGCCTGGTTCAGCAACTTGACTGCCCAGGAGTGGAAAACAAATGCAGAAAGTTGTGACCACTGCTCAGTCCACCATCGGCTCTGACCTCCCCACCATCGAAGGGATCTATCGTAGTCGTTGCCTCAAAAAGGCTGCCAACATCATCAAAGATCCACACCATCCTGGTCACACACTCATCTCTCCGTTGCCATCGGAAAGAAGGTACTGGAGCCTGAAATCTGGAACATCCAGGTTCAGGAACAGCTCTGAACAATAACAGTCTATTATTACTAGTACACTTTATCTGTTTATTCATTGTGTGTATATATATGGTCTATGATATGTAGACACATTGAACTTTTATCTCTTGATCTGCATTATGTTTACATTATTCTGTTGTGCCGCAGCATGCAAGAATTTCATTGTCCTATCTGGGACACATGACAATTAGCTCTCTTGATTTGAAGTACATTGTCAGAACCTTTAGAGGCAGTGACAGATGCACTATTTGCAGGTGCTCTTCCCCTGATAAGAGCTGGAGTTGGGGGTCCCACTAATGTACCTGGTGAACCTCTCTGCCTTGCATGCTGACAATGAGAGGTTTCTGCCCTTTCAGATTGACAAGCAGAAATGCCAGGACTCATCTTTTGTCGTAGCTTAGACTTTCGGTGGTTATACCGGTTTACATGCTGAGCTCAGTGTCATGAACATAACATCTATGCAAGATATTTCTCCAGCAATGGTTGGATTCCGAAGAATTTCAAGCATCTCTGTAATTTTGATGGGTGTGCTTCTATTTTAGGCTTAATTTACAGTGACAGCTTCACATTGTCTCATCACAACCTGGGAACATTTGGCAGGATTCACCTGACAGGACACATTCCCGTGCACAGCAAGGTGGTGATGTCTCGCAGAATACGATGACAACTTGTATTTATACAGAGAACTTACTGCACTTGGCATTTCCGAGAGTGTGCACACTCGCTCCCCACCTGGGAACTGTCAGAGAACAGAGAGAGAGAGGATGGCTCGATCAATGGGGAGAGATCGAGAGGGAAAGGTAGTACTTAGTATGTCGGTTTTCCTGAAAGCATGGCAGACAGTGATGGCACAATGGAAGTTGGGGTTGTGTAAGAGGAATGCTAGGCATCTTCAGGGATTGTAGAAATAGAGAATGCTTAAGAAAGAGCTGCAGATGCTGGAAAACCTTAGAATCCCCTACTGTGGGCAGCAGGGAAATCGGATCACACTCAAATCAATGGGATCTGTTTTGCACCTGTTTGGACATCCATCCCGCTCGGTCATTCTGTTTTTAGTTCCACTTTGCATTGTCATCTTTTTCATTTCTCCACCTTATCACGTTACACTTTACAAAGGGGCAGCACAGTGGCGCAGCGGTAGAGTTGCGGCCTAACAGTGCTAACAGCGCCGGAGACCCGGGTTCGATCCTGACTACGGGTGCTGTCTGTGCGGAGTTTGTACGTTCGCCCCGTGACCGCGTGGATTTTCTCTGAGATCTTCGGTTTCCTCCCACACTCCAAAGACGTACAGGTTTGCAGGTAAATTGGCTTGGTGGAAATGTTAAAATTGTCCCTAGTGTGTGGGGAGGATAGTGTTAGTGTGTGGGGATCGCTGGTCGGTGCGGACTAGGTGGGCCGAAGGGCCTGTTTCCGTGTTGTACCGCTAAGTTCTAAACAAATTCTAAAGTCAATTATTTTCTTGCTTCACCCTGATTTGTTTCTTTATCTATCTGTCACGTGATTTTTTTTTGTGCCGACAGAGAGCAAACTTTTATATTTCTCCACAAATGCTGAGTAAGGCACAAACCAGCGGAAATTGTTTCTCTCTATCTACAGTATATGCTGTACTCAATAACTTTAAAACTTTGATCAGATCATCTCCTCTAATAACCTGCAGGAAATATAACCTCAGCTGTGTCATCACTCTTAATTTAAACCTTGGAATCTGGGTATCATCAATAGGATGGCACAGTGGCGCAGCGGTAGAGTTGCTGCCTTACAGCTCTTGCAGCTGCAGAGACGCGGGTTCGATCCCGACAACGGGTGCTGTCTGTACGGAGTTTGACCGCGTGGGTTTTCTCCGAGATCTTCAGTTTCCTCCCATACAGGTTTGTAGGTTAATTGTAGGTTAATTGACTTGTTACAAATGTAAAAACTGCCCCTGTGTGTGTGGGATAGTATTAGTGTGACGGTGCGGACTCGGTGGGCTGAAGGGCCCGTTTCCACACTGTATCTCTAAACTGAACTCAAATAAAAACATGCAGACTCCAGACAAACAGCACCCGAGGTCAGGGTTGTGTTGTGAGGCAGCAGATCTACCAGTTGCACCAGTGAGCTGCCCTAGGCTTGTAAGCCATTCTGTGACTAAGACATTATGAAACAAATTAATGTTAGTGCAAGACATGGTTGTAAGGTTGTACATGTGGGCAGCAGGGAAATGGTTGTAGGAAAGTAGCCGTTCTTGAGATGTGATTGTATGTGACTTTAGATAGACACAGAAATCTGGAGTAACTCAGCATCTCTGGGTAGAAGGAATAAGCGACGTTTTGGGTCGAGACCCTTCTTCAGACTAGGTCCTTACAAGGACGGTGGGGATCTTCTATGATGAATGTCGCTTTCTTGAGACAGCACCTCAAGGCTTGAAGGGCTTGGATAGAGTGGATGTGGAGAGGATGTTTCAACTAGTGGGAGAGTCTAGGACTAGAGGTCATAGCCTCAGAATTAAAGGACGCCTAAACCTACGAGTAAAAAAAGTATCAATTTTTCCCAAGGCAAACTTTTTTAACTCGCGGGTATTTTTTAACATATTGAAAAAAACACCGCGACCTAGCTGAGGCATCGAGTACACGGGGACTACTCTCGAGCATGACGGAGAGTTATGAAGACCTCCTACGACCTCATGTCGACCATGCTGCGAGTTTGAGTCGAGGGCAAACTCGCCAGAAGTCGCGGATTAGGTCGCCCAAGTGGGACAGGGCCTTTACTTCAACATCAGAAAATTATCCATGTTTGTCCAACCTTTCCTTATAACTAGTGGGCCTGTCCCGCTGAATCGATTTTTTAAGCAACTACAGGTGATTAGTTTGCCACCACATGTTCACCGGTGGTCGCCGTGAGTAGTCTCCTCAGTCGCGCTAAAAGTCGTAGTGTCTTTCTGGTCGCCGCTAAATTTTCAACATGTTTGAAAATTTTCAGCGACAGTGGACTTGACGCCAATGAGCGTAGCTTGACTTCTCCTGACATTGCTGCTGTCGTAGGTTGTCTCCAGGATGACGTAGGTTGTCGCCGGTTTTCAGTGATCTGCTACGATGATGATAGTTGCCGGCAGTTGCCTAAAAAATCGCCAAGTGGGACAGGACCATTCGATATGGATCTTAGAGCTAACGGAATCAAGGGATATGGGGAGAAAGCAGGAACAGGGTACTGATTCTACTGGCTCGACGGGCCGAATGGCCTACTCCTGCACCTATTTTCTATGTTCCTATGTTTCTATTCCAGACTGCTGGCTCTTCAGTTAAGTCACAATAACTAACCAGAGTTTCTGGAGACACAAGAGGCTGCAGATACCGTTGTCTGCCCATTTCACTGCATATTGTTATGTTTAGTCCCAGGAATCTGATTTTGAGGCGTTCAGTCATAATCCCTGAAAATGGATTAAGGCTTCACACCATTAGCTCTTCAGCGAAGCACAGGTACCAAACGTCCAAACCTACAGTTCCTCTTAAACTGGGCAGGATTACTATTGCAACAACACATCATCAGTTGAGTAAAACTAAGCTGTCTCATGACGGTATAACCTGACCTTCCGAGTTCCTTGAGCAGTTTGTTTTTTGATCAGAGTTTAACACCCATGGCAATGAAACATTAAAATTCAAACTATTGCTCAAAACTGACAGGCTACTCAATTTTAATAATAAATCATCTCATGTAGGATTGATTCCTTGTTGTAACTATTCAGACACAAGTTGCATGCTCAAAATCATTGATCACATTTGGGATCTGGACCAGTTGAAATTTACTTCTACTTTCTATCAGTAAGGGGAAATCTACCTGACTTGGATTTACTTGCTTTAATGTTTATACATTCACAAGCAGTAGACATCAGCAACAAGACCTAAGCAACAATGAGCAGGAAAGCACTGCAGATGCTGGTTTGCACCAAAGATGGACACAAAATGCTGGAGTAACTCAGCAGGTCAGGCAGCATCTCTGGAGAAAAGGACTAGGTGATGTCTGAAGAAGGGTTTCGACCCGAAACGTTGCCTATTTCCTTCGCTCCATAGATGCTGCCTCACCCGCTGAGTATCTCCAGCATTTTGTCTACCTTCGATTTTCCAGCATCTGCAGTTCCTTCTTAAACAGGTGATGTTTCATTTCGAGACTCTTCTTCAAACAATCTGTCATTCAAATGTTACCGTTTTTAGAATACAGAAGGAAAAAAATCACAATGTGTGATGTTGTTCTCATAGATATTTGTTTTAAAGTCTGCCATTTAAATCAAAATTTATTCACAGTGACTTTAATGTGAACACAAAGTTTTAACTTAAGATAGACACAAAAAGCTGGAGTAACTCAGTAGGTCAGGCATCATCTCTGGGGAAAAGGAATAGGTGACCTTTCGGGTCGAGACCCTTCATCATATTCCTTTTCCCCAGAGATGCTGCCTGTCCTGTCGAGTTATTCCTGTATTTTGTGTGTACAGTAACAAGCCCATCATCAATTGATCACCATTACATGTCCATTAGCTTGCTGACTCATTTCAGAGTCAGCCACCTCAGTTGGTCTGGAATCACACATAGGGCAGACCAACACATTTTCTTCGCAGGAAAAGATTAGCAAACGCTTGCTTATTTTTACCGACAATGACTTGAGTTGAAATTCCCCAACTGCTATTGTGGGATTCATATAACTTTAGACTTTAGACTTTAGAGATACAGCGCGGAAACATGCCCTTCGGCTCACCGAGTCCATGCCGGCCAGTGATCCCCATACACTAGCACTATCCTACATGCTACGGACAATTCACAATTTTACCACAGCCAATTAACCTGCAAACCTGTATGTCTTTGGAGTGTGGGAGGAAACCAGAGCACCCGGAGAAATCACAGAGAAACCAGAGCACCCGGAGAAATCTCTGCAATCGCAGAGAGACTGTACAAACTTTGTACAGACAGCACCCATGGTCGGGATGGAACCCGGATCCTGTGAGGCAGCAACTCTACTGCTGCACCACTGTGCCATCCTAGACATGGATGTGATGAAATCCATTTCTAAGTATAATGGTTTAGTATCTCCACCACGGTGTCCCGGGCCACACAACACAACAGTTTCATAGTGTGTCCAAATGATAGGTGAGGGGTAAAATGGGAAACACACAAAAAACAATGAATTCAGGTGCATGGGTTTCTGAAAGTGGTGGTTCAGTCGGATAGGGTGGTGAAGAAGGCATTTGGCACATTTGTCTCCATTGGGAAAGGTATTGTGTACTAATGATACAGCTGTACAAGTCATTTACCAGATGGGTCCAGATGCAAATTAATTGTAATACTCGTTCAAAATTTGTTTTGCTAAATTCAATTAGAATATATCTCATTTGCAATTTTTTTTCCTTTTGGCTTTCTGGCTTAAATTTAAGTTATATTTTGGTTTTATGTAATTCTCATCACTTAACTTTGATTGCAAAATGGGCCACAATATCTTTCAGTCTTTTTTTGCTTTCATCTCCCCATTACGCCCATGAATTCTGAATTTGACTTGCATTAGCATCTTGGATGTTTGACGAACCCTGTTGATAAAGCAGGTGTGGAGCAATGCCTTAAGAAGTTGTCTTAATGTGATGTGGAAACACAGTCAGCAGGGAAGCTGGATATTAGGAAAGGGTCAGCGCAAATTAAACCTCGAGCTCTTAAACAGGCAAAACATTATTCACTGCTAGAGAGTGAGACATCAGGACAACAAGCAGCCCATTAAACGAGACACAAAGACATCGCGTCTTATTTGAACGCGAGCAAGCATTTGGCAGTGAAGAACTGAGAAACCAGAGAGTCATTGATAGATCCATATGCCTCGCTGCCACTGATGACCCGATTTACAGGTTATACGATATGATATGATACGGTCGAACTTTATTTATCCCAGGAGGAAAATTGGTGCCCTTTGGCACACCAAGTCCGCACCGACCAGCAATCCCCGCACATTACCACTATCCTGCACACACTAGGAACAATCTATGCCAAGTCAATTTACCTACTGTACATACCGTTTTTGGAGTGTGGGAGGAAACCGAAGATCTCGGGAAAAAAACCACGCAGTCACGGGGAGAACCTACAAACCCCGTACAGACAGAAGCCCGTAATTGGGATCGATCCCTGGTCTCCGGTGCTGCAAGCGCTGTAAGGCAGCAACACTACTGCTGTGCCTCCGTGCACGCCATATTCCTCTAATCTTCTGTAACCATATAACCATATAACCATATAACAATTACAGTAGTCCGTGTTGTTTTCCCCTAACTCAGACCATACCCCTCCATTCCCTTACTGTCCATGTTAAAATCGAACCACTTCAGAGTAAAGAAGTTCCCCCTCACAGTCCCCCTAAACTTCCGTCCCTTAATTCGCATGTCGCCCTCTGGAATCTTCCCTACCCTCAATCGAAAAACATATCCACGTCAACTCTGTCTACCCTGTTCATCATTTTATTTTAAAGACCCTCAATTCAAGGTCCCCCCTTAGCACTCCAAAGAATAAAGAACCTGTCAGCATCACCGGAGCTAGGTGGAGTGTGACTCACCATCCTGAAGAACTTCACTCCTTTGCATTTGAGATCAGGTTGGACTCTAGTCTCTGAGATTAACCTATGGCATTTACCACACAGATCTAGGGCAAATGCAACCTCATGACCAGAGCCCCTGGCTTTTCTGTGGACTGTGGGACTGCCAGTTACTGGGGCAGCCTCCGTTACTCTGAAGTCAGCAGGAAAGCTTACTTAGAGAAGACCAAGCAGAAACCTCCAAGATTAGTAGCAACCATCATGTAACTTCACTGATATACTTCTATAAGTGCTGACCTCCATGGCTAATGAAGGAAATATCTCAGGGGAAATTATTGGTTCCCTATACTCCTGGATCTCTCTGCTCTACAACGCCCCTCAGAACCGTATTGTTTACTGTGTAGGTTCTGCCCATGTTAGTGCTCCCGAAATGCAATACCTCACATTTCTCTGCATTAAATTCCATTAACTATTCCTCAGCCCACCATATCAACCGATCGAGATCCTGCTGTAATTTTTGACAGCCAGCTTCACTGTCTACAATACCATTCACTTTTGTGTCATCTGCAATCTAGCTAACCATGCTCTATGTTCTCATCCAAATCATCGATGTAGATGACCAACAGCGATGGTCCCAGCTCCGAACCCTGAGGCACGCCAATAGTCACAGGCCTCCAGTCGGTGAAGCGATCTTCCACTATCACCCTCTGTTTCCTTCCATGAAGCAATTTTGCTACCCATTCAGCTTTCTCACCTTGGATCCCATGGGATCTAGCCTTCCAGAGCAGACTACCATGCGGAACCTTGTCAAATGCCTTACTAAAATCTATGTTTACAAAGTTTACAGCTCTGCCTTTCAATTGACCTTTTTGCTCACATCCTCAAAAAATCTCAGTCAGTTTCAATGGGATCCGTGAGACCATCGTGAGAATTCCAATTTGCTGGCATTTGTCACATTTTCTTCTGAGTCATCTAAGTTGGAATGAAAATTCCCCACTTTTATACTCCATCGCTTGGAGTAAATACATTCCTCTGTAAATACCACTTCAGCTATCAATTTTAAGTTATGCCTACCACACACACTTCAACAGACTACAGTAGCTAAAGCAGCCAGCATGGCACTGCTACAGTTTTCATGCATGAATTATCCTCGTCCTCATGAACCTACAGACCTATAGTTACGTTACATTGCCAAATGCAGAGACACATGATTCACTGTGTTATGGCTGAAAAATAATTAACGGTGGAGCAGCTGAGCTAACTAGATTATACATGTTGAGTGGAACAAGTGTACAGTGTGCTGAGCAAGAAAGATTTAGGATTTATAGTGGGGAAATTTGTGTATGGCTACATGAAATAAAATATGTTGATTTGAATTGGCAATGGAATTGAAAACAAGCTTGTGATGTGCAGATGTGAAGAAAGCTTGACAGGGTCACAGAGTAGTTAATAATCGATGTGAGATCCAAAGCTGCATAAAGGCATAGGGGACTGCTGAGAGTAAAGAGGGATGTGGCGAGGGGGCCACTGAGAACTAAGAGGGACCCGGAGAGGGGCCGAGAATTATGAGGGAACCGGAGGGGGGTGCCGAGAATTAAGAGGGAACCGGAGAGGGGTGCCACCAAGAATTAAGAGGGACCTGGCGTGGGGGGGGGGGGGTGGGGGGGGCAAGAGCAAAGGGGGACCCGGCGGACCGCCTGCGGCCATGTGCAGTGGCAGGCTTGGCTCGCCGCTGCGAGGAGGGAGGACTGTACTAAGAACTTTTGACACTTTGTCAGCGCCAGAAACATGGTGGCTCTTTCTGCACTGCCCGAGTGAAGTCTGCTGTGTGACTTTATTCAATTCAATTCAACTTTAATATCTTGGCACAGATACAAGTATGGGTACAACAAAATGCAGTTTAGCGTCAGTTCGTAGTAATAGCAATATATAAATAGATACAGAATGCAGACAATGTGGAAGGAGAGATTGGAGAAATCTATCGGCGGGACTGCGAGTTCAGCAGTGTGATGGTGTTGCTATAGAAGCTGTTCCTCATCCTACTAGTGCGGGACCCGAGGCTCCTGTACCGCCTCCCTGATGGTAGGAGGGCAATCAGCCCATGGTTAGGGTGGGAGAAGTCTTTGATGATCTTCCCAGCCCGTCTCGGTGGAGGGCATCCATGGCAGGGAGCGGGGCACCGATGATGTACTGGGCGGTTTTCACCACCCGTTGTAGTGCCTTCCTGTCTGCTACGGTGCAACTGCTGTACCATACCGTAAAGCAGGTGGTCAGGATGCTTTCGATGGTACAGCGGTAAAAGTTGGTCAGGATCTGGGGGGACAGGTGGGCTTTTTTGAGCCTCCTCAGGAAGTAAAGGCGCTGCTGCGCCTTTTTGATCAGCTTGCAGGTGTTGAGGGACCAGGACAGATCCTCCGAGATGTGTACCCCGAGGAATTTGTAGTTGGAGACCCGCTCCACCTCAGTCCCGTTTATATGGATGGGGGTGTGTCTGCCCCCTCTGTTCTTTCTAAAGTCAACAATGATTTCCTTCGTCTTCTGGGAGTTGAGGACGAGGTTATTGTTGGCACACCAGGTTGTCAGGTGCTGGACCTCCTCCTTGTAGGCTGACTCGTCGTTGTCGCTGATCAGTCCTACCACCGTGGTGTCGTCGGCAAATTTTATGATGGCGTTGGAGCCATACTTAGGGATGCAGTCATGGGTGAAGAGGGAGTAGAGGGGAGGGCTGAGCACACAGCCCTGTGGCACGCTGGTGTTCTGTGTTATAGCGGAGGAGGTGAGGTTGTTGACCCTAACAGACTGTGGTCTGTTAGTGAGGAAATCCAGTGTCCAATTGCAGAGGGAAGTGGAGATGCCAAGACCGCTGAGTTTGGTGATCAAGCTAGCGGGTATGACAGTGTTAAAGGCGGAGCTGAAGTCAATGAACAGCAACCTGATGTAGGTGTTATTACCGTCCAGTACTTTACCGGATTGTATGCAGAAGCAAAGAATTTCCATGGACCTAGGTACATGTGACAACAAAGTATCATTGAACTGAAGAATCACGGAGCTACAGTGCATTCAGAAAGTATCCAGATCCCTTCACTTTTTCCACATTTTGTTACGTTACAGCCTTATTTTAAAATGATTTAAATTCATTTTTGTTTAATCATCAATCTACATACAATATCCACAATGTGAATTTGGAGACAAATGAAATCCTCTCTTAAATTAAGAAATCTTTCGCTTCTCTCATCGATAGCTAACAACCCGGCGTTTAAGCCTTCGACTATTTACAAAACTTTCACCCTCTGGGAAATTTTCTACCATTCCAAGACTTACAGCTTAAATACAATTTGGAAAACAACCAATATTTTAGATACTTACAAACCCGAGATTATCTGAAAAAACACACAAGATTATCAAAATTTGAAGTTGGCCCTTCTAGAGCAAGGCATGAATAGACAGGTAGAATTGGATCATCTAACATCATATTTTTATAATACTATTCTAAATATAGACATACCTTCGACAGAAGGTATAAGAATAGAATGGGAACAAGAATTGGCTATAGAAAATCCCAAGGACAGATGAGAAGATTATATGTCATATGTACATAAATTATAGAATCATAGAAAATAGGTGCAGGAGTAGGCCATTCGGCCCTTCGAGCCTGCACCGCCATTCAATATGATTATGGCTAATCATCCAACTCAGTATCCTGTACCTGCCTTTTCTCCATACCCCCTGATCCCTTTAGCCACAAGGGCCACATCTAACTCCCTCTTAAATATAGTCCATGAACTGGCCTCAACTACCTTCTGTGGCAGAGAATTCCACAGATTCACCACTCTCTGTGTGAAAAAAATGATTTTCTCATCTCGGTCCTAAAAGACTTCCCCCTTATCCTTAAACTGTGACCCCTTGTTCTGGAGTTCCCCAACATCGGGAACAATCTTCCTGCATCTAGCCTGTCCAACCCCTTAAGAATTTTGTAAGTCTCTATAAGATCCCCTCTCAATCTTCTAAATTCCAGCGAGTACAAGCCGAGTCTATCCAGTCTTTCTTCATATGGAAGTCCTGACATCCCAGGAATCAGTCTGGTGAACCTTCTCTGTACTCCCTCTATGGCAAGAGTGTCTTTCCTCAGATTAGGAGACCAAAACTGTACGCAATACTCCAGGTGTGGCTTCACCAAGACCTTGTACAATTGCAGTAGAACCACCCTGCTCTTGTACTCAAATCCTTTTGCAATGAATGCCAACATACCATTCACTTTCTTCACAGCCTGCTGCACCTGCATGCCTACTTTCAATGACTGGTGTACCATGACACCCAGGTCTCGCTGCGTCTCCACTTTTCCTAATCGGCCACCATTCAGATAATAGCCTACCCTCCTGTTTTTGCCACCAAAGTGGATAACCTCACATTATCCACATTATACTGCATCTGCCACTCACCCAACCTATCCAAGTCACCTTGCAGCCTCCTAGCATCCTCCTCACAGCTAACACTGCCCCCCAGCTTCGTGTCATCCGCAAACTTGGAGATGGTGCATTCAATTCCCTCATCCAAATCATTAATATATATTGTAAATAGCTGGGGTCCCAGCACTGAGCCTTGCGGTACCCCACTAGTCACTGCCTGCCATTCTGAAAATGGCCCGTTTACTCCTACTCTTTGCTTCCTGTCTGCCAGCCAGTTCTCTATCCACATCAATACTGAACCACCAATACCGTGTGCGATTGTTCGATTAACGTTAGACATACACTGATCCAATTTAAAATTGTACACAGATTATATTACTCAAAAACAAAACTAAATAAAGCTTTTCAAAAATATTTAAATTAAGACTGGACCCAAACACAGAATTGATTATCTTCAGAGCAAGGGAAGCCTGTTCAGAACTAACCATATTTCAAAGATGTTTTCTAAACTATGGTTTGATAAAGGCAAAAAAACGTATACTTAAATTCTGCAAAAACGCTCCTATCCCAACTTTTAAAATGTGGATCACAAATATGTTGGAAATATTAAATCTCGAGGAAATGAGACTCGTTCCAGCAGGAAAACAAGAACAATTTTTAAGAATATGGTCACCTTTTATTGATTTGTTACAAGTATAATATGGTGCAGCATAACCCTAGTAAGTTTTAAAGAAGGAACTGCAGATGCTGGAGAATCGAGGGTACACAAAAAGCTGGAGAAACACAGCGGTGCAGCAGCATCTAAGGAGCGAAGGAGATAGGCGACGTTTCGGGTCGACCCGTCTTCAGACTGGGACCCCATTCTTCAGCAGGGAAACGAGAGATATAGACGGTGATGTGGAGAGATAAGGAACAATGAGTGAAAGATATGCAAAAAAGTATCGGTGATAAAGGGAACAAGCCATTGTAAGCACTGGGGTGGGGGAGGGGGAGGGAGATAGAGATAGGGGGAATGCCAGGGCCCGGAGGGCTGAGGGAGAGGGTGGGAAAGGGGAGGAGACAGCAAGGGTTAACAGAATTGAGAAAATTCAATATTCAAGCCCAAAGGATGCAGACTCCCCAAGCGGAATATGAGGTGCTGTTCCTCCAGCTTGCGGTGTTGCTCACTCTGGCGTGGAGGAGGCCCAGGACCGAGAGGTCGGATGTGGAATGGGAGGGGGAGTTGAAGTGCTGAGCAGGTCGGGTTGGTTATTGCGGAACGAGGCGAGGTGTTCGGCGAAGCGATCGCCAAGCCTCCGCTTGGTCTCACCGATATAGATCATCTGAGCAGCGGATGCAGTCAGGTGAACCTCTGTCGATGGAAGGACTGGCTTGGGAAAGGAGTGTGGAGGGGGGAGGTGAAGGGACAAGTGTTGCATTTCTTGCGGTTGCAAGGGGGAAAGTGCCCGGGGAAGGGGTAGAGTTGGACAAGGGAGGGAGGGGGGGTGGGGGGAGCGGTCTCGGGGTTCGATTGGAGGTTGGCGGAGGACTATATGTTGTATTTGCCAAAGGTGAGGACCAGGGGGACTTGCCTGTTGCGAGTGGGGAATGGGAGCAGGGCAGTGTATGGAGGGTTGGTGCGAGCCTCATCAATAGTGGGGCTCCCCCACCACCACAGGGGAATCCGTTCTCTGAAGAATGAGGCCATTTGTGATGACCTGGTGTGGAACACCTCATCCTGGGAGCAGATGCGGCGTAGACGGAGGAATTGGGAATAGGGGATGGAGTCCTTACAGGAAGCAGGGTGGGAGGAAGAGTAGTCCAGGTAGCTGTGGGAGTCAGTGGGTTTGTAGTGGATGTCGGTCAGGAGCGTATCACCTGCAATAGAGATGGTGAGGTCAAGGAATGGTAGGAAGTGTCGGCAATGGTCCAAGTGTATTTGAGTGCCGATGGAAGTTGGTGGTGAAATGAATGAAGTCAGTCAGTTGTGTGTGGGTGCAGGAGGGTGACACCAAAGCAGTCGTCTAACCCTAGTAAGTTATTGTTTTTGAACTAGGTGATGGGTGTGAATCGTTATGAGTTAGGCACACTCCCTTTCTTTTTTGTTTAGCTCTACCTACTTTGGATTTTTTTACTTATTTCCTTTCCCTTCTTCTCTTTCTTTTTTTTCTTTTTGTTTTTCACATTCTCAAGCACGCAGTCTAATTAACCACCGCAGACTACACTTCACCACTATTCTCATTGTCCTCTTCTTTCTCTTTTCTTTTTTTCTAATATAGGTTAAAGTGTATAAAAGGAAAAAAAAGAGACGTTGTACACAAAATGTATTATGTTGCATATCATGATTAAGATGTATGTACCATGCTTCTAATAAAAAATAAAAAAATAAAATAAAAATACATACAATACCCCATAATAAAAAAGTGAAAAAAGTGTTTAAAAATGTTTGCAAAGTAATTAAAAAGAAATAACTGAAATATCACATTTACATAAGTATTCAGATCCTTTGCTCAGTACTTTGTTGAGGCACCTTTGGTAGCGATTACAGCCTCAATTCTTCTTGGGTATGATGTTACAAGCTTGGCACACCTGTATGTGGGTAATTTCTCCCATTATTCTCTGCAGGTCCTCTCAAGCTCTGTCAGATTGGATGGGGAGCGTCAATGCACAGCTATTTTCAGGTCCCTCCATGGATGTTCGACTGGGTTCAAGTCCGGGCTCTGGCTGGGCCACTCAAGGACATTCACAGACATCTCCACAGAGGACCTCTGGAGCTCTGTCAGAGTGACCATTGGGTTCTTGATCACCACCCTGACTAAGGCCCTACTCCCCCGATTGCCCAGTTTGGCCGGGCGGCCAGCTCTATTAAGAGTCCCGGTGGTTCCGAAGTTCTTCCATTTAAGAATGACGGAGGCCACTGTGCCCTACGGGAAATGCAATGCTGCAGAATTTGATTTATACCCTACCCCAGATCTGTGTCTCGACACAATTCTGTCTTGGAGGTCTACAGACAATTTGTTCGTCTTCATGGCTTGGTTTTTGCTCTGAAATGCACTGTCAACTGTAGGACCTTATATAGACAGGAGTGTGTCTTTCCAAATCATGTACAATCAATTATATTTACCACTGGTGGACTCCAATAAAGTTGTAGAAACAACTCAAGGATAATCGATGGAAACAGGATGAACCTAAGCTCAATTTCGAGTGTCATAGCAATGGGTTGGAATACTTATGCAAATGTGATATTTCAGTTATTTCTTTTTAATTACTTTGCAAAAATTTCTACACACCTATTTTCACTTTTCTTTATGGGGCATTGTGTGTAGATTGATGATAAAAAATATGAATTTAATCCATTTTAAAATATAGCTGCAACGTAACATAATGTGGAAAAAGTGAATGAGTCCGAATACTTTCTGAATGCACTGTATAATACCTCTGTGAATTCATGCATTCGGTCCCCGCGGGTGGGCATGTACTTCCCCTGTAACGCTTGTGTGCAGCTTTGGTCTCTTAATTTGAGGAAGGACATTGTTGTTATTGAGGGAATGCAGTGTAGGTTCACCAGGTTAATTCCCGGGATGGTGGGACTGACATATGATGAAAGAATGGATCGATGGAATTATATTCACTGGAATTTAGAAGGATGAGAAGGGATCTTATAGAAACATATAAAATTCTGAAAGGATTGGACAGGCGAGATGCAGGAAAAATGTTCCCCATGTTGGGGGAGTACAGAACCAGTGGTCCCAATTTAATAATAAGGGATAGGCCAACTTGCACTGAGATGAGGAAAAACATTTTCAGCCGGAGAGTTGTGAATCATAGAATCATAGAAATCATAGAAAATAGGTGCAGGAGGAGGCCATTCGGCCCTTTGAGCCTGCACCGCCATTCAATATGATCATGGCCGATCATCCAACTCAGTATCCTGCACCTGTCTTCTCTCCATACCCCCTGATCCCTTTAGCCACAAGGGCCACATCTAACTCCTTCTTATCTGTGGGATTCTCTGCCACAGAGGGCAGTGGACGCCAATTCACTAAATGTTTTCAAGAGCCAGCTAGATTTAGCTCTTGGGGCGAACGGAATCAAGGGATATGGGGAAAAAGCAGGAACGGGATACTGATTTTGGATGATCAGCCATGATCATATTGATTGGCTCGAAGGGTCGAATGACCTATTCCTGCACCTATTTTCTGTTTCTATGTTTCTGTTCCCACTGTTCCTGGTGGTGGATATGCTCTATTGTGTGGGTACAAAAGGAGCCTGGACATATTACCTGTGCATGGACACAGACGATAGACACAAAATGCTGGAGTAACTCAGCAGGACAGGCAGCATCTCTGGAGAGAAGGAATGGGTGACGTTTTGGGTTGAGATCCTTCTTCAGACTGATAGTGGGGTGGAAGATTGCAACCTTCATGTGGTCCGCCCTGTTTCGACGAATGCAATCAACCCAGCGTGCACAATCAAGTAAGATCAAATAGTACAAGTTGTCCGACAACTTTAGGCTGTGCACGCCATACACGCAAGAAGAAGAAGAAGACTGATAGTCAGGGGAGAGTGAGACCCATGGATGGGCAAAGATTGTCCTTGTGCTGCTCGTGTCGTGTGCGTATCGGTGGACCTAGACTGCTCCTGTGTGTGCATGTACACTGTCCCTGTGAAAAGTCCATGCAAGTGCACGTGAAGTCTCAATGGGTACTCGTAAACATTTCTGTGTTTGCAAGTACACCACCCACTGAGGTACACGCATGCACAATCATCCACAGTCTCTGTGACAGACACTGTCCTGGTGGTTGAACATACATTTTTTTCCCTTTGGTGCACCTACCGCTGTTGTCTAAAGATTAAGATAGACACAAAATGCCGGAGTAACTCAGTGCCACAAGCAGCATCTCTGGGGATGTTTCAGGTTGAGGCCCTTCTTCAGACTGAAGTCTAAAGATGAAGTATTGCTGTGAAGAGAGTCTTTTATTTTGCCGGATTCTACTCGAGCTGATATCCGCTCATACAATGTCCCGTAGTCCACAGCATCCTTTTCATCTAATGATAATATACTTTAAAACAGCTGAGAAATGATTTACCCACGAGCGGGTGAATCAGCATGAGCTGCCTTTGTGAGCTGCTGGGGAGAAGCTTCAGAAATTGCTTCTTTTGATAACCTTGTTTATAAATCATTCTGGGTAATGGGGACTGAATGTAAATGTGAAGACCTCTTCAGATATTCAAGGGGACTCGGGCTACACATTAATAACTCAGATACTTTAAGCTTGCCTCTTGCTGAAATCATTATTTGACTCAAATATTTATTTTGTTGCAACTCATGCTCGGATGCTCCAGAGAGCTGGTTATTATGGCAAGTGGCTGATTGTGTGATTGCTGTCATGTGCTGGTGACTTAATCTTGCTCGGGATAAATGCATTTTTAATAATTCTGTAAATGCTTTTACATATCCTGCTGATGAAATGATGTTACAATTGTGAAGGGCTGATATTAAGAGTCGCACAGCAGGCCAGATAAAGATGCAGTGTCTTCCCAGCTGTTATCCGCAGCTGAACCATCCTATCAGCAACTAGAGAGTAGTCCTGATCTCCCATCTACCTCTTTGGACACTCACGGACTATTTTTAATCGGACTTTATCTTGCACTAAATGGTATTCCCTTTATCATGCATCTGTGCTCTGTGGACTACTTCTTCTTGCGTATGGCGTGCACAGCCTAAAGTTGTCGGACAACTTGTTCTATTTGATCTTATTTGATTGTGCACGCCAGGTTGATTGCATTCGTTGAAACAGGGCGGACCACGTGAAGGTTGCAATCTCCCAACCCCTGCACTGTGGACGGCTTGATGGCAATCATGTCTGGTCTTTCCGCTGACTGGTCAGCATGCAACAAAAGCTGTTCACTGTACCTCGGTCCGTGTGACAATAAACTAAACTAAACGAAGATGTGAATATAATTGCAGTGGTATTGTTACACAGAGTTTACAGGCACAAAGCAGCTGGATTGTACAGAATGATGTTGCCATCCTCTCACATTATTTCATCATCATGTCGTCATTTGTCTTTCATTGGCCTGTTCCCACTCATCGACCTGCCTGCCATCCACAGGGGCTCTGTGTGTCCTCCCACATGTGGCTACATGTCACACAATTAAACCTCCTGAAATGCCAACACTAATGGGCCTGTCCCACTTAGGCGATTTTTTGGGCGACTGCAGGCGACTGCCGCAACATGTTGAAATTTTACTGGCGACTTTGGCGACTATTTCTGCTGTCATAGGTTGTCGTAGGTGCTGTCGTAGGTTGTCGCCATGTGTCGTAGGTGAATTCCTTTAAAACTAGTCCCTGGCAGTCGCCTTATGGGCCTGAGCCATTAGCCAACTGTTTCGGCGACTGCCGGCACCCGTCATAGGTCGTTACAGGTCGCCGAACATTTTCAACAAGTTGAAAATCCAGCGGCGACCAGAACAAGGTACGACTCTTTGGGCGACTATTCACGACCATACAGGCTTCACCCCACGACATGTCACCAGGGTGTCGCCTGTATGGTCATGAATAGTCTCCTCAGTTGCCCAAAGAATCGCAGCGTCTTTCTGGTCGCCGCTGGATTTTCAACCTGTTGAAAAATTTTTGCTGACCTGCAACAACCTATGACGGGTGCCGACAGTCGCTGAAAAAGTAGCGGAAGTGGGACAGGCCCATAAAGAGCCGCCTAAGTGGAACAGACCCATAAAGATTCCTCCGGAGGCCAAAGCAACAGATTGGGTGCTAATATTGCCACTTTTAGGCAGGTGCTGAAATACTGTCTACCTCTTTTTGGTGACTTGGACTTTGCCGGCTTCATCTTGCACCAAACATTATTGCCTTATTATTATATCTGTACAATGTAAATGGCTCGATTGTAATCATGTTTTGTCTTTCTGCTGACTGGATAGCATGCAACAAAAGCTTTTCACTGTACCTCGCTACGCCAATAGTTTAATAGCAAAAGATGATACAAAACGTAGGAGTAACTCAACAGATCAGGCAGCCATCTCAGGAGAACATGGATGGATGATGTTTCGAGTCAGGACCCTTCTTCAGACCCTTCTTCAGGTTTAATAGCAGACTGACTAGAAAAAAAAAAGAACACTAGGCCACATCTGAGAACTTTAACAGGGGCAAAGAGTTTCTGAGGTTTTATTAATCTAGGAGATGGAATTGGCGAAATGGTTGTGAATGTGGGAACGTCAATCAATTGTTATTATAAATAAACTTTACGTAGCTGCATGGGTAGATGTTTACAAATATACACTTGCTCTGCAGTTTACTACACTTTGCCTTGAACCTAAATGGTTAAAGACCAAATGGAAAACCTGGTATCTAGTCAGAGGTTCTGCATTCCACAAGGACAAAAGGATCTCTATATAATGAGGAGTGACATCACCGTTCGATGACATGGTCTATGAAACGCTGACCCGAAGTCGGGGTGTTACAATGGAGCTTTGACAAAACAAGCTCGCAGGCAAACTATTCATCAGTAGTTTGGCATTCCTACCACTCAGAGATCAACATCTCCATGCATAGTGGAGCCGGCCTCTTTTTCTGTTTACACTACCAAAATGATCGGAGTAGATAAACAGTGAGAGAGACCTGTTCCCCTGAAGGCCAATTCCGCAGACGGTGCCTCACCGCTCTTAAGAAGCACTCTTGCAGCACATTCCACTCTGCAATATTGACCCAGGAATGCCAAATAGTCTTGGTCACATAGCAGAGAAAAAAAAAAGAGGCCCACTCACTATTTGCAGATACATAAGCACTGGTTAGAGTAAAGCATCCATTTCAAACTGGACCCCAAATAAAAGGTTAACTATTAAATTCTGCATTGTGTTTTCAGCAGGATTTGTTCATCCAGCACTACATTTAGCAGCAGCAGATGGTTTTGTTTGAAAGATCGGCATTATTGTTCATGCTGTGGCCTGGACACTGTCCAGATAAGTTTACTCAACAACCCAATGCATAACAAGACGGAGGCACTCCCATTCCACATTCTTTCAAAGGAAGCATTCAACAAACTGTGCACATATGATTTTACGCTGATGTTTACAGTGAACAACTGATTAGGGAACTCTGAATCATTCAATCTCCACCAAAGGAAACTAGTGATATTTTCCATTGTACTTTTCCTGTGCTCACTTTGCACGATTCATTCCTCGCCAGAACTGTTGTCATGGGAATAAGACATACAGTTAACTTAAAATGATCTTTCTCATTGCGATTCATGGGAGCGATTTTTAATAATGCAACCGTACGTTGTACTATCGCGCCACACACATCCAGTTGCAGAGCAATATTCCCTCTTAACCAGAACATATGAGAAGACACACATTTATCCCATGTAAAATCTCTTCATGAGGTACAGAAAGTGGCAATTTTACATGGGATAGAGACATAGAAGGCCTTGATGTTCAGATTCATAGTTTATTAAATAAGGGATAAGGGATCATAAAGGATAGGAGTAGAATTAGGCCATTCGGCCCATCATGGCTGATCTATCTCCCTTCAAACCCCATTATCCTGCCTTCTTCCCATAACCTCTGACCCCCATACTAATCTAGAATCAATCTGTTACAATGGAGTTTTGCTGTTGGTTTGTTTAGTTTAAGATGCAGCATGGACACTGGGCCTTCAATCCACCGAGTTCACACCGACCATTGATCGCCCATTCACATTTGTTCCATGTCATCATCCACTCCCTACACATCACGGGCATCTTTTTTTTTTTTACAGAGGTGAATTCAAGCTACAAATCAGTATGTCTCTGGGTTGTGGGAGGAAACTGGAGCACCCGGATGTCATCCCAAACGGTCACAAGGAGAACGTCCAAGCTCCGCACAGACGTCACTCGAGGTTAGGATCGAACGCGGTTCTTCGGCGCTGTGAGGCAGCTGCTCTACCGGCTGCGTCGCTGTGCTGCTCTAGCGCAGTGACGGAAATCGCTTTCAAAATATGGGGGGGGGGAGACCGGGGGACAGGGGGGGGGAGGGGGAAACATTTTATTGGTGGCCCCGCGCGCATGCGCATACTCACACACGCACACACGCGAGGCTTCGGAGGCTTCAGCCGTGGGCCCTGTGAACGGTAATTATAGCTCAATCCAGCGCTAAATGCAGCTCTACCTGTCTCACTGGGTTAACCTACAGCCCTGCCTGGACTGACGGAATACCAGTTTGGAGCCGTGGAGCAAGCGCTGCTTCTCCGTGTTGGCTGTAAGCCTGGGCCATATTTCCCTTAAGTCCAGGCAGGGCTGTAGGTTAACCTGGCAGGACAGGCAGAGTTGGGCTGGGTTTAGTGCGGCTTCTCTGCGCTGGCTGTGCGCCTGGGGCCACCGCGCCCGTCTGACTCCCGATGTCTCTGGCCACCCCCGGGCGTGGGGGGGTTGGCACGTGGGTGGGGACGGGGATGGTCCAGTGGCGGTTCAGTAGCGATTGCAGCGCCGGAGTGCCGGCCGGGATCGATTCTGGCTGCGGATGAGGCGCAGGTCTTTGTCCAGGCTGCCATTGTGACCCTATGACCTGGGCACGTCTCTCTCCTCCAATCACCGTGCTCTATCCTCAGTCCCTCACCCGTACCTCCGCCTCTGACCGACGCCTCCCTCCTCCAATGATCGCGCTGAATCATCATGCCCCGCCCCCAGTGCCTGCTGACCGACGTCTCTCTCGTCCAAATGGTGCCCTCCCTCGATCAGCAGTCCCACCCCACGTCTTGCGGAAAGCAGAGATTTCACCGGGTTTTAAAATCCGGAATACAAAGAAATTGGAGGGGGGGGGGGGGGGGAGGGAGTGGCGGGATCGTCCCCCACCTCTCAAAACAGAGGGGGAACGTGGCCCACCGGGATTTCCGCCACTGCTCTAGCGTATTCATTGCAAAAAAAGATGAAGCCGTACAAAATGGGAACCTCAACTTCATATCTAAACATTGTGAAAAATAAAACCAATGCAATGATGTAGAGGACTCTGACTAGCAGATGATGTGTGGTTTTGATCACCCAAAGATGTGAAGGAGATGGAAATACCCTGGTTTAGAACTATTGAAAGGTTACCAGAGATAATTTTATTATGTGCGTCTTGAGGCATGAGGACCTCTTCTCCTGAGCTGAGAATACAAATGTACAGTATCTGAGTTCTGTGTCAGCATATCGTGTACATAATCTATTGCAGTATTGCCATTAATTAATGGGATGTGGAAGAAGGCAATAAATAGGCAAAAACATTTAATAATTCTGCCGAGAGTTCAAAGAAGTAGATGGAAATAAAATTCTTGCCTGGGGCTTGAGTGGAATGTTATACTAACTGCTGCTCAAATAGAGTTCATAAGATATTCCAAAGAATGAGACTAATGTTTAAAAAAGAGGAATATTAAAATTGATGTGGTATCATTAAGAGACTGAGATTAAACTACGATGCAATAAAATTATTAATTTAGATTTGATACACCAAAGTAAATTTGAGCAGTTTAGAGATTTGTTTTATTTAGTTTAGAGACAAAGCATGGAACCTGGCCCTTCGGCCCATCGAGTCCACGCCGAGCAGTCATCACCCCGTATACAAGTTCTATCATACACACTAGAGACAATTTACAGAAAGCAATTAACCTGCAAACCTGAACGTCTTCGGAATGTGGGAGGAAACCAGAGCTCCCAGAGAAAACCCACGTGGTCACAGGGAGAATGTACAGACAGGACCCGTGATCCGGATTGAACCCGGGTCTCGGGTGCTGTAAGGAAGCAATTCTACCGCTGCACCACTGTGCATCAGTTGAGCAACAAGATGGGACAACTCAGGGGCTTTAGGGAAACTTACCCCTTAACCATCAATGTGGAATTGTAGAATTGTTGCAACATGAAAGGAGATGGGTTGGTTTATTGAATCTACACTCGCTCCATGCAAAAGGTATCAAGCTACTCTTATTCGTCGACCTCTCCCCCCATAGCTTGCAAATTTCTTTTTTTCAGATACTTTCAAATTTACCTCCTTTACATCTCCAGGTGGCGCTTTCCTTCTGCTAACCATTCACTGCTTAAACAAAAAGCTCATGTGACTTTTGGTCCTTTTGTCAGTCACTCCCGTTTGCAAATGACCTACATTTTAGGTCCTCACGTTCCTCAATGGGCTAAGAAGCACCTTCTACCCCTCTGCTATTAGACTTCCCAATGTTTTTCCCATGAGGAAGGGTGTAGTCCCAACACTCCAACCCACTTCATTGTGCTCATTGGACATTTTCTCTGGAGTTGTAATGTTCTAGGGCTGAAAACTATATTCCGCACTCTGGTATTTTTCTCCATGCTCTAAGGAAGTAAGTAAGTAAGTATTCACATACAAGGAATTTGCCTTGGTGCTCCGCACACAAGTAACAACATGACATACAGTTACAGTTACAAATGACTCAGAAAACACTAAACCTTAATAATAATAAACCATTAATGATAAAACACCATTCATCAAACATGCGAACCAACAAAATACCAGATCAAAGGGAGGCTACAGATTTTTGGCTTTTGAGTAGAGCAACTACTCGTGGATAAAAACTGTTTTTATGTCTGGTTGTTGCAGCTTTGACAGTCCAGAGTCGCCTTCCAGAGGGAAGTGATTCAAAGAGTTTGTGGCCAGGGTGAGAGGGGTCAAAGATGATCTTGCCCGCTCGCTTCCTGGCCCTTGCAGTGTACAGTTCATCAATGGAGGGAAGGTTGCAGCCAATAACCTTCTCTGCTAATCGGACGATTCGTTGCAGCCTCCAGGTGTCGTGCTTGGTGGCTGAGCCAAACCAGACCATGATGGAGAAGGTGAGGACTGGCCGTATAGAATTGGACCATCATTGCCTGTGGCAGATTGTGCTTCCTCAGCTGCCGCAGGAAGTACATCCTCTGTTGTGCCTTTTTGACTGTGGAGTCGATGGTAGCCCCCCACTTAAGGTCCTTGGAGATGATGGTTCCCAGGAACTTAAAAGACTCCACAGATGTGACTGTGGTGTTGTTGATGGTGAGTGGGGTGAGGGGAGGGGGAGCTCTCCTAAAGTCTACAATCAATTGCCACTGTCTTAAGAGCATTGAGCTCTAGGTTGTTGCGACGGCACCAGGACGCCAGCTGTGACACTTACTGTCTGTAGGTAGATTCCTCCCCGTCCTGGATCAGTCCAATCAGGGTTGTGTCGTCCGCAAACTTGAGAGGTTTGACAGAGGTGTCTGTGGAGGGGCAGTCAGTTGGTGTAGAGAGAGTAGGTTGTTCAGCTCTCACTGTTGTACTTACGTTTGACTTGACTGTATTCATGTATAGTATAATATAATGTTTAGTATAATATAGTACAATATTCTCCGTGTATTGTCACCTTGTCGTGGTGGAGAAGCTTGTGTGGAGCTGAGATTCTGAGAGCGATGCCATCTGGATCTATGCTCCTGGTAGGGCCACCCTTGGCGGTAAGGTCGCGGGGGAGGTCTCTGACAAAGAACAATCCAACCAAGACCTCAACGGTGGAACAGGAGGAGGACGATGGCTGACCCTTAGTGGAGCGTCACAACGGCTGGGAAGGCGGATGAAGGCTGCAGCAGAAACAGGTCTCTGGTCATCTTGGACTCCATGCCACTGGATCCTGACCCAGATCTGCCAAGTACCATGCCATCTGGATCTGCCAGATCTGCCAAGAGTAGCTGTCTGTGCACCAGTCTCCCCACGTTAAACAAAGTCACGCACAGGCGTCCACTATATAGGAAATAGCAGCCTGGAGACACCCATGGTCAGCCGTGATAGAAGGGGACTTAAGAATAGTTTTATCTGATTTAATTGGATAACATGCAAACACAAAAGCGTTTCCCTGTATCTCAGAACATGTTACAATAATAACAAACCAACCAATACCACTTGAGCCTGTTGCTCTCCATCTCCTCTGTACATACTTATCATTTTTAATAATTATTTCAGATTCTCATGCAATCACTTCTCTTCCAAGGAGAACAGCCCTAGTGTTTGGTTTGTATCCTTGTAACAGAAATCTCTCATGCCTGGCAATATTTTGCTAAATTCCTTCTTTACTCACTCCAAAGTCACAACTTTCCGAGAGTGTTGCAACCAAAATCTGGTAGAATATCCCAATTTCAACCCAATCAATCTCACAGGGGTCAAGGAAAGAGCGTTCACGTCGCGGCCCTCTCCTAAAGTCTACAATCAATTCCACTGTGTCTTGTTTCCACCAATCTTTCCACCACCACGCACAAGATGCACAAGAAGTGACAAGAAGTGACAAGAAGTGACAAGAAGTGAGAAGACCATTGTATGCAGATGATGAGAAGTGTGTTCAGCTCAGGTTGAACAACTTCTGACCTTGTGTGTGGACACTAGAAGAAGAAGAATGTCTCACAAAGGTTCATTGTGATTTTGCTTTGCTCGTCATCTCCATCTCTAAAGCCCAATATTCTGTGTGCCGTTTAAAGCATTCTCGATTCCCCTTCCCCTTCCAATAAACTGGGGACTTGTACCCAAAACTTTTCTAATCATGTATCCCTTTGAGAATTTTGCTCTTTAATTTGCTAAGCCATTTCTAATTATTCATATCAACAGTGGTGCAGATGTGCTGCCTTACAGCGTTTGCAGCGCCGGAGACCCGGGTTCAATCCTGACGACGGGTGCTGTCTGTACGCAATTTGTACGTTCTCCCCGTGACCGCGTGGGTTTTCTCTGAGATCTTCGGATTCCTCCCACACTGCCAAAGACACCACATGTATGTAGGTAAATTGACTTGGAATAAATTATCCTAAGTGTGTGTAGGGTAGTGGTAACGTATGGGGATCGCTGGTCAGTGTGGACGCGGTGGGCCGAAGGGCCTGTTTCTGTGCTGTATCTCAAACGTAAACTAAATACTGCACTTCACGCTTCTCTGCTTTAAATTGAACCTGCTACTGTATCTGTCCACCAGTTTGTAAATATATGTGAACTATTACTACATTGATAATTCACCACATCTTTAAGGTTTGGATCACTGAAAACTGCCCTGTTCACTGAAATCCAAAACAGAACTACTGACGACTCTTGCTTTTTGGCCGTTTGGGTTACAAAAATCCACCCTCACAATTCTACAGAAAAATTTGAGATGTAGAATTGAATTAATTAATTAATTCAATCTCATGCAATGTATGTGAAAAAAGAAAAATAACTCAACACAATTGTTTTTACCAACTTATGCTCCAAACAGGCAACAAAGTTTTTGGTTCAGACCGAAAGGTCTGAATGACAATAAAGGAGACTTTGACTTTGACTTCTTTGTGCAAATAATGCAGCTTTGCCCTATGGATAATTATCACATGAGCCTTTTTCCAGGAACACAAGCCTCTTGCATCAAACACTGTTGAACTCCTCTGTTTCATCCATCAGAAGGTTTTTTTTTTTCCCACTACCACTCACTGTTTCCCTTAATTTAACCAATCCGTCATTCCTTCTGCCATTGTTCCTGGGGCTCCAGTACTGATAAACAAGTTAATTTTGTGCAGTTTATCAAAATGCCTTGTGGAACTTGAAAGGCAAAAATCTGCTTACTGATGCTGTAAACCTACAGTAAAATAAATAAAAAGAAAATAATGGAAGTCCAGTATTCAGCAGGCCAGGTAGCATCCGTGGAGAGAAAGAATCAATGTTCAAGTTGATGACCTCCAGAATTTTATTCCTGTATGTTTTGTTCTTTTGGAATTCTATAAATACCACAATAATTGGATTTCCTTCATTGATTTTCTCCATTAATTCATTAAATAATTGTAATAAGTTGGTTAAACATGATTTAACTATAACAAATGCATGCTGGCTTTCTCTAATCAGTTTTCATTTTTCCAATAATTGCTAACTATGTCTCTGATTGTTGAATCCATATCCTGTTCATGCTGAAGTCGACTGACTGACATGTATTCACTGTGTTTATCCTCCCACACTTTTTTGAACAGCAATGTTACATCTTCTGTCCTCAGGCACCAGCACTTTATAATACATATGACACAGAACAGTACAGCACAGGGACAGGCCCTTTGGCCCACAATGCCCATGCTGAACTAAATGCTGCACTTGTTCCCTCAAATTAGCTAAACTAAATGCGGCACTTTTTCACTCAAATTCACTCAAAAGTCTGCAGCCTCATTTTGCTCCGGTATTTTAATTTCATTCACATGTTTAAACTGTAATGCTTTATTATTAATGTTAATGTTTTATGTGTCATTCTTAATTGTTACTGTATGTCGTGTTATTACTTGCGAGCGGAGCACCAAGGCAAATTCCTTGTATGTGTACATACTTGGCCAATAAACTTATAAACTTAAAACTTAAAACTTAAACTGAACATAATGCCAGGATAAACTAATCTTCTCTGCCTGCACGTGATTCGTATTCCTCCATTCCCAGCATATCCAAGTCCCTATCAGACACCTCTTAAATGCCGCTATTGTACGTGTCTCCACCACCACACCATTTTAGCATGTTCCAGGCACCCACCACTCTGTGTGAACTACCTGCTCCGCACATCACATTTAAACTTTGTCCCTCTCACCTTAAAGCTATGCTTAACGTATCTATAGATGCTTGGAAGATTGTGTCCAGACCCTTGGCATTTTCTAGCAACCTGGGATGCATCCCAACTCGTCTCCGTTCTAAAAGGCTTACTACTTATTCTTAAACTGTGGCCCCTGGTTCTGGACTCCCCCGACATCAGGAACATGTTTCCTGCCTCTAGTGTGTCCAAGCCCTTAACAATCTTATATGTTTCAATGAGATCGACTCTCATCCTTCTAAACTCCAGAGTGTACAAACCCAGGTGCTCCATTCTCTCAGCATATGACAGTCCCGCCATCCCGGGAATTAACCTTGTAAACCTACGCTGCACTCCCTGAATAGCAAGAATGTCCTTCCTCAAATTAGGGAACCAAAACTGCACACAATACTCCAGGTGTGGTCTCACTAGGGCTCTGTACAACTGCAGAAGGGCCTCTTTGCTCCCTATATTCGATTCCTCTTGTTATAAAGGCCAACATGCCATTCGCTTTCTTCACTGCCTGCTGTACCTGCATGCTTACTTTCATAGACTGATGTACAAGGACCCCCAGATCCCATTGTACTTCCCCTTTTCCCAACTTGACACCATTTAGATAGTAATCTGCTTCCTGTTTTTGCTGCCTACGTGGATAACCTCACATTTATCCGCATTAAACATCATCTGCCATGCATCTGCCCATTCCCCCAACCTGTCCAAGTCACCTTGCATTCTCATAGCATCCTCCTCACAGTTCACACTGCCACCCAGCTTTGTGTCATCTGCAAATTTGCTAATGTTACTTTGAATCCCTTCATCCAAATCATTGATGATAATTGTAAATAGCTGCGGTCCCAGCATTGAGCCTTGCGGTACCCCACAAGTCACTGCCTGCCATTCTGAAAGGGACCCGTTAATCCCTACTCTTTGTTTCCTGTCTGCCAACCACTTCTCTATCCATGTCAGCACTCTACCCTCAATACCATGTGCCCTCTAATTTTGCCCACTAATCTCCTATGTGGGACCTTATCAAATGCTTTCTGAAAGTCCAGGTACACTACATCCACTGGCTCTCCCTTGTCCATTTTCCTAGTTACATCTTCAAAAAATTCCAGAAGATTAGTCAAGCATGATTTCCCCTTCGTAATTCCATGCTGTCTCGGACCGATCCTGTTACTGCTATCCAAATGTGCGCCTATCTCATCATTTATAAGTGACTCCAGCATCTTCCCCACCAACAATGTCAGGCTAACTGGTCTATAATTCCCCATTTTCTCTCTCCCGCCTTTCTTAAAAAATGGGATAACATTAGCTACCCTCCAATCCACAGGAACTGATCCTGAGTCTGTAGAACATTGGAACATTATCACCAATGCATCCACGATTTCTATAGCCACTTTCTTAAGTACCCTGGGATGCAGACCATCAGGCCCTGGGAATTTATCAACCTTCAGTCCCATCTGTCTATCCAACACCATTTCCTGCCTAATGTGGATTTCCTTCAGTTCCTCTGTCACCCCAGATCCTCTTGGCACTACTATATCATGAAGATTGTTTGTGTCCTCCTTAGTGAAGACAGATCCAAAGTACCTGTTCAACTCATCTGCCATTTCCTTTTCCCCATAATGAATTCACCTTTTTCAGCCTTCAAGAGTCCAACTTAGGTCTTAACTAATTTTTTCCTCTTCACATACCGAAATAAGCTTTTACTATCCTGCTTTATATTCTTGGCTAGCTTACCTTCGTACCTCATCTTTTCTTCCCGTATTGTCTTTTTGGTTATCTTCTGTTGTTCTTTAAACATTACCCAATCCTCTTGCTTCCCGCTCATCTTTGTTACGTTGTACTTCTTCACTTTAATTTTTATACTGTCCTTGATGTCCCTTGTCAGCCATGGTCATCCCTTTCTCCCCTTGGAATCTTTCTTCCTCCTAGGAATTAACTGATCCTGCACCTTCTGTATTAATCCTAGAAACACCTGCTATTTTTGTTCCACTGTCATCCCTGCTAGTGTATCTTTCCAGTCAACTTTGGCCAGCTTACTTGTTCACCAGCTCACTATGTTCACTTTGGTTAGCAACTGGACATCTGCCAGAAGTCCCCTTTTCCTGATCTGATTTAATGACATAAGGTCATAAGGAGTAGAAGTAGAATTAGGCCATTCTGCCCGTCGTCAACTCCGCCATTCAATCATGGCTGATCTATCTCTCCCTCCTAACCCCATTCTCCTGCCTTCTCCCCATAACCTCTGACACCTGTACTGATCTAGAACCTATCTATCTCTGCCTTAAAAATATCCACTGACTTGGCCTCCACAGCCTAATGTGGCAAATAATTCCACAGATTCACCACCCTCTGACGAAATAAATTTCTCCTCATCTCCTTCTTAAAAGAACGTCCTTTAATTCTAGAAGAATAGAATTTCCTTTATTGTCATTCAAACAAAAGTTTGAACGAAATGTTGTTCAAAATTCTGAGGCTATGGCCTCTAGTCCTGGACTCTCCCACTAGTGGAAACATCCTCCCCACATCCACTCCATCCAGACCCTTCACTATTGTCTTTTGCTTTGTCTTTTGGTCAGCTTTAGATCTTTGGTTTTAATTTCCTCTGTCTTTTTTACCACACGACATGTACCTGTACCAAACTTGGAGCTAAAACATCTCCTCCCATCGTTCAAGTAGAGCTATGCGCACTAAGCTTCAATTCCAATTGACCCGGGCAAGATCTGCACTCCTCCCAATGAAATTGGCCCTTTCCCAGTTCACTGTGCTTGTTCTTGGAATGGTCTGTGCGCTTTTCCATTGCTGTGCTAGACTTTATGATCTTATAATTTTAGTTCCTGGAAGTCCACCCATTCATACTTGTTTCACGTTAATTGGCACATTTCCCAGAACCAAGTCCAGCCATGAAACCTTGCTTATTAGGGCAGAAACATACTTACTGAGCAAGAAATGTTCTTAAACAACTTTGCCTTTTATATTATTGTTATTCCAGTCTATATTTTGATAGTTGAAGCCCCTCATAATCATTCCTCTTTAGCTCTCACTCATCAACAGAGTCATAGATTGAGAAAAGTACAGTGCAGAAATAAGCCCTTTTGGCCCACCTTGTTTATACAGTATAACCCTGATGCCCATCTCTTAATCCCATTTTAATTTTAATCCAATTTGCCTGCATCAGACCTGCATCTTTCCATGCCTCCCTTTCTAAGTACCTGCTCAAATGCCTTATAACTATTAATTGTGTTAGCCTCTACTACTGGCAGCTCGTTCCAGATAATGACCGCCCTCTGATTTTTAAAACCTACCCCTCAGTTCTTCTTTAAATTTCTGACCTTAAACCTGTGGAAGGGTCTCGACCCGAAACGTCACCCATTCCTTAGGTATGTTACAATACTTACCTTTAGCGGTGCTGCAGTTCTGCCACTCCCCGTGTGCGCGACTTTGGCGCCTTTCAGAGGGGGGGCGGGTTTAAAATGCTGTTTTTCTCCAGACAGTTCAAATCGATCCATCTCGGGGGATTTCGTCGCTAAAGAGAAATCGCTCCGACATTTGTTTTATGAAGATATTTTTAAACTACACTAGATCATTTATTAGCTAGAGTAATTTAAAAATCATCTTCTAAAGCCGTGAGCGCCGACAACGGGAAGGATTTTACGTAGGGGAGAAAAGAAGGTACACAGTTTATTTTTACATAAAAACGTTGCTCTTAGGAAGCATTTAATCAAATTTTTTATGTTGCGAAATGGGGACAAAATATATATATGAACCGGTAGTATTTTTCCTGCCGACTGTGGGTTAAATTCACCGCAAACCACAACGTTCCAATCCACCGCATTCCACTAAATCCCACTCGCAAGTTCATTTAAATGGCCATTAATTTACAGGAATTAAACACTAAATTCCTTCCATTTGGCCTATAAATTCATGAAAATGAGATTTAAAAATCATGTTATATTGTGAATTATTGTGCAAAAATGTTATTTGGACACTTAGGCAATTTAAAAATGTTTATCTTTTCTTAAGAAATGGATAGATGTTTAGATCTAGTAATTGAATTTTGTAATTAGCTACAATTAGGTAACTAACTAATTATATGCTTTAATTTCAGGCCATCCAAGTAAGATTGTTTCATATTTGTTTCAGAATGCTTCAATCTATAATAACTGAACATTTCATTGAGTTCTCTTAATTTTTAAGAAAGTTATTAAACATTTCGGAGGCTCGGCCGCGGGCCTAGTGGACGACAACTTCAGAGGCCTGGATCGGCGCAGCGCAGAGGGAGAACAAGGAGGGAAGAGGACAAAGTATTTTGCCTTCCACCACAGAGAGGAGGTGCCTGGTGAACTCACTGTGGTGGATGTTAAATATGTGTTTATTGTGTGTTTTGTTTTTTATTATATGTATGACTGCAAGGCAATGAAATTTCGTTCAGACCGAAAGGTCTAAATGACAATAAAGGATACTTTGGTTTTGGTTTTTTGATTGTAGTTCAGAACTTATAAGAGGAGTAATGTTTAGTAGCCTGATGGTGTTACAAGATGTTAAAGCTGTTCCTGAACCTGGACGTCACAGTTTTCAGGCTCCTATACCTTCTTCCCGATGGCAGTGGTGAGATGAGTGTGTGGCCAGGATGGTGTGGGTCTCTGATGATGTTGGCTGGCATTTTTGAGGCAGAGGCTCATTCGATGTTGGATCCATTCGATGGTGGGGAGGTCAGGGCCGGTGATGGACTGGGCAGCGTTCACAACTTTTTGTAGCCTTCTCCACTCTAGTTGCCGAACCAGACAATGATGCAACAATTAATATGCTCTCTTCTGTGCATTGTGGATATGGATGAGAAAATTAATAGCTCAACGTCTTTCCCTTCTGGTGGAATGTGAAAGGAAATATTAATCATGGAGTCCATTACTACAATAGAGAGGGGGGACATCCGAGATGATCATAGACTCATAGAATCACAGATTCATACAGTGTGGAAACAGGCCCTTTGGCCCAACTCGCCAACGCTGACCAACGTGCCCTATCGACACTAGTCCCCCTTGCCTAAATTGGCACACATCCCTTATTCTTAAAATAGGACCATGTAGGTAGACCTTAGATATTAAAGTGTTGATCACATTGCTGGGGGCGTACTACAAGCCTCCAACTTGTCAGAAGGAGATAAAGGAGCAAGCAAATCACTGGGACGTGTAATGCCCCTGTCCCACTTAGGAAACCTGAACGGAAACCTCTGGAGACCTTGCGCCCCACCCAAGGTTTCCGTGAGGTTCCCGGAGGTTCCGGTCACTCTCCCTAACGGTGGAAAGTGGTTTCCGTGTAGTCAAGGGTTCTACTATGTTCTTGCGATTATTTAAAAAAAAACAAAACCGGCCTCGATTAAAAATAGGTTGCCGTTTGGTTGAAGCCAGTGGAGTGGGGTCGCTATTTACTTACAGGCAGTCGAGGAAATCTCCTTCGCTGACCGGCCATTTTGATTGGCTCATTGGAGTTTTCAGCAAAGATCCTGTTGGATCTTTGGTTTTCAGGACCTAGAAGATGTGCCGGGAGTAAAATGCCCGCTAACTTTATTAAACTTCTTAAAACTGTCTCCACTCTTCCCCCCCCCCCCCTGTGCTCTTCCCTTCTCCCCCCTTCTCCCCCCTTCTCTCTCACCTTCTCTTCCCCTTCTCTCCCCCCTTCTCTCTCCTTCTCTCCCCCCTTCTCTCTCCTTCTCTCTCACCTTCTCTTCCCCTTCTCTCCCCTTCTCTCCCTCCCTCCCGCGCTCTCTAAAGGACTTACCGTGCTCTGTGGCAGTCGTTTACCTTCCTCTTCAACGCGCAGACAGCGCTCGTCCGCTGTCCCTGGACCCACCTACGCAATGTGTTTGTGTGTGTGTGTGTGTGTGCACGTGGTCGGTAGCAAAGATCCTATAGAACCTTTGATCAGTAGATGCAGCTCACGCTTCAGTCGAGGCTTCCCAGGCAAGTGACCAAAACCACTGGTGACTCACGGAGAGTGACCAGAACCTCCAGGAACCTCATGGAAACCTTGGGTGGGGCGCAAGGTCTCCAGAGGTTTCCGTTCAGGTTTCCTAAGTGGGACAGGGGCATAATTGAGAAGTGTAAGTAATAGCGTAATGATAGTGCGGGATTTCAATTTTCCCAGTGGAGACTGAGTCATGATGGGCTTAGACAGAATAGATAGGGAGAAGCTTGTTCCCTAAGCAGTGATGTCTAAAACCTGTCTTCCTCCCTCACTACTGAATCACCCTTAACTATCAGGTCACTATACACTGTAAGTGGCTCGATTGTAATCATGTATTGTCTTTCCGCTGACTGGTTAGCAAAAGCTTTACACTGTACCTTGGTACACGTGTCAAAAATAAACTAAACTATTGCTCCTTGGCTATTGTCCTCATTCTCTGTGTAACAATGGCAAAACCCTGGTATGTTTCTCACAGTGGGCATCACTGCTGCTTGTCCACCGGTGCTGTATTGATTTATTGAACAAGATCTTTCCAGATGCGATATTTAAAAACAAGGAAAACAAGATAAAATTGTTGGGAATTTATGTTGGCTGTGTTCTTTCTTTCCTCCTGTATTGAGAGTGATCTAACACTTCTATGCACAGCTCAGGGGCTTTGTGAGATAAGGGGCAAGTGCTCCTGAAGTGGAAATCCAAAGTATCCAAAGCAGAACTACTATCTCCCTCTTTCATGACCCTTGGACTATCCTCGATCGGACTTTGCTGACTTTACCTTGCACTAAACGTTATTCTCTTACCATGTATCTATACACTGTAAATGGATCGATTGTAATCATGTCATCATGAAAGGTAGAAAGGAGACAATTAGAATTGATTTGGGAAAACATTCGACTTCTGGACATTAAGGTCCTGGAAAGATCAAGAACAAAATCTATTTGTTCAGAATTAATAAGCAACATAGATGAACACATTGAATATAGACACACAATACTGGAGTAACTCAGCGGGTCAGGCAGCATCTTGGGAGAAAAGGAACAGGCGGCGTTTCGGGTCGAACCCTTCTTCAAGTTTGTATTGTCTTTCTGCTGAATGGTTAACACCCAACAAAAAACCTTGGTACACGGTACACGCTCTGGAGAGAAACGTCACTCATTCCTTCTCTCCAGAGCGGCTGCCTGTCCCGCTGAGTTACTCCTGCTGTATCTTAGATTCACCTGAGCAATCTTTCAAAGCAAGGTATCTAGTCAGGATAAGTGAAAGAAAATGAATGAAGTGACCCAAGGAATGGGAATTTTTAACATGTTGTTACAGATCAGGAATGGCAGAAGCCAGAAAACAATGTGTAGGAACGTTACAGTGAAAAGGGTTAATGTGGTTTCAGAAGGTTGGTAACAGAATGCTGGAGTAACTCAGCGGGACAGGCAGCATCTCTGGAGAGAAGGAATTGGTGATGTTTCGGGTCGAGACCCTTCTTCAGACTAGTCAGGAGAAGGGGAATTGAGAGCTACAGACAGTGAAGTAGAGAGATATTGAACAAATGAATGAAAGATGTTCAAAAAAGTAACGATGATAATGTAAACAGGCCATTGTTAGCTGTTTGTTAGGTGTGGGGTCAGGGCATGTGTAATAAGTACTTTAGTTTCTGTAGTCCTTGTCCTACACCCTTTCCTTGAGCCTTTTATCAATCTTGGCCACAGTTCCATAGGATACGGCCTTAACCAGAGTACAATATGTTACATCCAAGGGAACATTGCTAAAGGATTAACAAGCGTGTCAGGAAGGCTGGCTCCATCCTGGGGGCGGAGTTAGATTCACTGGAGGTGGTCTTGGAGGTGAGGATGCTCCTCAAACTGTGGTGCATCTTGGACAATACAGCTCACCCCCCTCCATGACATGCTGGTCTACCTGAGGAGCACCTTCAGCAACAGACTGGTTCCACCAAGATGCAGCACAGAACGCCACAGGAGATCCTTTTTCCCTATGGCTATCAAACTGTACAACTCCTCCACCTTCTGTCATGGGGTACACTGACTCCCCTTGAAAGTACCTGCACATCCCCAATTCTGAACTTTCCACTCGTCCAGGGATATGTTCTATCACCATATCGTATCGTATAAGGAGAAAACGATCCAAGTTTGTCCTCATTTACCAGATGGTGACCAAATTCATGTGCTCAGTCATAGAATCATTGAGCGAAACAATGTGAAAACAGGTCCTTCGGCCCAACTTGTCCACACCGACCTACACTAGTCCCACCTGTTTGTGTTTGGCCATATCCCTATAAACCTGTCCTATCCTGTCCAATCCTAGCTGTGTACCTGTCAAAACGTTTCATAAACATTGCAATAGTACCTGTGAATCAGAGGCTTCTTAAACATTGTGAAAGAACCTGGTAGTACTGTTTCTCAGGTTACATTTTCAGGATTTCAACCACTGGTCAAATTGTCAGCCATGTTTGGGCCTAATGCTCTGACGAAATTCATGCTTTTTTAAGGGCAATTGTTCAACGGTTCAATGGTGCTTTTACCGTCACATGGGCGATGTGCAAACACACAATGAAATTATTTTCTCACATACAGTTCAGTAAAGCATCCATATATCTAAGCACATCCCCAATATCTAAGCAACCATACAGAAATATTCTACTTTTCCCTGCATGCAAGGGGCACCATGTTCATAAGTTTATAAGTTCTAGGTGCAGAATTAGCCCATTCGGCACATCAAGTGTACTCCGCCATTCATTCCTTCCCTCTCAACCACATTCTCCTGCCTTCTCCCCATAATCCCTGATACCCTTAAGGGCCTGTCCCTGTACGAGGTAATTCAAGAGCTCTCCCGAGTTTTTAAAAAAAAAATCAAACTCGTGGTAGGCACATAGAATGTACGTAGCGGGTACAGCCTTTTATTCTGAGGCTATGGCCTCTGGTCCTGGACTCTCTCACTAGTGGAAACCACATTCACACCATCCAGGTCATACGCTATGGAGCCAACTCTCAGAGTCCAGTCCAATGTTACAAATTAGTAACTATTGTGGTCAGGTTTTGATTTTCTGAGGCCCGACTGTTAACGTTGGCAGGACTTCACTGCAATTTCCATCCCAGAGACTTTATTTTTTTTTACATAATGTGGGAAATATTGGCACCGTCAGTATATATTGCCGACCCAGAATTGGTGTTAAATTGAGGACGCTTCTGATTTTAAAGTCATACACATTGCAGTCACGTGCCGGTCAGACTGAATTATTTTCTAAAAAGAGCTGAGTGAAGCAGATGTGTTTTCTTTACCAGCAGCAGTTTCACAGTTGCCTTCACCGAGTCTCGGCTCATTCATTAAATCTCTACAGCATTACCTAATTTCATAAAATTATGTTTTTTTTAAATTTACCATGGGTTTGACCCGACTAGCATTGTTTGAACTCATATCTGTAAATCAATAGAAGTTAGACACAAAATGCTGGAGTAACTCAGCGAGACAGGAAGCATCTCTGGAGAGAAGGAATGGGTGGCGTTTCAGGTCGAGACCCTTCTTCAGAATGAGCATCAGGTGAGGGGAGGGGGGGGGGGGGGTGGAAGGGGAGATACAGAGATAAGGAAGTGTAAGGTGTTAAAACGAGACATCAAAGGGAGTGAAGTGATCAGTGGTCCAGATCTCCGGCTACTCATCACGCACCATAACCATTCTGCTCTTGTTCCAGCTCTATAAGTGCTTAGGAAGGGCCATGAAGAATTTTAAATAAATTATTTCTCAGTCTGAAGAATAGAATAGAATAGAATGCCTTTTTATGTCATTCAAACAAACAAAAGTTTGAATTAAATTTTGTTCACTACAGTCATAACAGCAAAAAAAAAAAAAAACACACACAATTAACACAGTTTCAGTGAAGAAAGCGAATGGTATGTTGGCATTCATAGCAAAAGGATTTGAGTACAAGAGCAGGGAGGTTCTACTGCAGTTGTACAGGGTCTTGGTGAGGCCACACCTGGAGTATTGCGTACAGTTTTGGTCTCCTAATCTGAGGAAAGACATTCTTGCCGTAGAGGGAGTACAGAGAAGGTTCACCAGACTGATTCCTGGGATGGCAGGACTTCCATATGAAGAAAGACTGGATAGAGTCGGCTTGTACTCGCTGGAATTTAGAAGATTGAGGGGGGATCTTATAGACACTTACAAAATTCTTAAGGGGTTGGACAGACTAGATACAGGAAGATTGTTCCCGATTTTGGGGAAGTCTAGAACAAGGGGTCACAGTTTAAGGATAAGGAGGATGTCTTTTAGGACCGACATGAGAAAATTATTTTTCACACAGAGAGTGGTGAATCTGTGGAATTCTCTGCTGCATAAGGTAGTTGAGGCTAAAGGGATCAGGGGGTATGGAGAGAAGGCAGGAGTTGGATGATCAGCCATGATCATATTGAATGGTGATGCAGGCTCGAAGGGCCGAATGGCCTACTCCTGCACCTATTTTCTATGTTCTAATGTTTCTATGAAGAAGGGTCTCGACCTAAAACATTACCTATTCATTCTCTCCTGAGATTCTGCCTGACCCGCTGAGTTCCTCCAGCTTTTTGTGTCTATCTTCGGTGTAAAACCAGCATCTGCAGTTCCATCCTTCACAAACTAATTGTTGGTTTTCATAAATAGCTGGCATGGGGAATTCCTAAATCTAATCATGCATACACACCGGCACAGTTACAGCCATGCACTTTGTCATAGGAACAGCATCTTAACCCAAAGACAAAGTTCCAGAAAGAAACAACACATTTTGGCTGATTAAAATGCAGCTAATCCTTTTTCTTGTAAAAACAGTGACATTTTAAATATTGTCTGATATCAGAATGTTTATGAAGCTCATACCATACTTTGAGTCAGAGTAAATAAAATCACCTGACAGTAATCAGCACTATTTGGAAAACTGTCCAAAGATGTTTTTGGAACACAAGACGGTCTAGTACTTCTCTAGGTGTGAATGGATTGCAGGCTTGTGAAAAGGCAGCTAGCTGTTCTTTGCCAAAAGCAAGGAACCTTGTTTAAAAGATGCCTTGATGCACACTTGCACAAATGAAAAGACGGCTTTGATGAATTTGTAAACTAAAATACTTCCAGGGAGCATCACCTGCAAATGCCTTCCTAAATCTGCTGGCCTAGTCACGCAGTTCAATAATATTTCGGCATTGTTTCCCATTTCAGTGGAAAAGCGCAGGCTCTGCGATCGTTTCGCTGAACACCTCCACTCAGTCTGCCTAAACCAACCTGATTTCCCGGTTGCTCAACATTTTGGCTCCCCCTCCCATTCCCACACTGACCTTTCTGTCCTGGGCCTCCACCATTGTCAGAGTGAGGCCTAGTGCAAATTGGAGGAACAGCACCTCATATTTTGCTTGGGTAGCTTACACCCCAGTGGGATGAACATTGACTTCTAGAATTTCAAGTAGCCCTTGCTTTCCCTCTCTCTCCATCCCCTCTCCCTTCCCAGTTTTCATACCAGTCTTACTGTCTCCAACTACATTCTATCTCTGTCCCACCCACTCCCCTAACATCAGTCTGAAGAAGGGTCTCAAAACCCAAAATGTCACCCACTTCTTCCCTCCAGAGATGATACCTGTCCCGCTGAGTTACTCCAACATTTTGTGTCTGTCTGCACTTGGTAAGTGGCAGGTTGATCAAAAATATAAAAGCCCTTGTAATGTATGGAAAATTGGTTGTTTTAATTCATTGTTGGATTAATGGCAGAAAACAAAGGGTAATATTTTTAGTTTAGTTTAGAGGTACAGCAAGAGAAACAGGCCCTTCGCCCAACCGAGTCCATGCCGACCAGTGATCCCCCACACACCAACACTATCCTACACACGAGGAACAATTCACCATTTTATCAAAGCCAATTAACCTACAAACCTGTACATCGTGGAGAGAGGGAGGAAACCGGAGCACCCGGAGAAAACCCACGCAGGTCACGGGGAGAACGTACAAACTCCTTACAGACAGCACCCGTAGTCAGGATCGAACCCAGATTCTCTGGTGCCGCAAGACAGCAACTCCACTGCTGTGCCACCGTGCTGCACTAATATGTGGCCAGAAGTTTAATGGCTGGAGTATAGGATGAAGTGCTGCTCCACAGAGCACAGAACCATGACACTTTGGTTTGTGTTCTATGGCTTGGACTCAGATATAGAACTTTGGGAATTATTACCAAAGAGGCAATGTGGTTGATCGATGGTGAAGTTCAAAGCTATAGGAAGCTGTCACCAGATGGGCTATGTGCGCACACAAATGGCAAATGGAAGTCAGTCTGGGGATAAATATCGCAAAATACATCTGAGGTGGAGAATCAACAGAAAATAATATATTGTGGCGTCAGCTGATACACAGACCACTTGTGGTCAAACCCTCGACAGTAGCTACGAAGGCTGTCACGTGACGTCAGGGGCTAAGGGGAGGGTCCTGCTACACAAGCTTATCTCACCTTGAGATCACCCCAGTCAACAGGTAGCTGAGCTTGAAACAACACCCTCTCTCAGCTACAGCAGCAAAGACAATTATGTTAGTGGTCCAAACTTACATGTAACACCTGAATAAAGCAACTGTTTATTCACCACGTTTGGTGCCGCTACAATATGATAATTGGATGGATATCAAGATTTGTAGAGGAACAGAGGGATCATATAGTGCATGTCCACAAATCCCCGAAGATAATTGGATGGATATATGAGGTGGTTAATAAAGCATACTAGATACTTCAATAACCATGGCTGGAAATACATGATCTAGAATGTTAAAGAGCGCCGACCTTTTTTTGTCATTTGAAAGAGAGTCCAGGAAGTATGGAGCATAGGTTTCAGCTAATTAGAAGAAAGTTTAGAAGGGAGTGGAGAAAACAAAAACTTTGCTTAGGAAGCAGCAGTGATTTGGAACTCATTGACTAACAGAATGAAAATGGTGTGAAACATTTACCACCGAGATGAGCATTTGAAGTTGCAGAAGGTGCGGAGATTGGGACCAAGCCCTCAGAAGTGGGTTCACCTAAACTCCATCATTAGCGGGAAAGGACACAATGGGCTGACTGACCTCCTTATGCACTGTAAGTTAATGTGGTTCTACAATAATCTATGCAAACAAAATACCAGAAATCTGAAAATAAACACAAGTGATGCTGATGAAACCTGTGAAATGTTAACTCTATATCTACAGTCTCTGTTGTTGCTGTTAAATGTTAACTATTTTTCACTGTGCAGATGCTATCTGGTCTGCTGGGTATATCAAATATTGTGTCTCTTCTCTCTTACTTTCCTGTAATTATTGGTGCCTCAATGTTGCAGTCATTTTCATGTGGGGATATCAAGAAGAGTGTTAATTATGTGTTGCTTTTTAACGTTTGAAAACCTAATGGAGTCTTTGCTCCCACGGGACGATGAGTTACATTTGGGTCGTGTCCAATAGAAATTTGAATAGCAATTTTCACGACCGATCCATGTTATAAACAAACATTTCTGTATCTGAATTTACGACAACTATGAACATCAAAATTAATGCCATGGTCAACAATGGTACTGGAGAAAGAAATGCCTTTTAAAAACATAAAAATAACCAAATTAATATTTAAAATAATATTTTTATTTTGGTCGCTGTCAATAAACTATTAACACATTGGGTGGCACGGAGGTGCAGCGGTAGAGTTGCTGCCTTACAGCTCCAGAGACCCAGGTTTGATCTGTCTGTACAGAGTTTGTTCGTTCTCGCCATGACCACATGCATTTTCTCCGGGTGCTCCAGTTTCTTCCCACATTCCAAAGACAGTCCTACAAGGTTTGTAGGTTAATTGGCTTATGTAAATTGTCCTTGGTGTGTAGGATAGAACTAGTGTATGGGTGATCAATGGTCGGCACAGACTTGGTGGGCCAAAGGGCCTGTTTCCCTGCTGTTTCTGTAAACTAAACTAAACTAGTCTCAAAAAACTTGTGTTTGAGCTGTTAGTCATGGAATGTGGAATTTGTTAATAATTCCAGTCTTCCTCGAATCATAGCAGGAATTTTAGTCCCAGCTCCTCGCAAGCCTTCAGAATAAAAGAAAGTGCCAAACACTTGCAGGATGAAGGGGAATATTTCCAGTAATTGTTTCTGTACTGGGCTTTGGCATACCATCTAAGGGAAGCTTCCTTTTCCAGTTAATGGCAACGAGGGACATCATAGTGCAGTTGGAGGCTATATGTGTAGGAAGGAATTGCAAATGCTGGTTTAAACCGGAGATAGACACAAAATGCTGGAATAACTCAGCTGAACAGGCAGCATCTCTGGAGAGAAGGAATTGGTGACGTTTTGGGTCGAGACCCTTCTTCAGACCTGAAGAAGAAGAAGAAGAAGAAGAAGGGTCTCGACCATTCCTTCTCTCCAGAGACACTGCCTGTCCTGCTGAGTTAATGCAGTATTTTGTGTCTATCTTTGGTTTAAACCAGCATCTGCAGTTCCTTCCTACACGTGAATTCTGCTCCTAGTACTTGTGACCTTATGACCTTTTATTCTCCATGTATTTGAGTCAACGCACCCAGATGCTACCACTCACCCACGAGGGGCAAAGAACAATGAACAGCAATGAACAGATGAACAGCAATGAACAGATACAATATCCTACCAATCCTCAGATCTCTGGGATGCGGGAAGAAGATGAAGCACCCACCATCATAGGGGAACTTGCAAACTCCACCCTGACTGCCGCTAAGGTCAGAAGATAGACACAAAAAAACTGTAGTAATTCAGCGGTTCAGACAGCATCTCTGGAGAAAAGGAATAGGTGATTTTTTTTTTGTCAAGACTCTTCTAAAGTCTACATACCTGAGGTCAGGATTGAACCCGGGTCTCTCTCACTTTAACCCCTTTTAGCCGCTCGCCTTTAATCTAAATTGCCGTTGACATTGGAATAAAAGGAAAGTCGTGGAAATATTCACCAGGTCAGGCACATCTGTAGTTAGTTAATATTTCAGATCAGTTTACTGCCATTAGTCTTTTGGGGATGTCCACCATGGAGAACCTATGTTCCTCTTTACTGCATTATTTCAGTTTATCTCCTTCACCCAATTCACTCTCATTGCGAGACACAAAATGCTGGAGTAGCTCAGCGGGACAGGCAGCACCTCTGGAGAGAAGGAATGGGTGACGTTTTGCGACGAGACCCTTCTTCAGACTGACGTCAGGGTAGGGAGGGAGATAGATAGATAAGGAAGTGTAAGGTGTGCAAACAGGACAAAGGGGATGGGGATCAAGGGAAATGTAGAATAGATCGTTGTTAGCTGGGAGAAGCTGGGACAAAGCAAACAGAGATAAAATGTGGTCGGAGACAGTCGGACTGGTCAGAGAACTGGGAAGGGGGAGGGATGGAGAGAGAGGGAAAGCGAGGGTTACTTGAAGTTAGGGAAGTCCATGTTCATACCGTAGATTCAGTAGATGAGGTGGTACAAGTGAACCTCTGCCTCACCTGAAAAGCCTGTCGGGGTCCTTGGGTGGAGTCGAGGGTGAGGTATAGGGACAGGTGTTGCATCTCCTGCGGTTGCAGGGGGAAGTATCTGGGGAGGGGGTGGTTTTGCTGGCAAGGGATGAGTTGACCAGGGAGTTGTGGAGGGGAACGGTCTCTGCAGAAAGCGGAAAACGGTGGAGATGGGAAGTAGTGGCTGGTGGTGGGTTCCGTTGGAGGTGACGAAAATATCGGAGGATTGTGCGCTCTATGCCATGGTGGAAGGTGAGGACTGGGGGACTCTGTCCCTGTTGCAACTGGGGGGAGGGGTAGGAAGAGCAGAACTGCGGGATATCAAGGAGACACGTGTGACGGCCTTGTCTATGTTAGAAGAGGGGAACTCCCACTCCCCAAGAATGAGGACATCACTGATGACCTGATATGGACACCTCACCTTGGACGCAGATGCGGCGTAGACGGAGGAATTGGGAGTAGGGGACAGAGTCTTTACAGGAAGCAGGGTGGAAAGAAGTGTAGATTCGATAGCTGGGGGAATCAGTGGGTTTGTAATAGATGTGTTCACTGCATTCTTTTTGATATAGAATGAACTAAAGCCCACTCCATAGCCATTAAAATTAAATTCTGGTCACAATGACCTGAAGGACGGCACAGGTGGCGCAGCGGTAGAGTTGCTGCTTTACAGCACTTACAGCGCCGGAGACCCGGGTTCGATCCTGGCTACGGGTGCTTGTCTGTACAGAGTTTGTACGTTCTCCCCATGACCTGCGTGGGTTTTCTCCGAGACTTTCGGTTTCCTCCCACATTCCAAAGACGTACAGGTTTGCAAGTTAATTGGTTTGGTATAAATGTAAAAAATGTCCCTAGAGCAGGGTAGCGTGTTAATGTGTGGGGATCGCTGGCCAGTGCGGACTTGGTGGGCCAAAGGGCCGGTTTCAAGGTTTCAAGGTCAGTTTATTGTCACATGTACCAATTAAAGTACAGTGAAACTCAAATTACCACACAGCCACACTAAAAAAAGAGCAAAACTACATAAAAGTTAACATAAACTTCCATCGCAGCAGATTCCCCACATTCCTCACTGTGATGGAAAGCAATAAAGTCCAATCTCCTTCCTCTTTATTCTACCGCTGTCGGGGGAATCAAACCATCCGCAGTCGGGGCGATCGAAGCTCCTGAAGCCGGCGGTCGAAGCCCCGCATCAGAAACTCCCGTGTTGGGGCGATTGAAACTCCCACATCGGAGCAGTTGGAACTCCTACAGCTTGGAGTCCCCGATGTCGTACTCTAACCAGAGACTGCAGGCTCCGTGATGTTAAAGTCCCGCAGGCTCCCATGGTTGGAGCCCCAAAGACAACCCCCGACAGGGATTGCGAACTTCATGACGGTAAGTCAGCAGGCTTCCATGATGGTAAGTCAGCAGGCTCCCATGACGGAGCTCTCGGTCGATCTCCAGCAAAGGCCGCCAACTCCACGATGTTAGGCCGCAGTGCGGACGGAGATGCGGAAAAAAACGCATCTCCGTCGATGTAAGAGATTTAAAAATGTTTCCTCCAACTGCCCCCCTAACCCCCACATAAAACAAGCTAAAGAACACTAAAAACATACATTTAACACATACAAAACGGACACGAAGAAGGAAAGGACAGACAGACTGTTGGCAAGGCAGCCATTCCTGGCAATGTATCCATAAACTAAAATTAATGATTGAAGAAAAAAAGACAAGGTAAAAATCTGAAGGGTCTCAGACTGAAACATTAACTTTGTTTTTCTCTTCACAGATGTTGAAATATTAACTAACCATCGCTGTGCCTGACCTGGTGAGTAGTCTGAGCAATTTCTACCTTTTCCATTTGATGGAAACACTTGTAGCCTTCTTTTCACTTTAAAAGTGCTACATCACCTGCAGTGTATTTTCAAATTAAGTTAAAAGTTTAAAATACGTTTTGTGAAATTCGGGATAAGGTCAGGCAAGTGTTTTTTTTTTTGGATACAGATGAGGGAGGGGACAGGTTGAATTGCAGATGGGTGGACAAGGGCTGGAGATGGGAGGAAGACAAAAGGCTGTGAGATAAGGAGAAGATGTGCGAAATGTGAATCCAGAGGAAGGGATCTACATGGAAGGAGATGGGTGGACAGGAAAGTTGGGGGTGGGGTATCGGAGAAACAGGTGCACATCAAAGTGATGGAGATTGATAGTGTTGGTTAGTTATTAACTGTATCCATCTACCACTTGCTTTTTTCACCCTCATCTCTCTTCTAGCTCCCCCCTCCCTACTACAATCAATCTGAAGAAGGGTCCTGACCCTATATGTCACTGATCCATGTTCTGCATTGATGCTGCCTGACCCGCTGAGTTACTCCAGCAAATTGTGTCTTTTTTTGTAAATCTCCATCTGCAGTTCCTTGTATGTACATGCAAAACTAGAAATTGGTTATGATGTTGATTAAGACACTAGCAGAGATGGCACGAGATGTGGAAGCTAGTGATACAGGGACATGGAAACAGGACCTTGAGTAATATTGGTTGACGCACAAGACACATAACACAGAGAGTTGTGAGTCTGTGGAATTCTCTGCCATAGAGGGTGGTGGAGGCCGGTTCTCTGGATACTTTCAAGGGAGAGCTAGATAGAGCTCTTAAAGATAGCGGAGTCGGGGGATATTGGGAGAAGGCAGGAATGGGGTACTGATTGGGGATGATCAGCCATGATCACATTGACTCACGATGCTGGCTCGAAGGGCCGAATGGCCTACTCCTGCACCTATTATCTATTGTCTATTATCACTAAACGACATGGTGCAGTGGTACAGTTGCTGCCTCACAGTTGCCTGGTTCAATCCTGACCTCGGGTGTTCTCTGTGTTGAGTTTGCACATTGCCAAACCAGTGAAGGTTTGAATGAGAACATGAACAGCATTGCTTGGTGAACAGCATGATAGCCTGATGCCAATAACAAGACCTTGGTGAGAGAGGGTTAAAAGCAAAATTGCCACCAGCAATGGAGGCAAGGCTGGAAATGGTTATATTGGTTCACAATGGAAAGATGTCTATACTCTGAGCGAGAGGAATCCGAGTTGTAACTTTTTCACACAGAGGGTGATGGGTGTACGGAACAAGCTGCCGGAGGAGGTAGCTGAGGCAGGGACTATCCCAACGTTTAAGAAATAGTTAGACAGGTACACGGATAGGGCAGGTTTGGAGGGATATGGACCAAGTGCAGGCAGGTGGGACTATTGTAGCTGGGACCTGTTGGCCGGTGTGGGCAAGTTGGGCCGAAGAGCCTGTTTCCACACTGTATCACTCTATGACTGTGAGAGAGGTTGACAAGAGGAGGTCCGGGTGGTAAGAAAATGAGGGCGGTTTTGAGGGAATGTAGGACATGACTGCTGTCATTCAGACTACTCATCAGTGTTCGTCATGGAGATTCTGGCCGAGAGCATACAGTCCACGGAGGAAGTGGCATGGAATGTTTGCGGTTTCTATAACCTGGGCAATGGCAGATGAAGCCCTAGGCAACAAGATGCGGCACGCTGACACAGTGGTAGAGTTGCTGTCTCCCAGCGCAAGAAACCTGGGTTCGATCCTCACTGTTGGTGTTGTCTGTACATTCTCCATCATGACCGCATGGGTTTTGCACTGGGTCCTCCCACACTCCAAAGACGTGCAAGGTTTGTAGGTTAATTGGCTTCAGTAAGGATGGTAAAATTGTACCTGGTGTGTAGGTTAGTATGAATGTGAGCGGGGACCGTTGGTCGGCACGGACTCGGTGGGCCGAAGGCATTTAGGGTCTTCAGTCTGAAGAAGGGGCCTGACCTGAAATGCCACCTATCCATTTTCTCCTGCGATGCTGCATGACTCCAGCCTTTTGTGTATATCTAATAGAATGCCATTGCATCATGTTCTGCTGCGTGCCAAATATGCTGTTAAATTGTCTTGTTATCATTGTTACTTCAGGTTTTTTTGATGTTTGTATTAAGTGTCATGTAAACTGCGTTCTCCATACGGTGTTATGGAAACAACAATTTTAATGCGACAATTATAGGGATGTTAAGTACAGCATGTAGTGAAGAACTTTGCAAATGAGAATATAAACTGAGCAGATTGTAGCTTCGTTAAATGTATAACCATAGATCATGTATTGTAATTGATGGTTCCCATGGATTTGGAAACACGGAAAGATATAAAATAGGAGGAGGAGTCATTGTGTAGGAAGGAACTGCAGATGCTGGTTTAAACCAAAGATAGACACAAAAGGCTGGAGTAACTCAGCGGGTCAGGCAGCATTTCTGGAGAAAAGGAATAGGTGACGTTTCGAGTTGAGGCCCTTTTCAGGAGGTCATTTCGGCCTTCAGGATTTCTCCACCCATTCAGTAAAATTTTTATTAATCCCATCTTGTTGTCCTTTCCCAATATTTGGTGAAGCCTTTGTCATGTGAAAATGTTATTTACCTTCTGCTAAAAAACATTCAAAAAAGCTTTTACAAGCATTTGAGTCAGTGAATTCTACAAGTCCAACAAACACTGAGTGAAGAAATGAAGAGTCGTAGTCATGATTCAATGACTACTAATCTATACATTCACCATCATCTTCCACCAAACAAACACAATGTCGGACTGCTCCTTCCCCCAACTTCAATGTGGGCCAGGAATGTTCTCTAGCCCCATGACCCTTCCTTGTTCAAAGTTACACACTGGGGTGGGAGATTGCAACCTTCACGTGGTCCACCCTGTTTCGACTAATGCAATCGATCCGACGTGCACAAGCAAAAGATCAAATAGAACAAGTTGACCTTCAACTTTAGGCTGTGCACGCCGTACGCAAGAAGATGAAGGCTCTGACTGTTTTTTTCCCTAACCCGTACATGGCCGTCAACACCAACACCGACTGTTCCGTCTCCCAACACCCACACAGGCACCGACACCAGCACCGGCACCAAAACCGAATGTCCCTTCACCCAATACCAACATGGATCTCAATAGTTCCTTTCCCCAACCCTCTCACGGGTCCTGACTGTTCCTTCCACAACCTCAATACTACTCCCACCCCCCCATTGTTCTTTCCTCCAACACCAGCACAGGCCCCAACTGTTCCTCCCACCCCCCCCCCCCCACCCCCCATCCCAATATGTGCATCGACTAAGCCTTCCCTCATCCCCAACTCAAGACAGGCTTCAACGATTATTTTCGCCCAACACAACACTGTCCCCAGTTATTCACCTCCAATGTCCCTACATGTTAAAATCTTAACACCCAGGAGAATATTAAAGGAAATCTGCCTTTAAAATCAGATGGATGTCATAATGACTTTTCCCATGCTTCCAAACCATTGGTTTTGGAACACTTCGCCCACTCAGATTAAAATCCGATCTACTGTTGTGAAAGAGGGAAAGTTAATAGGTGAAGCAATGAGTGTAATTAATTCAGAAGTTGTGGCCAGGACCTGGCGACTGGGAGGAGACAAGATCAACACAACAAGATCACAATGTATAACAGTGTTAGATGAAACTCTGAGAAGCTTTTCAGGCAACTCAACGGGAGTACCCTCCGCCTTGTGTGTAATCCTTCTACTTCATATTTTGGCTGTCCAGCTTTGGTGTCGATCCCAGTTGCTTTACGGATGGATTTTATGATGAACATCACAACGTTTCATTCATGGAGTTGCAGGAGATAAAATGCCAGAGGCCGGCGTTGCATTGGGGTTGCGGACCTAAACAGTCTGGGGCCTCGTTGTGTTGGGCCGGGGGAGGGAATAGGACAAGCAGGACAGTTCTCTGGTTGATGGTGGGGGGTTTAGCAGTGCAGTGGTTGGGACGGGAAGACAG